>CM050911.1:56047125-57247125 GCA_027742785.1 Vigna reflexopilosa | reverse complement strand
AAATTATAACATATTTTCTAATATTTCAAAATAAATTTAATATTGCATATATTTTAATTTAAGTAAATAATATTTTTCCAACATTTTTTACTTTTTCAAAAATACAGTTATTTCTTAGAGTTGAGACACATTTTGTACTTTATTTATTTCATCCTAATTATAGAATTATTATTTAAATCTGTATATTTTCGGTAAAAATAACTCTTAACCTATTTTTTATTTATTTATTAATTAATTGTATAATATTTTTTAAAAAAATATATAAAACAAAATCTAGCCATTACAGTTTACCTCACTCTCTCTTTACATTCTCAAACATCTTACATTGTTTCCCTTTTTGCATGGAAAATACTATGGGTAGATACAAAATAATGAAAAAGAAACTTTGAATATAAAGAATAAATATTTATATTACATTTGTAACTAACTTTCAAAAATATTTATTAAACTAATTAATTAAATAATGTATAAAATTATCCTAAAATAAGAATATGTTTTTATTTGACTGATTTTATTTCTTTAAATAATAGTTTGTTTATATATAATTAATAATAATAATAACACTAAAAATTTTAAAAAAGAATAATTTTAACTAACCTAAAAATTATTTTATATTAATTTTAAGAAATAAATACACTTATATTTAAAATAAACAACATATACTTTACATCCGAATTCAATTTATTCTCTTTCAAATTTATCACTTCAAAAGAAGATCATAAGATATTTAAAGAGTTAAATAAAAGGTTTAAGAGAAACTTTGAGTATAATGGAATGGATATACTAGATTAGAAATTAATATTTTAATATTTTATCATTAAAGATAAATGTGATGTAAAGTTAAATATAAATATAATAGAATTATTTTTATCATTGAAATTTTTATTTAAAATTACAAAACTTATTATTAATAATATATATATATATATATATATATATATTAATATATATTTATATTTACAATAGAATTATATCTTTAAATTTTAAACAATTTTTATTCTAATAATGATATTATACTGACTTGTTTTCGTTACATTATTAAACTCTAACTTCCTTGTAATATTGTTAAATATATTCTTAAAAAAACGTATTGCTATATCTATTATATAATAGGTTAATATGTTGTCTTATGAATAAGTTTGCAATCTTGAATTAATCAAAATCTTTACAGTAATAAAAATAAAAAATTTCAATAAGAAAAACAGAGGGAAAAAAGTATATTCATGTAATCTTTTTGGTAAAGACATGAAATACATTCTTATAGTTTCAAAGGAATCATGGGAAGGCTAAAGTCATGTGCCAGTTAGGAGAAAATTCTTTATGTTCACTTTGGTTTGAGCTTCCAATCATCCAGGAAGCATGTGAAGCTTAGTAGGTGAAGCAGCAAGTTTACGTGTGCACACAAAAAGTTACCCTTTCCTTTCTCAATTCTCAGAATCTACCTAGAATACCATTTTCATAATAAAACCACCTTCCTCAAAAGAGGATAGGAACCAAGGCAGTAACATGAAGAAAACATCTAGCTTGGCAAATATCATGTTCATGAAGGCATTCCTCACATTGATGCTGATTTTATCAGCCACCGCAACAGAAATTGATGGAAGGAACCAAGAAGACCTTGTTGCAGCAACTAGAGAGATGCAAAAGGCAAATTACTTTACCTTTGTAATGCTCATCAACATGTCTCCACCTGACACAAGACTGGTGGGGAATGTGACTTTCTTGATGCCCAACGATCGAATGCTGGCTAACATGGTTTTGCAAGAAGGATCTGTCTCTGGCTTCTTGCTTAGGCATTCAATTCCATCACCTTTGCTCTTTCAAGTCTTGGGACAGTTCCCCACAGGAACAACTATTCCCACTTCATTGCCTAATTGCATGCTAAGAGTCTCTAACAATGGTAGGAAGAACTATGTTCTAAACAACGTTAAACTCATCAGCCCAAATATATGTGTGGCAGGATCCTCAATTCGGTGCCATGGAATTGATGGAGTTATCTCAGAAGTTTGTACATCAGTAGGTAATTACAGTGTTCCCTCACTTGCATGTGATAATAGCACAGGACCTTTATGTAAGGCCTCGCCTATTTCACCTTTGCCTTCAGCTCCTTCCCCTGCTAGGGACATCCTTAATAATTCTCCTTCATTTACAATACCTGATGAAACAACAACAACAGCAAAAGTTGAACCACACAAATCAGGGTCACCCTATTGGTTTTCTCATCATATATCCTTAGCCTTCTTAATGTTGTCTCTTTCTTTTTAATTCATGAACATTGATGATTTAAACTTTTGTTGGTCTTATTTATTTTATTACATGTTTAAAGGTTGAAACCATATTCATTACGAGTACGTGCAATGCAAAATATATAATATACTTAAAATAATTGTCTTTAAACATAAGAGTTTAAAACTAATTAACAATTAAAATTATGACTACTTTTCTTTATAAAAAAATATGCATTCGTAAAATAAAATTAAAATGTTTATTCAAATATCATAGACATATAATTTTTATCATTTTATATGTTTCAATATATAATTGTGTTACACGTTTATAATTTAATAAACTAACCAACATCTTTCAATTACAAAATAATGAAATATGTAATAATGGATAAAATGAAATTAAAGATAATAAAACAATATATTAAAAAAAATACATTAATGAAAATAAATAAAATAAGATACAAGTACAATTTTCCTTCATGTTTTTCAATAATCACATTTATTTATTGCAATATAAAAATTCATTTTTTGAATAGCAAACACCAATTATGTTGTATGACACTTGTATTATAAAATTTGGAGTAAGAGAAAACCCTTGTTCTTAATCAATGTAGCCATAAAAAAACAGCTATATTAATGTCCTCTCAAGGTTACGATATAATTATTTCTTTCTCTTCTTAACATTATCATTCTTATTCTTAGTGAACTTTTAACGAAGCATATAATTTTTAGAAATGTACCATTTTGAAAATGACTTACCGATCTTCCACACCTCAGTTTTTAAGCATATTAAGAAATAAACATCTTATGTCCAATGTTCATGACTTCAATAGATGAATCATTAACGCTTGGGGTTGATTTACTGTTTACGGAAACAGCGAGCTAAGAAAAAAAAAAAGAGAAGTTCGTGTTCGTTTGAAGTGAATTGCGTGGAAGGAATGCGATTGAATTGCGGGATTCGATGCTTTTTTTGTCACCAGTTAAGTAGAGGCGATTTGGAGGGATGATAGTGTAAAAGTCTGATGTGCCCCTCTCCAATTTCGTAATTCCACGTCCAGTTTTTCATGTTTAATATAATAGATTCTACCTCATAAGCATGGATTCCAAGCTCGAAGTTGGCTACATTGTGAACTCACGAGTCCGAGTTACTGAAAGCTGGAACACAGCACAGAGATTCCTGAGCCTTTTGCTTCACACAGGCATTCAACAGTGAAACCGTATTCGGTTCGAAGACGACGCATGCTGGAGAAGAAAGTGGTTGATGAAGAAGAGGACTCTGCGAAGCTGGAGAAGAAGAAGAACGCTGAAACCGTATTCGGTTCGAAGACGACGTATCCGGTTACAGGCGTCTGAAGAAAAGCATGCGAAACAGTATTCGGTTCCCGTCCACCGTATTCGGTTCCCCAGAGGTGTATTCGGGTAGCAACGGGTGTATTCTGTTACGAGCTGCTGTGTTGGGACGTTGCAGCGCGGATCCGGTTCCAGATGGCGTATTTGGTTCCCTGCAACTCCTGCGTATTTGCTTCGTCCTTGCAACTCGTTATGGCGCCTTCATGGTTGAAGAAGGTGGACGTTGCAACTCCTGATGTATTCAGACCCAGGTTCAAGCTGCTGTTGCGAGCTAAGTCCAGTTGCCTTGCTTTCCTTCAATGTCATTGAATTTCCTTTTTTCTGTTTTGCTTGAACGTGTTCTGTTCCATCAAATCTGCCATCACTGATTAATGTTTTTAGGATTCTGTTGAGTTCATTTTTTTCTGTCCTGCTTTCTTTGCTTTGTTTATGTTTTCATTTTCAATCGAACCAGTTCATAGTTGAGTCAATTTTATTTTATTAATCTGTCCAGTTTTGTTAAGTCACGTGCAGTGTGCATTGCTTTTGCTTGTCATAAATTCTGAGTTTTCAGCTGCTTATGTTCTTTGTTTCTGTGCATGAATAGAATCTGCATTATGAATACATTTTGTCCATCATCAAAAAGCTGTGAAATTCAATGGAATGAGCTTGATGGCAAATGTGCAATCAGATTTTGGAATTTAAATCACTGCATTGGAACTAATTCTGGTACTGTTTTATTGGCTGTAAATTCTGTTTGAAGCAAATCTGTGAGTTGTTCTTGCTGGTTAACATCAATTGCATACCACATAAGCCATAAAATGCTTAAGCACAACTTGGATGCATTGAAAAATTACAGCAGAACCTAAATCTGCAGTACGCCGATCTACAGTTTCATTGTTGGGCTAATTTTTTATGTTTTAAATCTGGGTTGAGCACTTAGATCTTGCTAACCATCCAATACACTGTTATGCTACTTTGAGCAAGTTTTAAATGCTGCTTTGAAGCCAAAATCATTGTCCAAAGTCTGTTTGAAACTCTGCTTTAAATTTTGGGTACTATAGTTGCTTGTTTTGGAATGCACATGAACTAAATATGCCAAACCGTTTTATAGATTAAATCTGCCGAGAAAATTCATCCAAACAAGTTTATTTTCATCAACCAAACATGCTTGTGCAAATCTAATCTGATTATAAATTGTTCTGTGCATTTTCACTATCCAACTCATCCACTTTTTAAGCATTTTTCTGGTTCAAATCATTTGCTGCAGCAACATTTTGCTGTCTTGAAAACTGATTTGGTGCATTGAACATTGTTTGTAAGTTGTAGCAAAAGTTTGAGTCCATATAAAAGAATTAGAACATTCAAAAAGTATTGGAATGAAATTAAAAAGCTGATTGGACCAGTGCAACAAGTTTTCAAAATCTGCAAAATGCAAAGTAAAAAAAAAAAATTATGCACCAAAACTGCACTGTCACTGAGACATTTTCACAAACAGTTTGTCATCTCTGCCTTGCACCTTTGATTTGAACTCCTTTTCGACTTGTGGTCTTTTATTGCATTGTTAATCCATTCTAGAGCTAATCATAGAATCATTTTGAGATGCTTCCTTTATTGGTACCGATTAATTGCTTGCTTTTTGAGTTCTTGGCTATCTTGCACACAAACTGTTCGATAAAAGGTTTTGTGCTGCTGTCATTCTGAGTCTAATTTATGGCAGCGTCACAGTTTATACTGGCCTTTTAATGGTGTTATGGTGATTTGTTTAAAGTTCTTTGCAGCATAGCCAGACTCCTATACATCCAAGGTAGCCTTATAGGAAGCAGAGTGAGTGTGGAATCAAGCGCTGAATCTAACTCTGGTGCAGCAGTCTTCAGGCCAGAATTGTCCATTTCCTTGATTTTTGCTGAAACAACAAAACACAGTTCCTAGCAGTTGCATCTGCCAAAGCTGAGAGAAGCCAAAGCTGCATCTGTCAACTAATTCCTTTTCCTATTTTAGTTTTCATTAATCCTTGCTTGGACCAATTTGATTTTCTGAAATTGGCTGATTTAATTACATGAATTAACCAGTTTGATTTTATATTTGTAGTTGACTAAGTCACCGATGTTTGGCCAATCGATTCGCTAATGTATATGTTTGCTCAGTTTGGCAGAATTGTTCAGTGTAATCTAATTGTTAATACATTTAAAATTAATTTCATTTTACTAAATTATAATTTTTTTACTTTTTAAAAATTAATTTTAATAATTATTTTTAATTGTTTATTCTTTATAAACATTTTTACAATTAAATATAATATTAACAATTATCATTTTATATTACTTTAATAATTTTGATAATCTTTAATTTTTATCAATTAAACAAATTTTTTAAAATTGTCAATCAATCAAATCTTACACTAATTCTTACTAATTTTACTTTTAAATCTATTATCAATTACTTCCAAATTTATTCAAATAAACATAAAAACAAATTATCCTCAAATTCACGAGTCTTCCCCATTCACCCAAGTCAATACATCCTAAGCCATTTCATTAATTGAAAGTCTAAACCCAATCAGAATTAACATGTTGAGACAAAGTGGTGATTAGTGATAAGGCAAAACATACTTGTGAGGAATAACAGTGAGTTGAAAGTTCCCAATCAGATTTAACATGTCTATCATCATGTGTTTAGTAAAAGGTGATGATGTGACGAAATAATTTAGTAGTTTTATCTAATTAATTATACAGAAACTCTTTCATTTAAAAAAAAAACTTTTATAATATTTATTTGGTATGTACACATATATGTTTTTATAATTATTAAGACATATATCTGTTTAATATTATATATATTTCCTGTGTTATATATTATCAAACTTTTAATATTTCATTTAATAATTTTATAATGTTAAATGAGACGTTTCTTTCTTTATTTTTTTAAAATGATTATGTTACTGTAATTTCAGATATTTTATAATTAACAAACACATTAAAAATCACACAAGTAAACGAGTTTGTTTTATTCAAAGAATTAACAAATATAATTTCTCTGTCAAGAGTAAAAAACATTGAGTATTATGATCTTCAATAGATAGTTTCACTTTTTTTCTTTTTCTTTTTCCATATTTACTCATTTTTAGTTCAATAATAATGTTCTCACTTTCTAAAATCTTTTAGAATAAAGTCAAATTAAAACTTCTTAATTGAGTGCATATTAACAAATATTACTTATAATGATACTTTTAGTTTGTTAAATAATTTAATATGAACTGTTTTAAGAATAGTAGATGTTAGTTTCTTGACCTGTTAAAGAAAATAGAAAATAGAAAATGTTGATTTGGAAATACAGCGCACTTCACACAGAGAGCCTTGTCCCAACAACCAACAACGGCAATGAATCAAGTATCGGAACACACCACGAAATGATTACCCACCATGAAAGTAAAAGGAACGAAAAGACACTGAAGATCCCGTCCCAACCGCCAACGCGCTGTTTGGGAGCAGCCCGAAATCTGACCCGCATTCCTCGTTTCTTCTCACTCCTAAAGGCCTCATCCAAACAGCCCTCTCTGCCTCAGATCTCGCTGCGAGATGGATCAATTGTCGGCGATCAGCGAGGACTTGGCCGAGATCGAGGGGCACATCGCCGACAATTTCCGCGCCCTATCGTCAGAACCTCAACCGCCTAGCTTCCTTTCCTGTTCCCTTCCTACATTGTTTTCTCATACGTTGGTCTTGTTGCTGTTGCAGAAATGGATTTCAGAAGTTGGAGAAGATTAGATTCGAATAGACAGAGCAGGCAGTTGGAAGAGCTCACGGAGAAAATGCGAGAATGTAAACGGTATTTTTCACATTCCACATACGAATAATTTGTCATAGAGTTTCAATTATGTTGTTTACACTTCGCGTATTCGAATTGCATTTGTCTCACATTGATGAGAACTTTGTGCAAGAGAGCCTGTATAATCTGTCACAATTTTCAGATCTGTAGTACTGAAAATTCATGACCAGAAACCTGTATATACCGTGTGAGGTTTTAATTTGTGTTCCAAAGTCTGATTGTGTGATTTTCCTGATAATCGTTTGGCATTGGAGCACACCTTGGATTTGAGATTTTGCCGTGGCTGCCTCGTCTAGTGTGTTTACGGTTGGATCTCATTTTGCAGGCTTATCAAGGAGTTCGATAAAGAAGTCAAAGCTTTGGAGAATAACTTCGACAGAGAAACCAACAAAATGTTGAATGAGAAAAAGCAGTCAATGGTCAGATGCTTGTGGTTTTTTTTCCCGTTGATATTTTAATCGATATGTTTTCGCATTTTAGGTTTATTGGTTTCCATAACAAATGTTACTTACAAGCATCTTCTACTTTTGTTGCAGATCAAAGAGTTAAACTCACATGTTGCTTTAAAAAAGAAGTTAAAACAAAGTATAAGCTATCGATTTATCCCGTTAGGCAGACCTAGTTTTTTATTGCTTCTGAAACTTCGAAAGTCATTATATTCTGACCAGTGGATGTATTCCTTGATATCGACGACCAATTCTAGTGTGTGCTATGTTGCAATGCAGGTATGCTACAAATATTGAGCATAAACGAATTGAACTCTTTGAGGGGCCAAATGAAGGTTTTGCTGAAGAAAATGGCTTGTTAGCATCCTGTAAGCAGACCGATTTCTTTATATTTTACATGCGGGTATTTATTTTTAGTATCACATTTTATGCTTTCAAATAAATGAAAGCCTATAATAATTTTTTTTACTATTTGGTACATTATTGCTAGAAAAGACATATATGTTGCCAGTCAGTGTGCAAGTAAGATAATGTGGTGAGTATGAGTGGAGATACAAAGTCCTTAATCATTACTGTATTAATGAGAAATGAAAAATGACAATAATTATCATTTTTCTGCGATGTTTTATTTTGGGAGAATCTCTTGGTGTGCTTTGACCTAATTCAACATGGGTGTGCATGCTCTAAGTTCCTGTCTGGCCCTGCTTTGATTTTTTTTTTTCATTTTTAAGAAATGTTTTTTCCAGAGCTTCAACAGTAAACATAATTAGAGGGAAATAAATTTGTCTATAACAATGTTGCTTCTCCTTTTTCTTCCTAGGAGAAGCAATAATTTCTTGCTTCTCTTTTAACGGCATATTTTGTGCCTTCTCTGTCTCTGAAAGGCATTTGCATGTCTATAGTTTTGGTCAACTGCCTGGAAGTCTTAAAAGCCTTTGAAAAGAAAGGAAACTAAAAACAAGACCATTTATGATTTATTACAGCAATGACTAACGAACAACTAATGGATCATGGGAATAGGATGATGGATGAGACAGATCAAGCCATTGAAAGGGGAAAGAAGGTAGGCCTATTTTTAGGGTGTCACATCTTTTAGAATTTGCAGTTCACAACGAATTTGTCTATAGTTTGCTATTGTATTTCTTCTAGTCCAAGGAACCCAGAGTGAAATCACATTGGCCTCCACGTGTTTCTTGTATGTAGCAGTTGTGGAAATGCGGGGACCTTAGGTCATTGTTACCGTCTCTCTGGTCTCTTATTTTTCTGTCCTGCTATGGTCTAATTTGTTTCTTGTTGTTTAATTGACACTTGCTTGCCATTTTGCTTATTTTGCTACATGTTCTTCCTCAATTAAAGTACATTGTAAACTTTTATGCTCTTGAAGAACTACTGTGCCAATCTTGCTTTTGTTCACTCCCATTCTATCATCATCTTTGCTAGAATTTTTTTGGCTCTCCAGGAAATGAAGGTGTGTGTGATGGAGGTGAGGGAGAAATGATATTTTTCAATAGTAGTAGGCGTGCAAATGCATAGGTATATAAGACTATAATCCCAACCAATATAACCATAGCCTATATCAATCATTTTTAGCGCACCAAAATATCATTGAAGAAATAAAGCAAACAAAAGATCCCAACCAATATAACCATAGCCTATATCAATCATTTTCAGCGCACCAAAATATCATTGAAGAAATAAAGCAAACAAAAGAGGGGAGGGAACCAAACCAAATCCACTAAAACTTTAGAAAATCTAGTCTGACCGGCCCAAACGATTTGTTAAAAAAGTCTTGCACAAAAGATGGGATATGATTGCAAAGAACTAAGCCCTGAAGAGTAATCCCAAGTACAATAAGTTTATTAGCACAATTTGAAAATGTGTGGAACCCTAAAATAAATAGGCTGGATGAGCTTAAAATAAATTTTCCACCTGTTTCTTAACTACCAAAGATACATCAGAAAATGTTCTAACCTCGAACAGAGAATCACATTCCAGCCAACGATGCATTCACTCTCTGCCATAAGAAACTTCAATGGCCAAAATAGTGTTAGCAAAATCATGAAGTATAGAAGTTTTGATGATGTCAAGATCAAAAGTTTCAAGTAGAGTAGTCAAATTATTTCTGAAAATTCCAACACAAACAGCTGCTCAAGGGAAGCCTCTAGCTGCCACATCAGTGTTACATTACCCACCCGACTTGAATAATCTTGACAAGGATGTCCAGATACAACAAAGGCTTTTATTATATCAATTTAATATTGTTATTCACAATACCAGCACAAGAACTACCTGCAAGATTAGCATTTGCGGAAATTCTCTTCATGTAATGATAATCTATCCTACCATTGTCAAACCTCAATTTATTTCTGCTGAACCCTATTTCATTAATAATACCAACTACCACAGCTTAGATAATGGTCCTTGGCTGATCACTCCGTCTTTTTATAACAGACCATGTAGATTCCAAGAGAAGAGTGATCAATAGGAATTCTGATAAAATGGTAAAGTCAAAACCACAACCTGGCAGAAAAAGTCAAAACCATAACAACATAAACTATGATTGTGGATGATTTAGAAGGAGAGATTGCCTTGTTCCAGATGTTTTTTTGTTTTAGCCATGATCTGTCCATACCCTTTTTATGTGCTTTTATGCTTGTTTCATTGAAAGCATGCCATCAGTTGTATTTTCCCGTGTCATACAGTCTTGGCTGTCACAAAAGGGAATAGAAATTCTACTGACCTCACAGCAACCAGATCAGAATGGTTTTGTACCAAAATTCCAGGGATATTTCATTTATGATTCTGAATAAAATCTGCAACAGAAGCTTTCAAGGAATGAAGTTGTCAGGAAATATTTAGAGTTTCTACAATAGGCCTAGAGAGCCTCGTATCTACCCAAAAGTTGATGTTCTTCCCATCTCCTAACTGGCTTCTTGTAATGTGATTAAGAACTTCCTCAATATTGTATTTTATCCCTGCCGGAATAGAAGGGAGGAGCTAGAAGGCTTAACTCTTCTCACAACCCTTGCTTGAATGATTTTTCCCATTCAGTTGACAGCTAACATTTTCCAACCAGGTTTAAGCATTGCTGCTTGTTTGATATCATAAATGAGTTTCCATCCAAGACCTCTTCTGTTTTAGGACGACAAACCTTACCCCTTGTTCAAACGAAGCATCCTTTTTGTCTTTAAGATAATTGTACGGTTTTTGTATGGCATAGTATACTCATTTAGACCAGTGTAGCAATTAGAGAACTTATCCATGTGCATTGTTGAACTTTATGTGGAAAAACCTTGCATTTTATGTGTAACTAACCTGAAAGGCCACAATTAAACTCTCTATCCGCTCGAAGTTTGAAGGGATGAGAAAGTTGTGGAGTGAAAAATTCTTGATGTTTAATTTGAATATTCTTTACATATAATTTTTGCTTTCCTCTTGTGGGTAAAAGGGGAAGTTTGCTGATAGGAAGTTGATTGCTGTTAGGTCGTTCAAGAAACAATAAATGTTGGTACAGAGACTGCAGCAGCTCTTAAGGCTCAGGTATGAACCTTATGCATAGCCCCATACCCCAAAATTAACGAAGAAAAAAAGACTTCAATTCGACATGGGTTTAAGTGTACACTCTTCTATGTATAGACGGAACAAATGAGCAGAGTTGTCAATGAGCTGGATTCGATCCATTTCTCTTTAAAGAAAGCATCACAATTGGTCAAGGAAATCGGTAGGCAGGTCAATTTCTACAGAATCCACATCATTTCATTGCAATGTAGTTACTATATTTATATATATATGAATCATTCATCTAACGTATAGGTGCGTTTATAATAGGTTGCTACTGAGAAGTGTATTATGGTGCTACTTCTCCTTATTGTCATTGGAGTAATTGCTATCATTATAGTAAAGGTAAGAGAATATTACTTGTTAACCTAAGGTTTAATTCAGAACCATTATCCTCTATTATTGTATTTCTAGGTGAAGTTATTGGGCCGAGAATTTTTTTTCTAGCTAACGGTAAAAATTGCTTGACAATGTGTGAGGATATATATGTTGCTTACGGAAACATATTATATTTATTTATCGATTAACCATGAAAAAGAACTTCCGTTTCCAAGTCTTTCACTGGATACACAATTTGATGGCCTTCATTAGTTTATGCATTTTTATGTGATATGCTAAGGTTCAATTTTTTTGCAGTATGTTTGAAAGAGATTGTTTTCACCATTACGGTGCCAAAAAAACTAGTCCCCATACACTTCAATTCATCCTCCAAAATGCCGGTTGCATTGGATTTAAAACAAAAATATCCTTGATTGAGTCCAGGGCAGTTAAAGCTGGTGAAAGAAGTTCTAAAATTTAAATATAGTTACGAACGTGACCATTTGGAATGCCGTTTTTCTTTTTGGTAAAAAGTTTCATTCACGACCTGATAGAACTAGATTCCAGAAGCCACCTTCGATAAGTATTGCCAAACAGCTCATTTTTATTGATTAAATCTTCTGACTGCTCAAATTATTATGAATTCTTTCAAAATTTCAGCTTGTGCACCCGGAGAACAAGGACATTCGCGACATTCCAGGACTGGCTCCTCCAGTTCAGAACCGAAGACTGCTTTGGAGTCACAGTTGAAGAGGTAAAATGAACATGATGATGACTGATAAGCTTATGACAAGGATTTTGATAATTAGACAATATTTTTCTTGATAAGATTTGAACATCATTTACGTGTTATTTTGTTATTGGTCCATGGTGATGTTTATAATTATTATTATTGATTGTGAAATAATTTTGAATCAATCACAAAATAACATTCTTGAAAAAAAAAATGTCGTGTAACTATTATTGTGACAAATGCATTGAGGACATTAAAATGATCATGTTTGTGACCTCACCAAATTGATTTGACGCACTCTGGTTTGATGGTGATGACATTGGATGAAGTTATTACCAGAAACACAGTTGCCATTAATTGAGTTAGTTATTACATAATATTAGAAGAGGGGTTGGTTGGCCTGAGGCATAATAGAACGTGGGTCTAGGAATGCACGCTGGACTTTTTCTTGAACCGTACCATTTTTACCACTATACAGGTTCTTTCTTCTTTCGAATCATAGGGAAAGCAAAACAAATGGGCCTCGAGATTCTTTGTTGGTTATCTTTCTGTCAATCGTGTAAGGTACGGTGCCATTATTGTATACCTTCACTTCTAAAAAACCTACCTAGTATTATCAATTTATAATATAAGCACTGATTTTATTTTATTGCTCTGTCACGCTTGGTTGACATCCCATTGATCCATGATGAGCCCATGAAGGTTATGGGGATTATTTTATTTCATTGCAGAGAGTAAGACAACCTATTTGGTTGCAAAATTATTATTTTACGTGGTTCCAGTCTTCTAGTAGCTGCTAGCTTGACTTTTGATAAGATGGTGATTATGACGTTGACTGAGGATTCTTGTAGGGACTAGGGACTGTGGTCCAATTGGGGTCATGAGTTGAAGAACCTTTTTCTGGGTGACTAATTTACTGTGTCATGAGCGTCTATTCATGTGCCAACTACTCCTGTCATGATTGGGCTAGTTGGGGTATTAAGCTGCCAATAAGCTTGAACTGGTACGATCTTACTGTTTTGGTAGGGATCGTTGCTATACGACGAAAAATGGAAAGAGTTATCAGTCGTTTACTTTTTATACGTAATAAAAATATGAGTGTTTAATTTTCTTTTATTTTTTAAAAAACTAATCTCTATATGAAAAGAATCCCAACCCTCTAACTTGACCAATTCACCTTAGAATTTATTGATCGGAAATCAACAATTGATATTGCATAAGTCATAAATAAATTAGAATATGAATTATTGATTCCCATTCACTATTGGAATTTCTTTTTTACTTTAAAAAGTTAAATTCAAATAATAATAATAATTATAACAAAGAGAGATCGTTTAATACTTTTTTTTTCATAAAAAAAATGCTATACACAAAAATAAAATCATTATCAGTTGTTAAAATTGTTCTCTTAGCATAAACTTTACTTGACAAAAAATATTTTTTTAGTGTAGATATTATGAGTTTACGTTAATGGTATCATATGGTATATTAGCAATGTTGGGTACCAATCCTATTAGCGAATCAATCATACTAGTAAAATGTTCTGTTAATATAATGCACTGTACTATTAATAATAATCGACAATACTAATGACTTTTTTATTAATGAGGGTTTGGTTTAATTCATTATAAAAAACACTATTTCTATTATTTTTAAATTAAGAAAAAACATTATTTACTAAAAGGTAGTTGAAATGAAACATATCCCTAATTTTGAAAGCATAGAGAATTTTTAGATGGTAAAAAGGTATTTTCCATCGAAGTCCCTTTCATTTTGGCCCCAAATATATTAAACAAGCAATATAACACATGCTAAAAAGACCGTACACTTTTAGGGCATATGTCATATCAATTTTTCTAGCAGAAATCTTTTTAGGTATGCAAAACTTCTTTTTTTCGTATACTTTTTGTTAGCTTGAAAATTGAAGAAAAATTTTAAGCAATATTTTATTATTATTTAATCATTCTATACTCTTATGGAATACTTTTTTAAATTAATATACACAAAGAGTAAACATAATATTTTAAAATATAAATTATTTATAATTAATACTTTTATACGAATGTTTAAGATTTATGAAAAAAAGAATACTATAGGTGGCTACACCCTCTCCTTCTTTCTTCTAAAATTTGGCTTTCCCAAAGTGATAATCCAAAACTCAGTTTGACCTAATTCAAAATCTGAAAAGAGGTTAGGAATATAAAAATGGAAAGAAGACCATATAAAAGTTGAAAAGTCAAGCATAACAAATATAGTTTTTAACTGTATAAAATAACATTATTTAGCTCATTAGTAATCTAAAATAAATTATATTAATTGTTAAATCTATTACAGTGAGAAAATATATATTAAAAACAAATTTACCCTAAAAAAATTTAAAATTTTAAGTGAGTTTACGTTTCATATTAAATAAAAATAAAAAATTAAAAACATTATATAAAAGTAAAAAGTAATGACTTATTAATTTATTTTTTAAGATTTTGAATAAAGAATAGTATTAAATTTTTATATATTTGGATTTAGATATTATTGATGTTATGTCTTCTTAATAAATCTTTTTCTCAATAAATTTAACAAAAAAATCCAAATTATTTAAAATAGTAAAACGTATTTTCTTCCGTAAAATCAAGAAAAGGAAATTAAAATAAAATATTATTAGTATTATGCTGGAAAAAGGGTTGGTTATTAATTCTCCAACGGCACAGATAAAAAATATATTTTTCAAGAATTAAATAGTTGAAGTTGATTTAAACTGCTAAAGTGACATCTACAACACTACTATGAAAATCAAAGTTCCAAGGGTTGAATGTGCGTGTGGCATATCAAATATACCTGCACTTAGGTTTTGTTTGTATAAATGGAAAGTTGATGATGCCAACAACCCAAATTCATTGCTCTCATTCATCATCGCATTTTGAAACTTGTGCACCATTCAACCTTTGCCGTCCAAAATTACACCATCTCACGTACCACAAATATACCCTAACTCATGCTTAATTTAAAGAGAAATAAAAATACTGTGATATACACATTCACATTGATTTAATATAAGAGTAAAATAATTTTAAAAGATTAAACTTTTATAAATTTTTTAAACTAAAAGTATAATTCAATTTATATTCTTTTTTTTTTTTGTCTTGGCCCATCTCATTTTATGAATATTTTTGTTGTTGATTAGTTACATCAAATTTATTTTGAGAGTTGTAGTCAAAGAGGTATAAAAGTTGTGACCCGTAATATTGGGCATGAAGAAAAAGACAGATTAACATTTTATTGAGTTACAAAAACGAAAAAACTGGATTCTTTCTTCAGTTTTTGGTGTTGATGTTATATTGAGACTTTAAAATAAATTGAAAGATTTAAATTTTTATGTTTTGAAATATATTAATTTTCTTAATACATCGGTGTATTTTGAAAATTTAGTATAGAAATAATATAAAAAAACTTAAAAAGAAAAAAAAATTACTGAGAACGATGTGACAGAGGAAGCTATGAAATTTTTGTGACAAAGCAAAAGAAAGCTACATGTTCATATTCCAGCTCGCATACACACAACCTTTGAAATGTCTTTCTTGGTTGGTCCTTTGGTCTTTCTTCCACACAACGTCGTAAACCCGCTTCACTCCTGTCTCTCTCTCTCTCTCTCTCTTCCCCTACGCGGGTTTGTTTCTCTCGTGAATATCTTAAACTTTCACACCTCTGCTTCTTCTTCTCCATCGTTCCCATTCAGTATATTTCTTTCACTTCACGGAACCTAACTTTCTTTTCCCTTTTCATCTCTCTTCGTTCCTTATCATAATTCACCGCCTCAATATATAATCAAGGTCCCATTTTCTCATCTGGGCCATCACCTTAATTCTCTCTTCTTCTTCTTCTTCTTATCATTTTTCCTTCTCTTTGATTTGATGGTGAGAAGATGAAGTGTTTCTTCTTCAAAGACAAGTGTAAATCCGCCCCCGAATTGCATAAGAAGAAAAATCCCGCCGTGACCCGCGCCGCCAACTCCACCGGCTCCCTATCGTCGCCCAAGAGCGTGAAGGACTTGTACAGAGAGAAAGAGCACAGCTTCAGAGTTTTCAATTATCAGGAGCTCAGAGATGCCACCCAAGGTTTCAATAGGACGCTCAAGCTTGGAGAAGGGGGGTTCGGGAGTGTCTATAAAGGATCCATCAGTCCCTCCGATGGGCAGGGTGATCCTTTTCCAGTAGCTATCAAAAGGCTCAACACGCGTGGCTTCCAGGTATATACATGCTTCTTTTTCCTTCCTCAATTTCTATTGTTCTTTTGCTTTTCTTGAAAGATTACGCGATTTCGTGATCATTATTACTCCCTTTTTTATTGCAATAGTTAACTTTTACTGTTTGACCGCTGTCAACTTTATTTTTTTGATCGTGGGTCATAGTTTTGTCGTCTGTCATACTGTGATCTCGTGAAGGAAATATTGTATGTTTTGGGATCCAAAACTGATACTGCACAATTCTTTGCAGCTCTATCCAGTCAGTACAAGAATATTTTCTATATAAAAGAAATAGTTATGAGATATTTGCAACTGCATTGTTGTCTGGTTGGTGTCGTAGAAAGTCAGATAATCAATTCTGCTTATAACATAAATGATCCAGAAGCACAAAAAATTATAGTCTTTTTTTATTACTGTTTGCCACTGAATTATCAAAATATGTGCTTTCTACATTGCTAACGTACCTTCATTCTTATGGTTATAATTTTTTTGTTACCAAGGGTCATAAAGAATGGCTTGCTGAAGTTCAATTTCTTGGCATTGTTAATCACCCAAATTTGGTTAAGCTTTTGGGATACTGCTCCCTGGACGGAGAAAGAGGAATCCAACGGCTGCTGGTGTACGAGTTCATGCCCAACAGGAGCTTGGAGGATCACCTCTTCAATAAAAGTTTACCACCTCTCCCTTGGAAAACAAGATTGGAGATTATGCTTGGCGCCGCTCAAGGATTAGCTTATCTCCATGAAGGACTGGAAATTCAGGTACTTCAAAAGTCTCGTACTTTCCAAAAGTTGAGATGATATAGTTGTCATTTCATTCGTCTTTATTGCATGCCGTAGCATTTTCCCATGTGAACTTTAATTGTATATCTGAATTCCTATCTGGGGAGATAATCTTTTCATTTATTTTTTTGGTCGAGAAGGTGATCTACCGAGACTTCAAATCTTCAAATGTTCTATTGGATGAGGATTTCCATCCAAAGCTCTCAGATTTTGGTCTTGCCAGAGAAGGACCACAAGGCGATCAGACTCATGTATCCACTGCGGTAAGTTCACTACAGACAGTTAATGCCTCTTTCATAAGGCACCACATTATTGGCACTTTACATCCATACACTCATTATCCACACCACTGCTAAAGCTGACTTTGTAATTTAACCTTAGTCAATCCCTTAAGATATGATTTTAGCAACATTTCTATGATCCTATCCAAGGTTTTAAATTTGTAATGGCAGTCACAATTTGTTATGTTTTTTGATATTGTGCATAATAAGACAGATGTGATTACAACTGCTGTCATTGACACCTTCAAAAGGAATAATGTTGTAGTCGAAATTGCCGTCGCGCACACCGTTTTATAAGACCTTGTCCCATCTATTTCATCACAACAACAAAAGTTATGAACTCATGACCAATGATTTGTCCTTATGTTTTTGTATTCTTTGGTTATTAGGTGGTTGGGACACAGGGGTATGCTGCACCAGAGTACATTGAAACGGGTCATCTGAAAGTTCAGAGCGACATGTGGAGTTTTGGTGTAGTGCTGTATGAGATCCTCACAGGAAGAAGATCATTGGAAAGAAACCGTCCTACTGCAGAACAAAAGCTTCTAGATTGGGTGAAACAGTATCCTGCCGACACCAGCAGGTTCGTGGTGATAATGGATCCTCGTCTCAGGAACCAGTATTCTCCCCAAGCAGCTCGGAAAATAGCCAAGTTGGCTGATAGCTGCTTGAAGAAGAATCCAGAAGATAGACCATCCATGAGTCAGATAGTGGAAGCCTTGAAGCAAGCCTTGCAACATTCTGAAATTCCAAACTCTTCTCAAGACATTGCTGAATCCTCCTCATCCCGGTCTAAACTGGTCAGAAAAAGTAAATAGTGAGTTTTGTTTTTTTGTAGGATCAAGAACTCGTGGGAAATTCGATACTTTAACCATCTCTTGTTATTTACCACCATCATCCACTTGTTCTCGTTAATATTGGAAGTCAATTTTTGGTATTTTTGGTTCTGGTTCGTTTAGCCCAGTTCAAACAACACCAAATCCTTCCTTCCTTTGAAAGCTATTAGCTTTAAAAACACTTTTTTAGGTGAGATTGTAGAAAATTTTCGATTAATAAAATCATTCTTTACTTCACACAGGAAAATCTAATATTACTCCGACAGCGATGTCGATGGTCATTATTCCACAAGGAATAGCAGGACTAATTGAAATTGATTTGTGTACCCAAATCAAATTAGAAAATAGAATATTTTAACAGATAATATTTATTTTACAGTAAACATAAAACAGAAAATTATGAACAGGTGATAACTGGTGTTGGCTTTTTGGAAACTAGTGAGGGTTTTCATTGTCTAACTAAACCCTTTTAACTTTATGAACAGAAAATTAGAGAGCCTTTAATCAATTAAGTGATGTCGCAATCCATTTGAATATATTAATATTTTTATTCCTGTTATTCTGAGTTTGATTAGGATCCGTGGACATGAATGAAATAAATTAATGGTTTCTTACCGAAAGAAGGCACACACAATAAATTAAATTTTATTGAAGGGGCATACCGACTTTGACTTGAATGGTTAGAATATCAGATTATATTATTATTATGTATATGGTTGGCTAATTCTTAGAAAATTTGTAGGGAAATTTCGTTTGAAACATTGAGCAAGTCTACATAGAAACTATCCAGGTAAAAAGTAGAATAATAAAAGTTAAACTTTTATTTTCTAAATTGAATAAATTTTTTACAAATTGTATTTTGGTGATCTAAATCTATGATAGAATACGATGATGCAGACGTCATTCAGATGGCAGCATTGTGTGAAGTGCACTGCAGATGTTTGTAGTAATGTGAAAGCGGAAGGGGGTTGAGTTGATGGGAAGACGACAGATAGAAATTATTAATGCAGATGTAGGAGTAGGACCATGCCTCTCTCCTTACACTTTTCCCATTTCCTGAAATTCTTTATAAAAGCTTCTCCATAATTACCATTTATCAGTCCAACACCCCTTTACTTTTGTAACAGATGAATATTTAAGATCTCACGTGGAGAGGAAGATCAAATAAATCGTTTTTGTCTGTGATTTTGCGGGTAAATTATACCAAAACCTGTGCTTCACTTGACTTTTTAGTATTGTGATCTTACCATTCATTCCCTTTCCACTTCCACTAACTACTATACATCCAATTTTATCATAGTTGGCTTCATTCGGTGTCAAAACTTGCACGATTTCAATCCAACCAACTTATAGCTCTTCACTCCACCATAATGCAACAAATTTAATTGGGTGTTTCACCTACACTTCCAACATCACATCTTCTACCTCCAATTTTAATCTTAATTAATATTATTTTAATTTTTTTTTCATAAAATCACTCTACACCCCTCTAAATTTTTCTCTTTCTTATTAAAATCATTCTCCATCCCTCTAATAAATTTTGAAATTTATACAAATTTTGAAATCATTTTCATAAATTTTTTAAATTTCATTTTATATTTAAAATTTTATAATAATCTAATTTAATTTAAAATTTTAATATTATTTAACATACGTTTATATCTTAACCATTATTAAAATATAATTTCTACTATTATAATAATTATATTAAAAAAAATTAAAATAAAAGTAGCAATAAAAAATATTAATTTTTTTTTAAAATACTATAAATAATATCAGAATTTTAAATTAAGATAAATAATTATTAAATTTTAAATAAAAAAAATTTTAAAAAAATTGTTTATGGAAATCCATTAACATATTTTAACTGATATTAGATAAACAAAGTTTTTACACTTTAGTTCTTTTATTTAAAATTTAATAATTATTAACTTTAATTTAATATTTTAATATAATTTATTATATTTAAATATATTAAATCAAATTTTATATAATTATTTTTTATTTTTATTATTATTATTTCATTTTTATTATTTTATTTTTATTTTTTATAATAATTATTATTGTAATATAAATCATATTTTAATAATTATTAAAATATAAAAATATATTAAATAATATTAGAATTTTAATTAAATTAAATAATTGTGAAATTTTAATTAAAAAACAAAATTTAAAAGAATGGTTTATTGAATATTTTTTTTAAATTGTGTTTTTATTTAAAATTTAATAACTATTTAATTTTAAAAGTCGGAGTGACAGGATCAGACGTATAAATGGAGTCAAAAAGTGACTTTTTTAAATTTCTGGGTTTAGGGTTTAGACGTCGTTTTCCCCAATAACAGACGTCTATAATATTTTAGACGTTAGGGCTCTCCCAACTAACGTCTATATGTCTGACAGGTAGGTGAATAGCCATTAATTTCCACCATATAAACGTCGGGGCCCTCTTAACTGACGTCTATATGACTGAAAGAAATGACTTTTCACCCACCTGTCAGACATATAGACGTCAGTTAGAGGGGCCCCGACGTCTAAAATATTATAGACGTCGGGGCACCTTCTAATTGACGTTTATATGGCCAACTTATTTACGAAAATGCTACCGGTCATCAATATACGTCGTGTTTACTCTTAACCGACGTGTAAGGAGTGACATTAAATAACGTTTTTGCACTAGTGATATTTTCTTACTTCAATTTGAAAAACAGACAAGAGTTTTGTTTTTGATTTAATTCTTTGATTTTCTTCTCTACTTTTTACTTTTTCATTTCTCAATGGTTAAATTGGTTCAACTTCCACCAACATCACATGCTGCCTCCTTTTCTCTTTTTCTTTTCTAAACCACAAAACCACTACACTACTGCTGCTTTCCATAACTTGTTGCCTCATACACCTACATATAAACATCTCTCCATCATAAACTATTTTAAATTATAAACTATTAGAAATAATTAATTGTCTGACATAAAACCCTATGTTAGTGCTCTCATAATTTATTCATAATTAATGAAAAAGTGTTTTAGTTTTTTCCCACTTTGGTAACTGCATCAACTGAAGCTTGGGTATACTACACCTCGACTTCCTACTCTATTGCATTTCACTCTCATTTTAGTTATCATCATATAAGTTGCTTTCTCCATCAGTTGAAGTCTTATTTCATGTAAAAAGTGTTTAGAATATTGAAAGTAGGGCAGGATATTCAGTCGTGTGTAGAGATGGCAACGGGTCAAGTCGGACACGGATAGTGCTTACCCGCAATCCGATCTGACAAAAAAAAATTCATCCGCTATCCGACCCATTACCCGACTCGTTACCCGTACGGATATCCGCTTAAAAAATATCCGCGGATATTTTAAAACCCGAGGATATCCGCAGATACTCGCAAATATTTTAAAAAATATATTTTTATAAATTATTAAAATAAAATTTAAATATAATTACAAAAAAAAATATAAAATATAATATAAATTAAAATTTAATTTTTGTTTCGGTTGAATTGGTCCGAGGGTCAATCGTCTTTCTTTTCTTTGTTCTCTTTTAATCTTCAATCATTCTTGAGAATGTCATCCACTCTGATGGGTTGTTGATGTGGAGAAGACACTCCGACGCTCAAGATATAAAGAGGTCTGTCTAAATTTTATTAGGATTGAAGATGAAGATTGTAGACATCAATTGTATATTTATAGGGCATGTGGCAGGCAAGGCCATTAGGGCATGTGGCAGGCAAGGCCATTAGGGCATGTGGCAGGCAAGGCCATTAATTAACCATTAGTGCAGTATATTTTTAGGCAATCAAACCCAATAATCAATAATCAATACTGTATATTTGGTAAAGAGTAAGACAATCTTACCTATTAATTAGTGCAATATATTTTTAGGTAATCAATAATCAGTACTGTTGTAAAGAGTAAGACAATCTGACCTATTAATATCTGTTAATTATCCATAAATGACAATTAATTTCGATTGGTATTACAATTTTAATTAAATTTAACCTTGTAAAATATAAATTAATGCTAATTTTAATTAAATTTAACTTAATAAAATAAAAATTAAATTTTTATTTTTATTTTTTGCGGGTAGCATATATCCGCGGGTTTCGGATAGTAAATATCTGCGGGTATCAACTATCCGTCGCGAATTTTATCCGCAAATATCCACGGGCACGGATTTTTTTGCCATCCCCAGTCGTGTGCTACTTTCTGAAAGTGTGAAAGTTCTTAGTAACTAATGCTAAGTGACAATTTGAATGATAAAATAGAAATGGTTTAATTCAATCCCAATAACCACGTCTATTTGGTGCAGTAAGTGATTATCTCCTAAATCCTGTGTGGTTATTTCAAAACGGATGTTTTATACAATAATAGAAGTGGTTTAATTCAATTTTACCGCATGATTCTTGGCAAATCAAATATTGGAAGTTGTGGCTGTGAAAAGTCGACGAGTTTAATTCATTTAAGGTTGATTTATTTACAGTGTAATATTTATACTTCATTCATTTAACTTGGTTATGACTTAATTTCTCATGGATTGATTTTTATTCGTATTATCAGTTTAATATTTAACAAAAAAAAAAGGGTAACAGCTATAAATATAACTTATCAGAGTAAGATGGAATTTTCGATATAATGATGATGAATTTCTTTTATGAGGTTATATTAGTTTAAATTATAAATATTAAAAAATATAGTTAGTAAGTTGGATAAGTGGTAGATACAAAGCAGTAACAGTAACAGAATTAGAATATTCAAGTAAATCAATAAATAAACTACCACTCTTTGGGCATGCATAGCTGCTCTGATTACTCAAACTATTAATGAATAAGCTTGCAAAAATATAACTTTAACTTATATACGTCAACCTTATTTAAAGCTTAGATTTTTTTTTTTCAGTTAAATAAATACCAAACTCAAATAATTGACTAATGACAATATTAAGTTCTTAATAGTGCACACCTATTACACAATAATAGTGCACACCTAATAAACCAAACTCAAATAATTCTAAGTAGTTAGAGAAAAAAGAGCATCTGTTACTGAGAACCATTCCACCATTACACAATATTAAGTTCTTAATAATGCACACCTGAGATGACTAGGATCCAAAGTTTTCATTCTCTGCACAACATTATTCAAACATTTGCTTGGTCTGCAGTTCAGTTCTCTGCTTATAAAGGCTCACCAAAGTAAAATTGAAACTTGAGCAACATCAAAATACATAGAGGAATCATCTTTACCGCTGCTGGTGAGGTGGTGGCAGTTTCTAGTGTGAAAGACATTCACATCATATGAAGAGGCATTATGAGGGAAGGTCTTCCTGTAGTCCATAAGAAACATGTGCTTGCATGATTGAAAACGGAAGCCATAAATATGAAAAAGCAAAGAGAAAACAATGCATGTCTAGATATTTGAGGCCATACAAACAATTAGAAAATTTCCCAGAGAGATTTATTATTTAAAGTTGAGACTATATGAATATTTTCACAACTATATATGTACAAGGGTGGAAATGTTAGAGTAACACCTATAAGACTCACTATACTATAGTAATGTACTCACTATGCCGACCAAATAAAATAGCTGATTCCTAAATAGTAATGGTTTCTTGAGGTCTGCACTTCCTAATCCTGATATGCATACTGCCATTGTTTATGCTTCCACCCGCCAATGATTGGCAGCAATGCCTGCACAATACCTGGTTAAGTAAAGCCAAATCAAATGATTAATTTAATAGCAACTTTAAAACTCCGAATATATATGGAATTCAATTCTATTCACCTCAAGCGTATGATTATCATGACAAGCTAAGAAGTTCTTAATGCAAAGATGTTTTTGTTTCAATTGTGTGTTGAGCGAACAGAGTTAGAGAGGTACACTTTTCCAATATTCTGGGTCCAGCTTCAAGGCAGAAACTGTAATGCTTTCCACTTCCACGTTAGTAATGCCTTCTCTCGCGCACTTCCCTTCACTGCCTTGGTTAAAAATACATCTAACCAAAATCGAATTTTCTGCCAAAAACTGTTCAAAAGTAGTACTATGAGCCAGTCAAGCCATTAAAATTCTACTAAAAATTTAAACTAGTTTTACAGTTTTTATTTGAAAAAATCTTTTTTATTGTTTCTGCAGACAAGTTTTATGACCAAAAAAAGAATCATTTTAAACGTGTTTTCAGATTCTTGTGTATTTGTACTAGAAAAAATGAAAGCAAAACTAATTGTACATGGTCATAGGTTGCAGTATAACAAAATCCTCAACAAAAATTACCACGTTTGGGACCACAATATATCATTACACAAGTGAAAGGAATTAGGTCTGTAACTGTGATTGAAAAAGAACACATAATGTTTGTCTAAGTACAGTTTATGACATATATATCAGCTATAACGAAACAAAATGAATGATAATATAAACTCGTAAAGATAATGCTGAAGGAGACCAATGAAAACAGCGAATAGAAACCTACCTCAAACACCCCAACATTGAAGCAATTCAAGGATGCCCACGAACAAAGATGAACAAGAATGCATTATGAGAAAAAGAAACGAAAACCTAAATGTGATTTCGAATGAGGAGCGAAAGAAGAGAAACCTAAATTAAAGAGAAACAAACATTTTACTTTTTTTTCCCTTTTACCCACGTTCACTGTGTAATTTTTTTTCAAAAAAGCTGATCCGGTGCGTGTCAAATGAGTGTAGGTGACACGTAGGCGTGTCAACCTATCATTACTCAAAAAGATAATCTCACAAAAGTCATAAAAACTGCAGCATTCTGGAAATTGCCATGCAGAATGAGAAATTCTATTCTATAGAAGGACTTTGCACAAACCAAGAATTCTAAAAACCAAGTTGTTTCTCAACCAGACGCCTCAACTCTTATTTAGCTAACGTCTACCCGAGCGGTGATATTTCATATGGTCGTCATCAACAAACTTTTATTATTCTTTTATGCAGGTCTTAGGACTTCATAATGGCTGTTTCTCGGCCATGACATTGCATTCTTCAAACCGAGCATCGACAAGTCTTATTCTCTGGGCCGATCGGCCCTGTGACAATCTATTTTTGATATTAATTATCTAACTTGATAAATGTATTGATTTGTTTGGCTATTCTTTTTTACCATCAGATAATACATTTTGCATACAAATTACAAGAGAGCGACGTCGTCCGTACTAACACCACAAGCCAAAGGAAAGAATTTCCAAATAAAGTGATCCCTAGCGTTGACGGAACGAATGCGTTCGAATACCTTATGGACCGCAGTATCCAACCACAAGAAGGTCCGGACTGAACGCGTCTGCACGTCTTATGGACCGCCATGTTCATTTATACGAAGGCCCAAACATAACGCATCTGAACACCTTATGGACCACCGTGTCCATTCATACGAAAGCCCGGACCGAACGCGTCTGGACACCTTATGGACCGCGGTGTCCATTCATACGAAGGCCCGAACCAAACGCGTCTGGACGCCTTATGGACCGTCGCGTCCATTCATACGAAAGCTCGGACCGAACGCTTCTGGACACCTTATGGATCGTCATGTCCATTCATACGAAGGCTCGGACCAAACGCGTCTGGACGCCTTATGGACCGCCTTGTCCATTAACACGAAGGCCCGAACGCGTCTGGACGTCTTATGGACTGCCGTGTTCATTCACACGAAGGTCTGGACGAAATGCGTCTGGATGCCTTACGGATCGCTATGTACAAACAATAGAACAAAATTCTGGATGCCTAACTACTATCAAAAGGCCCGGAACAACCAGACCGAATGCCCAACCACTATCGAAAGGCACGGAGCGCCAAGTCCGGACACTAACAACTAAAGCAAATGATAAGTATTCAATCACTACAATAAAAAAACAAGATCAATCACACAAGTAAATAGGTACTACAGTTGCTCGACTACATGCGAAAAAAGTTCTAAAAAGAACTCCCCTCAACTACCAATCAAAATAGGAATAAGTTCTTGAAGGAGCTTACATTTCCTATAGTCTACTGTTCAGTCCACTAATGAACAACAACTAGAAGCACGCTCTCCAAACACAACGAATACAACCTCCCTCAAACTCATAAGTCCTACAATTAACCATGGCTAAAGCCTAACGCTTAACTCGGACTTGGGGGATGATGTATGGTATGATATCTTTAACGGTCGGTTACAACGGCCGGTTACAACGAATAGCCGATTGGTTGGTCATATATAAATGTTGGGCCGTAATTGGGCCAACTTTTATTATTGGGCTTATAGTCCAACAATTTCAAAGGTATCTTATTAAAGATATTGAGAATCAAATAATAACTGATTAAAGATATCGGTAAAACTGTTTATTAGTAACCAAGTAAGTTTGTTTATATTTTATTCTGTTTATATTTTATTGAATTTATGTCAATTCAAGGTCCATGAGACAAATTATAAATAGAGAGCCAAGGACACATAGAAACCACTATTATCTATTCTCTCGTACTGAGAATCATCAACCAGGTCCTTTCACCACACGCTTAACTTGGGCGTCAGAGTATCTTTTGCAGGTATCTTCTCCTCCGACCAAAAGCTTGAAGATTACTAAACGGTCCTACACCGAAACAGTAACATTGAGTTAAAAATGTTATAAATTTTAAATTTAGAGAAATTAAAATAGTATTAAAAGTGTTTTAGAAATAAAATAAAATATATGGAAAATCATATTTAAAGCTCAAGGACTTTTCTTCCATATCGCGCCACTTATGCTCACAGCTAACGTCGATTGGGTATTGCCGTCTTTGTTAATACTTAAAATCTTTTTTTTATTCATTTCTTTTATTCAAACCATTTTTTTTTCTTAAGTAATGTTAGCTATACAAGCAACAATACAAATAATTTGTTTTAATGATAAAATTATTTAATTAATATTATTTAATTTTAATCAATACATATATGTAAGAAACTCCGTTTGAGATGACTTAATAAAATCATACGCAACTTCAAAAATCTTAGACGGAATTTGAGTAGACAAACCAGTTTTTATGCTAAGCTATAAACTATTTTTGATTGGCTTTTCTTCTGATCCAGAGTCAAATATAAAATATTATACTTAAATAATATTAATATTAATTAGTAATGAATAAATAAAATATTAATAACTAATAAAATTATTATTGTTATTTATTTATGTTTTTCAATAAAAAATCTCTTTATACGTTTTTTCAGACTTCTCTTCTCCTGCTTACAGGTTATCATGTTCTCAAGTAAAATGGTAACATTTTTGAATGAGAGAATAATTAGTTGGGCCTGAGTATATTGAAGGCCCAGTATGAAGGTCTAGGTTGAAGGATGGTGGTGTAGTGGAATTGGATTCATGTCTGAGTGTGGGGTGAAGATTGATAACTGAAAAAGAAAAGAGAGGGTTGAATGGAGAAGAAGCTTACTCTGGTTCAGACCATTGCTACTGCAGGCGTGTTCTCCGCCATTTCTTTCTGGTAATCCGATTCAAATTCATTGTGTGCTAATTCTGTTATATTCATTTTTATCACATTCCTCGCTGTCCTTCTCTTAGGTATGGCTTCATGTTTGGCAGAGAATCATCTCGCAAAGAGCTCTCTAACCTAATCGAAGATCTCCGTCGCGGAACCCCTCCATCTCCGTCTTCCTCTTCCTCTTCTTCACATTCTTGATTCGATTCAGCTATCTCTGTTTTTGTTTTTTCTATTCAGTTTCATTACCTACGTTTTGTCTCTTATAAACTCACCACTTTTCCCTAACAATTCTCTAATCTAGTGGTTTAGGTTCGGGTTGCTTCTCAATCCTTTAATCTGCACAAACTGCTGTACCTTTCCTTATACATTACTGTTCAATCATCTCTGTATTATTTCAGAGAATAATGTAAAAAAGTGCCTGGATTAGTTCGTTTTATAATTTTAGTGAACTCCTTCGCTTACTCATAATTTTATAATACTTCAACTAATTCCCTTCGTTGTTAGTTTCATGTTTTCTATTTTATTATTGTGGTATAAGAGAGAAAGAAATACTGATTTATTACGCATGAATTTCTTATTGTTAGTTATATTAGAAAAATGTTTCTTTGGTTTCAGGAGGACCATATCCTCTTCCTTAAGAACATCAAAGGATCTAAATCTCAACAAAATATGCATAACTCCATTTAAACCTTAGATTAATTAATGTTTTAGACAGCAAATTCCTTTACAACAGTGGTTGGTGCGATTATTATTTAACTTACTATGACGGAGATGGATTATCGTGTAAAAGATTGTCTTCTTTTTTTCTTGATGAACATTAAATACACCATGCCAGCTAACATTTGCTAAAATTCAGGAGGGAGGCAGGAATTTGCTTTTAGACTAATTCGATATCTTCCAAAATTGTTTGTATCCAAAATTGTTGATAAACCTATTATAAATTATTTCCTGATTAGTTAGAAAATTGTTGAAAAGCCTCTCGCTATTTTACTGGTTTCTTCTTGGCATAGTGTTATTTTTGTTGTAGCAAAGGTTCTATTGATTGAATCTTGACATAATGTTAGCAGAATTTTCTCTTACAACATTGTCATTTACTTACATTATACTGATATTAAACAAGGGAAAAAGCAATGACATTAGTTAGTTTCTGTAGATGTTTTTCTGGGGATTAATTAATCAAATTAGAAGTGACAAATGGAGCATAGAGATACAATATCAGTATTATTGGTTATATGACGTAAGCAGACTAAGTATTTTTCTCCATTGTGGTTGGAGTTATATACATTAGCATGAAATGAAATAATATCATCTCGATCATCTCAGGTGTTGGCATGGTAAATGCCAGAGTTCTCATTTTTTTTCCCTCTTTTTCTATGAAAAAATATACTGTGTTGCTTTAAACTATACACCAAGATGCCTGAGCTAGCTATTTTATACGTTTACACAAGAACCGCCTCTTGTGTGTGTTTCTCCCGTGTTGATTTGATGTGGCCAACATAAAGATCACTCCCATGGGAATCGGATGCCGGAAGTCTCTCTCTCCTACCGCCTTCAGACATGCTTCTAACAAAATCCACCAGGTGCCGCCAGTTATCACCTTCAAACAACCGCTTGTTCATTCTTAGATAAGTGAATGCTGCCAATCCATTGCCGGATTCGGATTTACTTGTTGATAAAACTTGAGCATATGCATCTGCATCATATCTCTCCAATGCGTTTTCTCCAGCAAGTTCTGCTCTAGCTGCTTTTGTTGCCATCTTCACCTGACTAACCAACCCTTCAGGTGAGCAGTTAGCAAAGTCAGGCTGCTCTCTGTCTTTCATTTCCATGCAGGTGAAATTGAAGACAACTCCATGTTTTGCCAGCATTCTGGCAATGGGCATATACCCATCGTTATTTCGCGTGTTATAGTAGCCAGCAGTTAGTTCAGCTGCGTGTGACCTTGCTCTGTAGTGCCAATGGATTCCAGCAACTTTCCCTGATAGTTTCACCCCTGATGTATCGAATATTCCTTTGGCTGATACGAGAATCTTCTCACCATGTTCTAGCAATTTACCAGAGTACCATTCTAAAAAGAACCGTCCATATTCAGTATTCCATGTCCCTTCCCTTCTGAAAAATCCAGTATCCTCAGGAAATTGATTGTACTGGCCAGAGTCATGGGGTCCACCTCCTCCCCATTCTTTCTTTCCAATGGCCTCGGCAGCTGCTGCCAAGGACGCTTTCATATACTGCACGACAAACAGGTCATTTTAGTCCATAGATATTTTTCAAAAATTTTCTATCTTTAGTGTAATATCGTCGTTACAAGTTAATAGGAACCAATGGTTACCAAACCTTACCAATACAATCATGTTTTTGGATTAATATACAAAAGGAAGTTTAAATTAATGCATATTTTTAATACCTTGTCATAACATTGGAATTCTCCAATTCCGGGAAACCTCCAAGTTCCATTTGTTTCTGGATAAGATGGATATCTCAGTTCTCCACATGGACCCATGCCAACTTGAATTTCCTGCAAAAGTTTTCATCTTATATATTCAAATTTCGTTCAATGCATGGGAGAAAAGACATGGAAATTGCAAGGTATCAAGCACCAAGTTCCAAGTTCCCCTTGTTATGTCTATTAAGCCTTATTGGATATAAAGTCTTAACCAAAACCACCTGGATAGGCGCCTAATGTTTTAAAGTTTTCACCTTGTTATTATTCTCAGACTCTTTGAATAAGGTTCTCTGTAAATATTTATAAAGAAAAAAGAAAGAAATAAGTTATTTTCACAAAGTTAAAATTGCCTCGAGCGTAAGTTAAACAATTGTTTAGAAGTCCAATCATTTAAATAATCAAAAAAGTAATTTTAACATGGGCAATTTTAATTTATGAGAGTTTATCTTTTTTCGTTTTTATCTTTCTATTAGTGCTCCTAAAGAAGTACCTCAAAAGAAAACTTTATTATATCACGCTCTCTTCAAACTCAAAACTTAACGGTAAATCTCTAATAGTTGGCAGCAGTAGTTGCTGAAGTACTTACCACGATAACACTGCCTAAGTAATCTCCGAATCTGTCACGAAAGCTTCTCATGTAGTCTGCGTAGACTTGGAGGGGAGTCCTTCCTCTTAGAATAGGAACCGAGTCACACCCCAATGAGATGTACTCAGGATTCCTCCTCCCTGATCTATCTGTGTAAACCAGGTCAGGGTTTTTGCTGATTTCTTCCTGCACCCATGGTGGTAGAGGAATGCTGAAAAATAAAATGCAACACAAAGATAATTGTCAAACAATGTTTTTCACTTGGCCTTAGTCACTCTAACAGAATCAATCAGCTCATATCATTATCATCTATATATATATATATAAAGGTAGTACTGTGGTACCTGCATGTATCTCCAACATTTCCCCCACACTGATGGAAAGACATAACAACTTGAAGCTTCAAACCATGCATTTGTACCATCTGCACAAGTTCAACATAGGGTTCCCAATTGTACTTCAAAGGCCCGTCCTTTTCCACCAAACCCCACCAAGCATCCACCATTACGCCTTCGACTCCTGCACTCTTGAGGGCCATCAAACTTGCATTCATTGCTCTAGGCTTGTTCAAGCTTCCTCCCATTGTTACAGTGTCTAGTGGAAGCATCACATACACAGGTACCCTCTTCGAATCACTGTGACTATGAGCCACCGAAGGAGCATGCACCTTCTCCCATTTTTCGTTTCTCCTTGCTTCAGAATTGAAGCTGTTGTCGCGTGCGGGGCGTGCTTCTTGCATGGAATTTTTCACTCGGAGACGGAACGATGGCTTAACCTTTGCAAAACTAACTATCGCAGGAACATCATCAGAAGTTTTAAGGATTTTGGTTTCTTTCTGATTAATAAAAGAAATTGAAGAACGAAGTGTTAGAGCCATATTTTGAAGGATGTGTATAGGAAGTACTCAGGATTGTTGGAGTGTATTTATAAGAAAGAAGTTGGGTTGGGGAGTTGAAGTTAACAACATTGGTGGGCTCTAATTGAAAAGTGGAAAAAGTGCAAAAAATCAAAACTAGTCTGTTCGGTTTCAACCTCGCTTACGTGTTTCCACCTCTTCCAATCTTATCTAACTCAAAACGTATGAGCCTCAGTTTTTAGCGGTTTTTTATTTGGTGTTTCCTCGTGTGCATGCATTTCGGACCATATTTGGTGCATTTGCCTCGTCATGTTAGTAATTTAGGTTTTTCTTTACTAGGAACATATAAAAATATTTATTTATATTTAACAATAATTGACCTTATTTGTTCGTATTTTTATTCACACAAAAAAAAAATCAAAGTTAAATAATTATTTTTGTAAAAAGACATTTATTAAAATGTTTATATAACTATAACAAAGATTGATTTTACTTTTAATATTTCCACTCACAATAAAATAAATCAAAGTTATTATAATGGAACCTTTCATTAAACTAAATGTTAACCTCAATTAATTGTAAAGATAGTAAATAAAAATCAAATTATTAACTTATATAATTATATAAAAAAATAAAGTAAACAAATAAAATAAACATTTGAATCGTTCCAATACTATTAAACAGTATTAGAACCTAAAAAATGTTAACCTACATAATTAAAAATAATAAATAGTTATAGTAAAAAATGATAAAAACTTAAAGAAAATATATTGTTTATAAGTTACATGTTAACTCACTTTTACCTCAACTTAAATTCCTTTAACTCGTAGGTATGTTATGTGAGTTAAATTTAATTTGCACCATAATTAAAAACAAAAACTATATATGTTATTAATCCAATACAACTTAAATAGTTAGCACGTGAATTTGAATCTATTTTAATATCTCATTCATAGAAACAAATTTGAAAAGAGTTTTGCAGTGTGATTTTATACTTTTATTTTAAGTTTTGCAGTGTGATTTAGGTTGGGTTTGAACGCTTGATTGAGTGTGCAAGGAGTTAAGTAAAAGGAGAAAAAAAAAAGTGAAGAAGTGATTGAAAATGTACCACAGTCAATTATACTATAATAGATTTATTATTTATTTACTTTTAAGAACATATTACTTAGTTCTTAAAATAAAAAGTATAAAATCAATCGTGTTGCTTAAAAATAGAGAGACTATGTTTAAAACACAATCACTTACGTTATCACTATAACAATATAATAATTATAATTTTTTGAAGTTAATTTTTATAATAATAAAAAAACTGTATACTTTTCATTTTATTTTTTTCAATAAAAAATCTACATTATTTCTCTTTCAACGTATTGACATTTTAATTAAATATTAATTCCATTTTTATTGGTGCCACAAGCTGTATGAAAGAGGCGTATTCTACTAAAGTCCATTTCAAAATATAACTCGGGCTTCGTCAAGTGACTGCTAGTCCTATTACACTCATTCACATGCAATGCAATAGTTTTCCTTAACAAATAAACACTAAAAAATCTCCTGAAATTATTAAGAAAAAAAAATCACATCTTTGATCTAAATAATTGAAATGTAGTTCTAATATTTTATGAAAATAAAATTCTTTTACCCTTTCTATTTTTATTTATTTATTTTGTTAGCATTATGTAAAAGTGAAAACATTAACTTTTTTTAAATACATTAGTATAAAAAATTAATTATAAATTAACTATAATACATTAATAATAATAATAATAATAATTTATTAATGATATTATTATTTTTATAAAAATAGTAATATTATTAATATTAATTTTATTATTATAATCAATATAATTAATATATTGTTGTAAAACATTATAACAATATTTATCAGCTACCCTTAATATTTATAAAAAAATATTATATAAGGAAATATGATAATAACATAGTATTATAATACCATTATCAAGAATAATTTTGTATTGCAAAAATTATAATATATTAATATTAATTTTATTATTATAAATTTATAATTATTATAGTTCATATATAATATTTTTAAAAAATATATATTTACAAATATGATATTCTAATTAATAAAAGATACTAAGAAATAAGCAAATAAATAAATAAAATGGCAGAGGGTGTAAGAGAGAAAAAAATTTCAAACAAGCATAATTTTTTTTTTATCAAGAATACAGCATAGTCTTATTCACAACGTATATGGAAAGCATCAGTCTTCTTTGATACCCTCTGCAAGCAAACAGCTTTTGAACAGCGAAGCCAAAATGGAATGTATAATTATTATTATTATTTTGTTTTCCTTTTATGTTATAATCACATATTGGTTGGTGTGATAATTGGTATGGGGGTTTTGTATTTCTGCCATAAGACAAACCCCACAAGTTGAACTAGCTTGTCACTTGTTTCTGTCTTCTGCCTTTTCCTGCAAACTGGGTTTTCGTGGATGAAAATGTCTCACAGTTCCAATATTTTCTTGGTTCTGGTTCACCTTGTTCAGGATAAGAAATGTTGAATGCTCCTTTTGTTGTGAAAACATGTGGTTCAGAAGAAGTCTTTGGTTTAATTAGTCTTGGACCGTTCTTTCCGCGTGTTTATGATAACTATTCCCAATTTTTTCATGCCATTTCAGATTTAACATGTGTTTGAGTGATGGGCATTAATAGAATTCTAATGTTGACCAATGATGTATAGCCATTGAATGTGGATCAGATGTAATATTTGTCATCTGGTCACAATTTTCAGAAGACCTACCACAGACTTGTTATAATTTGCCTTCATAAAGTCCAAAATATGACTCTAGCATGAAGAATTAAAACGCTCATGAGATTCTCCATTTCTTAATGTGTTGTTAGTTGTGCCTTAAGATTCCGTGCAGATGGGACAGAACAATGTTTTCAGTTGTATATATGTTAAAGGAGAGAATGAAGTGAAATAAGTGTTTCTAAAATCCCTCTATATAGAGTCCTTTCGTGTATTGAAAAGTTTGTACTGTTCGTGGTGAAGTTCAAAAAAACAAAACAAATCTTACACTGCTAATAAATTTCCCATAATGGTCCTCCTAATAGTCACAGTCCCATAAGTTATAGCACAGTACGTGATTAATATAACTTCCCAAACAAAAGATATTATTAGAGGGCAGACCTAAATGTTAGGAAGAACTTGGTTAACAAATGTACATTGTCGTTTATGATGCATATCTGCATCAGATGGAACGTGGAAGCATTCAAATTTGATTTCGAAATCGAGCAAGTTGATAGTTTCAGAAATTTGATTCGGAATCTTCCAAAATGCTTGATTTTTGATATTTTGTACTCTCCTATGAAGGGTTATTGAGATGAGCTGTGTGCACGTAATTCATACGACAAAATTTGTGGAGGAAATAGAACCTTATCTTTACGTTTTGTCACATTTCTGATCTCTACTGAAACAATATTAGATGGAAAAAAAAAATTGATCAATCAATGACCAAGGGAAAAGGGGCATGCAAACAAGTTAGCCTTAATATTCTTACGTAAGAAGTTAGCATTTTAAGATATGGAAATCAACATAAAATGACAGAAGCCATCGACGTTTGATTTGAAGATTGTTTTTTTAGCACTGGCTTCTCAGGGAGTAAGAAAAAAAGACAGCTTTCTAAAACCCCTCGTGGTGAATTCACTGATTTCATACGATTTCTATCCGAAGTTGTCCAAAAGAAAGGGAATCACTCACTTTCAGACAAAGCCATTTCAGTTCTTATTTTTGCATGGACAAGTAGGAACCATGATTGGTGATGAAGCTAATATGTGAAGTTCAAATTTAAATGGTAAATGAATGCTGTTTATGGCTATGAATACGTGGAACCTAACTTTTTGTTCAATACAATCCGTCCCTTTCTTAAAGAGAATCTAATTTCATTGTCGTTATACGAAAAGCTCTTTCTGATGCAAGTCCTTTAACATGGCATTAAAATGAAGGTTGGAGACCTCTGCAGTAACTTGCAACTAAAATTAATGGAAGGGTGGGTGGGTTTTGGCAGAAGTTTATGCGATTCCTACATAACAAGGTAATATCTATTTACTTCTTTGAACTAAAGATGGAAAATAATGACAAATTTGGAACTAAAATCAATTCACCTAAATATTTGGAATTTTCAGAACTTAGGATGAACTTATGTGTAAAATGTAAGGTGGAACACTTTTTAAAAATATCTAGAGACCTTCCAAGATATTTTCGTAGGACATGGTACGTCAATAATATCTATGAAATTGAGATATCTTACCAAAATATCCAGTTCATACGTGTATCCAGTTAAATTTCCTAGGTATCTCAATGTATAGAATCCGAGGTGTTAATTAATAACACATAATAGCATATCCTTAAGGGCTGAATGAAATAAAATAGTTCTACAATAATGTATGCACTGCTGTAAATAATGCGCTACCTTGTACAGTACAGCCATGAACTATAAGTTCTCATACGTACAACAAACGATTTCATTGGGAACAAATATTATCATTGCTGGAAACTGAAAATTCAAGACTCTGCAATGGGGAAAACAGATCCAATCTTATTGCCAAAACGATAGCACTTGATATTAACTGCATATGGACCGAGTTGAATGTGGTTATCCTCCCTACCAACATAGAAACACAGGGTATATAAAGCAATTTCAAACTCAGGGCTCACTCCAACCAAAGTGCTTGATAAAGATTTCAGAACACCATTCCATTCAAACTGAACAGTTAGAAGCTGCGTTTCCGAATCAGGCTGCAAGTTATGACGGCAGAGAGCATTAAAAATGAGGTGGTCACAGCTTAAAGTACTACAAATGCTTACCAAAAAATCAACATAACCAAGCTAAGTAAGAGGTTTTTACGTAATGAAATAGAAATATGAATTAAGGCTTACATTGTTTTGGGAAAAATACTAGCTGCTGTTGAAAAATATTTTCAAAATGCTTTGATGTCTGGCTAATAATGAGTTTATTGCTTTCATGTGATTGGTGCACCAAGCTTCTATTTTCTATTCGGATTATTGCCAATACAATAAGCTTAATAAATAGTTACTCACAGTTTCTCCCCGTCGACGGGGGAAAATATAGCCCTGATAATCAACTCTCCCCTTTTCTTCTTCAAGGTAAAACTGTCAAAATACATCAACAGATGAGATAGAAAAAGTCACATATTACAAGTTTATATTACAAATTAAAGAAACAAAATATATCTGTGCAAGCTTCATCTAATTATCAGATTAAAGACTTCCCAAATAGCAAGAAAAACATACTTAATTATCGGCAAAAATAGAATAAGACATTGGCAGGTTTGAATAAGTATTTATGTTTACAGCACTTCATTGGCATACGATTGACTATACAAGAGTATAGCAAAGGCAATCTCAACTATTGAAGTTATTCATCGAGGAACAAACACTAAACTGTGCAACATTAAACTAATCCACAATAAGACAATATTGGCTAATCAATGAGATTGGTAATGTCAGAATAATTGCACAAAAGAGCACCAAATATGACTTCCAATATTATAAAGTGGTGCACCTTCAATTTGGCATGAATATGAACAGATAAATAAATATTAGATATATAAACAGGCAGAAGAAAAATATGATGTCATACCTGCAGCCAGTTATGGAAGCCAGAAACTTCGCCACTTTGTTTGATTTCTCCAACAAAAACATGTTCAAAAGAAGAAGAGGAGCCAGAAGTGCCACCACGGCCATAAAGGTCAAACCATAGATTGGTCATCATTCGTTTGAAATCTTGGTAACTCCCTGATGCAATTCCCTTAGAGGCAAGATACTTGTGAAGATATTTAATTGGTGCTGTTCTACTGATTTCTTCTATGAAAGAAGCTTGCTCTTGTCTCTCTTCGGATGTGACTACTTCCTTACATCCTTCATGTGGATTGTAATTATCTAGAAGTGAGAGAAAACGAGCAAATGTAGGCTTTCTGAATACATCATCACTAACCCAAGCAAACAAGGTCCCCTCTGCCATATCTTGCTTTTGGAAAACCTTTTTCCCTTCACCACAGTCAATTTCATAGTCTTTGCCAGGTACCAACCGATTTAAATCAAGATCCCAGAGTTTGTCACAAGCTTTTGATAGATCAGCAAGTTCATCTTCCGAGGGCTCCAAACTAACACCGACTTCAACCTCATCAGAGTATTCTTGCTCATGAGAAGGCCGTTTGTAGTTCTGCCAAGTTTCCTTCGGAACCTACATGAACTTGGTAAGATCCATCATTCAGATTCAGAAAGGGATGAAGCATAAAACATCCAGAACTGGTCAGATCACAGATTCAGTGACAAATTTAACAAACAGTAGAATTCAAAGAAGAATACCTGAACAACAATATCAACAAAATAAGATTTCTTTATAAGGATACAAAACACCGAAAAAGCCGCATAAGCTTTTATATTAGACATATTGATGAAAACTCAAAGACAAACCTTTTGTGTCCGCCTTGGAGGTTTGCCAACAGTCTGCCATCCATCTTGATCTTCAATAACCTGCAAAAAATAAAAACGAGTCTCACCTTAATAGTTCTATTTAATAGAAAAAAATGCTTTGTATTATATACGGCATCACTTGGAAAGAAGGCACAGCCTATCCATTGTCCAAACTTTCTCAACATGTTCAACGCTACCATATTCTCACTCACAAACCTTTTGTGGTCGCCTTGAAGGTTTGCCAACAGTCTGCCATCCATCTTGATCTTCATTCACCTGCAAAAAATAAAAAAGGGAATCTCACCATAATAGTTCGATTTGATAGAAAAGAAAATGCTTCGTATTATATATACGGCATCACTTGGAAAGAAGGCAAAGCCTATCCTTTGTCCAAACTTTCTCAACATGTTGAATGCTACCATACTTTTTCTCGAAGCCGGATTTTCAACTACCCAACACAGTAACATTTATCGTGTTAATTTGAAGAAGAAGAAGAAAATTCTTCCAGTGTCTTTCTCCAAAAACAATCTTAAACTATATGCAGAGACAAAGATAAATCTGAATGAAAGCAAGTACATATTGAGCACAAGCAATGCAGCACCAAAATGTAACAAATCTGATAGCACAACTTTATTATATATTAAGCGTCATTAAGAGTAATTTGTCACTGGGACAAATGACCCCAGTAATCTATATCACATCAAGGTAACCAACCAAAAATTAAATTGCTATTGCTATACGAACAGAGTTAGGTATCAACTATATTACAACTTTAAAATTTAAAAGATTTAGCGAGGATCTCTTGAGATATGCAAACACATCATTTATAAACTTCAAAGCTAAGAAGCAACCAAGCCATAATTATCTACGTTCAAGGGGTTAATATTGCAAAATTAACTTGAAGCTAAGAGAGGAGGGGATTACCTTGTGGCCAGTGTTGAAATTTTGAGATTGGCTCTCCTCATGCTGAGGACGATATACTGCCTGGACAGAGAACAAGTGTGGTTACATGAAGAGCTACATATGAGAAGAGTATGGCATTGGATTTAATAATTGAGAACAAGTGATTGACATTCACCTGATGGGGCCTGTTGGTATAACTGTGACTATCTTCTTCCTATAATGGTCATAACATTATCAAACGAGTAAAATTACATATTTTTGGGGAATTGAGAACAAAGATGAAGAAATGTGACCTTTTGGGGTGAGTTGGACCACTGTGTCGGTTGTTGCTGCTGCTGCTGCTGCTGCCGATGAGGACGAGGGTGATCCTGCAAAAATAAAAATTTAAATTTGATATTACGTGATCCTGAAAAAAAAAATGAAACTTGAAAAATGGGAATGTAGAATTGACATAGTGGAATCGGAAACCTGATCCTGATCGCCGGAGACAAGGTCGGCCCAGGAGCGTTCACCGTGTTCTTCTTGGCGATCGTTGTGATCGGCACCACCGATAGCAAGATCGACCAAGTCCTTCATCAGACCGTCCATTTTGATGTTGATGGTGTTGTTGAAGCTGTTGAAACTGAGAGATAATGAATCTGAAATGTGTTGGTTGGATAAGGTAATTTGAGAGTGACAATGGCGGGTGATTTAATAAATTAATAATATCAGTAATATAAGAAAAAGAAACAAAACATTTTTTTATAAAAAAAAATATAAATAAAATAGTTTCAATAATAATTTTGTCCGTAAAATTTGAAATGACTTTTTAGTGCTTAAATTATTTTTTTCTAATAAAATATACTTTACTTATTTAAATTTAGTAATAATATTTTTAAAATTTTGAAAGAGAAAAATAGTTTTAAAAATATGAGAAAGTAATAAAAAGTAAAATGCGACGAGGATTATCCTAAAGAATAAGACTAAAATCCTAAATAAAAACCAAATTATTCTTATTAAAGCATAATTAAGGGAAATAGATGAAATGGGATGAGAATTGGATCACAAGAGATACAAAATTGTTGTTTCTCGGCTTGCCGACATGGATGAGTGGAAGTGGGAGATTCAACGTCGTGAAATGAAAGTCAAAGGCCATATTTGATTATAGACTCGTCTCGTGAGATGAGATTACATAATTTCTCGTATCACAAATAAAAATATCAACGGTCAAGATAAATTATGCAAAAAATAAAAATGAAAGGAAGGGATAGATAAAAAAAGAAAGAGAGGAATTAAATGCAATTATGAAAAAATATGACTTTTTAAAGATTTTTATATAAATGAGAAATGTAATAAAAATTTAACGGTAACGTGCCAACTAACTCTAAAAGGTTGTTTCGCCGTCAATTATTTCACAATTTCAGAAATCATTGTTCAAGAGTTTTAAACATTTTTTTTAAAAATTCATAAATTTATATTATATATAAAATTCCATATTGGATATTATAAAAAATTTCCGTTATCGCATAAAGATTTTTTTTTCTTATATAATATCCTATATTATGTGAATAAAAGAATATGTATATAATTATTATAATATCATCATATATGTCAGATTTATTTATTAATTCTTCTATAAACAATAACGTCCTAATATATTTATGACCGTACTACAATTAAGTCTCGGTTACATCAACATTATCATTTATATTATTTAAAAGTAGGTTTAATTACTTGATTTTGAAACTTTTTAAATTAGTTTTTGTTTAAATTTTTTTTTTTAAGTTTCAATTTTACCTTAATTTTTTAAAAATATTTTTTTAAAAATAAAATGACTAATTATGATAAAAAAGTTTTTTTTATAACTTTACTCATCTATTTATATGAATTTATAAAATAGTAATACATAATTTATTTTCAAATTGTTAAAATAAAAGTTATTTATCTTTTTTCGAGTAGAAATTAAAAATAACATGTCTATCTATAATGATAGTCATATTAAAAATAATTAAGTTGACAATAAAAATAATAATAATATACTATTATTATGGTTGGATATAAATTTTACCATTCTAATATTTATTTTTGCTTCTTATGAGTATCAAAATTATATTTATTTTTTGTGCATGTGGATGGAGTATTGGATATACCTTTACATCTACTTTTACTTGTTGAAATAGTTATTAAGTACTTTTTTATATATAAAAAAAAGTAAAATAAATAAGATATTATAAAAAGTTTAATATAAAAAGAAAATACTTCTTCTTTTTATTGTAAAATAAAAATTATAATTGCATAAGTTTTAAAATAAAGTAATGTTCTAATAAAAAATAACAGTGAGAGTATTACATTAAGTTAAAGCACTTGTTAATGTGTATATTCATCTTTGTTTCAAAGTTTGTAGGGTCAATTTATAAAGTTTTACATAATTAATCCAATTTTTTTATGGATACTTTATGGAAATTAGTCTCTAATCCATCTTATTAGTATTATGACTCTTTAATTCATTTTATTGGTGTTATGACCTTAATAATCATGTGTATTTTGGAGTCATTTGATGTTTTATCTTAAATATTAATCTACCAGTGAAATCATATCAGTTAATAAATCGTATAAATAATAATTTAAAAAATTTGTGTATAATTTTTTAAGAGATTTATCTGCGTTTAGCTAACGTGTAATTTTTATTAATTCAGACTAAGAATATAAACACTGTTTAATTCAAAATTCACAATATGATAATTCTAAATTCAGTGCAGGGAAATTGCTAATTTAAGCTTAAGATAAACTATTAGAATAAAGGTTCACATGAGTCAGATTTCTTAAACTCAACTCAATGCAAATACTTTACGTAACATATATGTTTCCAACATAACTCAAATATTTACACCACAAAGTCATAGATTCCAATTCCTCATAAAAAAGTTTTAAACCTCAAATTTAAAATACTAATTCCCCATATATTTTTACAGAATATTTGATCAAGAATAAGTATTTAGAATGACCAATAGATTTTATCTAAGTTCTAAAGTATTTTCTAATATTTAGATATCACAAAATAACATAGATAATCAATCATGCACATCAAACACGAGGAAACAACACAAGTCATGAAAAAAAATTATAATGCAAAGAAAACTACATTGAGAGACATGACATTCAACTTGATAAATAGGGAAGTTAGCTACTCCTACACATGAGGAGCACAAAAAAATTGGCAAAAGAAAGTGGTAGGCAAATTTCCTCTACCCATCATTTGGTCTCTAATCAAGTTTTTCCTATAAAAACACTCTAACTTTTCTTTCAAAACTCGACTTTTAAACATGCACCAAAAAGTAGCTTCTCATTGGGCAAGGGTAGGACTCATTGGGGTGAGAGGTTGTTGGAAAGACGTTTTTAAACCTTTTTAAACTTCTTATTGGAGATCCCATATGAACTCGAGATAAAGTGAGTCTATAATATACAAGTGAGTGCAAGTCTTGCATTACAAGTCGATTTTGAATGTTGAATTAGACTTAAAATTTATTTCTTAACACGGTAACAAAATCATGAATTACAGTCTATCCTAACGAGGTTTGTTGTTTGTTGAGCTTGTTGTGTCACTTGATCATCCATTAATATATAATCTCACACTTGAGATGTATATACCTCGACCTAAAAGGAGTGTTGGAGATCTTTCATTAACTTAAGATAAGGCGAGATTAATATAAATGAGTTACAAGTTAATTTTGTAGGATTGAGTTAGACTTAAAATTCACTTCTTAGCACTTTCACTTTTGACAAAATAATTCAACAACAAAGTGCTTGTTTAACTTCACATTTGTCTTTATGTCGTGCATTTTTATTTTCTTTTCATGAAAAAATTTAGGATTGAAATATTTTCTTTTAAGATATATGTAAATATCACAGTTATCAATATCGTGTTTAAAAGATACTCAGCAATACAACAACCAAATAAACTAAAAATGTTTTACCAATTTAAAACATAACGAGTATGAGAATAAAGATAAGGATGAAATGAACATGTACACATTCTTCCATGTCTATATGATTAATTTAAAAATATTATTATTTGTAAAAATATAAATATAACTATAAGGACAATAAATATGCATTTCTTTGACACATATAATTGATTGAACAAGTTAGAAATATCTTAATATTTTGGTAAATAATTTGTGGAATTTTTATATTCTAAAATATTAATATCATTAAAATTATGATGTTGAATGAAAAATATATGTAATGCAATGGGGTAAAATTATCATGATTGAGATATGATACTCAAAACTCTTTACTAACACTAAAGTAATTAAGACATTGAAGATATGTAAAACAAAAACTCTCCTAAATTAAGATATAATTAGGAAGGGGATGATAAAATATTGACAGGATGAATAAATGATGCACATATAAAAAGTCATTATAGTGAAAATAATGTACAATTAGTTGTATGGTCTACTGAAAAAGTAGTCTTTTGAAAATATATCAAAATAAGACACAAAATAAGAATTATGTGTTGTAGTAATAAGAGAAGTTATGATGGTACTAGAGGTGCCTTCAACCAATGTTTTGAAAAGTATGAATGTAGTGGCAAGACATTCAATTGGAGAATAAGGACTATAGTATGGGATTGAGATGTATTTTTATAAATATTTCAAGGAGAATGGAAGTTTAAGTGTATAGTGGAGAGGAATATAAACATAAACAAGTATAATGTTGATGGATATTTGGAAGATGATAATTATATATGGAAAGGTATTTTTGATTCAAATAAAGTATGACACAAATTTTCATGGCAATGTTTGCTATGGTAAGAGTGGAATCCATGATCATTTATATATATTATTGTCTTCATGAGTTTGTTATTTCAATGACAAGATCACATCATATATATACATTATTGATTTGTGTTTTTTTTTTATTTTTTTAAAATTTATAGAATCGTGTTGTGAAGTACGTTTTAAAATTTATTTTTTAGAAATTATTTCATATTTTTATATATAGTTTTTTATTTAATGTCTATGTTTTTCTAATTTAAATGTTTTGTTATTTAAAAAAGAAAATAGATATATTATTTTTAATTTTAAATTATTATTAATATTTAATATAATTTGTGAAATTAAAAATAAAAAATTGTACAAAATAATAGTTAAAATGTTTGCTATCTAAAAAGAATAATTTAATGAAGTGATATACTGTTTTATTTCGAATAATGATATATTCTAAAAAAAATACTAAATTAAGTTTTTTATTTTATCTATTTATTTAATTAATTATTTAATATTTATAATATAACACAAGTACCAAAATGTAAGTTTAGAAAAATTAATTTGCATAGTTATTATAGTTGACCTAAAATTTAAAAATTAAAGTAGAGAGAGAAAGGAGAAAAATGGTTACAAGAGTTTTACTTTATTGTATTTTGTTTTATCAAGAAAGGAGAAAGATGGTGAGTTAAGAGTTTTATTTTAATTTTATTTTTGATTTAATTCATTTTATAGAAAATGAAAAAAAAATACAATTATTTCTCAAAAAATTGCAATGATTAGTCTTAAAAAAATATTGGTAGTTTCTTTCTGCACTTCCATAAATTTCTCTTTGCACCACTTATAGAAAATCTTCTGATTTATTTATTTTTGGATTGTACAAGAAAAAAATTATTTTTATATCATGAAAGTTAAAAATTACTTTAAAAGTGATTTTGATATCAAAGTCAAATAACTTTTGAAAGGTATAATCCAAAAACTATTTTTTACTTACACATTTTTAAGTTTTGGAAATTATTTTTTATTTTAAGATTGTGGGAAGTGAAATTAAAAAATAAATTTTAAATTATATGATTCAGAATTCATTTTTAACTTCTAAATTACATAATTAAAATTAAAAAAAATAAAAACAAAATCTTTTATATTGAGTGAGGCTGCCGAAAGTGGTCTGTGAAAAAATCGAAGGTAATCCACCTCCGCTCTCTCCACCTCTCCATCCCTCTTTTAATTCTCATTCTATTTTTTTTATTCTTATTTTATCTTTCAGTTTATTTTTAGGATTAAAATTTTAGGGAGAAGAATTAGTTGTTGTTAAGATTAATGTCGTCAATGTTGATATTATCGCTAATGAATTAGAGGTAACCTTTTCAGTACGTCTCTTTTTGTAAATTATCCAGTTTTTTTTCAATCAATTGATATTTTTATGTGTAATTTGTTTTCAAAAGCTGGATAAAAAGGTTGCTGAAAGGACCTTACGAGAGTATAATGCTGGTTGAGTTTTTGCAGCTTTTGGGAGAAACTGTTTCTCACCAAAAAAAGAAAAAGACGTAAATTAAAAAAAGAAAATACAGGAATTATCAAATGAGTAAAGAAGAAAGGATTTGGAGTTGGTGAAACCGAATTCCCTTATAAGCAATTATGACACGGAATTAGAGCTTCTGCTACGCCGCCACGGTAACTACACCCATTTACTCTACTCTATAAGTCTCATTTATGAATATTGTCTCACCAATCCCACACAATATCCTACACTTGCACAAGAGGAATTCAAGCTAGCTTTGTTTCCACGGATGTCAAGGAACGGATATTAACATCCGTAATTTTTATCCTTCAACGGACAACGGATAAAGTTAAAATTTTTAATTACAAAAAATTAAATATTACAGAAGGAAAAAAGGGTAAAAGAAGAACGGAGATGTATAAGAAGCATTATGTAATGGTGGAGCGAGTAACACCCAAAAAGGAAACTCAAAACTTTAGCGTGATGTTGGAAAACGTACTTGCAACTCCAAAAGAAGCAACACTCATGTTTCCTCCACTTTCGCTGCGAGAGAGACACAAGCAACGGCTGCCAGTTGAGTCTTCCATGGTTTATCTTCGGTCTCAAAGTTCCTTCTGTTAACGAACCTGTTGAAGTAGTTAACGACGAGAATGGTGGTGAGAGGAGCGAAACCATGGAAATGGGAAAGTGTAGAAATCCAGCGTACGACGTGGTAGGAAGGGGAGGGAGTGAAATGCGTTGCGGCCTCTTTGGAGAGTAGAGAGAGAAGGTGGCCGTGTTGGGAGAAGATGTGGTGGTCGGAAAAAATGGAAGGTGAAGATGGGGTGGTTATGAGAGTTGGAGAATGTTGTTGGAAAGAGTTGGAAGTAGGACTCAACGTTTACATATAATTTTTCAACTAACGATGATATAACATATAACGGTAATATGAATGTCAAATAATCACGGTAACTTAATCTTTTGTTCACTTGAATAGATTTGGAGAGGGTAATTAAGAGGATCTGAGAATATTTGAAAATATTTTTTTTTGTTTATTTGAATAAATTTAGAGGTAAATGAAAGTGAAGTTAGAAGTAAATTTTTTTAATCTGTCATATAAATTAAATCCTAAACTAATTCAAATTCATTTTTATTTACCTCCAAATTCACTCAAATAAACAATAACAAAAATTACATTCAAATTCTCTTAAATTCACTCAATTATTCTCTCTCAAATCCACTGAAATGAACAAGACCTTAAAACCAAAATTAATGTCCATATTCATGAAATAAATGTGCGACATCCATCGGAAGTAAAAAAAAAAAAGAGGCGGATCTCAAACTCAATTTGGGGCGTGGGACTGTGAAGTGAAATATGTAGGGTTGAATGTTACTAACATTAAAAGTAAAAAAAGTAAAAAGGATAAAGAAAAATGTTATTTTTGTAATAAAAAAAATTGAAGGAAGTTGAGGAGGTGGAGGAAGGAAACGGGAAGGTGAAAAGAGAAACGTCCAAAACTTGAACTGGATCAAGCCCAATGAGCGAGAGCGAGTAGCCCAAAACCGCAATCCTTACCAAAAATAAAAAGTGTCTCACCTTCACCTCTCTTTCCCTGGTCATTTGTTTTTAACCTTTTATTATTCAGTTCAGTTTGAGGGTTCCAATTTTCATTTTCAATTTCAATTTCAATTTCAAATTCGCGCGAAGAAAGGTGAAGGTGGGTGTTACCGTATTCTATGGCGGCACCCAACAGCAACAACAACGCGACGCCGAAGCCCGGAACCCTAGGCGTTGGTGTAATCCCTACTCCGCCTAAGTCCCAACGCGGCCACAACAAGCCCAAGTGCAAACAGTGTGGCAATGTCGCTCGTTCAAGGTGTCCCTATGAATGTTGCAAGAGATGCTGTTCTAGAAATCAAAATCCTTGCCACATCCATGGTCCGTTCTATTTCTCTCTCAAAACACATACACACAAAGCAAACTTTTCAGCTTTTATTCGCTACCCTAAGTTGTCACTATCCCTCTATGTGTGCTGCTTTGTGCTGTCTATGATTGATTTACTGATTTAAATGGCTTTCACTTTGAGTTTTGTTATTGTATGTTATGATCTCACCTCTAATCTATTTGTTAAATAAGGGGAGAAGCGCTGTAGTTAAGGAGGAAGGAATTTGTCGTTAGCTTATCATTTCAGTTAGTTCAGAAAAATTAGGGTTTTATTTTTCCCTGTTGTAGTCTTTCCCGCTGATTAGCCTTTTAGCCAGTTCCTGATTTGCTTTACTCTTTATTTCGTTTGGTACTTTGTTGTCGTTGTTGTTGTTGACGACTTGTTATAGTTATGCATGCCTTAGATTAATGACGAACATAACCATTAAGCTATGTATTCAGTGTTATCGACAAAGCTGAGTTCTGTTGTGTACTATTACGTTATTGGTACTATAACCAAGGTATTAAATTGCAGTTGTGGTTTTGCCATGATCCTCAACATTGCCAAAATTGTAGGCAAAAGTGGCTGCAATTGCGGTTGTGGTGAGCCCCAAAACCTTGATGCTGTGGCTAAAATAATATGTTTATATAACGCACTTAGCTCATAATTGGAAAGATGTCTTCAAACGCTAATTATCAATCTTTGGTAGTGGTGTAGTTATCAACCGTGTGTGATAGCACTGCGGGCTAATGGAGTGGAGCGGCACCCTGCCACTCCTCATAGAGCTGTTATGGAGAGTTACTGGCCTTTTGGGGCACGCTTTGGTTTGTGGACAAAGAAGCGTTGATTTTCCTTGTAGTTTTGTAGTGAGGTAGAGATGTTCTGCAGCTTGGAGCGAAGCAACCTCTTTGGCCCTTGGTTGCTTATCCAAGATTTGGGGTTCCATTCTCAGCTTGGGCAAGGAGTCATGACTAGAGAGATCACTTTACCTAATAATTGGAAGACTGGTGAGAAGATGAATTAGTCGGATGCTAAATAGAAGCCTGAAATACCTTCTGATTACCAAAAGTTTTTATTTTCTGCCCTAGTTTTGGTTTTGGAAGCTAGGGGTGTTCACGGGTTGGGTTGGGTAGGATTTGAGCAAATCCATTGCTCAACCCACTAAAAAGATATCGGTTGGTTGAGTTTCTGCATTGTTTATGTTAAACCAAATTCAACCCGACCTACTCTTGAGTGGGTTTGGGTCAATTGGGTTAAGATCTTGAAAAACTCATTTTTTTTTGTTAAAAGTTGTAATTTTTGAGTATCAACACAATTAAAAAATAACACCATCTTTATGAAAGTTAATTCAAGGATTTTTGTATTAACCGTGTATCTACTATGATTTGTGCAATTGACAATATGATTTGTGCAATATCATTCAAGTGGCTGTTGATGCAAATTGGAAGCTGACTTGTTTGGTGCTTCAGTCACTGCTAAATCGTAGGAATCATGTTTTTGTGGCTGAATTGCACTATTCTACCATAACCGAGTCAGGCCATGCGTGACCTGATTCTGAAAACCCTAATTAGTAGAAAAGAGAGGGTATTGGCTGATTCTTTCCCAAATTCCCTCCAATCAGACCCAGGGTAACCATTCTTCTTGTGTGACTCTTGCCTATTTATGGTCTATTATTTATTGTTCCCCTCAATGTGCTCTGTACGTTTCTATTTTTTTCGACAATAATTTACTATGGGTTGTGATCATATTATGCCACTGTATGTGTTTTGAGAAATACTTTTTTACTTTTGGTGTGTTTCTTAATGATAAAAAGCCCTTAAATTTGTCCTTTTATGTCTTTTTTAGCGGTATACGTGTCCATATTTTATTATAAATAACTTATTTTACAATTCATGATACAGTTCAGTTATTGAATCGGAAATAAGACCTTCTGATTCACAATTAGAATCTTGATGCATATTGGAGTATTATTCACTTTGTACACGAATGATTAACCATAAATGCCCCCTTATTTTTGAAGCAAGATTACCTTATAGCTATGAAGCATGAATACTCTTAAATAGTCTATGTACCTGTATTAGGTATTTGTAGTTGTTGGGTAATGGATACAACATTATACTCAATAGCAGAGGTAGTCTTGAGTTTGAGCATGTTTAATAATAAAAGGTTTGAGCATGTTCGAAAACCTCCTTTGTTATGAGATCTTTAAGAGTGTAGTAGGCTTAATGTATTGTTGGCCTAATTATGTGTTACGTACCTGAGGTCGATACTTAATGATCCACAAACATAATAGGCAATAAAGCTAAAGAATGAATGATAATGAACGAATGAATCTCTTTTATTGATAGTAATATTTGGATAAACAAAAGTAAACAATAATTGGGAGTATAACCTCCTTCAATTATTTGAGAGCATAACCTCTATCACAAGACAATAATGTCTGTCACAAACTCAATAATCAAAACATACCCTTAATCCTAGACTCTAGCTTTATTTATACTAATTATTTCCCGTCCATCTCTTACTAAATATTTTCCTAGAATATATCTGCATTTAATATAAATATCCTTATATTTAATATAAATATCCCCTGTATATTATCCTAGCATATATCCTTAATTATAAATATCTTATATTGAATATTTTCCTAGAATATATATTTATTTACTCTAATTAACTTATACCGAATATTCTCCTCAAATATAGCTCTCTTTACTGTAATTAGTTCGTGCCCATCCTACCCGCTGTAATAATTAGGATGGTAGCTCTTCAACCGTTCGGCTCAGGTCTTTCGCTGCTTCCCACTGTTCGGCCTGCACGTCGTTCCTTGCCTTCCACCGTTCGACTTGCTCGCCGTTCCTTGCCTTCCACCGTTCGGCCTGGTCGCTCCTCGCCTTCCTCCGTTTGGCTTGCTTCCTCCTGCCTCCTATCGTTCGGCTAGACCTCTCTACTCCTTCCACCGTTCGGCTACCGTTCGGCCTTTACTGTCAATACCGTTCGGCTTCACTCTCCTCCTACCTTCCTTCTCCTTCTCATATACTTTCCAAACCTTATTATTACCCCTTACCTTATACTGTAACAATATGTCTATTAGTAATTACAATTTTCTTATATTATCATGCAATATATGCCTAAATATGTTAAATGTAATATAACATAATAAATTACTTGTTTAAAAATGTGTTTTGTATGAAGGCCCTTAATCGAGATATAAATTCATCTTTCAGTAATCTTATAAATTTGACCTTTTATGTAGGTTAACACGCTTAACAATTTAAAGATAGATAATATATGCTTTTAATAATTATAACCAATTCAATATTATAATAATACTTACAATTTAACTTGTATTTACTTAAATAGCCTGATCTATTAGGTTTAATATTTTAATGGCCTAAGAGTTGTTCATACTTCACTCTATCTTTTTTTTTTCAATGTTCACTGTTATGTCCATAAGTTTCTCTTCATTTCGTTGTTTCAATACTCTCGAATTTTCTTTTATTTATTTACTAATTGTAAATATGAATGTCTTTAATTCCCGGTATTTTTAAATTTTCGAACATTTTATACTGTAGTATATAGTTTTTGTATCTTATATTTTTATATCTATAATAGTTTTTGTATCTTGTTCCTTATAATTTTGCTTTAGTAGCTATCCTGCTATTTGATATTCCCCTATAGCATTGTCAAGGCTTTCTGTTACACACTGCTCTCTCATAACCTTGAGGGAACTTTTCCATAAAAGTTAGCCAACATTATGAAAAATATATCTGGATCAGTGTGTCTGTTATTGGAAGAACTACCCCGTAGAAGTTAGCTGAAATTTTGATATTTTTCTGTATAGTACATAATTTTTTCTCTAAATTGAGAGTTCTTATTCTAATTTTAGTGTAACTTGTACCAGTGCAAGTTAATATCCTATTTTTTCTATCTCTCTTTCTGTTCCTGTACCAATGTGTATACCCACATTCAGATTTGGTGGGGGAAAGTAAATATTGCTTAACTCTTACCACTAATAATTCCCGTGTTCTCAAAATCTACAGTTGAGTTCAGAGTTCGTACCATAATTTCAGTGTAACTTGTAGTGGTGCTAGTTGATCCCCTTTGTGTGTTTCCTGGTTTAGAAATTTTATTGTACCTCTGTCCTGTATCAATTCCAGTACTCACATGTGTTCATACTTCACAGCTTTAATGGAGCTGTAGCCTTAAGAATTGGTGAAGGGGGTTTAGGTGTACATTGTCTATCAAGCAGCAGTAAAAATAAGATGTGAAATAAGAAAATCATTAAAAAAAGATGATTGTTCTGTTATTTTAATCCAAAGATTGAAATTATCCTGATAAGTTTATGCTTTTGTTTCATATTTCCCCTAATTAAGATCCTGACAGTTTTTTATTTTCCCGATCGTTTACTCTGATTTCTTACGCCGAATGCAGTGTTAAAAGCTAATTCGACTTTTCCCGACAAGACACCCTCATCTGGTAGCTCTCCACATGATCATCAACCCTTAGAACCACCTCAATCAACGTAAGTTATGAGCACCAGCACCCTACATGTGCACTGCATAAATTTGTTAGTGGGTTCACTTGAAATATGTTTAATATATTTTAAAAAGAAAGAGTCTAGTTCTTTACTTTTTTTCCCCCTCTTTTGAAGCCAGGATGGACTAAGAAGTTAACTGCTTAAAATTTTCTGATATTTTACCTCACAGGAATGGCTCAATATTTTGTGTTCCTTTTATTGCGTTATGTCGTTATATTTTATCACTTTCTTAATGCAGTACTTTTCTTGAATTTCAAGTGATTTGTTAATTCAATTATACAATCAGCAATTAAATCTTTTTTCGAATTATTCTATTCCCCCTGAGCAGAGGATTTTGTTTTGCCATTTATTTCAGAAGTGCAGGAAGAGTTGCATCACTTCGACAACTGTCTAATAGTTTTGCTCAGTTCAATAATTTACACCTTTCACTTCGTTCGAAGAAGCCATTGACTAGAAAGGTTAACCATACTTAACTATGCTTGGTTTAGTTGTATAATGATTTTGGTGAGCTGTATGTTGTGTGAAAATAATATCAATGTGATGGTTACAGGATGCTGTAGCTATCAACGAATGGAGATTTGCCAAGTTAAAGGAATACAAGGAACGGAATATTGAAGTGGAAAATGAAGCTTTTGACCGATACATGCAGAATGTAGATTTACTGGAAGAAATATTAGCAGTGAAGTCGTTGGATGACGATGTATCGTCTGCCTTGGATTCTAACCCTAGTCCAATGGAGAGCAATGAGACAATGATCCCTGGGTTAAAATTGCAGCTAAGATCAAACTCTCTGAGAAGTGATGGTTTGAGAATGAGAATACAACAAATCGTAGATGAGGGATTAAAGAAGCTTGAGAGAAGTGCTGTAGATGGTGACATGAATGAATCAATTGATGAAGAAGGTAATAAAGCTTCAAAAAGGGGAAAGGGGATGGAAAGGTTATCAGCTATAAGTGATCTTATGGATAAGATTAATAAAGCCCGAAGTGAGGAGGATTTGAAGTCGTGCTTAGAGATGAAGTCCCAACTCTTCAATTTGGACGAAGGCTCTTGCGTGATAGATCTTAAAGACAATGAAATTATTGAGAATCAAACTGCTGAAAGTGAGGTGGTACCACCAAAAGAATTGGATTATTCTTTACCGAAATTTGTTACCACCGCCGAAATTGATCAAGAAACTCTCAACACCATAGACAGACACTTTTCTTCCCTTGAGGATGTAGAGCAGTTGTGAGGCTAGATTTCTTAAACGTTGAGATTTACCTTGAAGAAACGAATATAAATCTAGGAAAATGCCCTCTAATTAGAATCAGGTGCCAAATGCAAGTAAAAAATGTTTAAAAATTAATCGGGACACTTAAACCAGTTGAAGTGTGAACTGATTATATTCAGTTTCAATGTTATCCATATCAATTGTGATTCTGATTAATCAAATAATGACTTGAAAACTTTGCTCTTTGAATTTGGTGTACGTCAACATCTCATTCAATTCTAAAGACATCGGCTACAATATTGAGGACTAAAGTAATTGAATAGACGAGTAGTTTTCACTATTGCTATTTCTCTGTCCTTATTAATTTCTACCCTACTTTCTGACGCTGTCAAAACACATTGTCACGTTGCAGCTGTCTCATTTTATTTGGCAAAATCCTGTTCATATTTCGGTATTTTAGCGTTGTTAATGTCGTTACAGGGTGATATCCATTCAAACTAAATCGAATATTGCCACTGATATTCTGATTGGATGTTATAGGCTAAAAGGACGATGCGCAATCATCTCTCTAAGATATTAGAAATTGAGAGACAGTTTATGTTCTACTGTAATTAGTTGCAGAGTTTGGGTTTGGGGATTGAAGTGTAGAAAGAGGTGAGGTGCTGTAATTTCCAGCAGTCAATATCCAAAGGGTTCTCTGAAATCTGAGTAGTCTAATTTTGACTTTTGAAGGGAATAAGATAAAGCTGCATAATAGCTTACATTGGTTAGGGTTGCCACATTGTGCGAAGATAGTGGGTCAATAGCTTAAAGCTAAGAAGGTGATGAAAAGCATGCCGTACATATTCCTGCCCCTATGCCTATGGATGTTTTCCTCTGTTGAGCACCACCTTAGAAGTGAAGAAACCACTCAGAATATGTGCTCTTGCTCCTTCAATAATTAATGTTTGGGCAACCGACAAAACAAGAAGGGGGAACTCTTTGGTTTTAGGATATGATTTATTAGTGGTAAAAACACTGAAACAACGTATACCTAATTACCTCCATCACTCACTCCTTCAAAGTGCCACTACACGTGCAGCACAGCACAGTTGTTTTAGAACCAAGAATGGGGCAATCAAATCAAATCAAACACTTGATTATTATGCATAGTTTATTTATCTTTGAATCAAAGACTCATCCATTGATTTGGCTTGGCTTGTTGGTTCTTGCGTCAAAAGAATCCTAGATTGGTTTCGAGGCTCCAAAGGCAAATACCTCATTAGACACAAAAATTCCATCTTTCGGCATTTCTCTTCCCAACTTTTGATATATCTTTATAGCCTTTTTGGCTATGTGGGTTTCTTAATGTAGAATGGAAGACCTTTATTTTTTCTTGCTTTATTCTCTCACATTCTTCTCGATCCACAACTACTTTCTTGGTGGAAATCAAACTTTGAAGGACGTTTTTCCCCCTTTACACATGCTCTCAATAGTTCCTTCAAGTTTCAATGGCTATACTCATCTCAACATCAACTTTTCATACTCTCTCTCTCTCTCTCTCTCTGCTAATTTATCAAACCCCATTATCATGCCCCGTGTTCTCAATCCCTTGATCATTGTAATGATTCTCTATTATAAGATTTTGATTAATTATAGAGTATATTATTAGCCCACCAGAAATAACAAGGAACCAGACACTACAAAAGAGCCTATCCAAAGTGGTAAGTGCTTATCACATAATCAACGTCATCTAACTTTTACTTAACTTTTGAGCATCGGTAATTTGTGGTGCAAATAACTCTATCAACATTCCAATTATACATATATTTATATAGTTTGTTGATAACACAAACAAAATATATTAAATCTCACTCAAATCCATTTTCTACTCTACATTATGGGACCTGGCATTATTCATGCTTTCCATCTACAAGTATTCTAGATTCAACCAAATATGTTGCTTGTTTCAAGCCACACAACCATAACTTTGTTAGTGGAAAATATAGAGGAAACTTAAGAATTTCGCAGGGATCCAATACAAATAAATAAATAAATAAATAAAAGATATTTACATAAACCTTAATTTTGGAAATCAATAGAGAGCATCATTTTTGTTTCTGGGGATTGTTTTGATTATTCTTCTTTTGAAAAAGTAAGCCATGTGTATGTACAGCCAAGCATCATGAATTCTAGGTCATATGAATCATGGTTGCTCTATAATTTTCAACAGTACTGTTTGGGATTTGATGGCATCCCTAATGGTCAAAACAGTTCCACGAAACTTTTACCCATCAAAGAAAAATAAACCATTAAATTACGCTTTGAAATGTGTAGACAGAAAACTCTTATTTCAAAGCATAAGAGTTAAAGATATTAGGTGGAATTGGTATGTACAACTCCCTGACATGTTACATGGTACAAACTTATGACCCAAGTAGAGAATATCATGCTTACATAATCTTAGGATTGTTTAATGTTTGGGACTGAAATAAACTTGTAAAAAAATATATGTTTTTAACAAATTTGAATAACGTTGTTATCAAACTTGCAAAAATATAGTTTTTTTTTTCGCTATGTGTGAATCAAGAACATTTCTTTACCAACAACTGAAAATCATTCTTTCGAGTCATAAAAATTATCCTTGTAAACTTTAGATTTTTTCCAACCAAGTCTTTTTCTATAATGATTATTGTTTTCTTTATTCAAAATGAGGTTTTCACACCTGTTTTTTTTTTTTTTATTATTTAAGTCTAAAGTCAACTCTTCGAGAACTTAAATTTATGTGAAATTCACATTATTTTTAATTTTTTCTATATTTAACAAGATGATGTTAAACAATATGCATGATTTTTTTTCCATCATTATATATGGGTTTTCGTTTTCAATTCCTTAGATAAATTAAAAGTCATCTAAAAAATTGAGCTATAAAAATATAAGTTTTGCTTACATTACACACATGCTGGTTAATACTTTTTTGTGGTCGTATATATTCTTGAATAATAGCTAAATATCACATCAAGAATAATGATTTGTGGCTGTCATATATATTATATGGCATGAAGGATGAACAAGGTATATAGAAGAGTTTATGTACCTAATTTCATTTACAATGTGATGTTCACATCAAACTCTGGATTAGGTATAACCCTTTTTTTCTTTTGTTAAATGTAATATGTAACTTTTCTTCATCTTAAAAGTCATTGCTTCCATTATTTGAGATCAAAGTAATTAGCTCTTCAACTCATAAATTCAGCATAACTTTTCGAAAGGTTTTAGATTTATGGTTTAATTTTCTTTATGCATTGTTACGTGATAAAGTTACATGAAAAAAAAAAAAAGAAATCTAATGATTTTTTAATAGCTTTCTAATGACTTAAACTGTTTAAATGGAATTACTTTTTCAACCACCCCTTTTTTTGACCCTTCATCCATTTTTGTTTTTGGTTCAAAGATATGTCTCATCTTCCAAGGTGTTATTTTTCTCCTATTCATTTTCCTTATTTCGTAATCATACAAAAATTAATTTTCCTAAATAAAATTTTCATTATTCTTGGTATATCCTGAAATTATACTTATGGACTTTTACGTATTTTCTGAATTAGAACTGCTATGTTCTACAAAACTACTCTTTCGAGTACATACGAATGACACGTGTTTTTTTTAGTTTGGTTTAACTAAAGTAATTAAAAGTTTAAAAACTGTATTGTATTATGAACCATTTTAATTTATTGCTAAAGTAAAGCATTTTCCATTGAAATTATAATTCCAGAAAATTTATTAGGAAATTTTGAAAATTATGGTTTTGGAAGTCCATGGTTGGTTTCTCTTGAGCTTCTCACAAAATTAATTAATCTGAAAGTTGAAAATTTTGTACATCATTAAACTCATTGGTTGAATTATATTTTTTACAAATCATTGAAATTTACTTTTTTTAACTCATTTTAAACACTGAGTTGATTTTTAGTTGATTTTTGATTTGATCCCAGAGTTACCATAAGTCTTCAAAATACATTGCTTGATCCAACAAGACATTAGTGTGTGAAATTACGATCATAAAATATCAACAAAACGATCTTCATACAATTATGGGGTCAACAAAAAACGTGCCTTGCAAACCAAAATGATACCATTAGGTGACAAATGAAGCACTGTTTCTAAGAGTAAGAAACAAAGTAATCAGATGTGAATCAACCTCTATTTTTCTTACCTTTAAACTTACCAACTATATAGTTGTCTTTTAATTTGAAGTTTTTAATGTTAAATTATCTAAGAATGCATGAAAACATAAAATGTTCTTTTTTCTGAACAACTTATTGAAATTGTTCAACAAATCATTTAGAACACATAATTAATGATTTGTAGATAGCTTCCTCGGAAATTTATTAAAAGCTAACAAACATATAGATAGTCGATGGAGGTTTGTAAGTTATAATCAAAGGAGTTGGATAATGATAAATAGATGATTAGGACGAAGGTCTTTCTGTAGTTGTTGAGAGGGATGATAACCATGAATGACCTAATTCAATTCTTCTTGTCATAATCTTGGTGCTTATTTTTTATTTTTACAAGATTTGTAAATGGCCACTAAAGTTCCTTTAGACCTTCACTAATTAAAGTGGTCAATACTCAATATTATTTAAGGGTAAATATAATTATTAACATTTAGCATTTTAAAGAAGGAACCTAATGATGATGGTTTATTTTTCTTTCTAAAAAAATAAATGAAATTAATTAACTAGGTCAGACATCTTTCACTTGTTTATGTTTGTTTGGAAGGGGTATTTATCATTATTACATAAGCTAATGTGAAAATGACAAAATTAAAGAAAGGCAAAGAGTGGGGACATTGGAAATTAGATTAAAAAACTTAGATTCAAGAAATTAAGCACATCTCATTATGCTACATGGTCCCTACCCACACCCTCCATTTCTTCAACAGTTGTAACTGAAACAGCCAAACATGTATTTCTTCATTATCAAATTAACATCAATTATCACTACCCTGCTTAATTAACAAATGCCTAATAATAATTATAATTTAATTGTGATTATAATAACATGGCTATAGTAATGTAATGCTTCATTGACACGGCGCAATTGGGTTTTGTGGGATCAAGTCAAAGAAGGGTTGCAGAAGTTTTGGCATTTCCTCAAACACATTCACGACGTGTTCCAAAAGGGATTCAAACACAGCAAATTCCAAACTCTATACTTGTTTTCACCTACTCTATTTTCATCTCAATCTCTTAGATTATAGGCACTATAATCACCATATATAATGGACATCATAATAATAATGGCATCGTTTGAAACAATTTCTCGATTTTGCTTTTTCACCTTTTTGCTCCAACGGGTTTATATATATTTTAATCAAAGTAAATAAAAGTTTGATAGAGATTTGTCTGGGTTTTAACTTTAGCTTAACTTGATCCAAACATGAAACCATTCATGTAAAAGCAGTCCTATTAGGAGGCATACAAGACAAGACATTTTAGAATTCAGATAACGATCTGGCAACCCCCAACCTAAAGAAATTTGCACGATTTCAGCTACGTAGTACAATTTCTTTTTCTTATTCTTTTAATTGTATATGTTTATATGTCACTTGAATAATGCTTTTAAGCTAACCCAATATATAAAGCACTCAATCATGATCGAAATTCTCAAATTGTACGCTGGGCATGCGATGAGATTAGGTTTAAATATTCTTCGAATTTAGGTTTATAAAAGTTCAGTCATTTGTAATTCAATCCTCATATTTATACCACTTTTGACTTTTTCCTTCTCCTTAGTACTTTAAAGAATAATATTATCTTTATTTTCATGTAAAAAGTCCTAACGAAATGGCATATACCTTGTAATCTAGTATTATTATCTCTTATGTGACATGCTTGAGATTCCCATTTTGTTTTTAAGGAAATACTTGGAAGATAACATTTTCTTAGAAACCCACTTGACGTTATCTTTGAATTTGAATGTGCATAAGCACTTAAGAAAACTAATTTGGGAGGCAATGGTGATCCTAGATCACAATCAAAGGAGACAATAAAGGTTGATATTGAATTGGATTTCATGAGGTACATCAAGGATTGTTATCTAGATTTGAAGCTTTGATTGAGAGGTGTTGGTGCAATGGTGCGTGCATAGTTGTCCCACACCCTCCAACGTCGTTTTTACAACTATTTCATATTTGGTTAGTGGACTTCATACATACGTAAACTCCAATAATGCCTAATCTATATTTGTATCATTCAAGCTCGCCCAAATAAATAAAACGTGCTTATTCATCTTATTCGGGATTAACACAAAATAAAATATACCTTTTTCTTTTCTACCCAAACAAAAAATTATCATTGAGTTTCGTGAGGATACTATAATCTCTTGTGATATCTTATGGTATCACACATGTTATACAACTATTCCATTCCTAATTAACATTATTGCTATCTGTAAGGCCAGGGGAGCCAATTAGTCAAAGACAATAACATGTAATTAGGGGCTAATAAATTATTTGAATTGAGAAGGTAGAAGTGTATGATGGATCTTAATCGTGCACCTTCAAGCCACAATCAACAGTTCTATATCGTGATAATGGTATCATAAATAATTGATTTGTTTGACAGAATTGAATCATGTGAGTTGGGCATATATGTGAAGGAAGGTTGAGTTGAGTGGTTGTATTTGCAATGATAAATGCATTTGCATATGAAAGCAACTATAATGAAGGAAATAAAACTCTGACCGTGGTTGGAAAAAATGTTTTATAATGTTCAATAATAAGTCGATTATTAGAGGTGTAAGGAAGGAAAATGGAAGAATGAAGAATGATTTATTGAGAAAAAGATGGTTGGTGGGTAAGAGTGAGAAGAGAAGAAAAGTTTAGATCTAAAAATGTTGATAAATTAGTAAAGAGGGTTGAAACAGGGTGTGCCAAAAACAAACTACGGGGGACAAAGATTAGATCCACGGATCTTACATGTACACTAAAAATTGTACTGTTAATTTTTGGCATCCACATGTCCCAAGTCACATGTTAGTCACATGATGTGTTTGATATCCCTTTGTCACCCATTGTATAATGAGTGAAAGGGATATCATAGAAATGCATGAAGGATTGGGGCCCTAACAATTTGTGACGGAAAGGACAATTGGATCCAATTAATTAGGGTTATCAGTGGGTCGGATACCAGTGTACCTAATATGGTCCTTTGAGCTTAGTACTTTAGCCCGTGTATCATGCATGGGTCCCAAATCAACTATTTTCTTTAGTATTTTATTGGGATGCTCCATCTTTGCTTCCCCAAACGCCACTACAACAAGGTAAAAATCAAACACTCATTCACACTTCAATGCTGTAAATTTAAACTAATTATCTCATAGATTGTATGTCTTTTAAAGCTTCTGCTAATAATTTGTTTTAGTTGGATACCAAAAGTTGAAAGGCACACTTAATTATTTAGAGTGAACACATCGAATTATGGTGATAAAAGATTGGTAAGACAGCATAAAGATGTTAAGTAATGAAATAATAATAAGTTTGGTTTGATGGAAAAATGAAATGGGGATTTGTGAGCACAGGTAGGTGAGGAAATAATAATATTGAGTGAATAGGGATACGTGCCAAAATAAGTGAAGGGGTGAATTATGGCAATATGACAGAGAGAGAGAGAGAGAGAGAGAGAGAGAGAGAGAGAGAGAGAGAGAGAGAGAGAGAGAGAGAGGGAGGGTCATGAAGGCAACAAAGCAACGTGGAGGCAAAGGAAAGGAAACAAATATATTCAAAATGTTTATCAGTGACAGACACCCATATGCTGTGACCTATGGGATGGGAGAATACCTTCTCCTAACTCACCCTTCTTCATCTTATCTACTCATATACTCAAATTTACCATTTCCACTCACACCACACTAACACAATAATCAAATCAATTATGCATATTCCTTTGCTTACTCACTTCTTAGTTTTTCTCTCCAACATCATTTTTTTTTTAAACAAAAACAGGTTGCTATATATGACAATCGGTCAATTTTACTTTACTTCAAATCACCCAAAAACCTATCTTTTAATTTCTGCCACACTACCTGTTTTGTATGGTCACAAAATTTCTTCAAACTCTTTCTCTCTCTCTTTCTCGTGTGTCACGGTGAAGATCAAGTTTTGATTTTTTTTTATTTGTCGCTATAATTAAAAAGAGAAAGAAAAACCACCTTAATGCACCTAAGGGTGATGAAATGTCTATATTTGTTTATCCGTTCTAGAATTTCGGTTGCACAAGTCTTCTGTATATAGAAAACGATCTTTTGTGTAGGTAGATTTCTTTTTTTTTTTTTGAATAATGTATAGCGTTGTATGATCACCATTGAAGATGCATGAATGAAATGATCTATAGATGCATTGAATTTATTCTTTCTCAAACAGCATGCAAGTTTGGTCAATTTCTGTTTTTTCCTCCCTTTAGCTAGAGGAATTAAATGAACTGTAAAGAAAAAAGTTTTCAATACTAGTTATGAGAGAGTCCCACATGGAATCGTTTTGTATGTTTAGGACTCCAAGGTAGGTTTTTATGCTTGTATCACATTCCACCACATCCGCATCTACATATTCTAATTAATATTGGGTTCTGTTCTTTCTTTCTTGTTTTTTTCCTTCTCCCATCCCTCATGCAACCTATTTCTTCTCAAGAAAATGACTTCGACCCAACGTGTCACAACAATAATTTTAGTACAAATTTCTCCATTTTCAAACCAAGCCAAAATCAAAGCTGTTGAAGAAAACCAGTTTATCATAACTTCAACCATATCAAACTGCATAAATAAGATAGATATATACCTCTTTTCCTAATATCTCCAACACACTCAACAAGAGAAAGATAGCGACTTTCAACTTTATGGTAATCCTGTTCTATACTTTCACGTGTAGCTTATTCCTAGTGTAAAAGAGTAGATATATATATTTGTAAAAAAAAAAACACCACACGACAAACACCTATATTGTAAATACAAAATATAATGTTATTAATTATTAGTTCTGATGAGTATTTGTAAAAGTAATATAGAAAGGAAAGTAAAAAGTAGACTTAGCATGTAGCTAGATGTTCATGTTATGTGTTGGGGATATCAATGTTAAGCGTTGGTGAGATGGGGTTTGATTCTAGAAAAAAAAATGGGTCTCGTTTTTCTAGATAAATAAGTTAAGTTCCATTAGGTTAGTTTGAAAGTAGTCTGAGTGGAAGAGATTGAGAGAGAAATTAAGAAAACCAACATTTTGACACGATTCTTCTGATCTTTAATGATCTCGGTGAAGGTTTCTTATGTTAGTGGTGTTCCATGGCAGACCCGTGCTTGTCTTGCATTGTATGCCCACATAAAGAGGCAACCAAGAATCTAAAACAAAATCCCCTAGATAAATTAAAAGGAAAAGAAAAAAACAATAGAGAGAAGAAAGTTATCTGGGTAAAGGCTACTTTTTTACATGCCAGTTTCCCATTCCATACATATCATATATTCTTCCCATGTCCCACTCCATGAGATATTTATGTGGTTGAAATTAAATACAGCTTAGCTGAAGAGATTATTTTTGTATTTTATGATTGTTTAATGAAGAGAGATAATCTTATTAACAGAAATATTATATTGGTGTATGGTAAATGATGAAGAAGGTATGGAAGTGTATTGTTGGAAAGAAAGAAAGGATGGGATGATTTAAATGAAAGATTGGTGTTGAATGTGGATGGAGCTTAATTGGATAATGGTTTGATTAGAAAGAGGAAAAGCATGATTTAAGATTTGTTAGATGGGTCCACTTTACCTTTTTAAAATTTTGAGTTCCACTTGTTTCTTTCTTCTCTTTTCACAAAGGTCCCTTTGCTTTTCCGGCATGTGTTTATAGCTTTTGTTTTATTGGAACCGTATTTATGGTTCAAGAAATTATGGTAGAGATATACACTATGGTTTTTCTTTTTATTTGTTACCTCTCTTTCATCAGATACCTCTATGCACTTTCACAATACATCCTATAAACTTAATCACTTCTTTCACTTTTCTTTCAAATAATATTTTTAAATTATTCCAGCTTATTATAGCTCTCTGCAGTATTTAGTATTTAGTATTATCTAATAAAATTAATTATGATGTATGATTTTCTTTTTCTGCATACAAATAATAAAACATCATTTAGTATTATCTAAGAATTAAAAATCTAAGGCCGTGGTTTTCAGGAGAGAATTTCTTCACTAACTCGTATAATAACTAGATCCATAAATTTGAGTCTTAATTAATTTAATTGTCTATGTTGATTAAAAATGGTGATACTTAGTCAATATAACACATTTTATATATATATTTGGACTTTCCAATATCAAAGTATCACATTTGATGTCTGATTTAAACGTGTATTCTTTTATTTCCAATATATGTCTGATTTAAAAATCAATACAAGTGATTATTTATAAAATAAAAAATTAAAGTCCAAATTTGTTATTTACAAAGGGAAAAACTCAATGTTCTTGGAAGTACTTGAATATTAGAAATTTGGTGTTTAGTTAGTATATCTAAGATGTATTTGATATAAAAACAAAAAAACAGTAAAATATAAGAATTATTAAGAGTGTAGAAGTAAGTAAAGAATATAAAAATGGGTTTGAAAGTTATCTTCCCTTGATGAAGAAAGAAAGAAAAAGGAATAAAGCTAAATAAGTTAATTTGGGAGGGACAACTCTGTTTCCCCTTCCTTGCCACCAACTCCACAGAGAAGAAGAAGAAGAAGAAGCAAAGAAGGTATCTAAAAGTGGGTTTTTTTGTAGTTGGAATAATCACATACTACATATATATATATATATATATATATATATATATATATATATATATATATATATTCCATTGCCAGGTCAATGTATACATGCCATGCCACACCATGTCATGTTGATGGATTCCCTCTTCATCATCATGGTCCCCTTGAAGATGAGTCCATGATCATGATGGATAAACCTTCCAGACAGAGAGAGAATCTAACAATAATTAATTTCAAACTAATCACACTCATTTTTAATTTCTTGCTTCTAAATAAGGACAAACTCATATAATTCAAAACCATCCTCGCTCTTTTAATATAAATGCTTTGCCTCTGCGTCTCATAACCCTTCTTTTTACACGTCGCTTTCCTCTCAAATTCTCCCTTCACATTATTTCTTCTTCACTTAAAAATTGACAAAACAAATTAAGCTTAAACTACAAATTGTTATAGTTATTATTCGTTTCTGACTTTATGTTATATGCATTAATTAAACTATTTATACCTATACATTATGAATCTTAATATTGTTCATGGAGAGAATGTCAACCCTATCACACCGCCACTTTTCTCTATTCGAATTGTATGGCAGGAATTCGACTTCCAGAAAATCACTCGCTTCACATCTATAAACCTGCATTTGTTTGAGTTGAAAATAATTCTGGCCGGCTATAAAGTTTTCTCACTAAAAGTAATGGCGTCTAGTAAACGAAACATATGTGTTTATTTACCACATTTTATTTCAAGATCACATAGATTGAAAAGAACTTCGAGGGACAAAATATTGGAAAAGAAACAAAAGATACGGACATGTTTGCATAAACAACGAAATCTATCTATCTTAATTTGCTCACTGTCTTCCAAACAAAATGCAGCCATTTCCATTAATACCATATTCTACTAATTTGCAAAGATGTCACACGGTCGCGTCTAACGCCAGAAATTTAATTTTACGGAAGTTTTACCAATCAATCAAACTTTTGCATAAAATTTTAAGGTGTGTTAAAATTCAAAATACAATCAATACCTTATGAACTAGTTTATCAGCAAACTTTCGCCTAATCCCAAACTCAAACTATATATATATGATTCTGTATATTTAAGTTCAATCTACTGATCCTTGAGCCATAAATAGAGTTTTTCCAAAGAAGTTTATTGCTCAGATAATAATGAATCGTGCCAATTATTTACTCAATCGATTTATTCCATAAAATTATATTGTGAATGAGTATATGAATAACGGTACAGATGGCTAGCTAGTTTAAGCGAAAATTGTAGTTCTTAATTTAATTAAACAGGAGATACCGTTGCCGTTAATTAGGTTAGTGATCATAGGGCAAAAGCAAAGGGTGAGTTGGTATAAATAGTAAGGGCTATTGGTACGTATGGCGAGGAAGAAATTTTGATGACACCAAGTGTGCAAATGAATTCACCTAGGGAAAATGAAAACAGTGATGCATGATGTGATGGGCACACTATTAATACGAAAACGATATTTTTACAATTTTTTTTTTAACAAATTTCATGTAACTTTTTCAAAATCAATTTTACTTTCGTTCTGCTACATTGTTTGCACGTGTGTCATCGTTTTCTTCCTTTCATTATTTTCTGTTTTGTGTTTGATATTTGTGTAAGTGGAGTCTATTTCACTAGTTTCACGTAAGATATGAGTAATTACATTTGATTGATGATAAATAGTTTTAAGTTTTTTTGTTATGATTAGAATAGCTTAAAGAAGTTTGATTTTTTTTTTGGATGATTTGGAATTGTGATATATTTGGTGATTTCACTGTTATGACTGTAATTGTTTATTTGTGAATGATTCGTGAATTTCGGTTCGTGTATGTGACTTTGATGTATTGTGTGGTTCTACAAAGTTTCAAATAGAATGAAATATTAACTAGTTGTAGTTTAGGTGGTTTTGTACTTTGAGTTTTTTCTACAATAAACATGATATACGGAATTTGTTATTTTTTTTAATAATATTCTTATTTGACCGTCTTACTCATTTCAGGTTGATTGATTTTGAATGTAAAAGCTGTGGGTTGTTTACTCTAATTGTAAGAAGATAGACAATTTTATTGCAAGCATTTGTAGTTTACCATGAAGTTAGTTTGATTATATTTTTTTTTTTATGTAACTTGTTTTGATTTTTGTACAAGCACATATAAATATATTTGTTCTACGATTAAGTTTTCATTCAAAGCATGAAGATATTTCGATAGATAAGAATGACAGAAATAAAGTTGCAAAAAAAAAACAAAAAGATAAAAAAGAAATAAAGAAAAATCTTCACTATAATACAAATGTACATACCTTTGTGTCATGAATACATTCATCAAAGTTCATTACCTTTACTCATTGTTATTATCCTCAGATATTACGTACGAGAATGAACACTGTTTCACAACGTGTACTACATCGTCACCACAAACAAAATTTCCATCAATGAAAAAGAAAAAATGACTATTGAAAGGAGGACATTTCCTTTCTGCAGATGAAAATGTCATAGTTTGCTAAGTAAAATTAAAAACACAATATTACAATTTGAAATTCCAGCATGGACAAAAAGGGACTTGGTCAACAAATTTAAAAAATGATTCAAAATCTATTTTAAAAAGGCCACGTCAAATTGGTTAAAGCTGTGTAAAAAATTATGTGAAAATATAATTTTTGTTATGAAAATGGTATCTGTGCTTTCATCCGTTGGATCAGGGGACCACTGTCCTCTTGCCTTGGGGTATTCAGTAAAAAATGTTCTTAACTCAACATGCTTTTGCTCCATACTCATTCTGGTCTCGGATTTTGGGAGCTAGCAAGGCTTTCTTTATCGTTTGAGAAGGCAACACATCGAAAGTGATCCATAATTTTGGATTATTTAATTCAATCCTATTGCAAGAGTTCTCCTGCAATGGGGTCAACTTTTCCTTTGTGGTCCACTTCCCGTTTCCAAATATTTCTATTCTACTAATTTATTTTCCTTGGGCCAGAATCGGATTGAAATGTAACTTCAATTTTAAGGACCTTAATTCCCAACTTGGATAAACAAAATTATTATTATCATTATTCGCTAAATCCGTGAACAAGAAAAATGATTCTTACACTATATTTTGAATTGAATAAAATTATTGATTTTCTACGTTTACATGACATCATCTACCTAGGTAATTGTTGATAAGAAAACGAACACATAATACATTTTACATGATGAAAATAATTTGGGTCAAAGTTTAAGGTTTTTTGTATTAGTAATAATTTATTGATTGTGGTTGTCGGGAAAGGTTGAAATGAGGAATGGATTGATTTAAAAGGGCGATGCATAGGAAGAGAAGCGCAGTTAAATTGGAAGGCGAGGGAAAGGAAGCATTGTTGAGTGAGAGATGGATCTGAAAGGATGGTAGGTAGGTAGGTAGGGGATGAGTTTCCATGATTCGAGGAAAGAATGATTAGTGAATGAATTTGTGAAGAAAGTGTGATGAGAAGAGAAGAGAAGAGAAGAGAAACGATGAAGAATGGTTGCAGTGAGTGGGGCCTAGATGGATGTGAATAGAGAGGGAAGAGTCAAAACAAAAGGTGGTGTTGTGCCCACTAATGAATGAATGTGCAGTGAGTAGAGGTTGGGTTAGAGAGTTAGATAGGTATAGCTATAGTGTTTTGATTCTTTTGCAGCAAACACACACAGAAGAAAGAGAGAGACCCACCACCATCTCCCCACACCTTGATGTTGTTTCCTCATTACCTCTCACGAGTCTCTTTTTATTTCTCTCACTCTCTCACTGCTCTCTCTGTCTCCTCTACTGCTTCTTCTTGTGACTGCCATTATCATCATCATCATCAGATACGCAAGCCAATGCACTCACACACACCCTCATCAATTCTACCACCACCCACCTTCAATTTCCCATTAATATTTCCCTACCCACTCCTTAATCTTTATCATTACCTTATTAAAATTTCTTAAACACTATGTAGTTTAGTGGGATATTATTATTATTCATCACACTACAACTCTACATGCATTGCCCAAAATGGGTTAACATAACACCTCGCCCATCACATTTCCTTTTATTTCTTTCTCTCTTACCTCGTGATGCGCTGTAGGTATATATTACCTTACCTCACAACAACCCATCAAATTTACTATCAAATTAATTACATCTCAATAATAATAATAATAATAATAATACATATAGCTAGGTTTCGTTTACTATTCAGAAGATAGTAAATTTTGAGAAGCATATATAGTAGACATTATCTGTTATGTTTGGGTGGCTATGCCAGCCCACTAAGAAATTTCAGAAAAAAAAAACAAAGTGAAAGGCAAGACGCGTAGAGAATGCGTTCATCCACGAGAACCAACTGGGGAGCCTATTATATTTGTTGAACGTGATTGGCGATTTCGTTGGTTTAGGTGATAGTTCACTTCACTATTATGTGTAGGGCACAAACGGATGCCAGTCACTTGTCTTTATAAAAGCACATGGGATTCGCGCTCTATTTTTTTTTTTTTTAGAAAATATATATATACCATATGATATCGATGAATGTCAACAATTGAAATAATCACGTGTTTAAGTGCAGCAGATAGATGGGTTATTAGTTGTATCGTACCGAGAAATGCATAAAAAATTGTAGATGAGAAAAATGGCAATGTAGAGATGGTTGAAAGTTTGATGGTAACACCACTGGGGTTGTGATAATGGAGTGAGGACCTGAGTGGTCTTGAAGGAAAATATTTTTTAAAAAGTAAAATAAAATAAAAAGGAAAACGTAAAAGAAAAAGGCATAACCTAATAGGTACGTAGTGGATTGGACTGTGGAGAAGTGGGGGAGTGGTGAACAAGTTGGTGCCATGTAACTAAAGAAACCCCAGAAAAAAATATAAATTGTGATGCAAAGAAATGGTAAGAAAGACAAAGTGATGGAAAACCCTAGAAAATGAAAGGAGTTTAGTTTGGGTTGGAAATGTGTGGGTCAAAGAAATCAGGGTTATTGGCTGGACCAGGACAAAACAACTGTGTTAAGCAAAGTTGTTGTTTTCACCCAGGGAAATGCGCTACGTCTCATGACATTTCTTGAACGTGATGACTCACATTACCACCTTAATTTCCTCATCAGATCCTTCGTTTTGGAGTTTCATTTCATCATGCTTTTCTTTATTTTTTCCTGGAGTAGATAATCACGAATGCCAATTTCAATTTTTAATAGATTGCTGCTAAATCCAAAATGTTTAGACTTTTTTGAGGCATACGATAGTATGATGTGACCAAATGCTTGTTTTAATTGATAATAATCAAAGTTAAATAATAAAGAAGTAGAAGTCACGAAACAGTTGGGTTGGCAGGGGCAGAGAGCCCAGGCAGAGAAGGAAAAATACTCATACGAATGAATTGCTTTTTCAATCCCTGCGAATCTCAAAATCTCAGCAACCAAACCCGAAGAACACGAACAAGTTCACCACCATGAAGAGACCAAAACCAAAAAAATAAAAGCTCCCAATGGACAACATACTGTCTACCTAGCATAATCATAACTCCTCTGTCTCACCCATACCTTTAAATTTTACCCCCAAGAAACAACCCCTTTGACTGGGCCTTTCATCCATTGACTCCATCATTCTTATAATAATATATTTAATATATAAAACATTTCACACACTATTTCTTCTTTTACAATATATAACATTTATTTTTTCTCATGTAACTAATGTGACGCTGGTACGTAGTAATCAACGATCCATAGGTCATTGGTTTGAAAATGTTAACGAGATCGTTGGATTATGGATTCCATACGATAGAGGTTCCAGTTCACCTAACATGTAGCCATTGATAATTAGTGTTGTGAAGAGGAGATTATGTGTATGAGGTCAACCGAAGGAGGGGGTGTTGGTCCAATCTTGTTTTGGGGACAAGAGTTTCCATAATTCCGGGTAATAATTGTCAAAGCTAGACGTCTAATAGTAGAATCTAGGTATGCCGTTGGTGGAAGAAAAGATAAAGTAGAGAAAATAAAAGAAGAGACGAGAGAGAGAGAGGAGTGTGTTGATTGATTATATGCATTGAGTGATGCATTAGGATTTATGAAGGAAACAAAGGAAGACAGAGAGGTTGTTGTCCTATTAACTGTATAAGCACCAACATTATGTACTGAAACAATAAACAAACAAAGCAGTGCGCAGATGGAAAAAAGTGGGGCTATACTGATTAAGAGGGTTAAGAAAACAATGTCTGTGTGAGAGAGAGAGAGAGAGAGAGAGAGAGAGAGAGGAACATATATATTTGGCGTGCAGGCTTGTAACATTAGCATAAGAAGACTCGTTAAAAATTAAGATAATATAGTAATGAGAAGAAGAAGCATATATATCAACTACATCCCTAGCCGACCCTCTTATTGGGAACTAACCAAAGACAAATTCTCTTATGCCATTCCAACCACTCTCTTTCACATTTCACCTCTTTCCTTTCTTTTTCCTCCCTTTTTATTTTTTTTAGTACTTCTCTCTCTCTCTCCTCCATTAATTAACATACAAATTACCCTTCTTCGTTTTTGGGGAAGATCACCCAACACCGCCTTCACTTCACTCTTTTTCTTCTTTCTCGGACAATTCTACCGCAGCTACTTATTTTTCACCGCCACCTTAATACATCAAACCAAAACTTCATTTCATTTCCAACATGCTACTACTAATGTTTAACATTTCTCTTTGTTTCTATAACCCGTTAACTGTATAACCGTCCAGTCAGCTAAACTAGAAGATCAATCCTTATTGTTACTAAGATACATAAACAAATTACTATCACCATTAAAGTAAAAAATTAAGAGATAAGTAATTACTAGACTATTAATATAACGTTAAATGACTTTAACATCATAATCATCTAAACACTTTGGATGAATGGATACTAAAACATTTCAAAAATTACTTTTAGACATTCTCAATCATCTAACCAATCCCCGTCAGTCAATTCTACGCTCTATATATACATAAAAACAACACTTGCATCAATTAATTATAAACTTCAATTCTTAATGGTAACCTACCAATATGCCCATCTTGCCGACCATTGCTTAGGATCTCTATTACTCCTTATAAGTATTTTTTTTCTTAATCTCATTGATAAAAAAAATGTTATTTTATGTGTACAAACATAATAAATCATGTATGTGTTGTGTAACATGAATAGTTGATTTTCTAAGACAGATTGTTCGCTTTATCTTTACTCGCTTTAGAGGAGGAAATTTCCTCTTTAGTAACGAGAATGAAACCGTTTTTTATTTTCAAGACCTCTTTTCCATTTTTTTCTTCGAAATCATGCATATAAAGTAAACATTCGAAACGAGATGTCACGAGCCAAATCATATAAATCTTACCCCGTATTAAATGACTTGAAATTTTGTAAATTTTGAGAAATCAAAGTCAATAATGTTTAACATTGTAATATCAAACTACTTTGGTGGATCAGTACTTTTTCTTGTTTGATCATCCTCATTTTAATTTTACAAAAGATAACCTTGTCGTGAAGCAACATGCAGACCTAAATATTCAATGGAGGAAAAAAAATGATGGTTTAGAAATAAGATATTAGCAACTAAAATCGATAATTATAAACAGGTTTTAACGTTGGTTTTGCTTAAACAAAAATAGTCAATTTTGTTGTAACTAATTAAATCATGTCATGTTTGAAAGTTTCTCTTAGTTGTGTTTTACTGATGGCATTAAACTTTGGTACGATAGTTTTGGGTGATTTGAAATAGTCTTAAATTCTCTTAATTAGCAAATCCTTTTCCATGAAAAAAGAAATTAGCAAAGAAGAGAACACAACATAGCTCTTCCAAGCTGCATTCATCTAGATCCGAAATACCTTAATCCCCTCCTAGTTTTCTACGAAAAGTATTAACACAGCTGTTAACAGCTTTAACATTCAGGACCCAGTAAAAATTAACTTTTCTTTACCATTAATTTTGCCGTTAAGATTTAATTACCAGTAAGAAAAATGCCAAAATTATCAATTGTGGAAGAGAGACAGCAAGTTTTCTAATCGAGTTAAAGTTGGAGTCAGTTACAGATTAATCCTAATTAACACACCACGTGTTTATCAGAATACTGGATTATTATTGAAAACATTTTTTTTATTATCGGAACTCTTATTTATTCATTTAACTGTGCATTTAAGTGAATATAAAGGACAGTGTGTATAAAGTGACTAAGATTGAAAATCTCCTATCAATTTAAGAGTACTATTCAAACAAAGAAAAAAAAATCAATACTTTTATTGCATCATTTTATTGAAGTATCTTGTATAAGTAGAAATAAATTGTAAAAAAGTTTAATTTTAAAATGTTGGAAGAAAAAGATTTAAGCTGTTGACCGGATGAAACAATCTATTAATAAAAGAGTTCTATACTTTTATGCATTCCCTTTATTAAAATCACAATTAAGACATAATATGGTTGCTTTTCTATTTTAATTTTTTTGTATAAAAAAGACAAAAAAAAACTGTATTGCGACGAAAATAGATAAGTAAATTGAAGGAATTTATTTGTTTGATCGGTTGTCAAACTTGAAAAAAGATTGTGATTTGTTGATACTTTGAATTACTTTTTATATTATATTTCGTTTGACATTTGGGTAAAATAAAATAAAATTATAGTGTTAGGTTATTATTATTTTGGATTATAAGCGAAGATTTAATATTTCCTTTTACATTCTTAAAATTTCAGGGTAGACTTTAGAAAATTAAAAAATATATCTAGAAGAGATAGAATGTAATAAATGCGAGAAGAAAAAACATATTAAGAAGTTGCGTTATAAAGATTATGAAATATAAATATTATTAAATTTGTTAGTTAGGGTATAAAATGTTGAATGGAAAGAGTATTAATTATTAAATTTGTTATGTTTTGAAGAAGTTGAGGAAATAGATATGCAGGGTAAAAAAAAAAAATAGTAATTTTGATGGGAGCTAGAGAAAAAGAAATAGGAAAATAGTAAAGAAAAAGAGGTTGCGGAAAAAGCAAAGAGAAAGAGGGTTAGCGGTAGCGGCAGAAACGAAAGCTGTGTACCTCACAACAAGGCCAACCTACAAGAACAATAGATCACCCATTTAGCAACGACTCTCTTGTTAAAATGATAGTTTAATAATATTTGCATAAAAATAGTAATAATATTTTGATTAATTTTGTTTGTATCTAATTCTCTCATTCCTTTAGCGTCTCTGGTGATAGAAATGCAAAAGTGGTGTTGTTAGGGATTTAGCATGATTGTTAATTAATAATTATTATGGGGCAGGGTGAACGCGATTTACGTAGTTAATAATAGTAGTAAAATGTAATTTAGAAATATTAGTCGGGAAAAGTATTTAAATAATATGATGGGTGTGTGTGTAAGGAAGGATAACAAAGAAAGAGGAGACTAGTTCTTAAGCGAACAAGAGAAGCAAAGGAAAAAGAGAAAGAAGGAGCGAGCAGAATAAGGTGTCTCTCTTGGACTGATTCGCTTCAATCGCATCTCTTCCCCCCCCCCCCCCCCCCCCCACTCTCTCATCTTCTATTCATTTATCTACCTTTTCTTTTCTTCTCTTCTCTTCTCTTCTCTTCTCCTCTCACACAACACATTCATGGCCGTTCAAGCTCAATATCCTTCCAATCTTCTCTTTCTAAACAGGTTAATTACATACACTTCTTTTTCTTCTCATCTCTCTTTCTCCTATATACATATCCTAATTCTCAATCTTCTCTTTCTCACACCAGGAACAACGGCCAAGAACTCCTTCAGTATTCATTGCAACAACAACAACAAGAAGCTCCCCTTTTAAACCAACCCCATATGTTATACAGCGACGACAACAACAACGACAATGGAAGTATGTTCTCTAAACTCTCTCTCTCTCTCTTTATGCTTATTCTCACCCACCATTAACAACAACTGCATATCATTAAACATTTCAAAATACCAGGTAACAACGTCAACGACAACAACAATTCTCGCAAGAGAGCCAGAGAAGACTCCACTGTTGCAAACAACACCACACCTTCTAATCTTATTAATCCCTTCTCTTTACAATCCCAACCTCCACAGCTTATTCATCTCTCTCAGTTACATAATCATCAACAGAATGTCGTCTCCACTGGTCTCCGCTTATCCTTCGATGACCAACAACAACAAAAAAGGCTACACCTTCATCACAATCATTCTCAACAACTCTTACTGCATGCCTCTCACTCTTCTGCTTTCTCATCTCTATTATCCCAAGCCTTGGTTTCTCAAATCAAACAACAACGTGACGAAATTGATCAATTCCTCCTCGCCCAGGTACTAAATTTTCTTCCTTCTCCACTTTTAATTCACAAAGCCGGTTTTTTAATTCATTCCTTAGAAAGTTTAGTCTGTTGGGAGACGAAAGAATGATGATGACTGTCGTTGTATGGGAATATCAGGGAGAACAACTGCGGCGGACATTGGCGGAGAAGAGGCAGAAGCATTACAACGCGCTGCTGAGAGCGGCGGAGGAGGCGGTGGCACGGTGGCTCAGAGAGAAGGAGGCGGAAGTGGAGAAAGCCACCCGCAAGAACGCAGAGCTGGAAGCACGGGCGGCCCAGCTGAGCGTGGAGGCGCAGGTGTGGCAGGCCAAGGCCCGTGCCCAGGAAGCAACGGCGGCCACCCTCCAGGCCCAACTGCAGCAGACCATAATGTGTCAGGGCGGCGAGGAAGCGGCCGCCGGCGTATCGTGCGCCGTGGAAGGGCAGGCCGAGGACGCGGAGTCTGCCCACATCGACCCAGAGCGCGTGGTGTTAGCCGCGGCGCGTCCTAAATGCAGAGGGTGCACGAAGCGCGTGGCCTCGATCGTGGTTTTGCCGTGTCGGCACTTGTGTATCTGTACAGAATGCGATGCGCATTTCCGAGCGTGCCCAGTTTGTCTCACACCAAAGAATTCAACCGTTGAAGTTTTTCTCTCTTAACAGCAAACCCTCGGAATTTACTTAATTACCCTCACCCTTTCTTTGTCCATAGCACTGCCATCCAAACAGGCACCAAAACAAACTTCCTCATCAAACAAAATATAAATAAAATAAAAATTACATTTTTGTTCCTCTCTTTAAAATCACATGAAGAAGGTGAAATTTCACTTCATTGTTTTCAAATAGTAAAGTTACTTCCAGCCATGTACAAGACCACGTGACTGGCAGACTCATTTTATTTTTACCTTTTGGGCTGGAATTTCAATGGTTTTGATATATAATATTAATTAATATATATAAATTATAATATATTCTTTCATTGGTTTAAAATGTGGATGATCTAAATTAATGTTACAGAGTTTTGAGAAGTTTGTTGGGTAGTGATGGATTAATAAAGTTTGTGTTGCGTGTTAAATTAATGTTTGATTAATTGTATGAGGGGTATGGCTGAGGTGAAAATGGTTTTTCAGTTGTCAATTTGAGGGGTAATGTAATGTCTATGCTTGCATATGCAGTTAACTCTTTTTCTTGTTTTTTTTAACTTGCAAGGCATGAATGAGAGAGCATGGACGTATTACAGGCTGCGCAAAACATGGTTAAATTATACAAACTTATTTTATTGTCTTTTGAAACTCACTTCATATTATTTCAATAAAGCATATTATTTCGCTGCTTTTTCTTTCTTTTTTTCTCTTCTATGTTTCAGGATAGTAATTCTTTTAATTTCTCATGAATGATTGATGAAAGAGAAATATTCCACCAAATAAAGTGAATATTATGTTGATCTTTTCTGTCTCTCTGTTTATTCAAATTACTTTTTAGATTAAAGGAGCAACAAAACTTAATATATTAAAATTAAAATGTAGGATTTTTCTTGATGCATTTTCAGAATAGTGTTGTGATCTGAATGAATTGTTTAGTTGGTAATAATAGTTGTGAGTTGCTGACGGTTGTTTTTAGTGTCACATTGAGAAACTGGTGCACCTAAAAACGTACTTCAACATTGTGTAAGGTAAGGCTGTGATAAAATATGAGTCTTAGAAAATGTCTTATTGAACTTGTTTTCATTGAAGATACTTGGCTCAAGTTTCATTCAGTAACCATTATATTTGTCCTATATTTGATCTATTATGGTTTATTTCAGCATAAGGAATTAATCTTATAAAAACATGATTTTTTTTAACAAGCTTCAAAAATTGTACTTTTTTCGATTCGTGTTAAATGAAGGGTTTATAGGTTTTATATTTGGTGACTGATTATACTTTAACTATACTTTTTTTTTTTCGAAAAAATACACAAAAGTAAAAAAGAAAATAAAAACTAGCTTAGACCTGAGCTTATGCTCCAAACATATGTGGTGTTATTTTTATATTTAAACTTTAATTTGAATACATTATTTTACATTTTTTTAATAATTGTTAATCAATTGAAAGATACTAAAGATGTAAAATGATAATTTGATTTGAAAAAAAAAGGATGGGAAAAAAATCATTATTTCACATTTTGGAATTATTAAACAAGCTTAATATATTTGACTAAATATTCTTTGACCAGTTTTCGCATTTGCATTAATTGTGTATTTATTCATCAAAACATTCTTATACTCAATAAAAAATTTAAAATGAAAATTGAAAACATTGGGTAGATTTTTTATGGAGGAAATATATGGAAAAATGTTGAAGAGGATTTATAATTATTCTTAAAGAAATGAAAATGGTATATATAAATTGAGTAATATTATTTCTTTATATAATACTATTAATTAATAATTTTGGTAAAAAAATATATAAATACATGCAATAATATCTTTAAACCATGAAAAATTGTCACACCTTTTTATTTATTCCATTTCTTTTAGTGTTTATCATACTACTTAAGAGAATTATCAACTACAAAAATATTATATTAGTCAAATATACATTTACTAAAAGAATTAGTAGTTATTATATACTTATAAATCCATTTAAACATATTTGTAAATATTAAACAAGAAGGATATTATTGAAAAAATAATTAATACTTTCTTAATTTTCTAAAGTGGAAAATATTTTGAAAGAACAAGTAAATGCAGGGATAGAAGGACTAGTAAAAGATTTTATCATTAAGTTTACAATATTTTTTACATTGATTTCGATGATAATTTAAAATTAGATGACTACAAAATTCTTCTAATTATTTTTAATATTAAATAAAAAATAAATTGAAATCAGTATATATTTAAAATTATGTGTTTGATGAGTAGAAACATATGAAAGTATATGTTATAAAAAAAATTTACAAAATTATTCTAATAATTGTCAGTACGATAGGTTGGTTATATACGAATTTAATGAGAAAAATTGAACAACTTAATAATTCAAAATTATTGAATACTAGTTGTACTGGCAAATAATTGTACCATATCATGGCATTTTCATAAACATGAATTGAAATAAATGAGGGGGGGAAATTAACCAAAAAGGAATAGGAAAAAGTGGATGAGAGCTTTAACATGTTTTTCTTCTACTCGCCAAAAACAAAAACAATTTTTTCTTCTGCTAAAAGAGTTCAGTAATTTTTGTATAGCAAATTCTCACACCATTCATCTAAATTTCTTAAGCATTTTACCACGCCAGTGCCATATTAGTTACCATTTAAAAAATATAAAATAATTATGAAATTTATTATTCTGTATGACCCTTTTATTTCTTTTATCACTAATAAGATGATATTTTATTAATTAATTTGTTATAAAAAAAATTGTAAAAAAAAAAGGAAAAACTGAATTGAAAGATTTGTTTTATTAATGAAATTTGAAGAGATATTGGTTTCATTTGTTTTTTCTGTTAAATCAGTTCGAAACAAAAAATGAAAATAGCAACAAAGCCCAATATGAAGCAACTTAAAATAAACAAAACAAACTTAAAAGGGCCCAAAATAACAGTTGTCGATCAATAATACTTATTATATTCACTGTCATCTTGTTCCCAAATGTTTCTTCTAAAGAACTAACACTTTGTGTAAGTGTAAAGTAGAAGAAAAATTAAACTTTATTTAATATCTGGCAAAGAATTAAATAGTTAATATATGCAAATAAGTATCATGTAAATTGACATAGATAGAGACTTGGTAGCAGGTTGATGCGTGTATGGCTTTTGCATGCATGTTCCAAAATCCAAATCTAAATAAAAGTAAAATTCTGATTGTGCACACAAATATATGCATCAGAATTCAGATGTATTGACCCTTCAAAGTGAAGCAGCCTAATAATCCTTTTTAAGTTCACCAAGACTGGTGCTGGGACACTGCCAACATAGCCAGTTCAATTGATTCCCCAACAGAAAAAAAAAAAAAATACTAAATGATAATGCCCCTCATCTTTGTCACTGTCACCACTCTCTAATTTACTACATTTATGCATTTACTATCAAGTGAATCAATGCATTGCATAGAATAGAACAGAGTCAGAAGAAAGAAAACAAAATAGTCCCTCTGTTTCAACTTCCAAGAAAAGACCCTTTAATTTTTTATGAGAGGAAAATAATAAAAATACCAAAAAAGAAGCAAGAACAGTTTGAAAAATAAAATAAAAAAGAGCACTGCTACTGCTAATGCTACTTCTACAAGTCTTAGTTGTCCTGTAGGAAGGAAAAGGAAAGCATGATGAAGAAGATGTAGAGGAAGCAAACAAGAAATTGGACAAGACTTGAGGCATCATCATCTGATGTGAAGTCTTCTCCTTCAAGTTCAATTATCAAAAGTGGTGGAACTCAATTCAAAGACAAACTGATACCAATTTAGCCTAAATCAGGGCTCAGACAAGTAATGGAGAGAAACACAAGGGTCACTACTATTAATACAATAAATGTCTCTTTGCTTTCTCCTACATTCAATTCAAACCTTACTTTTATTCAAACCATAATTTCAATTTTCGACCACCTAATCAAATCAACATGTCTCCTTTCTTTTGTGCTCTTCTACCTTTTTAACTATGTCAATCTGAAAATGATTATTTCAAACTTTACCATGTATATATATACGCATGAGTGTAGAGAAAAGATTGTATTGTCGACACACGTATTTTTTTAATAAATATGAGATCGTCTTCATGTGATCCTACTTCACTTTGTCCACGCTGCTGTTATATTCTATGTACTGTCTGACTTTGCATTGAGAAGAAAGAAAATGAAAAGAAAAGTAGAAAATAGAGGGGAAAAGGACAATGAGAGCTTGTGATTTCTGCGAGAGTAACATGTAAAATTGGTGGTCATGGGAAAAAGGGTTTGCAGATGAAACAAGTTTGAGCTGTCATGGATGGAAGCAAGGCACGCTACATTGCTATAATTTCATTCAACCGCGTTCATGACTCGCTTTTGAAAAGTTATGTGTGTTCTTGAAATTGATGATTGCTTTCGATTCCAAAACGTGTTAGCCAAACCTTTCTTAAGGAAAACAAAACCTTCATTAATAATTAATATCTCTAGCTAATTAATTCCTCTGGGTTGGTGAACGAATGGCACACTTGAGCTTATCCAGAACGTGGCACAGAAAAGAACTAACAACACTAATACGCTAATGATGTTTAATTACTCCCTATAGTAAGCAAATCAAGGGCTTTTCTATATGTGGCCAATTAATTTATTAAACGAAATAAATAAACAAACAATCATTGAATATTTTCAGACGTTAGAAGATTTATGAAGCAAGTCATGCACATGCAAATGCATGATTTGATTTGTTATGTATATATAGTAAATAAATAGTGTGTTTAAAAAGTATAGAATATAGTCATCATGCATGCATCTCCATATAGTACGAAAGGTATTTAATTTAAAACTGAACGAGGTTCATTGATTATGTGGATGAATAAGCAGGACACAAGTTGTGAAAATAATTAAGGACGTTTGAAAAACTTTGTTTGAGATGAGATAGGATCGTATGCATGGATATGAAGAGGTAAAAAACAATGCTAAAATTGAAAGTAAAGAGAGTGATATATAAGGACAAAAAGAAGTGAGAGGGAAAGAAAAAGGGCAATGATAAGAGTGAGTGATTTGGAAGGTAGGGAAGAAGAAAATGTGAAATGGAGAAAATAAAAAAATAAAAAAAAAAGTCTTTTCTGTTGTTTGGAACACTGGGAAGTTTGAGGACAGTTGGATCGAACGTCGTCTTGTTATCATTACTACTGATACTGTTTCATCCCATTTTTGTGATAAGAACACGACACCATTTTTGTTGTTGTGATTCGAGGAAGGGACACTGTGGAATCTAATTAACTTTACCTTGGTGCTCCATTCATTTCAATTTCATCACTTCCTCCACTTCACAAAATGCTTTATATTTCATCTCTTTCACATTATAACACTTCACATGTTCGTAATGATGCTTGTTTAAGGAATATACCAATACATAAGTACAACTAAAATTTAGAAATTAACATTATTATAAATTTAAAACATTAATACAATAAATTTATAAAATTTTCTTATTAATTATGAATTTTTTTGAAGAAATTCATCAAAGAAATATAATAAAACATATACATAATCAGAAATAAATATGCTAAACACTCTCACTCAACTACTTAAGTTTTAATGACCTAAGGTAGTTGAAAGATATTCTAATATATATTTATCAGTGTAAATATTTATATATTAACCCTATATGTGACTAATCCTTAATAGTTTGACTTATCATATATTTACATAATATATGTGTCATTATTGTGATTATCATGCTAATTATTGTATATACGGTAAGTTATTATTTTTTTAATATTTGATACCAATCATGATACTATCTGTTTATAACATGAGTCGCATGGTTCAAAAAGCATATAAACTTTTTTACTCAAAAGATCTAAATTCTTATTGACTTAAGTGTCGGAGAATCTTTAATAGGCGGATTTTCCCCCTCTTAATAATGAGATATTCCATTCCAACCATTACAAGTATTCAAATCACTATTAAGATCTTGTCACTTGTCTAAAGGTCCACATTTTAAATCTCGATAGAAAGGTTTAATCATTTAGATTGTCCTTATTTATGTTGGGTTTTCTCAATTAGGTCCTAGTATTTTAAAACGTCTCAATTTAGTCCCTGTTTTTGCAAAATTGAATCAATTAAGGACTTGCCGTTAACTTTGATGGACGACGTTAAAATTGGGTGTGCGTGACATTCAGGGTTGGCTGAGGTGGTAGTGTGTTCTGAGGTGAGTTGGCTTTAAAACATTTTTTAATTAAATTTCATTGAAAAAATTTAAAACGTGCGTTTTGATTGTAAAACATTTCAGAAGAAAGTGGAAATTGGAGAAATTGGGGGAAATCCTGAACTCAGAAGGGATTTAAAACCCTAAATTGGAAGAGGAGAATATGTGTGTTTGACGAGAGTGAGGTTGGTGTTGGTGGAGCTTGTCAAGGTTATGAAGCTTGGTGGTTGAGGAAGATGATTTACTCACCCTAAATTGTTTTTGTGCAGGTTGGTGTTGAATGCGAAGTTGTTCGAAGACGATGTCGAATGATCATTCTTGTTGTTCGTCGAGCTACAATGTTTGGCGGAAGGAGAATCCTAATCTTTGTTCACCCATTTGCCACTGTGGAGAGAGATGTGCGTTGAGAACTGCTAAAACTATCAAGAATCGTGGGAAGAAATTTTGGGGATGCTCGAAGTATAAGGTATATTCATTTTAGCTAAAACTATCAAGAATCGTGGTTTATGAGAGTACCTTTACATTTGTGTGTTTACAGATTGGTGTTGAAGATGGGGTTGCAACTTCTTTAAATGGTGCAGTGATGTTGCGGAACAGGAAATGGAGGCGTGCTTGAAGAGTGAAGGAATGAAACATAGTATGCTGAACTGTGAAGAGTTGGATAATAATAGGAAAATTTTACTTAAGTTAGAGAAGTGTGTGTTTAGTGTTGAAAAGTGGATGAAGTTGTTGATAATTTTGGTTGGTGTTTTATGTGTAACGAACATAGTTTTAGTTTCAATGATGACAAGACTAGGATAATCTGTTGTACCTCTGTTGTACCTTGATTCCATTTTAATGAAGATCAGAGTTGTTTTGAAGAATGGGATAATTCATGTAGAAGTGTTTCAAACTCACAACTAATAGTTCAAGCAACTTTAATTGATGAATTTGAGTGTGTTTAAACTCTGAAATTATTTAATTTCTGATAACAGCTCAAAATCAGTGGTGTAGTTCCACTTTCAAGCAACTATCATGGTGTAGAAACATGAATTGGTAAGATCTGGTAAAAATGACCAAATGCACAGTTAAAGTAACTTTCAATTCACCAAATAAACTTGTACAAACAGTGTAACATCACTGAAATATGCAGCAACTTCAAATCATAGGTTCAGTTACGGTTTATGCAGATTGGTAGAAGAAAACTGCACCAAAATGGATGAAATGGTTATCAAAATTGGTATTCCTATGGGTGAAATCAGTGGTAGTGGTTACAATGCTCAAATGATACTTCAATGAACTTTATATCAACAAAATGGAAGTGTACAAACACCTAGGCAGTAAAGAAATTGACTGCAGCAAAATATGACAGGTGTAGTTGCAAATTTCAATCTAAAATGGAAGTGAAACTGTGATTTAGTGGCTGGACTGGTGTATGGCCAAATAGACACTTGGAACAAGTTTAAAATGTCCAAATAAACTTGTTCAAACAGAGAAGAGGCACAAAAACATGTAAACTCACCAAATCACTGTTTCAGTTGCTTGAAATGCAAAAATACAGTGTTGAAACACATATAGATTGATCAATTAAATTCAGTGTGCTCATGATCAAACCAGAATAGAATTTTACACACAGTGTAAAACGAGAATGTAGTCAACACTCCAAATTCATTAATCATTAAAAGTTGGCATACAAAATATAGTTGTCCAAAAGGAAGTTAAGCACTTCATAAGAGTTTCCACTAACAAAATACAGTGTGCACTTAATAAGACTCTACATATGTAAAAAACACTACACATGACTTATAAGGCAACTTCATCTGCATTTGTTGATGGCATCATTGGTTCAGTTGACTGGGTGCAAGAAGTTCTGTTGTGGCCCAGTTGCTTGCATATTCCACATCTTTTCTTTATACCACCCTTTGTCATTTTGTTATCGTCCTTCACCAACTCCTATTGCTCCAACCTTCGCTTCTTCTTTGGTCTCCCAGGCATTATTCTTTTTGGTGGAGGCAGCACATCAACATATGGGGTAATTTCCCACATGTTCTGACCATTAATTGGATACACAATTGGATTGTAAATTTCTTCATATGTTGTCTTCCTAAAGCAGCATGGTATGAATTCCTCTGGTTGTAGATTTAGGAAGTTCATAGCAGTCAAAGAGTGGCAACATGGTACGCCACTGATAGCCCACTTCCTGCATGTACACGAATGTTCATCTAAATTGACAACAAACTTGTCACCAGCTTGGGAGACATGGCACACTTCAAAAAGCTTCTCTCCTGACCAGCTGCAAATTATCAAAAACAAAATTAATAATGAATACAACAATTAGATGACATTGGAAATCATGCAATAAATTGAGTAAAGGTTACCATGGAATCCAGTGTTTAGTTAATTCATACTCCTTGTTTAGCCTAGTTTTGATTTTAGGACAAATGTCCCCAGACAATGATTGTATTTTACTCCTGTTAGTTGCCCATCTCTTCATCAAGTATATGCGAATGTCCTCCAACATGCTTATGATTGGCTTTGTCCTTGTATGCAGCAAAACACTATTGAAAGCCTCAGACATGTTGTTGACCAACGTATCACATCGAGGTATGGTGCTAAATCTTGAACGTGACCAGTGTCTACATGTTACCAGCATCATGAACATTTAAGACACATTTCCATGTAAAAAAATTAAACAAAACAAGTATGGATACAAACCTGGGAGGAATTTTCAGCAAGTATTTAAAGGCCTCATCATTTAGTTGTTTTATATTTCTCATTTCTAATTCCCATGCTTGTGGTTGGGTTGCTGATGCTGCCTTCCACATCAAACGCTTTAGTTGTTTTCCAGGGAATTTCTTTCTGAAATTAGCGTATAGGTGCCTAACACAGAAACGTTGGTCAACTCGAGGCACCACATCTTGTATAGCTTGCAGTAGTCCCTGTTTCATCATAATAATGACATAGATTGTTGTTAGAAATTTGATGTCAACAATGTTAATGAACTTAATGTAGAAATACCACAATAACATTACCTTTTGCTGATCTGACATGAATGTAAATGATGAGCTCACTTCCTCCCCACCAAGATCTTCAACAAGAAGTTCAAGAAACCATGTCCAAGTATCCTTGTTCTCTACCTCCACCACGGCATACGCTAGAGGTAACATTTGATCATTTGCATCTCTACCAACAGCAATTAATAATTCACCACCATATCTTCCTTTCAAAAACGCACCATCCAGTCCAATAATTGGCCTGCAGGACACAAAACTATCCTTGCAAGCCTTTAGACAACAATAAAATCTTTTAAATATTGGTCCACTGCCACCATCTTCAACCTTTACCTTCACTGTGGATCCTGGATTACGAGCTACCAACTCATTTGCATAATCATAAATCCTTTTAAATTGGTCTTTGAAAGACCCGTCAACTTGATCTGAAGCAATGGCCTTTGCCCTATAAGCCATGCATCTCGATACACCAACATTCCATTTCCTATTTATCTTTTCACGAATTTGCACTCCCTTCACACTGGGATTTTCTCTAACTGTTTTTTCCAACCTCTTACTCAGCCATTTTGCATTAAGTAATCTTACTTTGTGCTCCCTACTACAGTTATGGTTGTCAACAATAGTCCTAAGTTGCCAAGTTTTAACTGCTTCCATATATCCACAATATGTCATCCAGGGGCATTCTCCTTTACCACCCATACATTTTACTCTAATTCTCTTCTTATCATTTTTAAGATATTTAATATTTCTGCCATTTTGTACTGCATACGTTTTTATTGCATCCACAAAGTCTTGCTTCTCAGCAAAATAAGTCCCCACATCCCATTTATAGTCTACCATTGTCTTAGGCATAGAGAAGGTTACAAACTTCCCATAACCCTCCTCTTCATCATCTTCACCATCACTTTCCATTCCACTGTCTAACTCCTCGGACTCCCAATCATCATCAGACAAACCTCTATGCTTATCACTATTTATGCTATCATCAACATCAGTATCAGACATCTCAACCCATGAAGGTCCATCAAATTGCACATCACTTTCCACATCTGATTGCACATCAACTTGAACATTACCAACTCCATCTCCAACTTCCTCTTCTATATCACATTCAATGTGCACATCAACCAAACCTTCCATAAAATCATTGGCAGCATTACCATCAACATCATCTTCAGCAACATCATTAGCAGCCGCTTCACAATCATTAATATCATCATTAGCAACATCATTAATATCATCATCAGCAGCCCCTTCACACTCAATTTCCCCTTCAACAACATCATTACCAACATCATTAACGGCCCCTTCACACTCAATTTCCTCTTCAACAACATCATTACCAACATCATTAACGGCCCCTTCACACTCAATTTCCTCTTCAACAACTTCATTACCATCATCATTAACATCATCAATAACTTTCCCTTCACACTCAATTTCCCCTTCAACAACTTCATTACCATCATCATTAACATCATCAGTAACTTTCCCTTCACACTGAATTTCATCTTCAACAACATGATGACCTCTCTCACCTTCATTGCCAGGCACCTCACATTGACTTTCACCCTCAGCTGTATTTTCATTAACATATTCTAACATATGTATCACCTCAGGTTCAGAAACTATGTGCTCAACAAAAAGATGCACCTCACCATTAAGCCTAGCTAAGGTTATCATATGCATGGCTCCTTTGTCATCCAACAAAGGCTCCAACCTATTCTCTAACACAGAACCACCACCTACGCAGTACCACAACTCCTTAAACCCATCATAACCTAGACCTTTTACTACACTCACTACAACGAAATAACTCCACATGTCAGGGTCAAAGGAATAAGTTATACTCTCCCCCTCATAGCTAAGTTTCCCTTCTTTTATAAACTTTCCACCGTGGTGGATAACAACTTCGAAATTGCCCTCCATGTCGTACAAAACTAAGTTATATTTAACCTAAAAAGTAATGCAACAACACTTTAATATGCCATCCAGGGGACCACATTGCACTCAAAAACGAAACAAGATATACTATGCTATGCAACACACTTTAATAATGGGGGACCACATTCCACTCAAAAACGAAACAACATATACTACGCATTACAACAATAAAAGACAACATTAAACCAAAAAATTACTAACATCAACGCCTGACCTCGAACTTTCGCCCACTGCTGACCACGTGATCCACTGCCTAAACCTTCATGATTTCGCAGATTACAAACCGACAAATCAATCGAAAATCTTTACACGATTCGTATAGCAAATTACAAACACAATTTCGCTATCTTCCCAAAATCCCTATCTTCCCAAAATCCCCAATTTCGCACAAACACAAAAAACTTAACTTTCTTCTGAAATGTTTTACAATCAAATCAAAACGCACGTTTTTTCAATGAAATTTAATTAAAAAATGTTTTAAAGCCAACTCACCTCAGAACACACTGCCACCTCAGCCAACCCTGAATGTCACGCATACCCAATTTTAACACCGTCCATCAAAGTTAACGGCAAGTCCTTAATTGATTCAAATTTGCAAAAACAGGGACTAAATTGAGACGTTTTAAAATACTGGGACCTAATTGAGAAAACCCAACATAAATAAGGACAATCTAAATGATTAAACCTAAAAACATTTAGCGCTCACCATGATTAATAACGAGATTTTAAGATGAGTTATTAGTCTCTTAAGTCCTTCACTGGAGATGAATAGTCATTTCCTTTAAACCTCGATTAAAGGATTTATGTTCCTACCACATTCAACAATCTCACATAACTTAGAAGTCGTGGTCAAGGACAATTTAAATATCCTTTCTTCTTCCAACTTTCAAGACACCTTTTAAAGATAAAATTATGACGAAATTCCAAGTTCCAAAGTAGATAATACTTTATATGTAACTCTAACAATAAAAGTCAATGAACTTAGAACCGAAACATTTGCTTTTTCGAAACCCTTGTATTGATGTTTGTTTCACATTTCTCTTCTTCTTTAATTTTTGTTTATTCTATAATTCTTTGTATTTTCCTTCTTTCTGTTTGAGTTAATTCCTACCTTATTCTTCTTGTCTGCTCATCATATAAATATAATATGTCTTTTGATGTTGACTATGGTCGTCATCGCTCGATGCTAGAGTAATGAATTACACTTATGAGTGAGGGTTTATTTCTTGCTTCTCCTCCTTTTGATGATGAGAGGGTTTCCTCAACATAATCCATCTCTGTTGCTCCACCTTATAGTGGCTTGTTCTGGAATCACCTTTGTGGCTTAAAAAAAAATCTATGAATTTTATCACTATTTTCATCATAATAAAATTATTTATGAATTGTATCATTTTTTTTCTCTCGTAAAAATATCTTTTACCAAAAGGTAGTTACTTAACTGCAGTTAAATTATAATTATTGTCGTATTTTTTAACAAAAAATTAAATCTGTAATTCGTTTTATCTTTTAACTTTTTCACTTTTCACTGAATAATTAACATGTATATACAAATATAAATATAATATGTGAATATAGCTAACGCTACCATTAAATATGTAGATCAAGGAATGTGAATGTGTTTTCAACTTGCCTTGATTATACATTTGTATTAATATTTAGAAGAAAAACAAAAGTCAACCTTAACAATTTTATTTAACTCAAACTTTTTGTTGTGGTAAGAAACTGATTGTGGTCTATTAAAATTTAATGCGAAAATTTAGATAAAATGTAGAAAAAAGTACTTCTTAAGGTAATTAAATGTAGTATTTACTTAAGGTAATTACATGGAACATTTAAGGTAATAATCAAAATTTATTTGAGAAAACTAATTTATACGGTATTATGTAATTATTATTTCAAATTTGTTATAAATAACTAATTTTTTTATTGGAAAATTAATATTATTATTTGAATATTTAAGAGTTATATTTTACATATTTTAAATAAATCATTTTATTTAAACTACTTCATTAATCAGATATAATTTTATTTATTTTTCTTGTATCAGTTTAAATTAATGTTAGATAAAACTTTCTTTTAACAATTTTCGTTACGTGTAATTTTCATATACAATCAAGTAATGAAATATTAGTTTTTTTTTTTTTAATTTCTAATGTTTTTTTTAATTTAAACTAAATGAAAAATTAAAATATAATCTAACAAAAATATTAAACATAACGTGGTACTTGATTGTTTTGTAAGATTAAAAATGTGTAATAATAATAAAAAAGTTAATAAGAAACTATACCAAAATGGAAAAGATAATGATGAAAGAAAAATAATTATGTAGAAGTTAAAAAGTAATAAAAGTAAAATTAACTTTTAATTTATAAGTTAGAAATTTTTAATATAAATTACTTGAAATGTCTTATAAATATTTTTATGTCAAATTAGCTTATAAACTAGTTAAATAAGTTAAGAGTCACTTATTGATCTTGTTCAATACACTCTCTCTCTCTCTCTATATATATATATATATATATATATATATAAATTAAGAACGTTGACATTAAATAATAAAATTCAAAATACAACTAATTAAACATGTACATAAACCATTTTTATTGAATTTGACATTTCTATTTTATTGATTAAATTGCATAATTCTATTACTGACATATATATAGTTTGAAATACTTAAAGATAATTGTGTTGAGTATATATTTTAATTATAATAATGAAAATACACAGAATAAAACTAATTACATTTTTTATTGTATAGTTAACTTTAAATTATAAACAGTGAGTACTTTTATATTAAGAATTATCTTTTACTTCTAAAAATCATAATGTTTTTAAATAACTTCATGTTAGAATTTATTATAAATTTTGACATCAAGTCCAACCATCATTTATCATTATATAAAAATTAATTAAAATAAAACATAAAGGATTATACTAAACCTATGATAATTTACAAATATAGACAAATTATATAAAAAAAAACTAAATAAATACATGAAATAAAACAATAAATCACATATAGTGTTATCGATGAATAAAAATCAAATTAACTATATGACAATGATTTAATAAAATTATCTCTTTACTTTTTCAGTGTACTTTGTGATCGAATTTGCATATGCTAAACAGATTATTTCAAATCAAATAATTTTAACATAATAACATAATATGTGCGAAAATCCAAAATTTACAAATTCTAACCCTCCTATAATGATTTAAAATTAAATTTAAAACATGTTTTCTATCATTCATTAATATAATTATATGTGTGTAAAAACGATTGTTTTGTTAGTTGAGTTTTTTGAACTCATTAATAATTAAATTACTGATTTTTTTCCAATATAAATAACTATATTGTTTGTAAGAAATACATATTTTATTTTTATTTCACAATTTTATTTTCATGATCTTTATTTTGCATAAAATGTTCTTTTGTTATAATTGGAAATGAAGACTTAAAATATGACAAATTAAGTGATAAATCGAAATAGGTGAAAAATGAGACTAAAAATAATTTGTAAGTTTGTGTTTATTTTTTTATATTAATTTTATGTTTTATTATTTATTAACCTTAAATGAAGTGCTTTATAAAAAAAATTAAAAAAATATCTAATTTAATTTTCATAAATTTTCATTACACATTCATAAAATTTTAAAAGTTTGACGGCTAATAATGTAAAAATGTCTGACTTATTTATTAAATTGTAAAACTTAAACTTTTTAAAACACTATTTTAATAAAAAAATAATAAACTTGAAAGTTTGATAGAATCTATTAGTTATAAAAATAAACGAAGCCTGCTAGCTTTTTATAGAGTAGCTTACTTATACAATATTGTATTTATAAATAAATTATTCAATAAATTATTTATGTTTATGATATAAACAATGATATCATGATATACTTTTATATTCATTTAACACAGAGTATAAAAATAAAATAATCATAAAAGTGTAAAATTTTATATTTTTTCAAAAATAAAAGTGAGTAAAAAGTAAGAAAAAATACACTCAAATGAATGTAAAAAAATTGAAAAATATTCTTTGACACACCTAACTTTTTTACATTCATTTGAAATTATTCTTTTCTACTTTTTATTCTCTTCTTTCTTGAAAAAATATAAAATTTTATACTTTTATAACTATTTTAACCTTATACTCTATGTCAAATGAATGTAAAAATGTGTATAGTATTATTACTAAAAAAAGTTAGGTGTGTCAAAGAATAATTTTTCTTATCATATATAGCTATTAAAATTTATAGTAAGTTTTATAAAAAAAATATATATAAATAATGGGTTTGTTAATAAATCTTGTATGGACAAAACCATTACAGCCTTTAGAACTACTTAAATCTGTTACTGAATTTGTTATATACATAGATGATAGGATAACAGCCTTAAGGTTTATGGAGTATCCCTAGATACATGGACATCAAAACTTCCCTACAACCTTGCAAATTTGATGACTCCACTCACAGCCAATTATTTGTTATATGATTTCTGTTATCTTGACATTGGTTAAGAAGTAGAAAATAATTTTATTAATTAATAAAATGTGATTTATAATTATTTATATACTATAAAACCGTTTTCTATGAAGTTGATTTGGATATTGAGCACCGACAAGCAAAGGCCAGTTTTGAGGCTTTATTAATTCAGTGGTATGAGGGTCGGCCCCATCTCCACAGTGCATGCGACCGAAAGTGGTAAATAACAGCTGCTCTGCATTGGTCATGGTGGGGTGACTCATATCAAATGTACACAACTGCAGTATTAAAATCGATAGACACCTTTCACCCGTCACCACCACCACACTCTCATTACATACACATTACAACAAAATTACTTCTTCCTTAATTAACTCTTCTTTTTCTTCTCAGAAATTGACACTGGGCCACCCACGCATCGATCATCGTGCTCCTCAGTACTCATATCACTAACTATAGTACTCTGCTTCCTACCAAAACAACGTACCCTCGACCATCATAATTTTTTTTTCTGGTAATTGGTAGTTACAAGTTAGTGGTAGTAGCACGTAACTCCTCATCTCTCAATTAACAACACTTTTCAAATGGAAATTATACTAAAGAAACCATCTCAAATACGATGCTACTGTCATGTGTAAAAAGTTATAGCCAGTGCTTTTAGGTCTTTCCTAGCGTCCTGGTAGTGCACGTGAAATTCAAACAAACAGTTTCTCAAAACATCATGGTAACGGGCCACACACACATCGATCCATCTTCAAATAATATGCCATTGCCATGGAAATAAAGATTCAAATCTGTACCCGTGTTTTATTATTAGATGTCATTTTGTGCTCTCTCTTTTCTTCCCAACAATCAATTCAATCACAAAATCATTTATTGCAAAACTTCACATCCCAACGATCAAAAAACTACACACAACCCTTGTCCCTTTCCCATAAGAAACTAACAACATTTAATGTATCAAAAACTGTTTCCGAGAGCAAAATGATTTTAGCATCAGTGACATTGTTCATCATTATGCTATGCATACAGGAAGTATGGTGTGTGTATATTAATATAGTACATTTTTGTTTTTGTAGTGGGGGTAGTGTGTACCAAAACCTCTATAACATTTCCATTGGTTTTTGTTGCCTAAGAATCTTGCTAATTTCACATCCAATAACATTTATTATTTTATTTTTCTTTATAAATACAAAATTTATTTTTCATTTTTACATTTTACTCTTAAAACTGGACTTTCAAATGACAATCATTTGGAAAATGCGAAGAGATTGGTAAAGAGGTGGATATTTTCTCATGTTGGAAAAATGTTTTCTTACATTGCACCAGTTTTCAACAGATTTTTAATAGTATTTGGGTCATTTATTTGTTAGGTAATTTTTATATTTGTAAAAATTAAAATATTAAATATTAAATATATTTAAAAGTTTATTAGGTGGAAAAATAATAGGAACTTTGGAAGTGAGAGGGTGGAGGATAGGATCGGGTACAGCGGAGAGGCACTATACAGAAAAAGGAAGCTTCTCCCTCCTGCTCCTAAATCTTTCTTTCACATCTCTTATATTATTAATCTTCTCTTTTTTTCTATTCTATGATATATTTTTCAGACACACATCCACTACACGTCATCTTTTTTTAACCATGACGAAAGTAATTGGACAAATATTCATTAACTACATTCGAAAAATAACATCAATAAAAAAGATCAACGAAAGCAATTTTTTTAATCATTAACAATTATTTAATATTTAAATATTTTTATTTTTGGTAATAATTGAAATATTATTTTAATAAAAATAAATAAAATTCAACAAATTTGAATTATTTTAAAAAACATTTAAAAAATAAAATAATCCAAATTCAAATTAAAAGTATATAAACATCTAAACAATGGTTAAATTCCTTGACCAAATGCAAGGAAGGGAATTTGGAAATACATTCGATAACTTTTATTTATAATTGTTGAGAATAATAAAATGAAAATTGTAAGGCCTTGTAAAAAATTAAAGCCAAAGGTGTGTACACGTGGCAGTCAAGCATTGGGTAAAGTTTTAAAAATAAAATTTTAATAAAACACTTCAATTTTAAGTTTCAGCTCATTCCTCTTTCATTTTCGTTCACCACCAAACGCACATCTCCCTCTTCTTTTTCCCTTCATTCCTCTACCTTCCATCTACCATAACTCAAAATCTAACCATTTGTTTCTCAAATTGAAGCTACCTAAACATTCAGGACTCCAAGAACTACGTTGCTACTGATTGATTTTCCGTTTCCTCCAACGGGTAAGAAAACCCCTTTCTCCATTTTTCCCTAGGGTTGTAAACATGCAATTTCTTGCTACAAGCAACCCATTTCGTTTTCTTCCACAATCTAGTTTCCACTTGGTTCTAAAATTCGTTTTCCATCATCAATTGATGATTTATAGGTGATCCTCACACTTTGGGGTTCAAAGCAAGTGGCCTAGGGTTTTTCCTTGAGTTGGCCGTCCACACTAGAGGTAAGGGGAGCTAGTTCTATTTCTTATTTTTATTGTGTAATGTAATGTGAATGAATGATAAATTTTGTAGTAGTATGTTGTTGGAAGCATGAATTTAATTATAGTTAACTTGAAATGCATGTATGGAGAGTTAACTTTGTATTTGGTTGTTTTAGTTTGATAATCTGGAATTAATAAAGGAAGGTCCTGAACATGTAATTGATTATTTGAATATGTAATTCTAATATTGATTATATTAGTTTTAAATTATTATTATTTCATATTCATGCTTTAGTTTATATAATATGTTCATAATGGTTTAGATTTTTTTCTTCTTATTTTTTTTATATATATTTCAAAATGGTAGAAATTTGTTACTTATTTTAAAATTTATATTGCTCTTGTGCAATATGTGGTAAAATTGCTGTTAGTTGTGATAAAATTCTGCATAAAAGAAATCTGCTGTCTTACTGTAAAATCTGTTTTTATTGTTGTTGCTGTTTTCTGCATGTTGCTGTTTTTTTTTATTTCTGTTGCTGTTTTTCATTGTTGTTGCTGTTTTTCATTGTTGTTGCTGTTTTTCATTGCTATTTTTCATTGCTGTTGTTGTTTTTCATTGTTGTTTTCATTGCTGTTGCAGTTTTTCATTGGCTGTTTTCTGTATTCTTTGCTGGCTGTTCAGTAATTAAATCATTGTTGTTTTATGTACTTTTATGGACTGCTTCAGCATTGTTTTATTTCTGTTTTACACTAATAAATTCTGCTGTTTGGTGTTGTTTTGAGACACTATTATTACTGTTTGCTGTTTGTTTTTTTTATTCACAATACTGTATCCAATGCTTGATGTTTGAGTTAAAATTATGCACTAAAATAAAAGAATTATGAAATGATTAAAAGTCTTGATTGGTGTGAAACTTTGAGAGGAATTATTGATTCAAGAGGTATATCCTGTGATTTAAAGTGGTCGGATTGAATATGAAAATAAGATCTCTATGTGAGATCATTTAGGGTATTGAATGAATGTAAGAGGCTTCCACATGGGGGGTTATCTCTAACACTCTAACGGTCTTTCATTCTCACTTAGAGAGGATTGACGCGTGTGGTGAGAGTGGTGGGAGGTCCTAGGGTAGGCGTTATCACTGGAGGCCTATTCCGCGGTAGAGGCCACCACAAGTGCACAACCCGCCCCAGCTCTACATACATTCTATGTCCGGACGTGTCTAGAAGTCTTAGCATGATAGGATGCTTGTTTTGATGAGTTTTATGAAATAAATGCTTATATTTATGATGACTTACATGTTTATGTGTGTATGGATATTCTCGGAAATGCTAGATGGATTTGAAATGAATTGTATGATTGTTTGAGACCTAGCTCACCTTTGCATTTGTATGTGTTGCATGTGTTTGTCTTCCCCCCTTGCGATGATCATCTAATCCTTTGGATGTGAGCAGTAGGCGATGATGTACCTTTGGAGCAAGCTTTGGGAGTTGAGGAAGACCCAGCCCCTAGTGCTTAGGATTTCTATTAGCTTCTAGTTTAGATGATCTTATTTTGAAATACTCTTAGCACTTATTTATTATGAGCCGTATTTTGGACACACTCTTTAGGTCCCCTTGAACCTTTATTCAGTCATGTATTTTGGAGAACTTTGGAAACTTGTACTTGAGTTTTATTTTGTTTTAATTCCCTCTATATTTTGGATGACTGTATACATATTTAATACTATTATCTCTATCTCTCAACTGCTTTTACATATTATAATAGCTGAATCTTATTATATTATATGTGCATATGATATTTTGAGATGTCACAAAAGCTAACAGAACTAAGAGTTATAGGTGTGAAAAGAAAATGAAAGTAAAAGAAGAGAACGTGTTTCATGAAAAGGAGTTTCATGTTTAAACATAATGATATTAAGAATGTAGAAAGAAATTTAAACAATTTTGGTGAATCACTAACATTGAAATGTGCAAGCACGTTTGCCTCTTCAAAAGCTTTTCGTCTTCCCCCTTCCTATTCCATGGAAGTTTCAGGCAAACAACATCTTTAACGTCTGTGTTTTTCAAGCTACTTTGAGTGTATATATTTACTTTTTTTTTTTCAAAAGTAGAGATAAGACAAAGTACATACTAATTAATTGATTATGAGTATTATGTATTTGATGTTAGACAATATTAATATTAATGATGTATAAAGTAAAAGTTGTGAACAAAACTTATCACATACATTAAACATAAAATAGATTTTACATGACTTACTCCTTATAGCATGTTGGTGTAGTTTATTCAAAGTTTAGTCGGTCTATTGGTTAAATTGTTATAATTAGCTTTTGTAACCTTTTTTATTTAGATGATATAGCACATGCGTGATTATGAATAATTTGATATACCTATACAAATTGACTTTACTATGATAAAGAATTATGTTTAATTTGTTGAGAATTTTCTAAAACATACATGCATAACAATATGGCAAATTTTATGGTGTTGATACTCGACCTAGTAAATCTTCTTCTAATATTCAAGTTCTTTCTCGCAACCTCCCATAGCTAATTAGATGGAAGTAAAGAGGAAGGAAACACTTACACATATATAAATTTGAGTTTTTTATATTTTTCGAAAGATAATAATTGTATAGATAAATTAATTGATTTGACTTTAGTAAATAAAGAATGTTATATTTGATATCTCAGTTTATTATTGACTATAAATTTCAATATTTTTTTATAATAGGTTTCATCTCATGTTCAACATTGTATTTTTTTTCTTTTAAGTTTGTATGTTTATTCATATGAGTTTAGTTTATTCCTCATGTTAATGTTTTTTTTTTTGTATAATTTTTTAATAAATATTCATGTATGTGATGTGATAACAAATGACGTATATATTAAGTCTCGATCTAAATAAAATTTCACATCTAAACTCAGTTTTAAAGAAAAAGAAAATAAATCAACACTTTCACACTATATCACATTGATTATAATTATAAATCCACCTACAACATATATTACTTATATTTGGACTATATACTAATTAGAATTATAATATGTCACTCATATATTATATTTATTTATGTAGAATGTGTATATTATATCAATTATCATAATAATTTATATTATGTACAAAATTTACACTGATTATAATGATAATCAATGTAGGATAACATAGGATATGTTGTTGATTATGTTTGTATTTTTCAAAATTTTAGTCTTTTCTTTATGATGCAATTCGTTAATGAATATATTTCACACTATGTAACAAGATTTTTTTTTTCTACTAGTATTATATTCAAGTTAGGAAATCTTAAACATTGTAAAAAATAATTTTATATATATATATATATAGTTAAATATGTTTTTAGTCCCTATACTTTTAGGCGATTTTGGTTTTAGTCCATTTTCAAACTAAGGTACAATTTAGTCCTTCAACTTTAGAAAACTCTGGTTTTAGTCCTTTTTACAAATTTTTTTAACTTTATTTGCTGTTTTAAGCACGTTTCATTATAGCATTTGGATTGTTTACACTGTTTGACACATTTTTGCTTTAATGTTAACTGAGAAACGCGTACTTTATTTGCTGTTTTAAGCACGTTTCATTATAGCATTTGGATTGTTTACACTGTTTGACACATTTTTGCTTTAATGTTAACTGAGAAACGCGTTTGAAACAATTAAAAAAATTTGGTAAAAATGACTAAAACCAGAATTTTCTAAAGTTGGAGGACTAAATTGTACCTTAGTTTAAAAATGGACTAAAATCAAAATCTCTCAAAAGTATAGGGACTAAAAACATATTCAAATATATATATATATATATATATATATGGAGAATGTGTAAATAATAATTGTGTTAGTTTTATAAAAGAATATTTTATATGTCACCATCATCGTCCTATTCGGACTAAGAGTATCATGGGTGAATTTGACAGAATATTCGTATGGCCCAATGTAAATAGATTATGGGTAAAAAAATATACCACTGGCCCAATTCTTTAATGAGGAGTTTCTCATACTTTCCTTTAACAACAACATTCGATAAGGGCAAATCATAGTTTTTCTTCTTGCACCCCTTCATTCTTCCTGCACCCCATAAAAGTTGTAATTCTCAAACTACTTCTTATTAAAATTATAATAAAAATTCATACACCTCTTTATTCTTTTATATCTTTAAAATTATAATAAAGTGTTTGAGTATTTTAAAAGATATTTCCAAATTTGAAAAATTCGTTTTGAAACACTCAATCTGAAAACAATGACAAAATATAGTTCGAATTAAGTGTTTGAGAATATAATTTTATATTTGAAATACATTTCAGAACATTTAATTTAGAATATAAAAAATAATTTAAAACAAGTATTCTGAAATGTATTTTAGTACTCGAAAATAACTTTCGAAACATTTATTCTGAAAATTTTCTTTTGGATTCTGGAATATATTTCAAAGTTTGGAATGTATTTTTAAATCTAGAGATACTTTTGAATTAGTCATTTCAGAATATAAAAAAAAAAATCTGATCCAAAAATATATTATGGATCAGGTGTTCCAGAATTTACCTCTCACCAATCTTTTTAATAAATACATGGCTTCTTGGACTTTCTTCTTATATTCGTTTTTTTTTTCTATAACCCTTTTTTAAAATTAAAAAAATGTAAGTTAAATTTATTAAAGAGAAGGATTGTTTATTTTTATTTTCTGTCTAAAAAATGAATCTGCGGAAGCTGGAAGAATAGGAGAGAACAAAGAGTGGAAATTAGGTAATTATGGTTTTTAATATAATTTAATCGAATGGCAAAACTAGGATATAAGATTTTGTGGGGATGAAGAAATAAAAACAAGAGGGTGCAGAAAGAAGCATCAGCCACATCTTTATTACAAAGAAACTATAACTAATGGGCTTCGACCCTTAGGTCCTCTTTTTTTGTCCTAGATACGACAAAACAAAATAAAGAGAAAGTATTGGAATTTATTAGAGTCAAAAGTATACAGCATAATAATTTTAGAAATAAGTATGGTCATAATTATTAATTGAAAACTAACGATTAAGAATAATGATAAATTTAAATAAAATTATAATAATTAAAATTAATTATAAATTTAACAGTTAATTCATTTTGTTATTATATTTTATTTTTTAAAACACACTCAAATTTATGTAGTCAAACACACTCAAATTCAACTTGGATATCTAGAATGATAGTCGAACCATAAAAAAAAAAACTCACTTTTCCAAGCTATTCAATCATTTTTTTAGACAAAGGCGTACACTGTATCATGATATCATTACATTAAAAGTTTCTGCATGTTATTCAAATTAAAAAATTAAATATATTTTTTTCAAGAAAACATTCCTATTAAAAAAACGTCATTAAATAATTAAAACATTTAAAATAGTACAAATTTGAATAGTCATTAAAACAAACTTGAGTCTTTCTTCTATTCAACCTATGTTAAATGTAAGGGCTTGAAATAAATAAGGCTGTTGGACCTTATGTTAAGGCAGCTAGGCCCATAAACTAAGGGTATCTTAGCTTTAGAAGAGACTTTTCAGACATCCAAGTTCATTAGACAATTCTCCTTTCTTTCTAGAAACCTTTTTTCCCCAAAAGTTCTATGCATTCTCTCTACATTTCCCATTCACAGAATCGTACAATCTTTGGTTTGAAGGGGCCTAAGCGTACACGGCGTTAAGAGCATCACTTTGAACTGATCAGTTTCTCCATATCATTTCGGTAAGTGGTCTTTATGTTTCCTTCCGCCATTTTGATGCCTAGGGTTTGGGGTTCTACTGATTTCATGCAATTAGAGCTCTCCTCAATCTAATTTCTGTTAAGTCATAACTCTAAGAACTATTTTCTACCGTCAATATGGGGTTTATAGGTGCTGTTGTGTTCTGTCTGGGTGAGACTCCGTTAGGGCGTCATCAAACTTGCTGTACTTTGAGAAATCCAAGTAAAGGAAGCTAATTATTTTTGGTTGAATCTGCTTCAACGTTCTATGTGTGATTAAATTTATAATAAGATGTTCTATTGGGACGATTTTGTTACTGTATGATGTATTTGATTTTTGGTATGAACTTGATTGCGTAAAGGAGGAGCCTGTGATTGATTTTCTGTGTATTGTTTGATGAATATAATGTCTCTGAATAATTTATTTACTGTGATTTGACAATGTTTTGGAAAGGTCTTGGGTGGGATTTTAATTAGCGTGTTGGGTAGTAATTGAATGCACATGTACTGTCTCAAATTACTGTAAGAGGAAATAAAATTGGTATTTGAGGTCTAGAGTACAACAAACTAGTTTAGGTAACTTAAATAAATAAATTAAAACTGTTGAGAGCCTTTCTTTGTTGATAGGATAGAGGAACCTTAAAAACCTGAGTTGGCACATCCTTGATCATAAAGCAGCCATGGCCTGGTCTAGTCAGTTGTAACTAGTCATATGTGCTGGCGTCGAAGGTGAGTTTGATGCGTTTAGACATTTGGGTTCTCTCCAGTGACCAATTGGGGGAAAGTAAGATCTCTACTATTATATTATTAATATAATATGAAACATATGATATATATATATATATATATATATATATATATATTAATTATTAAATAATATGGAAATATAAGTTAGGGAAACATGATATATATTATATTAATATAATAGAGATATATAAGATGCAGGAAAGTACGTATGATATAAATTGTTATCATAACATTTATATATAAAAGAAAGTATGAGATATATTATATTAATGTATTATATATATATATATATATACATATATATATATATATATATATATAAGAGATGCAAAAGAGTAAATACGATAATAAATTATATTAAAATAATATTGTTTCAGAGAAAATTATTAAATTTTACCTGTGGGGATGTATTATTTTACCAGAAATTGTAGAGTTTTATGGTGTGATTGAGATAACATGACAATATTGTCTATTTGAGATGATTTGAAGTGGTTGTGGAGCATGTTCTGGTACATATGATTTGATCTTTAAGGCTTAAACATGTGGTTTGATTATAATTCATAGGTGTGTGAATTGGGAAAGACTAAAACATGATTTCATGGTTGCTTATGGTAGTTTCAAATGTAGAATCTCTTGATGAGATTCTTAGTGTTTTAAATGAAAGTAGGAGCTCAGTCTTGGGGGTCTTCCTGACGCTCCAATGGTCTTTCTTCTCACGTAGAGAGGACTGAACCATGTGGTGAGGAGTAGCAGGAGGTCTTAGTCTTGGAGACTTCCATCCTGCTCCAGGGCGCGGAACAGACTAACCTCGTGAGTGTGGCAGGGCGGGGGAGCCCAAGCCTGGGGAGCCTAAGTATCAGAAGCCACCACGGGTGCATGACCCGCCATAGCTCGACTATCATTCTAAAGTCCGGACAAGTCAAGTCTAGAAGATAACATGCTAGGATCTGTGTTGTATATATTGCCTTGCTTGTATATACTTTACTTGGGTTGAATCCAGTATGTTCATGTTGGTATAATTGCATGTTGTTTATATAATTAGCTTACTCTTGCTTGTGTTTGTGCCATGTTTGTGTCTGTTTCCTTTTGTGATGATCATCCACTTGGATGAGAGCAGATGGCGAGGAAGTTATTTTGGAGACAACCTTGGATGGGGATGACAACGCTGCAGCCTAGTCTTCTTAGGATTTTCTTTTGCTCTATGTCATTTTGAAGAACCTTGTGATATTTAAAGTTTTAAGTTTCTAGCCTCTTCAGGAGGACTCTACTACTGCAGTTCTAAATTCCTGTACTATTTAAGGATGACTCTACTCCTAATTAATCTTGATTGCTTTCTATTATTATTCATGATAACGTCTTATTTATATATTTTTTTTCTATATAATTGGGACGTCAAATTAAAAATTCTCAACAAACATTCTTTTTATTTTTTGCCAAAATCTCTGTAGGAGACTTTTATCTTAAAAAAAAATTAATAAATCTTTTGAAATTTGAAAGAAGTCTTAAAAAGGAGTTTTAGAAATATTATGGTAAAAAAACTCTACATTTTAATAATAAAATCTTTAAGCTACATTTCATGTAGACTTATACTTTTAACTATTTTCTATGTCTTTATGCTATAATTATTACTTTTATTTTATGTTTATGGGATTTGGGTAATGAATTTTATTATTGATATTTTTTATATTAGTTGATAATTAAAAATATTATACACTACACAATTTAGTATCTTTAGCAACATTTTGTTAGTTAAAATTATTTTAAATGTTACAATACATAAATTTCATCTGCTCGTCACTACCAATATTAATATAAACATAATAGTGTAACATTTTTAAAGAAATGTTACTATAAATACAAGTACGTAAATATATATATTTTGTAGTGAAAGGAAGGTGTTAGACATCACAGCAAAACAAGGAGAAATAAATATTTCGTCAAGTGGTTGGAATAGATTTGGGAATCCAACTATTATATGATTTAGAATTTTATAATATTAATTAACACTATAATAGTTAAAGCTCATGTTGAAGTTTGATTAAGACGTAATTAGCCATGTATGTAAAGAGATCACCGTGTTTAAGGCTCCCTTAATCCGTATGTTATACCATAAATTAATACTACAAGTGTACATGATGAACACAAAAACCCAAATAAAAATTGATTAATTAAGTTTGTGCTTTATTACCTTTAGTTAACTTTTATAGTATTTGTTGCTATTATAATATATCATTTCAATTTTTAGATAACGTTTTCCTTAAACATATGAACTAAATTATCTTAATAAGAAGATCTTGTAACGTGGTTGTCGTCGTGGATTTGCAATCACCATTCATGCTGCTCACTAGTTTGATACTCGAATCCAATTATGAAGATGTTTCGTATCTTTTTAATTCTTTTCGATATGTGTATCAGATTTTTTTTTTTCTCTTTCCCCTTTTTGTTATGTTTAGATCAGTGATACAATTGTTTTACCTTTTATTCCTAGAAACTATGGAAAGGTAGAAAAAAATAATAATAAATATGAAATAGTGACGTAAAAGCTAATAAACAAGTCTCCCATTTTGCATCAATACTCAGAATTATATAGTTGCAATTAGTATAATTTCCGTCATAAAGTAGCCCTTCCACTTCATGAACATATGGGGTTTTTTTTATATAAGTTTGTGTATAAATATTTTACATAAATACAATGCATAAAATGTAAAAATATTTTTTTCCATAATAGTTAAAATTAATTTATATATCGACTATAATAAATTTGTAAAAATTATATAGGAGGTTTTATAAATTAACTTATAGATAAGGTAGTTTTAATTTATCAAAGTTCATATGACCTTATTTATTGGAAAAGTTAATTTTAATTTAATAGAAACTCATATTTTCTTTCTTAGAATCAATTATTGTATAAAAGATTCTTTGAATGTATTTGTATTCTTCACAATAAGAAATTGATGCAGGGGATACTATTCTCTTGACCGAAACTAAATATGGAGAAAACCAACTATGCAGAAGAGGACGAAGGTAGCAAATAAAATACGGCAAGATTTACAATAAAGTATGTTTAGATAAATTTAACATCGACAAAAATTTATAAGAATGAAAAGAAATAAATTAAAGAATAAAAATAATATAAAATTTAAAATTAGTTATGAAACTAATAGAATGTTTTAGAAAATAATAATTAATGTGTGTGAACAAATTTAACTTATAGAATTTAATATTTACTTATTTTATTTTTATCCCTTTCTTTTACAAGTTTTTATTAAAAAAATAGTATTTTTTTTTGCTTTTCATATATATACTGAGAAAAAAAAATATTTTTTCATGCCTACATATCAAATAAAAGAAAAAAAAAACAAACCAGTAATTATTTAATAATGTACCTTCACCAACACTTAAATTAGGTGTCCATTGGTTTCAAGGGAAGTGAGGTATGACACACTAATGTAGGTAATTAAAATCCAACCAATAAAATAAAATGATAAGGGTAAAATTTTTTAAAATCTTTTTGATTTTTTTTCTAATCAAATGGCTCATTTTTTAGGTCTTTAGAATTGTTCCAAAATAAATAGAATTACAAATATGTCATAAACTCTATTTTTTTTCATAAAAAACATATAGTACCTACTTAAAGTAAAGTTGGATGGAAAAAATAATAACCTAGTTTACCAATTGTAATAGGGTATTGACTTTAGGAAGCAAAAAGATGTATTTATTGTAGATAATCTAAATGTTTAAATACGAAAACGAAAACTTTTGAAAAAGAATTATGTGATAACTACATTAATTTATAAATTATTGATTTATGTAATTATAATTTTATTTAAAAGATAAAAAATAAGTTTTAAAATCAGAAAATTAAAGGTCACAAAAACTGATTCAGTAAACTTAAAAAAAATCATTTTGTTTAAATTTTATTCTATATTGAAATCAAACCTACTAATTTAATGTTTCATTCTTTTTAAATTAAAAGCTGAATTAAACTGAATCATAAAATCCTAAAACTAAAGTAATCAAAATTTTGGATTTCTAAATATTGTGACATTTAAGTTCGTATAAGTCTGGAATGTTAGGTATAGATTTGAAATGATAGGTGATTTTTGGGTTTGAACACAAACGTGGTGATTCTATAGCATTTTTAGTTATAGGTTTGGAATATTAGGTATGAGATGTCATACTCGAATTAAATAGAACAATTCAATGAAAACAATTCAATGCATGTATAGCTTAATGGAACACGAGCTCAATGATCAAGGAATAAGTAAAGATTAATCTATCAATAAAATGTTGCTTAATAGAAGCTGTTATGTTAAAAGGTGATGACACTACTTTTAAAATATGATGTGACAATGCTTAAACTCTCTCCATTTTTAAGTTAATCCCATGAGATTAGACTTAGTAATGTTATTTGTTTAGAAGTTTTAGTTAATTATTACTTTATATACACTATCTCACTTGTAATCAAATGTTTTATTAGTCTGCTTTTAATTTTGGTTAGATTACATTTAATTTGATAATTGAAATTGTTTTGTTTTGTGATTACCATTTCCATGGGCAAGCCTATGAACACTATTAATAACTTGAATTTTGATTCACTTTTATATATCATAAATTCTGTTCATTCTTCTTATATTGTCTTTATTTTTTATCACTGTTTTATGATTTTTTTTTTCTTGTTTATGATTTTTATGTTTTTTTTTTTAGTTTTTAGTGGCATGTTTTTGTAGTGCACGAGTCCAAACATTTCATGCTATAAAATTTTTTACTTTTTTTTTATTGGAGAATATATAAATTTTAACTTTTAGTGCCTTGTCATTATATTACACAATTAGTGGCATATTTTGACGTTCAATGGAATTTTTGTTTTTAAGCCAAATGATATTGAATTTTCAGACCACATTTTTTCTCTCTTAATTTTTAAGATTGTGGAGTTAAATTCTTATTCCTTTGCTAACTGGTTGTTGTTGACATAAAAAAAAATGTAACAAGTAAGACTTAATAGAGTTTTTTTTTTTTTTTTTTGCTTGCAAAATAAACATGATTGATATATAAAACAATTTGTACTATATTCATGTGAAGACCTTATAACAAGAGAACTTTTATCTATGAAAATAGTACCATCACATATTTCTGGCCAAACATCCTAACAGGTCAAATTAATCATAATTATTTTTTTTCAGTTATATAATTATTTGATATCTATAGTAATGTCAATATTAACAGTTAAGTTGTTAATTAAAAGTACTTTTATTGTACATGTAATAATAACTAAATGTTTTAAAATTATATAAACTAACTTTATGGACAATTAGTTTTTATAATAAAATATTATACTAACATAACGAAAATAAATATAAATAGAAGACTATAGAAAATAATTTATGAAATTTTAAGTTAAATATTTATAAAAAAACAGAGCGTCAAGGTACTAAATTACATTATTACGTATATCACATAGGCTCGACTACAACGCGACACGTGCAACCGCCAAGGTAAGACACGTACGCATAGATTATTAACATTTTGCCAACAACGTTTTCTTTATTCTTTTCTGTCAATATATAAAAGATATAATTTTAATTTCATCCCATATTCTTTTCACCTTTATTTTATATTTATTGGTCAACTTGGATGATAACTAACATCTTTTCTAATTTATCTTTATCTCTTTAAATGACACTTTTTTTTTAATTTTTTCAAATATTGATCCTTCATCTCCAAATATCACAAAACACGTAATGAAAAAAAAAAGAGAGCATATTCAGATATTCATGAAAGTTTCACACGAACCATATAATATGAGAAATGATTTTACATACCAATAAAGAAGTGTTTAATTGAATTAAGAAATGCATCTAAAGTCTAAACCCTAGCGTATCATAATGTGATTCATAATTTCTCTGGGACATTATAGACCTCACATGCAACGTAAAACGTGTAATGTTTAACTCCACACAGACCACACGTGTCTTTACTATGTTTCGCAGAATCTTCTTCCTCTGATTTAAAATTGAGGATATGATGAACTGTGTAGAATCTTCATTTATCTTAAAAGACAAATTTGCATCATAGTCACTGAGTTCATTAAACAAACCTCAGATGCTACCTAATCCTAGAGCTACAACAAACGCAAGGAATTTTTATTTTTTTTCTCGTAGTAGTCTATTTTGTACTGGGGAAGAAGCAAGGTTAAGAATATATTTAAAACAAAGAACAGTTTGAAAGCATAAAATATGGAAGAAAGAAAAAGTATGGGACCAAAGCAAGAACCACCATGTTGTGAGCCCATGAGCGGTTTCATATTGCAAGACATGCTGGTGACAACCAAACATACATTACTAATTAAAAATTACAGTTCGACATGTTTATAATTTATGTACATAACAGAAAAACAGCAAGAGAGAACGAAGATAAGAATGCAGTAACGTAAACATACAAAAGTTATAGAAACTGTGATACATTTAAAAGATAAAGGAATAAAATTAAATAAAAAACATCATAGAGTAATAAATTATTAAACACAATTAATGTATCTGTGATTAAATTTTCTTTTTATTGAAAGTAAAAGTAAAAGTAAGAGAATCGGTACTTTTTTCTAAAATTTGAAAATTCAAAAAGCTTAGAACGACATGAAATAAATTTAATTAAAACAATTTGAATTAATTATTGAATTACATATTATGATTTCTGGTAAATTTATTAATTTTATAATAATCATCTTAAAAACTATCAGTGATAATTTTTAATCTTTAAGAGTGGAAAACTTTACCAACGGATTCTTTAAATAACGTGTTTGGGGATAAATTAAAAGTTTGGTGGGGACATAATAAACACTATATGGAGCCGTGTTGAAATTGATCTATTGAACCAATAAAATTATGTTTGCCTACATTTGTCACTAACTAGTAATCCATATGAATAAGAGACATGATATAGAAGTGCAACTATAACGTCCCAAAATTTTTATATTATCTAATTTAAATATTTTTGTAGCAATTTTATGATATAAAAAATTAATCAATATATAATACGTAAAATATTTTTACAAAGCATTTTTATCTGTATTATATTATTTGTTTTTACAAAAGAACATATATTCTTGCATAATAATAATAATAATAATAATTTATTGTATGAAGTCATAGTGTAATATGTTTTTGCATAATAATAATTTATTGTATCAAGTCACATGTTTCATGCCAGAACTTCCAAACATCATTGCACAAACATTGTGTGTTTGGTTAAGGGTAAGCACTGTTTGAAAGGAAGAAAAGTGATGGATGACTCCTTTTTGCTTCAATTGGTTTGGGAGAAATTACGTGTGGATTTGCGAGTGAAGGGATAAAAACGATCCTATGTAAATTGAGAAGATTTAAGGAAATGAAGAGTTAAAATTACAAAAGGCTAATTGCTTTTTGAGATCCAATTATGGATGCATTTGAAGAAGGTTTGGTCAATGGTGCTATGGAGCTGTGGTGCGTGGACGTTGGTGATGGAGGCACCTGATGATGCGTTTGTGGTGGAAGTGCCCTGGAGGTAACCTGATCAGTTGAAGGAGACGAAGAAGAAATCATTCTTATGAGAACAAAAAGTTGCTTAAAATAATATATAATGTGTAATAATAATAATAATAATAATAATAAATATATTATAATAATAATTATAATAAGAATAATAGCAATAATATAATAATAAATTATATTTTTGAAAATAAAATGAAAAAATTAATGTCAGACGTTAAGAGAGGCCGACGTCATATTACTTTTAGAGTTTGTTTGGAGAGTTAATATAATATTTTTTTTAAATGTTTAAAAAAGTCATTTGAAAGCAATTTTCTTAAAGAGTTTAAAGTCGAATACTATGGGATTGATGTCTGTTTAGATGGATATCGACGTCATATCATTTTTAAACGTTAAAAAAGGAAAGCTGAAAGTCAATATTTTCAAAGAGTTTGCCATCATATAAGGATCAATGTCATATCTTTTTAGACGTTGGATAGTTAGGGTGACCAACATCATATGGAGTTTAAAACATTAAAAAAACCAATTAGGGAAGGTCATTTCTTGTACCATTTAGACGTCAGATTCTCTTGGGTCGACATCATATCTTGTTTGGTGTCGAATTGTAGGGTGATTGACGTCATATGATATTTAAAACATGGGTTAATTATGTTTTTGGTCCCTTAGCTTTTAGTGAAAATTGGAATTAGTCCCACTTCAAAACTTTGGTCTAATTTAGTCCCCAAACTTTACAAATGTATGAATTTAGTCCTTTTAACCAAATTTTGTTAACTTTATTTGATGTTTCAAATCGTTTCTCAGATAACATTGAAGAAAAGATGTGTCAAACAGTGTAAACAACTTAAATGCTATCATGAAACGTGCTTAAAACATCAAATAAACCTAACAAAATTTAGTTAAAAGGACGAAATTCATACATTTCTAGAGTTTGGGGACTAAATTAGGCCAAAGTTTTGAAGATGGACTAATTCCAATTTTCACTGAAAGTTAAGGGACTAAAAACATATTTAACCCAATTAAACATATAGTGCGAAAGTCAATTATGTAGACGTTAGTGCCACTATAGATATGATGTCGCCCCTATAAATCTATCATCATATGTTGTTTAAAGAATTAAAAAAAAAAATAGCGCGAGAGCATTTCCCTCGTGTTGATTCTTCGCGCTCTTTATTCTCAAGTTTCCCAACAATTATGACGACAAGTGCTACCACCACCTTGTTTTCATTTAATGCAAATGCACATTGCTTGGCTGCCTTTGGTATGATTTTCTTTTATTTTTATCGATTATTTTCGTGTAGGATTGTGTTTTAAAAATCTTCAAGTGACAACACAAGTTCTCTTTTCTCCGTCACCGACAAAGACTCCTTTATAGCGACGGTGAAGACTTGTCCTCCATCTTCCAACTTCACTCAGGTTTGTTATATGCACGAAATATTGATTGAAAATTTTGTGTACATGTTAAAAATTTTGGATATAGTTTGATTTGCATGTGATTTTTGCTATTATGTTTTCCATTTATTTAAATATCTGGGCTAATTATTTTTAAAGATCTGAGGAATTTTGTTTGAGAAGTTTTTCTCGTTACTCTATTTCTTTGTTTGGTTAACATGGTTGTTTCATTTAAATTTGTAAAATACTTTTACTATCAAATTTAGTTTTATTGACGAAAGTTGATTAATTTTAGATTTATTAGATGTTGTTTGTTGAAATAGTTTTAGTTCTTTTTAAGATTTATTATAATTTTGGATAAACAATGACCGAACTTTAGTTTTCAATCAGATAGTTTGGAAAATTTATTTTCATAATTCGCTATAACGTGTACATTGAAGTTTATGCATAAATTTGATAAAATTTTGGTTGAGACCATTTTATGTTGTTCTCCGAATGCATACTTGATTGTGGTCATAAGTGATCACTTTCATTTTGTGTCCTTCATAAACAAATGTGAAATGCTGTCGAAATTTTATCAAATTTATTATGTTAGACTTATTCATATACGTGTTAGCAAATTATAAAAAATATTTTTTCCAAACTGGTAGGGCCTTACCTTTTGAGAGTTAAATAAATTGAGATTGATAGAGTTCGTTACGAACATATTATAGATTGAAGCTGAATGAATGAACCTCGCATCAATGAAAAGTATGAAAATGAGGTTTTTTAGTTCTTGCAATGTGCTCAAGAACATGCAATCTTCTGGAAACATAATTGAGCACAAGCAAACTTATTTACAAATATGGATGTCTGAGTCAAAAAGAGAAATATACCTCATGCCAAACAGTGATGGATAAGTGTTACTAAATGTAATATTTTATGAAGCAATGTTAATTAATCGACTAACTATTTGTGATTCACGGTAGGGCTCATTGACGACTAATGATAATTATACCAAAACAATGCACAATTGTATGGTTTTGTTCCCTACACATGAAGATGAAGCCTGAGTTGAAATATATGTTATAAACGTAAGTTTTACTCTCTTTTTTTCATATCATCTACTTAGTTATGTGAATATTAACATTTGTTTCAAATGTTTCCAATTTAATTAGAGTTGAGAGTAAGCCCATGACACAACAAATTCAAGTATTATACCTAAAGATTGAAACTCATTTATCTTAAAATTATTAATTTTTGCATAACCTTAATATGTGATTATTTTCTTTGTCATATTTAGTATAACAAACAACCAAATTCATGGACATGTGATTATTATGTCATGCCAAATAAAAATCATCATTCAAGTAGGAATTAAATATGATTAAATTGGGATAATAATATATACCTTTCACATATTACAAATCACATCAAACCTTAAACATTAGTATCCATACATAATGAAGTTTGTTTTTTTTGTAGCAGTTCAAGAATTCATCATCTGTAACGGATGACATAATGAAAAACATAAGATAAAAGTATGCCACATGTCTACTAGAACGGTGGAGACTTACAATAGTAATTATATTTTGCCTGGAAATTGTCTAAGAAGTGGATTTGATTATTTTGGTTTTAGTTTTGTTTTAATAGTTTTTGTTTTGATAACTTTAGTGTTATTAGTTACATTATGTGCTTTAATAGTTTTAGTTTTGAAATATAACAAGTGCTGAAAATTTTCTAAATTATTATGAAGCATTTTCTATTTTTCAAGTTTGGGTAAACTATAAATATAAATAAGTAAAAAAAGATAGAATTTGACTTTTGTTAGTGCACTAATAAATGTCAAACGATGTCCATTTTTAGTTAGAAATAGCGTCAATTGGACGTCCGTCTATTGTGATACATGTCGTTAAGAGATGTTACACTAGTACACGATCGACATCTTTGGAAGACTATTTTCAATACCGATCTCAATTTGATGTCTCCAGCTAAGACGTCGGAGTTTCTTCTAACGTTAAATATCGAAAATAGCATATATTAAAACATTTTTATAGTACTGAACACCACAATCCCTTCTCCATCTCCTTAAATTTATCTACTCGCGCTCCCTCAAGTGCTTTTTCTTTAATCCCAAAGACTATGACTTTTAGAAAGCACACAATGTGTTAAATTTATACTTTGTATATTATTCACTTATCACACTACCATTCCTTTTCGACACTCATTAAAAATAAGAAACATTATTCACTCATATAAAAAAGAACACTCAATGTAAACAAGAAACATTATTAACTCATAAAAAAGTAAAAAAAAATTATCATGACTTATAAGGTCCAATTTTGTTTCAAACTACAACCCAAATTATAGAAATATCTACTCATTGTCACCATCTAATGACTTTTATGTGTGAGAGAGTCTAATAAATAATAAAATAAGGATAATTTTACCAGCATAATGAATTCAATACATTTACCACAACACATACATCACATCAAAACTATTAATCCACATAAATTACAATCTCAACATGATATACCCAAAATTCCATTATAATAAATTAAAATTTGAAAAACAAAGTTATTTAAATAAAATAAACCAATAACATCCAATACAATATTCACATCATATTAAAAGAAAACAATTATTACCGACAGTCGAAATCCATCAGAAACATCCGAAATTCGTCAATAATGACATTTTTCCAACGGATTACCGACTGTCATAACTTCGTCGGTAATAACATTGTCGGTAATATTTACCGACGGACATAATAGTTCGTCGATAATTACCGAAGAAAAAATCTGTCGGTAAGTCCGTCGGTAAATATCTCAATCTAGTTTCTCTTTCCCCTTCTTCTTTTTTCTCAGATTTTAAATTTTTTTATCAAACTTTCTTCATTACTAAACCAAAACAACAATCCAATTCATTCCAAAACCCCAATTAGTGCTCCCATGGCAGCGGTGGTGTTCTCCTATGGCAGCGATGATGTTCTCCCATGGAAGCAGTGGTGTTCTCCCATGGCAACGGTGGTGTTCTCCCATGGCAGCGTGGTGTTCTACAATGGTAGCGGTGGCACTCTCCAACGACAACAGTGTCGCTCCCCAATAGCAGCGGTGACAATGTGGGAAGATGGTTGCACGAGAGAGAAAAATGGTTGTAAATAATGTGAGAATTGCTTTTGAGATGAGAGGAAAGAAAAACTTATTTTATTAGTTTTGAGTCTAGTAATATTTAGTTTGATTTGGTAGAGATAAAATAGGGATGGGTAGTTATGATTTTCTGTTTATCTAGGTAGAATATTATTTTATGATAAAATAAGCAAATTTTATTTTTAAGAGAGTTGATATTTTATTTTCAGATTTTATTTTTATTTCCGTAATATTGTAAGTATCACGGCTATTTAAAACCCTTCAATTATCAATAAATAGTAAGACTCAATTTTAGAAAAATATTTGAGTGTGTGTATAGTGAGATTTTCCCTACAGTGGTATCAGAGTTTTATGCTCTGAGTACCGAGAAAGAGAAAAAGAGAGAGAAGAGAGTCAAACACCGTGAGAGAAAAAGTGAGTACTTGATTTGTTTGTGAGAGAGATGGCAAAGGTAGTCAATGGGATGAGTGTGCCACAATTGTTGGAAAATACCAATTATGACAATTGGTCTTTGCAGATGAAGGTTCTTATTGGATCCCAACACGTATGGGACATAGTGGAGGACGGGTACAATGAACCCATGGATGATGAGCATCAGACAATAACCAGATTGTTGCATTGAAAAAGACACGAGTGAAAGACAGATTGGCTTTGTACTTTCTGTATAATGCAGTGGATGAATCTGGATTTGAGAAAATAGTTAATGCAAAGTCAACAAAAGAAGCATGGGAAATTCTGAAGGTGGCATACAAAGGAGATACCCGCGTGAAGCAGGTCAGAGTACAAGCTCTCAGAAGAGAGTTTGAACATATGGAGATGGATGAAAATGAGGGAGTTGCCGAGTTTATAGCTTGAGTGCAGAAGATGCCCAACCAACTCGGAATGAACGGAGAAGAGGTTCCTCCTAACCGGGTTGTGAAAAAGATCTTAAGAAATCTGACGGATGATTTTTAAAGTATTGTGGTCACTATTGAAGAGACAAAGGATTTGTCAACTATCATTGTGGAGGAGTTAGCTGGGTCATTAAAAGCCCACGAATTGAGGAAGAAAAAGAAAAAGAGGGAACTCGACGATCAAGCATTACAGGTACAGTTTGACTGGAATAAATCTCGGATTACTCAGAGCCGAGGTCCTGGCGGAAGAGAGCGAGGAGGCCGAGGAAGAGGTGGACGTGGTCGAGGTAATGATAATGAAGATCAAACCGGTCAGCAGAATTGGCATGACTGAGGACAGGAAATGGCTGAGGAGATCAGTCAAGAGTGGAGTGTTTTAAGTGTGGCAAGTACGGTCACTATGCAAACGAATGTAGGTCAACAAAGTGCTACAACTGTGGCAAGTTTGGTCATATTGCAAAGTATTGCAAGACCGAGACAAAGGGGGAGACGAATCTCGTTACTAAAGATGGTGAAGAAGAGTGTGGAATCCTGTTGATGGCAAAGAGCTCAGATGTAGTGGACATGGAGAGCCCGTACCCAACAATGGATGAAGTGATCTTGGTAAAGGATGCAACAATTGTGGAGAATGAAAACCTAGAGAAAGAACTCAAAGGAAAAGATGAAGAGATTCAGCGAATGAGGATGCTTCTAGATGTGAAGCTAATGAAATTATGAATAAACAGAAGGTTGAGCTTGAGGGCCTATTGAAGGCGGCTCTTGAAAAAAAGAGAAAACATTTAGTGTTCTTGAACCAAACGAAGAGGAAGATGAAGATGTTGAGAAGAACCCGATGAAGATGTCGGTCAAGATTGTTGAGAAATCGCCTAAGGTCAGAGATGAGTTGGTTAAGGTTATTGAGAAGTCATACATAACAAAGTCAATCAAAGCATTAAAGAAGTCAATTAAGGTAAAGGACAGGAAGGCCATAAGAAAAAATAAGAAGTTAAATTTGATTGAAAGAAGCAAACCCGGTGTGGGATGATACACATGGAAAGAAAGGAAGGAAGAATTTAAGTTTATGGGGAAGTTTGTTGGGATAAACTTAAATTTTAGAGTTTTATTAATAATTTTGTTTAAATCTTATTTTATTAGTTTTGGGTCTAGTAATATTTAGTTTGATTTGATAGAGATAAAATAGGGATGGATAGTTATGATTTTCTGTTTATCTAAGTAGAATATTATTTTATGGTAGAATAAGTAATTTTATTTTTAAGACAGATGAAATTTTATTTTTAGATTTTATTTTTATTTTCATAATATTGTAAGTATCACGACTATTTAAAACTCTTCAATTATCAATAAATAATAAGACTCAATTTTAGAAAAATATTTAAGTGTGTGTATAGTGAGATTTTTCTAACAGATTTACATATGTTTATTTTTTTTAGTTTAATGAGAATGTAACCATTTAAAATCATACCGTCTTAATTGTCTAGGAATTGCAAATTTTATATTGATGTTGGGTAAAAACTTTAAACAATTGTTTCAGTCTATTGAAATAGAAAGTGAAAGAGGTTTATTAGCACAGAAAAAAGATGAGAGCAAAGAAGAGTAGATTATTAGTTACTTTTACTTTTTCTCTTTTTAACTATTTACTTTATATTATATTTTTATAATTTTCTTAAACCATACATCTTTGTTTATATGATATTTTTGTATTGAGAGTAAGAAAAAGAGATTATGTTGAAGACTGATTGAATCCACGGGCGAAAAGGAAACAATGATCGCAATTATTAGATGAAGTAGGTGCCCTAAAAATACGAGATCTTTTATTCTTTCTTTCTCTTTACGAGCATGTCATAAAAGTAATAATTAAGAAAAACCCACTTAAAAAGGTACACATTAATATAACCACATTGTCACATCAAGCTCGGCTACAGTTTCTAAATGATTTTATTTTTAACTATTTCAATGTAAACAATTACGCATTATACTATTAGCTTAATTATTATATTTCAAATGTTAGAAAAAGTTACAGATCAACTACTTCAAAATTATTTACATCTAAATATAAATAAAAACGTTATGGATAGAAACATTTTGTTACATAAATTAAAAAATGTATAAATAAATAAAGAATTTATTAAATCATCATTTCATAAAAAATATTATCTCTAAAATATCCTTTTCTATCTTTTCCTTAAATCTTTTGTATATACATATATTCAAGTGCATCATAGAGATTTTGGTAAAGAGTAAAATATTTTTATTTGATCACGTGCATTTTCTAGAATTGTTTTCCTTTTTTCCTTCGTTGGTTTTATGAGAAATGTTTCGCGTTTAGTATTAAGGTTGTGCATGTGAGATTGATCATATGAGACAAATATCGATATTTCTTAGTTCAAAAGTATAATGATATGTTTAGATTATTAATCAAAGTATTTTATGTATAAATTTAACTTTTAATGTAAGTAATAAATTTTGGAACGTCTTGGTTAAAAAAATTGTGATAATAAGGACAATTAGTTAAATTTTTATAGTATATTAAGTAGATGATTTTTATTATGATGTGACTTTGTTATGATATTTCAAGTTTTGTGTGGAAAATTTTGTAATTCTGAAAAATATTCTAAGTGTTCTATTTTTGACATGGATAATATATACGATGATAATTTCACTACTAAAAGACACATATTTCCTGTTAATTTTGTTTGGAAGTTTCTTCTGGGAAATACATACAAATTTTGTTATGAAAAATAGTTTAAAAAAAATATAACCAATTTTCTTTTGCAAAATATTTTGTACAAAACTTTGTTACAAAAAATTTTACAAGAAATACTTGCGAATTTTATAATTTTATAAAAAATAATTGTTTATGAAAAAATTACTCGTAAATTAATATTTAAAAAGTTTAATTGTTGAGCAACTTTTTGTTCCTTGTATGAAATACAATTTAGTAAAAACACTATAGTTATAGTTAAATGAGCAAGTTTGTCCAATACTTTGTTACGATGTTAAGAAGTGGATTTTAAACATAATTCAATCCTACAAAACTGGTTTCTAAAGTAAGGTTTGTACTCACTTATAATTATAAATTGACCTTATATCTAGTCGATATTGAACTTCCAACAATTTTCTTTTATAGCTTACTAAATTGTTATATTTATCAAGTTATTATATTGAAATATAGTGTGATGATTGAAATTTACTATAATTTATTTTGGGTTGGAATATATGATTTTGAATGATAAATTTAATGAGTGTGCAAGTTATTATGTGATTAATCATGTACAATGAAAAATTTGAAATCTATGGTGTAAATTACATATAATATGAAATAAAATATAAATTGAGTTGAAATGTTTGTGATAAGAATATATGATAATTATGTTGTAATATGATAAATGGTGGCTGTATACATAGTTATTTATAATGAGAGATAATCATATTGACATGTTTAGGCTATAATATTTTGGAAGAAATAAATTTTTTAGTAAGTGATTTCAATAAGCTGGTTTAATAAATATATCTTGTTTTATATAAAATGACAAAAAAAAATACTAATGATTCTTAGAATGAAATCTCAACAATTTTCTGAAAGATTTAATGTATATGGTTATGTTGTTATATAACAATAAATCATGAATAATAGTTATATAAATCAATGGTCAAACCTAAAATGTCTACTCACCATTCAAACACAAACATATTTTTTTAAGGAAAAAGATGATTAAAAAGTTATAATATGAGATAAAAAAACATTAATTATTTAGTTCGAAACATCAATTTTGACCATAAGAATGTTGACCACGCACTCTTTTGAAAATTGTCTAAAATCATATATGGCCTTTACAAGTCCAATTTATAATTGTGTACTTTTTAATGATTAACAGTAAAATATTACTATGATGCTTAAAGCATGATTTTTATGTAAATGGAGCGTTTTATAAAATATAAGAAATTAATATACTTTAACAAGATTATAAAATAGGAATAACTCGTACATAATTTTTCGTAAAAAGAAAAACCGTATTTTAAAATATGACCTTTTTTAAAATTTCCATGAGGTAAAAATGGCCACGGTAGAGAAGCAGAGTTGCTAAAACTTCCAGTGAAAACCATCACTGCAGCAGCAGATTTCATATCTACCGCCACGTGTCATTTTCAACTGCTATTATTTCACTTAAAATTCTTTAATATCGAAAAACATAATCTAATCAATCTATTTTCCCAAATAAAATCGTCAACATATCACGATCAAATGTTAGCTAACAACACCACAAAATTGTATTCTTCTAAAAATATTTTATTTATGTCAAGTCATCTATCACTTTCAATTGTCGTTTTTCTCTTAGCATATTTTTCTTTAATGGTTTCTTTCAATACTTTGAAATCAGCGTCTGTTCATTTATGTTTCTTCAAATTTTGTAAAATAAAATCATAACAAAATATCTTCGAGATAAACTAAAAAAAAAATACTAAAAAGGTGAAATAGTTTTATTTATTAAGTATTATTAAAAAAATCAATTAAATTATTAATAATTCATAATTTTAGAAAGTAAGACCATAGACCCCACTTCAATTCATACTTAAATAGGGACTTAAGATCTTTCTAGTTCTAAGTTTTTTGGGTAGCTTCTGGATGTCCTCATACATGACACCTTTTTCTAATGTTTGTCTAGAATCATAAATGGAATATATTCGTTTTTAATAAAAAAAAAAAAAGTTATCAGTCTTTATTAATGATAAAGCAATAACATGGCATATAGTTTATAGCTGTTGATGTGCAATTAACCGGGACACACAAAGAATGTAGCTTAGTCACCACCAAAGTGTATCGGACTATAATCCAGGCTTAATGATTTAACTTTATGTAACTACTTAAAACATTAATTTAACTTTAACTTACTATTGATTATATCATAAAAATTAAACTGATGATATTGACAAATGTCTTAATCCTCTAATCAATGTTCCAAAACAAGGTTAAATGCACAAAATAAAATAAAATAAAATAAAATACATTGCCTAAGTTGGCTTGTTGCTAGGAGGGTTTCTTTGGAAGTTTCTCGATTTTTTATTTACAGCATTAAAAAAAATTGCACAATTTTTTTTCACTTCCATGTAAAACGCACAGATACTTGTATTGATCTGTCTTTCAATGTATTGAAACTATTTGAATTTTCAATTTGTATACGAACCTTGCTTACAAACTACTCAAAATGCTTCCAAGTTCCATCTACAAGTTAAGAATCGAATGAAAATATTTTAATTCAAACTTTTAAGGACCAATTAGTCTAGCATACAATGTAGATAACGATTAATTATACATTTTGGTAATAAATGAAATTTAAAACAACGTTAATATTTTAAAATAAATATTTTTGTTACAGTGTGTTTTCAGAGATTGGTTAAAACTCATAAATAAAAAGTGGTGTATTTTAATATAAAAAAATTATGTTTATGTTTCCTAAGAATTTAAGAACAGAAGAAAATAATATATTTTTTAATGTTGGATCTGCGAGAGTACTGTTTTAAAATAGGAATTAAGAAGGGAGTAACAGTAAATTTGTGACTTTGAGGGAGATGACATAAGATTATAGAAAAGTGTAGGGAGGAGAATATGTAAAGACACGTGGCAGGGAAAGAGAAGTACATGTGTTGGGCGATGGCACGTACCATAGGCACGTGTAGAGCGTTGAAAGAAGGGGAACAGGTGGGCTGTGGCTGTGTACACTACTAGTCTTTGGGAAAAGCGCTCTCTCTAATTTGTCCTTTGCGTGAGAAATTAAAAAAATGAATTTAATTAAAAATAAGCGATTCCCAAAGTCATAAAACTATGGAACAAGTCATGCCATGCATTATCATCAACATGATGGGTGTGGGGCCCAAAGCGTCGATGGTATTGGGAAGTGGGCCCTTGTCTACGAAAACGACAAAAGAATCTCGTTTCGAAAAAGTTAAAAGAATTTATGACGTCAAATCAGGGTCCTGGAGTGAGGAGCAAGGTTTTTGGGAAAAAGGAAAACCGCAGGTTTTGGTCCAGTGGAAAAACAATACTCCTACCAATGCTTTTCCACTTACACTCATGGCACGTTACTACACGCTCCTCCACGGTAAATCATTACGAATAATAAATTAATGTGAACATGTGGTTATTTATTTTTTCAATCGACCCTTTCTTCTTTAAATCTATTTCATTAAGGACACTATTAGTATCTGTAAGGAGAATATCATATTTGTCTTACTTTCATTTTGAAAATATTTTTATATAAGTTCTTAAAATAGTTTTTGATAATTTGCATATATTATTGTCTTTTGTTTTTGTTTAATTTGAATCATTTTTTTATTACACATTTATTTTTCATTTTTTTATTAAATCATTCTATTTTATATATATGTATATATAATTATTTATCTTTTTTTATATTCTTATTATTATTAATTTATTATCACATCAAAATATTTAAGTATCAATTTTAGTATTCATTTATATAAGTTTAACCTAAAATTTTTATTTTATTTTCTTAGTTGTTAATGATATTGTTACACAATATAACATCTAATTTTAATAGCAATATACTATTAAAATAAAATGTTTTTATTTAAGAAATCTCATCAAGGTATATCTTATATTAATACAATCCTTTAGATAAAACTATAATAATAAAATATGTATACATTTTTAAGGTTATGTAATAATATATTGTTTCAAAAGTATATCTAATATGACTACAAATCTTTCAACAACTCAAACAATTAACTTCACATTTACAATAGATGTTCTTATATATGATATTTTATATGTTCATAAGTTATTATTGCAAAAAGAAAAAGAAAACATACCAACCACAAAACACAAAACAAAGTAGGCTAACTTGCAAAAGAGATAACATATATCTATAATACAATGACTCTTTCAATTCTTATTTACACATACATTTAACCAAAACTTTTCTATAACTCAATTTATCCAGGTATGAGTCATTTAGTCAAACTAGTGAAGTCATGCACTTATGATGACAAAAATATTACTATATCGAGCTAACATATACAAGCTTAGTCCCTATCACAAACATAAGAATCTTATGATCATCCTTATGACGGGATCTCCTACCACTCTCATCACCTAATCATTCTCTTCTTCATAAATATGAATGATTAATAAATTTCAGAATAACTAAACAAAATGGAACAATCTCACCTCAAGAGACTAAAACCGGCGAAACTCTTCCCAAATCGTAGGATGCTCTACTTACACACAAGAACGATTAGGACATATTGTTATGATCATTAATCAACAAAGACTTATGTTTATGACTCAAAAAACGCATGTAAGTGGAAGAATGCTCATATGAAATAGATAACAAAAGAGACTAAGAAAAATGGCTGAAACTCAACTTACTTAAACAAATAAATTAATCAGTCTAAATTGAAGAACTCACCGTATGAATCAATCATATGGTTTCAGTTCTTCAATCAGACGAGCAAAGAGAAAGGACTATTAGAGACAAGTCAAAAACCTTTTACAAAATGGTTTTTATATATAGTGTTTTAAAATAATGAAACTTATTCATGACAAAACTATTTATATTAAAAAATTTTAAGATTAAAGTAATTGAGTTTCACTATTTTTAAACTATTATCACTTCTAAAATGTCATTTTATAAGTTTTTTCACACATTCTTTTTATTTTTTATTAATAGTTTAACTATTTAACTTGTTTAATATTTATTAAGCTTAAATCCCATTATACTTTTAATCTCAAGGTTTGCAAAATTGATAAAATTTATAGTTTTTTTAAAATTTTAGTTAGGTATAATTGTATTTTTTATGTAATTATTTAAAAAAATTCTAATTATTCCTTCATATTTTATTTTATAATTTATATAATTATAATTTTGTTCTTAATATATATATATATATATATATATATATATATATATATATATATATAATAGACCTAGAGAGCTTTATCAATATGCAAAATTCTCTTTAAACCCACTTATCCAAAATTTGACATATTAACACCAATTAATTTAAATTTCCAATTTACTCTCAAAATCCCCAATTCTTCTAACTATCAATAATAAGAGAGTTTTATCTCAACGACATTTCCATTTCATCATACTATATAAGTTATACAACAATCATGCATTCAAAATTTCAAAAACACATCATAAAGGTAATTACTCATTCTTCTAAACTTCACACTAGGAACAATCATATAATCACACGCGCACCCAATAACAGATTTCAAACATTTTTCTACTAATATAAAAAGCAAATTAGCTTCCCTTACCTTAGGAAAAACTAAGACAGTCAAAAAATTACTTGACCGACACTCCCACCATGAAGAATTATAGGTTAATGCTTACAATTTACGAAATGATAGTGGGGATGAAATCTTGGGACCCATAATTAACCAAGAATCAAAGAAGAAACACACTTTATACATTCGGAATAGATTTGATACGTATGATTAAAGATAGACTGAGAAAAAGAGTACAAACTTACTTGTTCTATTGTAGGAATTAATCGGTGGATAATGAAGACAACTCAACGGTGATAACATAAGAATTTTCTGATCGTCAAATAAATTATCAGAAGAGAAGAAAGTGTAAAGAGAGTTTAGAGAACGAGTTTTAAATAAATGAAATGTTTTTAAGTAATGAGACAACTGTATGAAGTTTTTATCTACAATATTGATTTATTTTTAAAATAAAATAATCGATCTTTAATATTTTAAAACACCTATTATTCTAATAATCCGTTTATAAGTTTTTACACAAAGAATTGTATTTAAGCTGTTATTTTTCATTAATTCTCAAATGGAGCTGTATATACAGTGAATCTGAATTATTACAGAATTCATTACTCTTCATTCATCAAATTAAACACATGTTAATCACCACGACAACATTCTGTACAAAAAATGATTGAGCTTTTTTATGCTTTTCAATTTAATAATAATTGCCTTGTGAGAGCATGTATTTGATCGGAGAAAGTTGTTTATTGGGAAGTTAAATTTTTTTTAACTTATTAGTACGAAAGTAATTATTCATTTTAGTTCTTTTTATCGTCTAATCATTTTCGTTCCAAATTTATGTTTATTTTGATCTAATTAAATTTAAAGAAGATTGATTGGTTTATTTACTTAGTCTTAATCTGATTTTTGTTAACAAAATTTCATTATATTTACCTCCATAAATAAATAAAAAGAGATTTTCCTTTTTAGTGTTTATATTTATTTTCTAATTTTATTTTTTAAATATTTTTGGTGCGCTGAGCAAATTTGCCTGACAGTATGACAACAAACAGTCGCATAGCGTACAGGGTGCGCTATGCGACTCTACATAATCTGCAGTACTCTGAAACCTGCACAATTAAGCAACTCTATCCTACCATACCAATTCTAACCATTTTGATGAACTTCTAGCACTCATAAATCGAATTATATGCTGAATTGAACTTGCCTAAGTGATTATAAGCCTTTCTAACCTCGTTTTCTAAGATTTATGCATTTATTTAGATTCTACAACTTCAATTTAATCAACCTAGAGGCCTGAATTTAATTCTACAACTTTGAGTTTGTTTTTGACTATTTTAGGGATCTAATTAGATCCCAAGTGACTTGTCTAAGCCTCCTAAACTGACTTGAATAACCTGAAATGTCTCGTTCTCAATTTGACTACCTCAGTTCTTCTATTAAAACCCAATACACCCTTAATTCACTTAACTCTTTTCTATTAATTTTGTACAATAGGATTATACCATTCCCAAACTCAATTTCTACCATGCACCATATAAAATCCATTTCACAAGCATCAAATTCGAAATTTCACAAGCTGATATACATTGAACATTTAATTTAACATACAAAATCACCATTTCCAGTTCAAACAGCACCAGAATATCACAACAGTTTCACATACACATTGTTTCACACTTATCAAGCATAATTTTTACTCATGCAACTGTAATTTATCAAACAGAGAATAAAAACCCAGCTTCCCTTACCTCAAAATCGTTGCACAGTAAAACTGAACCTTGCCCGCTCTCTTGCACCTCACGGAAATGCTATACACACCTATAGATTACCAATTGGGGATGGAAAGGGTTTTTAAACATCGATTGAACTTAATAATTTAAAGAAAATGAAATGTTAAGCACATGCAAGGTAGAAAAATTGCATGGTAACAGTTCAGAGCATGGAAGAAATTTGGAAAAACCTACCAGATGAAGAACGCTAAACTGATTGGTTGATTTCGGAGCTCATAACGCTGGGATTACTCAAGTGCTTCCTGATCGAGATTGAATTAGTTCTGCGTGTAGGAATTTAAGAGAGAAGATAAAGAAGGAAGAAGAATGTTTTGAAGAGGGGTGATGACTTTTCTGGAAAATGGTCTGAACTTGAACTTGTAATGGGTTTAAAGTTTTATTTCAGAAACAATTGCTCACACAACTATATCTGTTGTCACGCGTACGTCTCATACCTTACAAAACAACCTATAAAATAAATAAAAATTATTTATAATAAAATAAAATAAAAATATCTATATTTATAATAAAATTATAAATATTATTTTTTAACATCATAAAAAAACTCACACCACACATGTGTTTTTTATTCACTGATAACTATAAACAGTATAAGAACGTAATAAATATGTAAAATATTAAAAGCAATAATATCATAAATTTATATGTGAATTTGATTGTTTTAAATTTAATTTAATTTGTTTCAATAAATTTTTCTAATCCGTTTAATTTTTATTTATTGAATTATGAAATAGATTAAACTCAACTGTTTTTATTTTTTATTTATTTTCTTTAAAATTTTGAAAACAATCACGTAAAAAATTGATTGAAAAAAAATCAAATTATATAGTTCTGATTATTAAAAAATAAATTAAATTAATTATTATCATGAAAAAGGAAATTTAATAAAATAATTAAATGACAAAAAGTAATTAAGCCATGATTTAAAATTAATTTTTTCTTGGACAAGTACATCAAAAACAGAGGCAGTGTGTCTTACTTTTAGACAAATTGCACAAGATTGGGCCCGCACTTTTATTACCCTCTTACATCAATTTTAGATGCACGCGCCACACGCCAGGAAAAGCGCGAGTGAGACCAAGTTACTCACATATATGCCTACTTTGGTTCAAAATAGGACCTACCATTTACGAGAGGGAAAGATCTTTTCTTTCTGCCAAAAACAGCTTTCTTTTCCTCCTTGAACTACAAAATGTCACTTTTTAGTGTAATTTAGAACAGTTATTTTTAACAATAATCATTATTTATTAAAAATGTTTTAGTGAAAGTATTTTTAATTAATTAATTTTCATATTTTAATTGAATTGTGGTAATTTTAAACTACAAAATGTCACTTTTTAGTGTAATTTAGAACAGTTATTTTTAACCATAATTACTATTTATGAAAAATGTTTTAGTGAAAGTATTTTTAATTAATTAATTTTCATATTTTAATTTAATTGTGGTAATTTTGAAGAAGTTAACTCCATGGGGTGGTTTCCAATCTTTTATTTTGAAATACAGATTTCAAATCACAATGAAGTTAAATTACCTTTTCCTTTTCTTCAATTTTAAAACGCTTTTAAATGTATTTTAAAAACTAAAAAATTATAGAAATTAAATTTTAAAAATATTTAAAATATAGTGTTTTAATTTTTCAAAATTTTCCATCATAATTTTAAGTAACATCATTATTAACATTTAACTATAATAAGACAGATTAAACATAACGTTAATAAATATATAATAAATAAAAATTTATAATCAATTCATCATGTTACCACCAAATAAATATATTTATAAAATTTTGTCACATATAATTAAAATTACACTAAAAAACAGAAAGTGATGAAAATTAAATGCAGTAAAAGTATTTGATGCCCTGGCAGTTTGAAGTAAAAGTAAGTGACATTGTAATTTAGACTAACTTTGGTGGCAACTGTCTATGCATGCCCCCAATCATACATTTCCTAAAAAAAAAAGTCACAAATTTGAACGGTCTTGATGCAGGTAGTTTCAGCCAATAGATTCACACTCAAGGATTCTTTGAACCAAACCTGCCGCTGTTTGTTTCTCTCTCTTTCTCTCTCTCTCTCTCTTTTTCTCTCTGTTTGGTCTTCCATTCCTCCATCAACCCTATTTATAAAACCATCTCCTTCCACTCTCTTCTACACTCCCCAAACCTCCTCTGAACATCACTTCCCAAACCAAACCTTAAATTAAATTCATGTGCTCCTCAAGGTCTACCACTCCATCAAGACCTTCTTACTTGGAACAAGACCACGGTCTGGCTTCCTTAACCGACATGGATGCTTGCCATCGAGCCAACAATTTCGTATCTAGGTCCATGACCATGGGTTACGCCACCTCCTACACCAGAACCGGATTAAGGAACACCCTTCCCGTTTTCTCACCGAGATCTAAGACATTCCACGACACCAGATTCGAGGATCACCACTCTCACTTCCTCGCCGCTTGTTTCCTCTGTAAAAAGACACTCGGGGACAACAGAGACATCTTCATGTATAGGTCAGTCAACCACCCACAGCAACACCCTTTGTTACAATTTTTCTTTTTTAATTAATCTTTTTGGGTTACCGAAAGACCCTTTTGATTGCGAATTAGATCTGATCGGGATTATGATTGTTTGTTGCAGAGGGGACACCCCTTTTTGTAGCCAGGAGTGCAGGCAAGAACAAATAGATATAGACGAAGCGAAAGAGAAGAACATGAACCTTTCTTCATCGATGAAAGCTTTGAGGAATAAGGAACAAAGAAAATCGTCGTCGCCAAACAAGGCGCAAGGCTACTCGTTCCGTACGGGGGCAGTTGCGGCGGCTTAGTTAGTTGAAGAGGTACATAGGATTCCTCGAACGAACGGAACTGAAGCAGTATTCCCGGAAAAGGAAAGAAAAGACTTTTAAGAAAAAAACTGTGACCCAAAAGAAAGATACTTTTTCTTTCCAGAAACAGGGGTGAAGAGAGAGGAATGGAAGGTACAGGGGAGTTTTGTGAATGTAGCTGTAAATGTGTTATACGTGTTGAAGTGTGGGTGCTTACAGTTCCAGATCCTCTCTATCAAATGGCTCAAATTTTCGGGTTTGCTTTTTCTATTTCTTTTTTCTTTGGAATCAAGGGTTTTGGTTTTTGTTTCCTTTTGTATATCACCCTACGTTGTTGAGTTATAGGGCTTGTGGCAAATAGTTTCAGTTTTTGAAAAAGATGAAACTGAATACAATGGAAACTTTCTCTCCTTTCGCTTCTGTCCTTTTTCTGATGATGTTTGTTGATTCGGTGAAAGTTGAAGATGGCCACCGGGTTTTACTTTATTTCCCAAACTTCTCTCAAATATTCATGTGCGATATCATTATTATAACTTAACTTATTATGATCATAACTTATAGAATTTTTTTTCATATAACTTATATGCATGAATTAATCTGATGAAACTCCTCCTAAGAAACAGTAAATTCTTCTCTAAATGAATTCAACGACTGCGAAGATGGTATTTTGGTTGAATATATTTACAATTAAAAAAAAGAGAAATTTCAAAATTTAACTGAATAAAAACATTAAATGGTTGATTTTTGTTTAAAAAAGTTATTTTGTATGGTTCACTTTAACTGAATAAAAACATCATTTTATTCATTTTCTTACAAATACACATATCCCTAAAATATTTATAGTTGTATGTTTTTGAAGTCAATAATTTTACTGTTAATAGTGATTTGTGGTTGAACGGTAATGACCTCTTTTTTTTATTATTATGAATGGATATCTGCATTATTTGCTTATACGTTACTGGTTAGATGTTATCTAAGCTTACAGATTTATTCTTATATAGCTGAAATAAATATCTTGTTTTTAAACGTATCAATGATAAAATATGTAATAAAATTTATTTTTCTTTCTTGGAAATGGAGTGTTTTGAGAGATGATTTTTTTTTTCGTCATAGCTTGAATCTAATAAGGGAGAACATTAAATGAAATTTATTGTGAATAAGAAAAAAGCCAATGTTTTCTAAAATATAATTTCGATTTAGATCAAATCACTTTAATAGAATTTTAATGAAAAATAATCATTACATCGGTTAAAGTCACAACTGACATATTATATGTTGTTTTTTTTATAAATATAATACATATAATATTAGTTGTGACATTAATGATGTAATATGTATTTTTTTAAATACAATATTTATTTCTATAATTTATTTCATAATTAGATTCTAGATAATTAAAATAATTGATGTTTTGTAATGATGCCTATGTCTGTGTAATTTTAATAACATTATAAAAAAACTTAAATTTCTAAACCTTTCCTTTACAAAGTTTAATTATTTATTTGTGTATTATGATATGACAATATTAATATTTTCGTAGCTAGTTTGTTTGTAATTCCTATGAACCTAATTTAAGAATTATTGATCTCGAGATAAAAGGAGTGTTATAGATATGTATGAAAAGATTAATCAAGGATGTAGAAAGGAAAAAAAATATCATTTTATTGAATTTCATTATGATATAGGGTTTTTTTCTATGAAAAATGAAAACAAATGAAGGATGTTATGTTTCATAAAAAAATGGTGAAAGATATTTTGGGATGGAACTCCAGTTTAAATGCATTTGATGTTCGAGTTGACTTATAGTTCTTCTTAATGTAAGCTAAGTGAAGTTTATCTAGAATAATAATCAAATTTAAAATTTTATTTGTAGTTTTTAATTTTCGTTTTTTTGCTTGTTTAATTATCAAGATTTTATATTTATTTATAGTTTTATAGAAAAAAAAAACATTTGCATAAGAAAAATACGTATGATTTGTTTTATGTTATAAATAACTTGAAGCTGAAAATAAACAAATTAAAAACCTTTTTATGTGTCATTCAATGATATTAGGTCTGGTGATAAATATAGAACTAAAGAGGGTACAATGTTGAAGTTCAACCAGTTGAAGAAAAAAGTGATAGTAAAAATGTTGACTTAGCTCTTCCTATAAATTGTAATGTTATCTGTGAAAAAAAAATACTTATGATACTTGCGGATATATAATAATAAAATAATTTTAAAATATAAATTTGTTACATAAAATAAATATATATCTTCCTTTTTTTTAATAAAGATTCCAATGTCAAAACTTTACTGCTGACTTTAGGTGTGTGTGATCTTAAGGGACGTTTCATCTTGTATTTCTAAGATTTTTTTTCTTGTTATACTAATAATAAAATGTGTCAGTTTTTGTTGAACTGAACAAACTATATACTGTTACAAAAATTAACGAATTTATTAGATATAGAATATAGAATTTTGTCTTACATAAAAATTACATGTATTAATATAATAAAAAAATATTACAACCGGAGAGGTAAAGGAAAGAAGCTAATGAAATATCACAAAAAATAATTAAATTATGTTAATAAAATTATAACGCATATTAATGGGGATGATTTATTTCTCCTATCCTTCTAGATCACACTACAGACTTACATGCTGATTTACTTTATAAAATAATAAATTTTAAAAAATAAAAGTATTTAAAAGTAAATTTTTAAAATATATACACGTGTACTATATAATTTGATATTACATTATTATATCCAGTTGTTACTTAAGTTTAAAAATACATATTTTGTTTTAATCTTTTTAAGCAGACTAAATTAGTCTGACATAGATAGACGGAACCTAAAAATCACAACTCATCTAAAATATAAACTGAATTGGGCCAACATAAATTTAAATCCAGATCAAACTACTTGTTTCACATCTAGGCTTTTGCTTCCTGCACCTCCATCATTTTACTAAGTGCATCACATACTAATAGACATAAACTAAAATACAATCGCTTATCACACCAAATCGTGGCTGCCATCGTTAAGATCATTTTTGTTGCCGCCACAGAGGAAGAAGAAAGAGAAGGAATACTATAGTTAAAAAAATAACATAAAATGACAAAAAAGGAATGTAAAATATGAAATGTTATGTTTGATTGAATAGAAAAGAAAAAAAATAAAATAAAGGAATTGGTAAGTTGTAATCAATGGTCAATATATTCTTATTTTTTATTTTCACTTTTAATATTTTCGTTTGAAGAAGAAAAACTAAAATTGAAGTTGCTTTGAATATGAAAGTCAAATTTATCCGGATACCTAATTGATCATTGTTTGTCAGAAATAAGAGCATGACACGACATGGTAAAATCTCTTGAAAATTTCCAACACATGTACCAGTTTTGTCAAACTTACAACGGCATCATAAATAAAGGAGTCCACAACATTTCTGATTGGACCCGAAGCTAACTGCAAAAACTTTAACTATATCATTAAAGGAAGGATAATTTTGTTTTTACACATAAATCAACGTGAATTTTGTTTTGAATATAAAAGAAAGGTTTAATCATTTTCCGTATCAAATTTCAAATAAGTCTTTTAGTTTTTTTCGTTTCTTTTATTTCTAAAAAATTATTTTAATTAAACTTCTGTATTAAATTGGACTAATATCTATTAAACAAATATTAACATCACATGTTGATATTAGTGTTTTAAATGACGTCAAATTTGTTGTTTATTCTAGGTGATTGTGTGTTTTTTTTTTAAATTAAAAAAATTGACAAAAATGAATTAAACTCAGTGAATAACAAACTCTAAGTCATATAAAACACAAACATCAACCAGTCAACGTCATGTCGTTAGTCTAATTTAATGACAAGAGTTTATTGAAGTAATTTTATAAAAATAAAAATCCAATTAAAAAAAAAAACTAAAAAACATATTTGAGATTCTTACACCAAATAGTAACCTCAGGAATGATTAAAGAAAAAAGAGAGGCCATATATATTAATAATAAAGCTTCTTTTTGGTTAATTCACACATAACATAATTTTAATTTATAAGAAAATGATTTATTTTAAATTTTTTTATTAAGAAACTTATTTAAACATATTAATAATTTATAAGATGTATAGACTAATATTATAACATCTCATTTAATCGTAAAAATTACTAAATTGATATGTCATCCTTGATAAAGAGATAATTACCACAAAATATAATATATCCATAAGTTATTAATAATATAACTATAGAAACATACGGTATAAAAGAAAACTTCAATATTCTAGAGTTTTTCCAAAAAATTTACATGATAATCCATCGTGATCAAATTGAAGGTTCCTTAACGTCCTGAGATGCATCAACCTTTACATCATCATCTGTTCATATTACAAAGGTGATTATTGCAAGAAGAAAAAAACACAAAAAAAAAACAACAATAACAAGGTGAGCTAGCCAAAAAAGAGATATAGATAATACAACATACAAATTTCTACTTGATTATCACATTACATATAAATGTAGCCATCCACAATTCACACATACGATTAAAATTTTCTAGACTCAATTTATTCGGATACATGTACTTGAGTCAGACTTATGAAGTCAAACACTTGTGGTGATATACATTGCTTTATCGAGCTGTCACACACAAGGTTAACCATTTTCTTGGTCATAAGAACATTTGAACCTTTCTTGTGACAGGACCTCCAACCACTCTCACAACCTAACCATTCTCTTCTACATGAGTATGAATGATTAAGAGTTCAGGATAACTTCATAACGGAAAAATCTTCACCTCAAGGCACATCCTAGTAAAACACACATTTAGTGGGATTTCCTCCTTGGAAATGCTCTACAATTTCTTCATGCATACCTTTGTTTCACTTTAAAAAACCAAATACAATAATAAGATCACACTTAGTGTTATAAAATCAGAGAAAAATAATCACTCAAAGTTGCAGAACAAGTTGTGCTCAACAGTCTCAAAGGTGTGCTCAATGGTGGCACTCTAGGAACTTGGAGCTCAGCGAGGAAACCTAATGCCTAGCGATAAAACACCTGTAATACCTTTGGATGTATGTTTAGTACTGGCGCTCAACGACACAGGATGGTGCCCAACAATACAGAGCCAGTGAACTCATTGGTTTCACTCAACGGAGCATAGACTTGCTCAGGAAAATATAAGTTAGAGAACCACTGTCAAAGTGTTGCTCAGCGATACCCTCCTCCTCTCCATGTCGTAAAGTGAAAATGCTCTAAACCTTGAAATTTGAAGCTCGCAAACAACGCCCCTATGTTGTTGATCAATGCCATACAACAAAAAAATGAATAACAAGGTTCTAACTTAATCAATTGACTCTAATTGGTGTCTCTACTTCTTTTCTTGGATTTCAAACAATTATATATCAATTTTTAGTTGATACCAATCAAGTTAATTGCTCAATCAAAAATCATTTGATATTTTGTTTGTTGAATTTCCTTAATGTATAAACGTATAAACTCATGTATGGTTTATATGTTGTATAATGGTATTTAATATATATGTTAAGAAAATTATTTCATTAATTTTCCCTTGCATGTATTGATATGTTGTAACCTGTTAGTATTGTATTATATACACAAATAGATATATAAGTGTAAAAGCAATATATAAACAAGAATATATATTTTGTTTTAACTTATCTTTTTATAAATATTTGTATTATTGTATATTTTATGTATTTTATTTAAAAATGCTATATATAAATACAATGTATCATCCGGGTAAGTAAATAAATAAAAAAAAAATAAGAGAATAATAATTAATGGTGGGTAAAAATAAAGAAAGAAGAAAATAATAAAATAAATTTCCTTAAAAAAATGTATACATAATTTTCAAACTTTAATGTAGGACACTTCACTAGAAAATATATTTGAAATATTAGTTTCTTGATAAAGGAATGCTTAATATGGTTATAATTTGAACTAATATTATGTCAATAATTATAAGCAATAATTAAAAATAATATATTGATATAATTTGTTGCATTAGAAATATGATTTTTAAAATGGATAAAATTTTCTGACAATAATAAGAATCAATGTCTTGAATATTATTTTGTTTTCCCTATTTTGTTCATTATCATTTAATTCACAATTAAGGCCAGAATGTGTGTATATAAATACGCACCATGTCATAGAAAGGGGGGACGAAAAAAATAGAGAGAGACACCGAAAATAATAAAAATAGAAAAAGAGGAAGAGAGTATAGAGAAAAATAAGTTCTTACATAAGAAAGGCTCTGTCAACGACAACCAACAAGGAAGAACTAAGAAAGTTTTTGATTGTACTCTCTCGTTTCTTTTAGTATAGGTCATAAAAAGAATGTCCTCTCTCGTTTCTTTTAGTATAGGTTATATCTCTAGCATTACGTGATATTTATTTTTTAAAAAATAAATAATAAAAAAACAATTTCAAAAATAAAAAATATTTCTTATCACATATTTTCCTATAAAAAAAGTTATCATAAAATAAATGGTATAATTACGCGTCGGCCTATTGCCGGTTTCTTTCCTTTTTTTCCCACTATTCTTAAAATAAATAAAAAATACAAAATCTTTAAAACCAAAAAAATGACAAACAAACCTTTTTTTTTACGAGAACTACGTGATGCCTGATTTTCGATCGGAGATACGTAAGAGCAAGGTCAATCATTGTCGAGTTCACTTTCCAAAAATCTAAAACAATGCATAATAATTTTCAAACAAATTTACAAACCTTTTTTCTAGATAAAGAACTACGTGATCCCTGATTTTCCATTAAAATGGATATATGTAGGAGCAAGGTCAATCATTGTCGGGTTCATAAAACAAAATATATTTTTTGTTTCTTAATAGCTTCTTTATATAATTATTTTTAGGGAAAATTAAATATTTCGAAAAACCACGTCAACTTTATATATTTAATTAAAGGTACTGTTTTTGGGTAATAGGGTGTTAATACCTTCCTTACCCGATTCTTGAACCTAAAATCTAGTTTTTGTAGACCATGTCTTATTTGAAAACTAGATTTTAGGTTCGAGAATCGGGTAAGGAAGGTATTAACACCTTACCGCGCCTGCCTAAAAGTAGTACCTTTAATTAAATGTACGTGGTTTTTTTAAAATATTTAATTTTTCCTACAAATAATAATTTAAAGAAAGAAACAAAATATTTTTTTGTTTTATGAGCTCGACAAGGATTGACCTCGCTCCTAGGTATATCCATTTATGATGGACAATCAGGGATCGCATAATTCTTTATCCAGTTATCCAGAAAAAGTTTCATGAATTTGTTTGAAAATTATTATGGATCGTTTTAGATTTTTAAAAAGTGAACCTGATAAGGATTGACCTTGTTCCTACGTATCTCCATCCATGATGGAAAATCAGGGATCAAGTACTTCTTGTAAAAAAAAGTTTGTTTAATGTTGTTATTTTTTGGTTTTAAAGCTTTTGTATTTTTTTATTTTAAGAATGGTGGAAAAAAAATGAAAGAAACCGGCCATAGACCGACGCGTATATGATTTATTTTTTTATAGGAAAATATGTGATAAGATGGGGTTGAGTAAAAAAGATGGGGTTGAGTACCAACCAAAATGTTTTATAAAAGCAAGGGCTTAACCTCTGTTTATTCATTGAGTAATAACTAGAATTAGTCATTCTCTTCTTTATAACTTGTTGTAGATTAGTTATAGTAAAATTCATAAGGAGGTTTTGTAACTTTTAGAGTCTAGATTCAAATTATCATGAGTGGCTTAATCTTCATTTGGGAGGTTAGATGTAATTAAATCAAATTCTATATACTATTACACCTTAAAATGTTTATTCATTTTTTATCTTATAGTTTATCATTTGATTTATATTTATTGCTTGAATGAGCTGACAATTCATTTCATCTCACTAGTTTGGATTGAGTTGGAAAAGTTGTCTCAAATTGTGGTATAATCAAACCATCACACTCTTGTTAGAGGCTCCTATAAGATATAGAGGGTATGGTAGATGAGAAAGTTTTGCATATTAAAGCAAGGATTTATTCTGCCACAGATAGAAGAATCAAATTAGGGTTTGAAATCCTTAGGTATTAGTGATTTAGGAATGAATCTAGATCTACAAGTAAAAGTACTTCCAGGACATAAGAGAAAACATGCAATAAGTATGATAACATCAATAATAGTATAATAGATGAAGAGGAAATGAATTCCAACCTCCTTACTCAATCAATATTCGAATTGTCATAACCCATTTGCACAACTTGTCCGCTTTTAAACCAAATTTTTTCTATAGTTTTATTAAAATCTAGAATAAATACTAATTACTCTTGATAAATTCATGTAGATACGACACTTGAGATATTAGTATGCACTAATACACTTATTGGAATTGATTGAAGGAAACTTCTTGGTTGGCCACCATGTTTGGAGGTGCAACCAACTTCATAAATCTATAAATTAAGAGCAAACCCCCATTTTTCTAGAAGGCAAATTTTCATAGTCAGATTCGTAGACTTCTCTATAGAATCTCTCTCTATCATTTCACTTGTAATATCTTAGAATAGGAGAGACATAGGAGGTTACAACAAATCCTAGGATTGAATGTTGGAATCAACATGAGTTGTTGAATCTCCTTGTGTTAGGGATGTGGCACTTTGAAATTCTATATTGGTATTGTCTTGTTGTTTTATACAAGTGTTCTTTCATATGTTAGTGATTTAATTTGATTTACACATGTAATGAATTGATTACTCATCCTTTGCATATATAACTCGAATTATGCGAAAGCTAATTTGTCTTATAGATTCAATCTAATCATATAATGTTGTTAGGTGGCAGCCATGCATTTATATACTTTAATTGGTTAAAGAGTCTTAATCTTAATGCAAAAGCCTCTTCACTAGGATGTTGAGAATTCACCTTGAGTTAGAAGGCTTTTAGGTTCTAAGCTACAGACATGAGTGAATGGAACTTGTTAATTTAATGAACAGTAATCATGTCTAAGAACAAAGTTATAAGGTTAAATCTTAACACACTTTATCTTATTTTACAACCAATCTATTTAGTCACAAATCCAAATTGAATTGTAGTTTTTTAATAAAGATTGATCAAATCTCTATGGATATGACACTTGATACTACAATTGAACCGATGTACTTGCTGGTGTGATTGCTCTCTTCACAGATAGGTTTCAGGGAACTATTATGTTTTGATAGAACCTTAAGATATATTACCTGTATGTGAAGGTGACTTGTCACTAGATTTTGGTTCCTAAGTAGGGATTGTGATTGGTTGGCAATCTATTTGAATTATTGAACTTGAATGTTGTTAAGTTTGTCTAATAAATTATTGTTTAACAAGTTTTGAATTTGATACTCTTATTGATAAGTTGACCTAATGACTAAATTATGCATGTGAATTATAAAACTTCTTTGAATTGAGTGTTGAATATGATTTATATAAGTAGACTAAACTTTTGTATCTTTCCCTTTAATAGTTTATGAATTGATATGCATGCATACTTTGAGTTAAGGGCCAAATTGATTTGTGATTTTATTTGAAAGGTTTATATTGTACTACAATACTTATTGAGATTGATGAAACATGTATCAATTTAAGGTCATACGTTTGGAATGATATGTGAACCATTGTTTGAGTTATCAATTAAGTATTTATATTTATGTTGTAACAAAGATTTCTTAACTTTACGAGTGGTCTAAGTGATATAGACTAAAATATCATGTGTTGGAAAAGATACACATGGTGATATGTGTAGTTTGAATCATGATAAACTTACCTTACTTTTATGATTTGTGAATTTATTTATAAATCTACGTAAATTGAATAAGATGTTAATTTTTTTATTAAGACGTATTTAATTTGAGTCTTGTAAAAGATATAAATTGATATTTTACTTATTGAATGTCTTTGTTGAATAAAATCCATGTATAGTCTTTGTGATTTTTGAATATTGTTGTTTTTATGAAATTGAATTGTCTCTTATTATCTAATTACAATGTTTGAGTTATACGTATTTTCTTAAAATAAAAATTTGTTCAATAACTTACTTTTTATATGTGTTGATTTATTATGACTTGTGATAATTGTATTATGTACACGATCTGTATATATAGGCGTAAGAGCATCAATCTGGATGAGAATAAAAATTTTAATTCAATTTATCTTTGTAAATATTTTTTTATATTCTAATTTGTATCTGTTTACGGAAATGATTTTTGTATCAATCTTGGACTTACAATATAGTTAATAGTGTAGTTTTTATGGTGCTAGAACACTGCTTGTAAATTATTCATTCACTTCCCTCCATTTAAAATTGTTATTTCAGTACTCTTACCTTTTTTAATTGTCTTTTAAAATTAATTTTTATTACTCTTTTAATTGCATATATATCTTTTTTAACTCATGTTACACTAACACTTATATTTTGCAAAATTAACACATGATGTACTTGTATCATCTCTTTGGCTTAAATGTCAAAGATAGAACAAAAATGTTTCTTACAAAACGTTGTTCGAACAAAATCTATGACAATTTTTAAAATTGACATAATCTAGAATATTGTTAATAAAATATCTCATTAAAAAATAACTACTGTACATGAAAAGAACAAGTTGACCATAATGCACAAAGTGTCTAAAATGTGGAAATGGTTACAAAGACAATAATGCTTAATGAAGGAGACACATTTTAAACATTAGGAATTTCATTAAAACACGTGGAAAACAGACTATGTGAATTATATATTAACGATGTTAACACTAGTTGTTGGAAAAAAATATACTACAATTCACAACAATTAGAAAGACTTCTATACCAAATTTTAATATATCTGAAGATTTTAAAGGGACAAAGCAAAAACTGAATCAACCAGTAAAGTCAGATATGAATTCTTAAATGCATTTTAGTAAATTGTTATGTTTATATTATCAAGTCTTAACATTAAATTATTAAGTAAAACTAATTTTTTATTAGAAAGTGATATACATTCATATTTTTTTATATTAAATAGTGTAATTAAATACACACAAAAATATGTATAAAATATAAAAAAATTGTTTTTCAATGAAAACATTAATTCATTATACATTTTATAAAATACGAAAGATCAAACATATTTATATCCTAAAAAAATATTATATATATATATATATATATATATATATATTAAAGGTTATTTTTGAATTTAAATCCAATTGTAAACACAATATCAATTTCATAATCAGTATGAAACCAATTTATAAGCCTCCAAATATTGTTTTTTAAAATATAGTTTTGAATTTAAAATCCAATCAAATTTATTTATATATTGATTTATAAAAGTGTAAAATATTTTATAAAAATAAATCCAATTCAATTATTTAAATGTAGAATGAGAAAAAAAATCTTATAAATCCAATGAATGCACACCTTGATTAGAAGTAACAAGCACATGATTGAGACCAATGCTACTTACATTATGCCATTAGTTGAACAAAAAAGTAGGCAGCATAAATCAATAATTCCAAATGCATCTAGATGACTAATGCATTCTCAAGCTTCATTTTCCAGTCATGCAAGTTCTCATTCACATTGGAATTTCTAATATCCACAACTTGCCTAGACAATTTTAGGAGAATTGGACTAACATTTTAATCAAAGTAGTAAACTAAAGAAGAAATTTCCCCGCCCAATAAAATATTAAGTTAAATATTTAATATATAAGATTGTTCTCTTTTTCATGTAAGAATTCAGATTTTTTTAAATAGCATATTTTTAATCTTGTTTACATGAATAAATTACATACTAAGTAAATATAATTAAAATTGTTAGATCACACTTTTATTACTTGTTAAAAAATATAGTTGATAGGAAGATATAAATTTCTACTTAAGAATATGACAACCTAAATATTTATATTTAATCGTGACTCAATTTACCTAATTTATATTACGAGATGATTGATGTCAATTATAACAAAAATTATAAAAAAAATATTTTCAAATTTATAAATGTTAATTTTTTTAATGAAATTTTCTTTATTGCTTAAAATATGTTTTAGTAAATAATTATTTTCTTAGTTCTATATAATTATTTTTCTAACTACGTATTTTTTAAGATATTATTTTCCAAACTAATTTTTAAATGATTATTTTTTTGAAACTGAAAATTATAAATTATCTTTCCTTCTTTTTTTTAAATGAAAAAAAAATCAATTTAAAATACCAAATTCTAAATTCATTCTTTGGAAAAATTTCAGGTAATCATGTTGAGAATTCTTTTCTTCAAAAACTTTAATAGAAACTAGAGCTGTCAAAATGGGTCACAACCCGCGAGCTAATCTGGCCCGTCACGGGTTTGGGCCGAGTTGGGTTTGAAAAAATTGTATTTTTGGGTGCGGGTCAGATTTGAACCCGCTCATTTAAACCTGGCTCATGCGGGTTGAACCCGTGGTGGACTGTGTTGACCCACCAACCCACTTACCTAATTTTATTTTATTAAAATTTAATTTTAATTTTATAAAAAATATTTATTATTATTTTTTGCTTGAAAAAATTATTTAAGTTCCATATTTTCAAAATTAATTAAACATCCATGTTGAGAGTGAAATTTAGGAGTGAAATTTGTTTAGATTTGAATTATAAAAAGTTTGTAATTTTTTTATTTAAAAAAAATTGTAATTAAGTGGGTCAGTGAGCCAACCCGTTTACCCATCAACCCGTGGTGGGTCGAGTCGGGTTCGAATTTTTCTGGCTCGCTAATAAATGAGTAGGGTTGAGTTAGCTCACTAAGTGACCAACCCAAGGTGGGCCGGGCCGGATCGAGCTGGATTAACCGTTTTCACAATTCTATTAGAAACTATGTTATTTGACTAATTACTTGACATAATTTGCTATTTGAATAAAAAAGGTTTAAAGTATGTTATTTTAGAAAAAAAAAAGTGAATTTTGATTTGTAAAAAGAAAAAAAAACAATAACGTTATTTGTTGTAAATATTTGACTTGGGAGAAACTTTAACTCCAACCGTATTATTTTGATTAAAAATTTCGAATTGGAGTAGCTTAACTTTTTACTTAGTTAATGAGAAATGGTAAATTCGTAGAAGAAGAATAATATATATATATATATATATATATATATATATATACTACAAGAATGTATAGAAAAACAAAAGAGTTATTTAATTAAAAAGATAAATAAGAATGATAAAAAAATAACTAAAATTTTTGTTATTATTATAAAAATAATATAATTCCTTCAAAAACATGTTTTATCCCTTCACCTATATTTGATTATAGTTAATGCTTATATAATAGTTTTATTCTTAACATTATCATAAATACGCTTATAAATTATATTACCAAAGTTGATAGTCTACGTAATAAGTAAAACTTTTTAAGAATGCGTAATTAACACATGTTCTCTCCAACGTTAATAATTACGTGTGAATTAATTTACATTACAATTCTTAATAATAGAACTTGAGTTTTTGTAAAATGAATTCTATTATGGTTTAGTTTTTTTATTAATAATATATTTATATGTTACTTTATTAAATCTTTCATAACTTTTTATAATATCTATTTTTTTTTTCAAAAATTTCATATAAATTTTAATTGTACAATTTTTTTTCAGCACATTTTCTTAGTCTTTACATTCTAAAAGAATGTTTCAAAACATATTAAGCTAAACACAATACTTTAAAATATAAGTTAGAAACTTAATCCTGTTTTTCAAAAAAAATTACAATCTATCATTTGTTTATAGATTAATTTCTTTCTTTTTTCAAGTTAGTTCTACTACACTATCACCTTCAGTTCCTATTTCTCCTCACATATCTATAAAATCATATCATCGCAAAAGAAAGGAAAAAAAAGGACACACTAAATGCAAGAAGAAACTATTTTTCATAAAAATAATGTCAATTTAAATATATTATATATTTTACAAAGGTTTTAAAAAAAATTGATATATATATATATATATAAAATTTCATAGGAAAAGTCAAGAATCAAACATACCATAACATATAAAGACTTTTGTTTCTAGAAAACTAGTGTATTGAATAGATTTGTGAGACTCTAATTCATTCATACTGATCCTCCTCTTCTCTTTCTCCACAACAATAACTCAAGTATAACATCATATATCTCAACCAATATTATATGATTAACTTCATTTCCTAAGTATGACAATCTTTCATATCATATCGTCTATCTTGTGAATCCTCCTTTGACTCTCACCACCTAGTTTTCTTCCTTTATGTAAGTTAGATACTAGTAAAGTCAGATATCACGTCTCAAGTCCCCTTCAATACACTTAAACTCAACTTAAATTAGCATTTTCCCTTTTAGAAATAACCAATTTGACAACCACAACACACTAAAAGTCTTCATGCATACACCAATAATTTCTTTTATTTTAAAATTCAACACTAAGATCTCAAATTTCAAATTAAATAAGCTTTCCTTATAAAACATTTCTTACCACAGTACTCTCTCTTAGACAATTTCACACTCAAAATCCTTTATCTACACAACAAAGATCAATGATTGATATACAATTTTTTAGTCTCTACCAAAAAAAGATTTTAACAATAAGGTCACATGCAATGAGAAAAGAGTTGCATGCAAATAGAGTAACATATCATTAGAAAAAATGACAGAAAACAAAATTACCTAAAAGGGGAGATTTATAGAGAACTTTGATGTTTGCATATATCACTTCCTTTAAGTGGAGTCTTTAAAAGATAAAAACAGTTTTAGGATTTAGGAAGAGAACGAAAAGGTGTTTCGGGAGGATAAGATTTAGAGAAGAAGAAGAAAATGATTTTCGTCTTCAAAATCTCAACCACTAACCAAAATTTTTTTACTGGGAAAATAGTATAAAATTTATTATGAACAATATACAATTTTTTTACATTGCTATATTATTATATAAATTTGATTAAGTTATACTAAAACAAGTTTTAAACTCGTGCCTACACACAAGTTAATGTTGGTTTATGTATTTATTAAAAAAGAATTAGAGATCAAGGAAAAAATAATAATAAATATTTTTAAGTTTATGATTAAGTTTTGAACAAAATGAACCTTAAAAATAATTTATAATTTAGAAAGTCAATATGTGCATAAAAATATAAATACTAGACTTTGTAAAAATATAAAGATAAACCATATAGAAAGATAGAGTGGACTTATAAGGCTTTGTTTACTTGGAGGAGATGATTTCGGGAAGAGTGAGTGGATGAATTTGAGGGTAAATTTTTTGTTGTTTATTTGAGTGGACTTGGAGTTAAATGAGAGTGGATTTGGAGTAAAGTGAGAATGAATTTGGAAATAAAGTTTTCGAGAATTAATGTACAATTTGATTAATGTTACAAATAAAAAAATTTGTTTAATTGATAGAAATTAAAGATTACCAAAATGTCCTTAGTTATTAAATAATATAAAATGATAATTGTTAATATTATATATAACTGTAAAAATTATTATAAGAAGAAAAGAAAAATAAAAATTAATTTTAACATAAAAATAAATTATATTATTATTATTATATTTATTATTATTATTATTATGATTATTATATGTTGATTATTATCACTATTATTATTATTATTATTATTATTATTATTATTAATAATAATAATAATAATAATAATAATAATAATAATATTATTATTATTATTATTAACAATTCTCCAACCCACATCCCTCCGAATGCTTTCACCACACATATATTCAACACCAACAAATCCCTCTCTAATGTCATTCTCACTCCATCTCCTTTAGGAATGACAACGGGTCGGGTCGGGTACGGATAATGCCTATCCGCAACTTGACCCGTCGGATAAAACTGTATCTGCTATCAGACCTGCTACCTGCACGGGTACCTGTTTAGAAAATACTTGCAGATATTTTAAAACCCGTGGATACCCGCGGATATCCACAAAAAATAAAAAAAAATTATTTTATACATTTTTAAAATAAAATTTAAATAAAATTACAATATATATATATATATATATATATATATATATATATATATATATAATTTAAATTAAATATAAATGAAAATTTAATTTTAATTAAATTTAACCTAATAAAATATAATTTTATTTTATTTTTAATTAAATTTAATTAAATAATATAGATATTAATTTTTTTATTATTTTTTGCGGGTAACGGGTACCCGCAGATCGGGTAGTATACTACCCGTGCCCGACCTGTTAGAAGCGGGTATTAAAATATCCGCTACCCGTTACCCGTGGATAGTAAATATCTGTGGATAGTTACTACCCGCCGCAGATTTTACCTGTGGATACCCGTGCCCGTGGATTTGTTTGTCATCTCTAATCCCTACCCACCTTTCTTATATCACACATCTCTCAAATAAATGTTCCCATATCCCAAGGCTGCATGCTTTTTCAATTGCTTTTTGAATAAAATGTTTAAAGGGGTTAAAGCAAAATTTCACTCTAATCTCCCTCAAATCCCATGCCATGGTCGCAGATGGAGAAAATGCTCATTCGCGCAAATCATTGCTCATCCATCCTTTCCAACTTTTCATGTGAATACGATTTTAACTCCAAATTTGTCTGTCCTTTTTCGTGTAAACAATTTCATCCATAAATGTGAACACAAAGTAAAAGAACAAACTCATTCAATGTGTTATTAGACTTATCTAATTTGTATATGAACATATTCGTCTAATGTTTATTATTAGACCTCTCTAATTAGTATACAGACAAACTTGTGTAATATATATGTCAAGAATTGCTTAAACATAAAATGGATAATGTTGTTTAATGTGTATTAATAGATTCATGTAATATATGTATAAACAAACTCGTCTAACATATATTGTTAGACTGGTGTAATCAGTGTATGGACAAACTCGTCTAATGTGTGTTATAAGACTCGTTTGATCAACGTATGGACATACTCGTCTAATGTGTATTCTTAGACTCGTCTAATCAATGTATGAATAACACATCTAATATTTTTTTTCTATACTCATCTAATCAGTATATGGACATAGTCATCTAATGTGTATTGTTAGGCTTGTGTGGTTTTTTTTCTATACTCATCTAATCAATGTATGAATAGATTCGTTTAATGTGTATTACAAGATTCATCTAAGAAGTAAATGAATACACTTGTCTAATGTATATTGCTAGAGTCGTCTAATATAACTCAAAGATATATATACATAATGTTATTATAATTATCTCAAATATAACTGTAATACCAAAAATATATATGTATCAAGGTCCTATATGGCTAAAAGGTATTATTACACTGATAAAAGAACATAATAAAGTTTTTCAAAAACTGGAATAAATAGGAACCAAACATCCTAAATATACACTTTCGTCCTAAATTAGATCAACCACTCCCATTCTGCACTAGATCAACTGAAACATTTTCGTCTGCTCATACCATTAAGGTGATAATTACAAACAAGAAGAAAACACAGACACACCAAAAATAGAAGAAAAGGTAAGAAAATGTATCAAAAAGAGTAATCATAATACATGTATAGAGATATTAACACATATAAATATTTATATCAACAAATCCTAGCACATGTAATCATTTATACTAGACTTGACCATCCGAATATATGTATTGATATCAAACTTTGGCGAGTTATGCACTTGTGGTGACCTCTACTACTCAACAAAGCCATTGTTAATGGGTTTCACCCTACCACACACAAGGTTAGTCCATTAACATCTTTGGCCAAGGTAAAGCTCCTAGACTAAGACCTCTTGATCTTTTCATCACATGCCTCACCCTTCTTCACTATAAGAAACTTCTCCTCGAAATTCCTTCCATAACATTCATCCTACATACTCATAACCATGTTATCAATCCTTAATACATTTTAAACATACCTCATATCTACAGTAATTCATCTCAAACAAATCAAAACATTATAAGATCACAACACATACACTGACACTCAAAAGTGACGTTCAAGACTAGATCTTTCCCAAAAGATAACACTCAGCGACAATCTTGACACTCAACGCCAAACCTTTCACAAAAGATGAGACTCAACGAGAGTCCTAACACTCAATATATTAACTTAATACGAAACTTTCTTCCAATAACTTCATAATATTAATCTTAATAAGCACACTCCTTGTCTCCTAATACCACAATAGTTTTTATAATGGATTATTACATGATAAAATTAGCCACTTTTGTAATATTTTTTAACAATTATACTTTAAGTAATTGTTAAAACATATGTATGGGATTCAACTCACCGTTTACATATGCAGTCAAATATTGAAAATTCCACCTTTTTTTCTAATAAAATATTCAATATTTTTATTTATATAAGAGACGCATTGGAGATTTTCTTCTTGTCATGGAATTGCATAGCAAAAGTTACACTTATGTTTGGAGACGTATTTGCGACTGCGTACAAATATCTTTCTCCACCATACCCTTTTATCTTAATTTAAAATTATTTTATATCACATTTTAAAGCATTTAATTTAAATATAATAAAATTGATAAATTTGAAAACAAAGTCACATATCATTAATCATAATTATAATTATATGAAACTAAATATGTGTAAAACTACAAATTCTGTTCCATTAAATAAATTAAATTATAATAAGTAGAGGAAATGATAAATGATTGAAGTTTTATTAAATGTTTGTCTAGGAAAGTTTTAGATAATATGACATATGTCAGTAATAAAAAAAATAGTACACGGAAATAAAATAAAAAGATAATAGAAGATACTAATAAAAAATGAAAATTGGGAGGAAAACAGAGGCAGTTAGTTCCGATCGTTTGTCTGTTTCGAATCGGATTCTGTATTTATTCCCATCGTTGGTGTCATCTCTTCACCCTTCGCTTCTCTTCTCTTTTCCTCTCTCACAAATCAATCCAATCGAGGGCCTTTATTTCACTGAGTTCCGACCATGGCCGAATCGGTGGAGCTGCCGAGTCGCTTGGCGATTCTCCCTTTCAAGAACAAGGTTCTCTTACCCGGCGCCATCATCAGAATCCGTTGCACTTCCCCTACCAGGTACCTCTCTTTCTCCGTTTCCCCTTCAAGTTGGCATTTAATTAATGCGACATATTAACTTTTATTCCTCCAATTCTGGTTTTGAGTGCTTGTTTTGTTTGATCCGGAGGAGTTTTTTTATTACTAGCATCCGCAGCTTTGTCTTTTGATCTCCTTTCGAGTTTGCTCCTTAATTTACCCTAATCAGTTAAATTACAGTCTCCCATAGTTATTGAGGTGGCTACTTTAGTTCTCAAATTACAAGAATTAGGCAAACATGGCTGAGTGTTTTTTTTTTTTTACTACAAACTTTAATTTGACAAATTAAAATAAATGAATATTTAGGGATGATTGATGGATTTTTTCGGTGAAATTATACTCCATAGTTTAAAAGGATCAACTAAAATAAATGATATTTGGGGAGGATTAATGGAATTTTCGTTTTCAGGATGAGAAAAATATGGGCAAGATAGTTTCTAATACTCTTTTTTCAACTCTTGAACGCGTCATTATTGTTAGCTTGGTATTTATTGGTAATCCTAAAGTTATGGGTCCCTCTTAAACACGTTTTTGTTGTCTGGGTATTTGCTAGTGGATACTCTAAGTTATGGGTCAACTTTTTATTTGATGTCTCACTAGCTCGCAGTTTTGTGACTTTAAGTACATTTCACTTAACAGTAAAGAGTGTGTTACTGACATTGAAATTATGTTTCTAAGGATTATTTTGTCAATTCATGTAAAAAGAAGATACTTTGTCCACTTAGTATTTACTTGTTCATTTATTGTTTTTTTTTTAGTTACAATGGTTTACTAAAAAAAAGGTGACTCATTGTCTGTACCAAAAAGTTCAACTTTTTTAATTTCTCGATGTCTTTAAGCTTTACCTCTGTGACTGTTTCTTTGGTTTACTGAAGTGTGAAGTTGGTGGAACAAGAGCTTTGGCAGCGAGAAGAGAAGGGGTTGATTGGCATCCTGCCAGTGCGTGATGCTGCTGAAATTAAGCCAGTAGGTTCTACTATATCTGAAGGTGATAAATTGTTTTTTTTTTTTTTTAAGTTTAGTTTTTACACACTATTAGTGTAGAAATATTTATACTGTCAACCAATTCAAATGTATTATTGCCATGACTTTTAAGATAGTTATTATAGCATTCAACAATCATACTTCTTTATCATGGAAGACAATGGGAGACTGAATATAAAAACCTTTACATTGTTAGGATAAGAAGAACTATTTACTCTTTTTTGTTTTCACCTCGACCAAATAAAACCTGGTTTGCCAATGTTAATTTTTATTCCCCTCTTCCTTATAAGCACAGGCACTGATTCTGCAAATCAAAACACAAGAGTTCAAGGTGGTTCATCGGATTCTCATAAGCTTGACACAAAAAAGCAGAATGATGTTGTTCATTGGCACAATAGGTAAGACTCAAATGAATACCTTTTGTGTCATTCTATAATCTCAGATCAAGTTAGTTGATAATAAATGTTATACATTCTAACAGTTCATCACTCCATCTGCAATTTGGATTAAGTTGTATAAGTTGAACGTTTTTAATGATATTATACATTCTAACAGTTCAAAAGTCTGTTGTCTTTTTCTTTTTCGCCTGAACTGATGGCTTCTTTTGTATATCTACCTTTAGATGTTGGTAATTACAAAAAAGTACAATAATTTTGTAATTCTATCAATTGAACAACTTTTGGCTTGTTTAGTTTGAACATAATGTTTTCTATTTTCTCTGATGATAACTACTATTATCACCTTATTTTCATTTTATTTCTGATTTTCAAATATTCGTATAGGAAATTGTGTAACAAACATTTTGGTATTTTCTCCATTTCATGTAGAAATCACTAAAGACAGGAAACAAAGTGAAAAATAGATGGAATTTGTGTAATAATTAGATAAAACAGGAAATGGAAACATAAAATGTTTTCTTAAAACAAACTAGCCCTTACTTATCTGATCAAATGTTGCAAAATGAATCCTGAGAATTTCGGTGGATTTTTATCAACTTTGGTTTCAGGGGAGTAGCTGCCCGACCCTTACATTTATCAAGGGGAGTGGAGAAACCAAGTGGGAGGGTTACATACACAGTTGTTCTTGAAGGTTTATGCAGATTTAGAGTACAGGAACTGAGCACAAGAGGAATATACCATACTGCAAGGATAACTTCCCTTGAAATGACTAAGACTGGTAAGTTGTTAGTACTTTTTCTTCAGTATTAGCTTCTGTGTCGGAAATCTATATTTTTATGCCCATTTGGTTTTCTTGCTATTTGGTAACATTAAATCAGCTGTTGGATAGTAATGATAATACGTATTATGTAAGAGTTGTATATCGGACAGTGATGGGTTCCACCAGAAATTTGATATTTTATTTTCTATAAACAGATAAATCGTAAATGATTATTTGGAGACCTATGCCTTCCACTTGATGTAAACACTATAAACTGAAGTTTTTGTTTTCTGACTGTGAACATTTAATAGTTTGACTTTTACTGTATACTTCTCACGAGGAAATGGCATGCGAGTTTAAATGGTATTAAAGTTCAGGTACTAAGAAGTCCCTTAAAAGCACCAGGCAGGAGAGTAAATGGTATGGTTTAGTCTTATGAAAGGGGTAGAGGATCATGAAGAACATTTGGAGGAAGTTGTTAAAAGGGATGTCAAGGGAATAATTCTCTAAGGATTTGTTTTTTGACTGTGCCCAATGGCATCATGTAATCCATATAGCTGACATAGCTTAATGAATTAAGAATTTTGTTGTTGTTTTCAGCTTAACAGTGTGGCTTTTAGCATTATAGTAAAATGGAAAAAAGGAATTTTATACTTGTTTCATGATGATTCAACCATTGATAAAATTTAATTCATTAACTCTGAAGACTAGTTGCTTCCATTTTTATTATCTAGAGCTGGAACAGGTGGAGCAAGACCCAGATTTCATAATGTTGTCTCGCCAATTCAAAGCTACTGCTATGGAGCTTATTTCTGTTTTGGAGCTGGTAAAGCTTTTACCTTCAGCACTTAACATTCACTGAAAATACAAAATTGTTATTTGAGTTTTTAGCTCTAGAAAACATAGGATAATATAAATATTAGTTGAATATTACCATTTCAGTCTATGCTTGCCTAAAATATTTTGGGTTATTGATGTTAACTTCTGTTTTATAGTTATATGTATAAACTGTTAATTTTAATATTTTGGGATTGCCATCCTTTCTGTTTAGCTAACAATTTCTTGCTTGTTTATAGAAACAAAAAACTGGTGGAAGGACAAAAGTCCTTTTGGATAACGTTCCAGTTCACAAGTTGGCTGATATATTTGTTGCTAGTTTTGAGATAAGTTTTGAAGAACAATTATCTATGCTGGACTCAGTTGACCCCAAAGTGAGGCTTTCAAAAGCAACTGAATTAGTTGACAGGCATTTACAGGTGAGTAATAGAGTTACTGACGCTTGACTTGGCTCGGTCATTTGGCTTCACTAATTCTACTTGTGCCTGTATATGCCAACAGTCAATTCGTGTGGCTGAGAAAATTACTCAAAAGGTTGAAGGACAATTGTCAAAATCTCAGAAAGAATTTCTTTTGCGCCAGCAGGTTAGTTTTCTTGCTCCTTTTTTCATGATTTATTTGTCATATACAAATGCAAGGGTATATGTGTTATACTGAGAGGAGAGTTACACCCTACTAAAATTCAATTAAATGTTTCAAGCCAATAGCTTTTTCAGATTATTATGACAAGTAGGAAGTCCTCGTGCATAGTATGCTTGAGTAGATAATTTTTCTTTCCTTAATGACCGCAGTACATATAAATATGTGGAAAAATAGCAATCTATTTTCTGTTGGTTTAGATAAATCCTTGCAGGAAATGCTGCACAGGAGCATTTTTCTGCTTTGTTTGTGTGTTAATTTAATTGAAATGTTCTCTTATGTATTATATATTTAGATGAGGGCCATAAAAGAGGAGCTTGGTGATAATGATGATGATGAGGATGACCTGGCTGCTCTTGAAAGAAAAATGCAAAGTGCAAGAATGCCACAGAATATATGGAAACATGCGCACAGAGAGTTAAGGTACTTCTCAATGGAAACATAGTTAGATATAGTGATAAACTTAAGATTGATCTTTTTAAGGGAATAATTTGTTACATATGATTTGCAAAATGAAAAGGATAATATCAACGTTGAGGTACTTCTCAACGGGAACATAGTTAGATATGGTGATGAACATAGGATTGAAATTTGTGAGGGAATAACTTGTTACATATGATCTGCAAAATGAAAAAGAAAATGATATTGTCGTAATTTAAGTGCTTTTGTAGCCTCAGATAGACAATCAGTTCATTTTACTAATTTGTGTCTCAGGAGGCTTAAAAAAATGCAGCCACAGCAACCAGGGTATAACAGTTCAAGGGTTTACCTAGAGCTTCTTGCTGATCTGCCCTGGCAGAAAGCTAGTGAAGAGATTGAACTGGACTTAAAAGCTGCACAGAAGCGACTTGATAGTGATCACTATGGTTTAGTGAAGGTTAAGCAAAGGATAATTGAATACCTGGCTGTTCGCAAGGTTGTCAAACAACTCTTACTATACTTTTCTAGTGTATTTGAAATTTAATTAGTTGCTAATTTAAGTACATGTATACTTTACAGCTTAAACCAGATGCAAGGGGTCCTGTGTTGTGCTTTGTTGGGCCACCAGGTGTTGGGAAAACATCTTTGGCATCTTCTATTGCTGCTGCTTTGGGAAGAAAATTTGTGCGCATATCCCTTGGTGGAGTCAAGGATGAGGCTGATATTAGAGGACATAGGAGAACATATGTTGGAAGCATGCCCGGGCGGCTCATAGATGGATTAAAGGTTCAACTGAATTTAAAATTTCTGACATTACTTGTAATAGCCTCTGATTTGCATGACATTTTGCAAATACACGGGTGAGGTTATTGATAGTTTTAGATTATGATAGATGGAATGCTTTCATTTTCTTGTTTGCTCTGGGCCTGGGCCTTTTGGTTTTGTCCTAGTGAGTGTGACTAGAACTGAGTCAGTTTTAGGATAGGTTGGATATAGACTAAATCCGAAATTCCAAAATGCTTACGCAAGACTGTAGTACATAAATGTTGATTCAGTTAGAATATAAATGAAGGAGTTAACAGGAGATTCAGTATTTTTTTTTTACTCGGACATTGGAAGGGCCTCTTGTACAGAAGAAAAGCTGCATTTATGAGGATTTGGTGCATATGAATGGATTATTAGGAGTGAATCAGTATTAGTTCTAGTGAATGAGACAAGAGCTTACTCAGAACTAGGATGCATCGAGACTAAACCTCTATGAATGAGTTATTAGGACTAGTGAATGAGGCTAAAACTTAGTCGGAATTAGGAAAACTGTATTTATGAGGATTTGGTGCACATGATTGGTGTATTAGGACTGAACCGGTGTTACTCCTAGTAAATGAGACTAGAACTGAGTCAGAATTAGGATGCATAAAGACTAGATCTAAGATTCCAAAATCTTACATAAAACTGTATTACAGAAAATGCTAATAGAAAGGGAGGATAAGAAAGGAGATTTAGTAATTTTTATATCGGGACTTGGAGGTCCTCTTATACAGAATGAAAAATACATTTTTGAGTAATTGGTGCATATGATTATGACTAGAGTATTAGATCAGACAGTTCTCACTTCTTTCAGTGCACTCTCGTTTGAAGTCAGAGTTATAGACAGAGATGGACTAAAACGAAAACACTATTATCTAACTTGACTTTTTTTTCAATAGAGGATAACATAAGGGATATTGTCACTTACAGAGACGAGTTTTAGAAATTAGAATCAGATATGCAAATGGAATAGAGAGCCCCCTTGATCTACTTTTTTTAATCAACTCTCTTTTGCTTCTTTGTTTTTAGGAGGATACAAAGTCCTCCTATCATGTTATTTTCATATATAAAAACTGTTGTGGTATTATTAGGAGACAAGGAGAAACAAAATCCTCCTATCATGTTATTTTCATGTCTCCTTACAACTTTTTTTGTCAAAAGGGAGGCCACTGATATTGAACGATTGGAATGTTAAAACGTGGGTTAACAAGTAGTTTTTACTCATTAGCAGATCCAGTGACAAAGTTTGTTTATTCTTCTATGATCGTATGATGCTGGAGATATATTTTTTTTGTGTAATTTATAATACTTAAAAGAGAATATGGAGTTTAATAAATAGTTTTGATTAGTGAACTCATGGGGGTGTTCTTTATTCTCTTGTGATCATAATAGTATCTATGTTTTCTTTTTCTTCTTTATATTGTACAAATGTTCCATCTATATAATAATATTTTTCTAATTAATGTGTTTGTATGAAATTAAGATAATTTTAGTAATCATATTTTACCGATGTACAGATATAAAGTGAGAAGACATTATCTCACATTAACATAATGTTTCATACGAAGTATTTTAAAGCTTGGATACTGTTTTATTTCTTTCTCACGTGTACTTCAAGTCATTAAGGGCAAGCATTAAGATTATACCATACAAAATTGAATATATAATATGGTTGTTGATGTGTTTTTCTCTCTTTGAATTTTAGACTGATCATTTCATTTTACATCTAACTTACAGAGAGTAGGTGTGTGCAATCCTGTCATGTTGCTTGATGAAGTTGACAAGACAGGCTCTGATATTCGTGGAGATCCAGCTTCAGCATTGCTAGAGGTTCTTGATCCAGAACAAAATAAATCATTCAACGATCAGTATCCTTTACTTTTGAAGATGTGCTCCCTGAATTTTCTCTCCTCCCTTGTTAGATGGGATGATACTTTTTCAGTCCCCGACATCCTTTCTGATGAAATTTTTTCCCTTTCACGCCTCACCTACCCACTTAAAAAAGTCTTAAGTTGAAAGAATAAGTAATACAATAGCTATTTCCTGGTTGGAGACACCTCTTTTGCATTTTTACCATCTGCTTGTCTGCCCACAATTAAGGTTTTTTTTTTTTTTTTTTCTTTTCTAGCATAAACTATATTCTTATTTTGAACATGATCTAGCCACCTTCAATTTATTTTTCTGAAGATTTCACCATCTTCCTTTTTGAAATTTGATTGTTAAGGATAATTTAATCTTAACATAAGTTGTTTTTTTTTTTGTAAGGAAATTGTGTTAATGTATACCCTAATATATCTATTACTTGGCCAGAATTGTTCACTTTCGCCCCGTTTCCCTTTTAACGCACATTGCCCAAAGGATTTCTTATCCCCCTTGTTACTGACAACAAAGCATTCCTCCCACTATTTACTAATATTTTATCTTTTACTGTAAAAAAATCTGTCGGATTCCTTAACGTTAGCTAGCTATTTAAATGTTCCATTTGATCTATCCAAGGTAGTCTTTGTGGCTACGGCAAATAGGTTGCAACCCATTCCTCCACCACTTCGTGATAGGATGGAAGTAATTGAGCTTCCTGGATACACACCTGAGGAAAAGCTCCACATAGCTATGCAGCATTTGATTCCAAGAGTTTTAGACCAACATGGATTGAGTTCTGAGTTTCTTCAAATTCCAGAGGTAGCGAATGTTTTTTATTATAAAAAAATAGTTTCGGAAACATACAAAGTTTCTTCTCATTCAGGGAAAGGGCAAAAATAAAAGGAATAAGAAGACAAACATATGAAGTATTATTAGTTTACATGGTATTGTAAATGTACGGGTGAGCAATTGATTTTGATAGTATCCATAACTGTAAATATCTTCAGTCTTGCCATTGTGGAAAATAACTGGTTTTTATGTTTTGGTTGTATATTACATTTAGTGATTGAATATCTAAAGTCATTCTTTTGCTAATCCTTGCTTTCTATGTTTTGGTTGTATCTTACATTTTATTGATTGAATATCTGAAGTCTTTCTTTTACTAATCCTTGTGATTACATTCTTTCCTTCTACATGGTCGTTGTTCTTAAGGATGCTATTAAACTAATGAAATCGTATGTAGCATAATAGTCTGAACTGAAATACTTCCTATACCATTTTGTGTTCCTAGAAAGAAAATTTGTATAGAAATCTAATGAAGGGCTATTTTGATGTAGGCAATGGTGAAGCTTGTCATTCACAGATATACTAGGGAAGCTGGTGTGAGAAATTTGGAAAGGAATATAGCTGCCTTGGCTCGAGCTGCTGCAGTAAGAGTTTTAGAGCAAGAACAAGTAGTTCCTTTAAACAAAGGGATGCAAGGACTTACTACACCACTTGTGGAAAACAGACTGGCTGACGGGACTGAAGTTGAGATGGAAGTGATACCTATTGGTGTCAATAGTCGGGACATCACAAACACATTCAGGATTGCCTCTCCATTGGTTGTGGACGAACCTATGCTTGAAAAAGTGCTTGGGGTAATCGATATGCCATAGCATGTTATAATGAATGTTTACAACATTTCTTTGATATATTAAGTGTAAATGAATTGGCTTGGTTTCGAGGAAATTTTGAAGGAAATTATTTATCTGATGTCATGTAATGCAGCCCCCAAGATTTGATGGTAGTGAGGCTGCTGAACGTGTGGCTACCCCTGGGGTCTCTGTTGGGCTAGTTTGGACTGCCTTTGGCGGGGAAGTTCAGTTTGTGGAGGCTACAGCAATGGTTGGGAAGGGTGAACTGCATCTTACTGGACAGCTTGGTGATGTAATAAAAGAATCAGCTCAGATTGCTCTAACATGGGTATGCAATAAAATCCAATTTGTTTAATTATCCTTCCATCTTGATTGGTTTTATCTAGCATCCTGTGCCTAAAAGTTTATCTATGGTTATGGTTTGCTAGCATTGTATCTTGAAGTTTATTCTTCCTGTTTGGATCCAATTATAAGGTCCGTCCCAGAGTTTTCAAACGATAACTTTCAGCTATTATGATGTGGTTCTCCCAATATTCTTATCAATTTTGATTTGGAGCTTACCTCCATATTTCTGAGTTGCCAAAAAGTAGCATGGATGGTAATGCTAACATTGCTGTGTTTGTTAAGACTAGTCAAAGGGTTAGTTTGTGGTTAGATCACATGGGTACTAGGATTTTGGAATGTGGTGAGATGTTAGGATTCAATTGCAAGGTATGAGATTTGAGTGCTGTGTTAGCCATACGGGAGTCTCACTCCTTTTATTTTCCTATCTTTCAATAATATTATATACATTTCTATCACCTATTGTGCTCTGTTCTATTTCTGTAATTTTGGTATCCATCAGAACCCATTAAGTGTGTTTATTAAAAAAAAAACTGTAGTGTGTATCTTGCGGTGTGCACAAGTGAAATATTCTTTTACTTTTAAGCCTTAATTGGGTCATTCAGATCGAAGGCTGTATCAGCATGATATGCTTGTCGTACACTTTGGCTCTCATTTTCCTTTTAATACATGCCATCAGACTGTTATATATGCTCAACATATGAATTAAATCGGGAATCATTACTTGCTTTTCTTTAATTATGAAGGATTGGTTTTGTAGGTAAGGGCAAGGGCAACTGATCTTAGGCTGGCTGCTGAGGAGGGATTTAGTCTTTTGGAGGGTCGTGATGTACACATACATTTTCCAGCAGGTGCTGTACCTAAAGATGGGCCCTCAGCAGGTGTGACTTTGGTCACGGCATTAGTATCACTTTTCAGTCAGCAAAGGGTGAGATCAGACACGGCTATGACTGGAGAGATGACATTGAGAGGTCTAGTCCTACCCGTTGGTGGTGTCAAGGATAAGGTAAAATTCTTATATCTTTTGGACCTTTGTCAACTTTCTGAGACAGGACTATTGACCTAAATAGAATGAATTCAGAGCGTGGGCTGAAGTTAAGAAACATACTGATGATAAGGACAAAAAGGTTAAGTAAGATGAAAGTAGCATGAAAAATAAGAAAAAGAAGTTCAGAACTTGTGAGTTGTGATGGGTTAATTTGATTTATGTCTTTTTTTCATGTTCTCAATACATACTATTCAATCTGTAAGTTTTTTGGTTAGATTTTATAATTATTTTTGCCATTCTGCCACGCTGTCCACCGTAAAACTAAGAGTAAGTTTTGCCTGCTGCCTGCCATTGACAACACAGTACACATAACAGTAACCAATTTCACTTTCTGAGATAAAATTTGGTTGTTGTCAGAAGTTGGAATAGCCTAGCATTATTTTTAATGACTTAATTAACTCTTCGGTCCCATAATAGAGTATTTTAATCTGTCCCTATTTTGTATTTTTTGTTTGTTTTGGTCGAACTTAATTTTTTTAGCATGCTGTCTCTGTGTGTTTGAGTTCAACACTCATTCCTTTGAGGAAAGAGATGACAGATACGTATCTTCGTGAATTGTTTGGGATAGACATACAGAAAATGGGTGTCTTTTGTGCTTTTAGGCGCTATGGGCTTCATAGCTTATAGAGACTTAATTAACTCTATTATGCTTTTTTTACCAAAAGAAATTAACCAATTGCTGGGTAGAATTATATTAACCCTGTTTGCTATTTCAGATGGAGTTAATGCTTTTGTAATAGTTAGTTTGCCAGTTTTGTGCGGCTTTAACTGCATTGGTCGTATCTAATTAAACATGTTCAAGAAAGAGATGGAAAGATTAAGGTTGTAAAATGTGGTATAAAATGACCTTTTTCATTATTTCAGATACTAGCTGCACATCGTTATGGTATTAAGAGAGTTATCCTGCCTGAAAGGAACTTGAAGGACTTGGTTGAAGTACCATCGTCAGTGCTAGCCAATTTGGAGGTAATTCAGCAGCCATGTTTTGCTGCAAGGTTGCACATTTTACAACTACGAGTGACCATGTTTGCTATTAATCTAGACAATTCAACGGTCTTGAAAATTCTTTATTTATTTTTAACTAGTATATTCAAACCTTCAGTAGGCCTTGTAAATGCCTATTTTCGTTTTCTACATCTTAATGTTTCTCAATCAGGTTTTATCATCAGTGAAATGAAGGACAAAATCACAATTTTATTTTTTAAATTTCCTTAACAGATTTTGCTGGCAAAACGAGTGGAAGATGTGTTGGAGCATGCTTTTGATGGGGGGTGCCCTTGGAGGCAACACTCAAAGTTATAACAGCAACCTTGATACGAAGGTCGTGGTAGTACCCACACCATTGTGTTTCAAATCATTAATGGCTTGTATATCAATTCAACATACGGTCCCATTCTGATCTAAGATTCTCCTTCTGATCCCGGGGTCGAGTCCAAGTACATTGACCTATTCAAGTGGCCGTAATTGAGCAAAACCAAACAGACCAACAATTTGGATGCGACCTGACATTCAATATCAAGAAAATTCACTTCACCATAATTTTAGTGTGTAAATGCTTTAGCTTGAGATCATCTATTGTGGTAGGTGACATTTTAAAGAGCTCTTCATGCAATATACCCCGCTCACTCTTTTTTGTAAATTATTTACCTTCTCACCATACATATATATATAATTTTTTTTTGTAATCATAGATAATTAACTTCAAACAAGAGAGTTTCCTCTCTCTTTATCGTGGTTTATTCAACCGTTTTTCTTTCTTACGTTTTGGTTTGTTTAGTCAGCAAGAGTTTCCAAATATGCTAACAACTGAGAGATGGTCAAATTTTGTCCATCGTACTTACTTCGGGGTGCTCTGCTCCCTAGTTTCTTCGTGGTCTCTCTTTTTTTCCCAATTATAAAAAACTGCAGTTATTCTTATTCATGCAACACCGGGCCTTATTGTTAATTTTCTAATGATTAATCATATAAGAAATAAAGGATGGAATCATTTATTGAAAGTAGAATTGCAAAAAACGATAAAAAATTATACAATCAATATCATCCACAAAATGATTCTAATGGGTTTTCATACGTGTGTGTATATATATATATATATATATATATATATATATATATATATATATATATATATATATATATATATATATATATATATATATATGGGGTTTGTTGGTATATTTTAGCAATGTGTACCGGATTTTAGTAGACAAAAATATCTTCATATATTATGGATTCTAAGTTTTAAAGTTAAAGGTATTTGAATAATTTTTATTCTCAAAACTAAAAAAAAAAAACTAGAAACCCCAAACCTTTACTCACCTCTCTCATTCCTCTCAACCATTTTTCTTTCATCTCTCTCACTCCAACATTTTATCTATCATCTTATGGTAGATCCAACTGAAAAAAAAATGTTAAACAATTTACCTTTGTAAAGAGTTGAGTCATTGACATATTCGCCATCAGGCAAAGGTTGATTTAAGATATGTTCAATTTCATCATTTTCATTAACCTCTCTAATTTCATCATCTGCAGATGTTAAATCATCATCTCTTAAAAAATCTTCAGCCCAATTACCAATTCCTTGTCATTATAAAATCATTTTTTGTTAACGAGTGTTTCTGATTTTTTTTTCAGGCAATTACCAATTCCTTTGATATCATTATGATTGTGAAAAATAGATAAAATTAGATAAGACAAATTATAAAATAAAAATTCATTATAAAATCATTTTTTTGTAAAAAATTGTTTAACCGCCAGTGTTTCTAACTTTTTTCAATGGGGATATAGTAGAGATGACAGAGAAAAGGTTGAAGTGAGAGAAAAAAGAGAAAGGGTTGAGAGGGATGAGAAAGGTGAGTATGAGTTTGACAATTTTTTTTAATTTTGAGAATGAAAATTATTAAAATACCTTTGACTTTAAAACTTAGAATCCATAAGACATACATACATTAACAAACTCATATATATATATATATATATATATATATATGGGTTTGTTAATTTAGATAAGGACTTTTTTAATTAAAATTTGATACACTTTAAGTACGAACTGAAGAAACCTTTAACAAATCCCATATATATATATATATATATATATATATATATATATATATATATTGTTTTTGTTAATTGTTCGGCGGCAAACTTTTGTTCGCTAGAAAATATAATTGATGTGGAAATAAGTAATTTTGCAAATAATTACAATAAGTAATTTTACAAGTAATTACAATAACTTTGCAAATAATATCTACATGTATTTTGTGGAAAAACTTTCACGAAAACGTCTACAACTATAACAACCACAGTATTTCTTGCTAATCTTTTTTTTTCGTAAAAGTATTTACATGTAATAAGTAGTTTATAAGGACAATACCTCCCCAACATAATAATTGTATTTCACCAATTTTTTTACTCACTATATAATTTTAGTAATTATTTTATTTTAAATATTAATAAATCACTTAATAAATATTTTTATGCTAAATAATCTACATTTAGAAATTTTTAAAATTTTATTTTTAAATAAAATATTTCTATTTAAACTATATTTATTAAAATTTTAAAAACATTCTCTAGACTCTCTTACTAGCCATTGAAACTGTTTAAAGACATTTTTTTTTCCCTCACTTTTCACAGTTTTTACTAAAATTTAAAAAATCTTAAAATTATTTTGACATACTTCTGAAAAAAAAAAAGAGTCATTTTTAAACCTTTAGTCACTTAACCTTCTATTTTCACTTCTCTTATTCTTTGCTCTTTCAATCATCACTTTCTTTTCTATCTCCTACTTCTCTTTAAAATTTTCCATCGGTATGATTGAATCTCACATTAGTTGAAAAGCAAGAAAACGTTTATATTCAATCAAATTTTTAAACAAAGATAAATTTTTATTTACTTTACATATTATTTCTTCTCTTAATTTCTTTATTATTCTGTAATTAGTCTTGTTAAGATCAATTTAGAAAAGTGATCATCTTAACTTGTTTTATCATATACTAAAATTTAGTTACATTTTTTGATTATGATCCTTAGATTTTGGAATAATCTTGTTGCTTATTTTGAAAATGGTTTTGAATATAAATATTTCAAGTAAGGAGAACTATTTGTGATTTTGATAAATGACTTAAATATGAATTTGTTTTATCACATACTAAAATTTAGTTATATTTGAATATTTAGTTATACATCCTTAGATTTTGGAATAATCTTGTTGCTTATTTTGAAAACTGCTTTGAACATAAATATATTAGGTAAGGAGAACTATTTGTGATTTTGATAAATGAATTAAATGTGAATGTGACTTGGTGACTAGATTTTGATTTTAATGTAAGAATTGTAATTGGTTAAAAATTTGTTTGAATGATTGAACTTGAGTGTTGTTGGATTTGGTTTGATAAATGATTGTTTAGGATATTCTTAATTTAATATTATTATTGATGAGTTGATCTAGTGGTTAGATTATGCATGTTAATTATAGAGTTTTTGTTATTGTGTAGAACCGAACTATAATGTAAGATTTATGTGCTCCTACTCAAATGTTTGAGATGTTTCTATGTAGCTTGATCTAACTGAAAAAAGATACTTACAGACATTCTGAAACCCAAGTTAGTAATATGATGTATGTAACAAGTATGTGTATATAACTTAAAGGTAACATTTTACCTAGAGATAGGTCCCCTTTGTATACCTCATTGCTTCAGGCCCTTACCTATATGTGCTTGTTGTTTATATTTTAGGAAGGCTTAGATATTGCAATAAATACCATAATATAGTAATTGTATTATTATCCTTATAAGTGCGAGTCGTGATGATAATGGTTAACTTGATCTGATTAGGGATAACAAATAAACTCATTCATGTATTATCCAAATTCGTCTCTTTTTTTTTTATGGAGAATCCCTATATTGATTGAATATGAATAATATTCGATTTTTTAAATTGGGTATGGGGATTGAGATGACTATGTATATATTTGTCTCGTCTTCGTCTCCATACTCACTCTAATAATCATCCTCATTTAAATTACTAAAATACTCCTAATTTATTATGTGGTGTGTATATGAGTATGTCTATATATATATATATATATATATATATATGTATTTATATGTATATATAAATATATAAATATATATAAATATATAAATATATAAATATATATATATATATATATATATATATATATATTTTGTTTTTAGTTTTTATAACCATTATTTTTCTTTTAGGTGCATTTTTTTTTCTTTTTCATAATTGGTTGACTTACCATGAAATCAATTGACATCTTTAAGATATTTTTTCATTTATTAGAACCTTTGTGTAATTATGTTTTAATGATGTATGTAAATTAAATAATTTTTATGTTTTATATTTGAATATTTCTATTTTTTTAAATATTTTTATTTATTATTTATTTTTTTCACATGAGAATGTTTAATTATTAATGTAATTGCTTAATAGCATAAACTCTGTATTTACTAGGTAATATAAAAAAAAAAGATAAATATGTTTTTAGTCCATGAATTTTGACCTAAAATTAGAATTCGTCTATGTCTGAAACTTTAATACATTTTGATCTCCAAACTTTAAAAATGGATGAATACATTTCTTTTTACCTAGTTTTGTCAAATTTTTTTGACGTGTCAAATTTGTTTTTCAGCTCACATTGAAGCGGGAACGTATGAAACCGTGTAACATCTCAAATGCTAGTATGAAACATGTTTGACATGTCAAAAAGATTTAACGTAATTGGTTATGATTATATCCATTCATTTCTAAGATTTAGAAAGCAAAATGTATCAAATTTTTGAAAATCGACGAATTCTATTTTTACATCAAAATTTAGTGACTAAAAATATATTTAATCCGATAAAAAAATTATCTTCATTATTAATTTATTTTTAAGTTTTATTTCATTTGAAGAATCTTTTTGTTTTGCTAAAACAATTTTTATTATCTCTACACTTTGACTAGTTTGGTATATGAAAAGTTTATTTAGATATTTAAGATATTTTTCATTTTATCAAACTCTTCATCATACATTTACTTTTCTTCGTGTGATTTTATTCAATGGTGTATCAAATTGCTTCTAAAAAACACATTTGACTTCTTTTTAATATTTTTATTTGTTCATTTTTATCATATATAATACTGTTTTTTATATAATTATTTTTATTTTCTATTTCATTATCATAAGTGTAATTTTATTAGACATATAAAGAAAAATAATTTATTATAATATAATAATTTAATGTTATTGTCTTGTTTATCATCATCCAACATATATCGAAGTTCAAAAAATGAAAAATCTATGTTAAATTTTAATTATTATTAGTTTAATTTTTATTTTTTCTGTGATTTCATTCATGTGGTGTAGTAGTTTTTTATTAGTTTATAAAGAAAGAGATCTCATTAGAATTTAAATAATATGGAGTAAACAGACAATAAAAATATTTTTAAATTTGATTATCTATTTTCTCTTTCTAATTTTTTAAAAATATTTTAAACTTTATCAACTTTGTTCCATTAATTTTTTAATTTTAATAAATGTTTCTCTCATGAAATTTTATTTGATACTTTAATTTGAAATGCATATAATTATAATTTCTTTTTAAGTATTTGATATTAAAGAATCAAGAATACATCCTTTTAATATTAAATATTTGATAATACTATATTTCCTTTCTAAGAATTTTTTTTAATTTTATAAAAATTAATTAATTGATATTGAAACAGTAAAAAAAATATGTGTAGGTATAGGTACGGGTACAAATGTATACCCATTACTCGATAGGATGAGGATGAGAAAAAAATTTCTTACTCGTTGGATTTAGGTATAGAAATGATGATGATTTATTCTTTGAAATGAATATGATAGTGAAACTCGTCCTCATTCTATCGCATCTTTATACTTAGATCCGACATGACTTTTATCTATACATAACACCTTTTACTATAAGTTGGGATGATCATGATTCTATGTAATACAGTTTTCTTGAATGAAGTTTTGAATATATTATAGATAAGTAGAGTAAATTTATATAACCTTTCATGTGATGGATTATAAAAAAGATATTATTAACGTATAACAAACAAACACTTAAAACACGAGCTTTCAAAATCTATTGGATGCTCTTTTACAGAGACACTTCAAATGCTATTGTTTTTCAAAGGCTTGTTGGACGATAAAATTTTAAAATCTTTTTTAATATCTCTAAGACATTGAATTATTATACCTTAGCTTAATAGTTGTTTCTTCTTATACATGTAATAAATTTGTCACTATCAAATTCTTGAGATATCATACACTTCAAGCATCTTTAAATAATGTAGGCTAATGTGATTTCTGATAAACATTTAGATGACTAGGTTCTCTTTAAATAAGAATTTAGAAATTTATTTTAAATTGAAACAACTTTAGGTAACTTTTGAATAATTGTTTAAACATGAGTTCTAATACCATATTGCTTTCAAAATATAAAGAACCAAACATGAATTACTTTAAAATTAAATTTACAAAATCAATTTTATCCAAAAGCAATTTACATAGAAAAAGAAAAGATTATAGACTATAATGAATATGTTGATTTTGGTGTGATCGTATTAGTAATGCACCAAATTCTATTAGAATTCTATTCTTAAACATATTTGAGAATGAATACTATTAAGATAGATAACCTTTTAAAAAGTCTTCGTGTTATATCCTTTTATAAAAAAGAAAAAAAAAAGTTTGTTGATTTTAAAAGTATGTTGTTTAGATAAAACTTAATCACAAATATTTTTGAAAAGAAAAAATAAATTTAAAATAAAGTGAAATACATGTATTTAGTAAATTTAATTATGTATAGCTTAATAAAAAAAATTACATGTGTAACACTCTAAATTTGTAGATTTAAAGTATCAGAATTCAAATTTATAAACTATCTTCTTTTACTTCAGGCAGTGCTTATATTATATACTCTTGAGTCTCTCTCTCTCTCTCTCTCTCTCTCTCTATATATATATATATATATATATAATGAAAACTAAATTATATTCTTAAAATAATTTTAGAAAATTTAGAGGTTCTACAATTTTCAATTCCTTTAAATATCTTTATTTATTAAAAGACATTCATAGTATAGATGACAAAAGACATGTAGAATACAAGAATATATTAACTATTTAACAAGAAAATATAGAATAATAATTTGACAGTTTATATTTTCTGATATAAATCTTATTTAACAAAATTTTATGATAAGATAATTTATTGTATATCTCATCGAGTATTAATAATTTTTCATCTTGAAATGATGTTACAATCTCTAATACATTTATCTATTTAACTCAAGGTAATAGTAGAACTTCTAAAAACTAAAATTTCATTGAATCTCGAAACTTAATGTTCACATAATACATCATGATTACCACCTCAAATATGGCCTACATAATACATTCATTCATCACAATAATGCAACTTTGATTATTACTCACAATATCACAACATAACATCAATTACTAAATTATTAATTACCAAAATAATTTAATATGTAGATATAATAATTATTTTAATTTATTCAATTAAAAATATTAATTATTAATTAGAAACTTAAAATATATTTATATGATTAAACATGTTTTTAATATATATATATATATAATACAAAAAATTTAAAAATATGTGAGTCAACTCGTTTTTTTTATAAAACAGATTACAAATTGGGGATTACTCCCAACACTTCCCCGATTGCTCCCTGCATCCCCATATATTTTTCAAAATTTCAAAATTAACCTTTATATTTTAAAAATCTTACACTCCCATTTCTTTTTTTTAACGGATGTCGACATTCGTTAAAAAGAATTTTCTTCAACAGTGCCCACATATGTTAATGGATATGTTCACATCCATTTAAACTTTAAATTTTTTTTTTATTTTTTAATTTATTAATTTATTGTATTAATAATAATTATTTAATTAAATAAAATAAAAATGATTTTCGTAATATATTATAAAAAATTAAATAATCTATAAATTAAACAAAATATAATATTTAAATAAACTAAAACTTATAAAAAAACACATAATCGACTGATGTAGCACATCGTTGATTATAATTAATTAAAAACTTTTATAATTTAATTAAATTAATAATAATAATTTAATAAAATAAAATAAATTAATCTATTACGTAATTGTATATAAATTAATTTTATTTTATTTAATAAAATAATTATTATTAGTTTAATTTATGTTTTATTATTTAATTAATTATTTAAATATTTTTTATATAATTATTTAAACAGATGTGTCACATCCGTTAAGTTTTTTTTTTAGTTTTTAGTTTTTTAATTTATTGTATTTTAAATTAATATATAAATATTATTTAATTTTTTTTATATTTTAAATTAATTTATAAAGTATTAATTTTTTTATTTTTTATAATATATTACGTAAATAAAAAGTATTATTAAAATAAAATCTAAATAAAAACAATAAACTAAAATATAAAATAAAAGTTTAAATATGTAAACGGATGCAACGTCCGTAACATGCGTTGAAGGTGAAATGAATAACAAAGACAAATTGTACATGAAGTGGTGCAGGATGCATCGTTTTATACGTGTTTTATAGATCAATTACAAATTAGACCAAAAGGAGTTGATTTTGTCTATATTCCTATCCTTACTTAAAGTTTTTTTTTTTGGTACAACTTCTCAATTTTTTTTTTAATTCCTTTGTGGAATTAATAATTTTTTATTCTGATATGGATTTGGTTTGGTTCGAACTCTTTTTATATTTGTTTTTCTCTTATTGTATTTGGTTTGGTTTTCATGATTATTGTATTTTGCGTGTGGGATAACATAAAATGAATTATTTATAAAAAATTAAATAATTAAAATTTTAATTTATATTTTCAAACAGTTTGGAATTTTAACAATTAACATTTATGATTTTAAAATTAATCTTAAAAAAAAACTAATCTTTAAAACATCAATCATTTGACTATTTATCATGATAAACGCATCTGTTCACGTAAATCTCAACCACGTATTAATTAGTTTAGCATTTATCTCTGTAAACATTATAACTCTTTTGAATTAGGCAGTTCCATTTTTGGATGGTAGCAGCTTCAGGCTGCCTGCTTTTATGTGGTGTTTGGTTTATTTTGTTAAGCGTGAAGCCGTGAAGCAACAAACTAAACATCACAATATGACCTTTTCTGTGGTTGCCTAATAACAAAATTTAATAGTTTTTTTTTTCATTCCTGTTAATATTTTATAAAATGGAACCACAAAAACCTGAAATTTTTGCATGTTCCTAAAAACATAATTATCTTTTAGATATTTTTATGTGAGTTTGCGGGTTTCGTGGCCTACTCTCTCAAAGTTTCCGACAACGGGCACAAGTATCTCTACTTCCCATACTTTGTAAAATTAATTAATATATATTAATAGTGTAAGATCCATAATTTTAATAAAGACGAATTTTAAATAAATAAATAACAGAAATTTATAAATAAGTTAAGACGTTTCATTAATTATATTTCTAAAATTTCATTTTTTTTTAAGTTTTTCTAGGATAGAAAGATAATTAGGATAGCAAAACAAAGACAATAACTCGATGAAATTTTAGAGTTGAATAAGGTTACGTAGTTGTCCCTCTTATGGAACAAGTGATGCTCAATTGATGAGAAGTCATGTGTAAGTATTGATGAATGATATTGATGCATGGAATTTTAGAAGTTGATAAATAATGTATTTATATGTCAAGACTCAATTGAGAGGTTGGTGGAAGTGGTGTATGTGGCTCTAGAAGTTGAGACCATACATTTACCCATGAATGCTCAAATAACAGTATGGTCGGTTAAACATATATTTTGTACTGTTCTGTGAATAATGATAAAGTATTTTTATAGAAAGAAAATAATAAAAAATAATGTCAAATGAATGTTAAAATTTTGTGTGTGTTATATTGATGTTTGATTGTGTTGTCATTGCCATTATCTTATTTTTATGTATTAGATAAATATTAAATGGTTTAATATGTTAGTTTAATTATTGTAATAGTGTAGGGAGATTCAACACACACATAGATCTCCATACTGGAGAGATATTGTCCGTTTTGGGTCAAGTCCTTACGGATTTGCTTTTGGTACCATTCCAAAAAATTTCTTATCAATGAAAGTATCTTATGTGTATATAAATTCATGTTCATCTCTTATTTTATTTTATGTGAGACTTCTTTTGTATCCAACAATTAGTATGTTAGTTTATAAATTTATTTAGCTGGTAATATATATTTGCTATTTCTAGTTCAGATTGTTATCAATTATACAGGTTGAGAAACACATATAGAACAAGCAACTTTAAAAAAATAACCACATGCTACATTGGTTTTAACGTAGGTTAATGTAATATATTGATCCATGTAGAAATGTCTTTTGCTACAATGTTGTGTCCCTTTTATGCAATTTTGAATTGCTTTACGAGATATATAATGTCATAAACTAAAGTTATAAGTGTCATTTCTACCATTAGACCTCAATGTAGAATGTAAAAAGTAATTGATGTTAAAAGAGTTTTCTTTTTCTACAGATCATATAATACTCAAACACATATATGGTGTTGATAAGTTAATGTGCATGTGTTATTTGATGTTATGATATTATTTATTGGTGATGATGGGATGCATGTATTTACATATACAATGCATGTGATATCTATATGATTTAATGATCTTTCTATGTGTGTTGTCTATTTTTAGCTATGTTGCAATCCTTTATTAAATGTGTGGTGAGGGATATCTAGGATGTTACTATGGTTATATGGATCATACTATATATTAACTACGAAACTTATTAAAAAAAGAGATATTCTATTATTTGTTGATGATCCAATCATATAGATAAGAATCAACTTGCGAGAAACTGGATAAGATTTCTATATCAAGGTTTATTATGGAGAATACAAGGGATCACCATAATATTAGAAACTGATATTTACCTTTACTAATTATGTTTAAGATATTAGACTTAATTGAAACATACTTAACAAGAGTCTTTGGAAAGTTTGAGTGTGACAACTGTTTCATTAAGGTCTGTTTGATAATTATATATATATATATATATATATATATATATAGATAAAATTAATATAATTATAATTTGTTGATCTAGTACGAGTGTCTGATGCAATTTATGTATGCTTAATTTATATTTTGATTTTAAAATAAACTACTTTACTTTTATATTTGTGAACCTCGTTTTTTTTTTCCTTAAGCGTATGTGGTCTCATCGGTAATATTTGATGTTTACACAAATTTTTATTATTGTAGTATAATATATGCATGCATGTGGCTTCAACGTTGGAGGGATAAGAGCTCACAAAATTTTCCTGTGACTTATATAGTATGATGATTTTATGAGAAGATTACCAACACGAACAAAATCAAACAAATATTAATATAGAAAGCAACATAATGTTTGTTTCAACCTAGCTTTCCACCTTCATTATTAATCAGGGTTGCCTTCCCACAAAGTTTTCTTTCATATTAATCACCGTGTAGCATCAGATTCCTGCTGCAACACCTAACTGGATAATATAATATAATATAATATAATATAATAAATATAATATATATATATATATATATATATATATATATATATATATAATGATATATTTTATATAAAAATAAAATATATTTATTTATTATTCAAATTTAGAAAATTAAAATTAAGATAATGCAAATACTTAATATTATATTATATTTGGTTCTATATGTAGAACATTTTTGTTTAACATTTTATTTAAGTTAATTTCTAAAAATCATTCAATTTTTCTATAATTTTTTTACATAGATATAAAGATATATTTATCTATTATTGAAATTTTAAAAATTTAGATTCATATATATTTTCTCATCTTTTTTTCTCTATATATATATATAGTAGAAGTGATATGTAGAATAAATTAAATCTCATTTTTTTCAGAAACATAGTCGATCATAAGAAAGAAAAGAAGAAGCCAAGAATGAAATTCTCTTGGTACTTACTGATATTGTTTATCTTTCTGTTTCTCTTTCTGATCCAAAGCTCCAATAGTTCTAATCTTATCTCTGAATCTTGCAAGGAGGCATCGAAGAATGACCCAAATTTGAAGTATGATTTCTGTGTTGAATCCCTTGAAGATGCTTCCTCCAAGTTGCAACCACCACCGACCAACCTTGAAGGTCTTGTGTGCATGTCAACTCAACTTACCAAGTCCAACGGAAGCAACATGGTTTCCATCATTTCAAAGCTCCTGAAGGATAAAAGTTATGATGAATACGTAAAGGCTTGCTTACGAGATTGCTTTGATCTTTACTCGGATTCCCTTTCGGATTTAGAAGATGCTGTGGTTGCTATCAAGCAGAAGGATTTTGACACTGCTGCTATAAAGTTGAGTGCTTCCTTGGATAACTCTGATACATGTGAAGATCAATTCAAGGAAAAGAAGGGTGAAACGTCTCCTTTAACAAAGGAAAATCAAGTCTACTTCCAACTCAATGTAATATCCCTGGCCTTCCTCCAAATGTTTCGCCAACATTATTGATGAAATTTAAGCATGTCATATACAATTATACATTAATATTACAAGCTTTCTATAAGCTTGGTATAGCTTGTGCAAAATTCTTTATCTGTCATGAAGTATTCAGACTGAAATTATGTCCTTCGTATGCCACAAATGCTGTGTGAACCAATAAAGTTATTCGCCTCATTTTACCCTAAAATATTATTTTATTGGGTGTCTCTTTTTCTTGGATTGCGTGATGATTACAGTTAGAATATGTTTATATTCTTTCTATTATTTATTTTATGGGTGAGAAATGGAATAGATAAAATAAAACGTTGATCTGACACATGGATGATTGGGACTTGGAACATGCACCCATTTTTTAACGTGGATTGAGCAGTTTTCCACCACCCCCAACTCGATATCCCTTACGTTGGCTAAAATCAATTACATAAGTAAATATGTTCTTTTTGGCATTTGTACATGTGTTTGTTGGAATCAGTGGAAGTGAAGGAGAATAGAAAAAGCCCCCATGATTTTGTGGTGGCCCATTCCATGCAATAACTTTACGTTTAATTTGTACCACCAATCTTACAGGGATGTCATTTTTTTTCTAAGTAATTTACTTCTCATTTTTCACAGATTAGTCTCACCACTAACCATGTCAGTACTACTTTCTTTTCATAGGTTAGATACTTTTTAAATCAATATATTTTAAATCATTTTCTTTTCACATTTACAAAGTTATTAGTACATATTCATATGCATAAAAAAACCAACATATAGATATTATTTTATAATAAAAAGTTATAATAAAATGGTAAGTTTTATATCTTGTTTAAACAATAAAAAAATGTTGGTTTAGTGTATGTATTTCTTCTATTATATCTAATTTATTAAAACTATCATTATTTTTGTCTTCTTTTATAGGGATTAAAAGTATATTATTGACTTGTTATAAAAAAAAATTGCTTTGATAATTTTAATTTTTTATTATTATACAGAGAAAAACCAATTATCTTGTCGGGTTGGCCTATAGTAATTGATTTACGGGTGTTGTTCCCTCCACCTTCCTATTTGTTACCCTTCCTTTTTATCCTTCACTCTATTTTTCTATTCTATTTTATCTTTTAGTAAAAGTTTATATTAGGGTTAAAATTTTATAATTTTTGAAAAAGATATAGTGTAATTTAGTGAAATAATTAAGTGAATTAAGGAGGTAATTAAATTTAATCCTAGATGAGTGAAGAACATAATAATAACATATTTAAAAATATTTGGTGTGAGAGCGAAAAAAGAAGGCGTTTAGCAGAGAAAGGATTGCAAAGGAGTCAAAGCAAAGGAGAAACAAAGATGTTCCTTCTTCCCCATTCCTTATCTCCCCTCCAATCTAACAATGCTACAAACCCAAACCCATAGCCAAGGCCAAAGCGTTTCGTAAAAAATCAAATTCTAGATTCAATCCTCAACGATCCACTTCTCAACGCCGCCAGCTCCGTCCTTCCCTCCAACTACAACTTCGAGATTCACAAGTCCGTTTGGCGCGTGCTCTCCTCGGGCGCCAAGCACGTCGTCCTCCAGTTTCCCAAGGGCCTCTTTATGTACTCTCTTTCCCTCTCTGACATCTTCACCACCTTTTTCGTTGTCACCCATTGCTACATCCTCAGCGACGTAACCTACGACGCCTGCTGCGTCGACGACTTCGCCGCCGCCGCCCTCGGTGCCGACCTCCTCATCCATTACGGACACAACTGCCTTGTCCCCATCGACGCCACTACGATCCCCTGCCTCTACGTTTTCGTCAACATCAAAATCGACGTCCCCCACTTTGTCGACACCGTCAGGTTGAACCTCGAATCTCGTCCCCAAACATTCGTTGTCACTAGGACAATTCAATTCGCCTCAACGATTCGCGCTGCGAAGCCCCAATTGGAGGAGTTAGGGTTTAGGGTTTTGGTTCCTCGATCGAAGCCGCTCTCCGCGGGTGAGGTTCTGGGTTGCACCATGCCTAGGGTCTCGACGAATTCGCTTGGTTGTGGCGTTGGTGAAAGCGTTTTGGTGTTTGTGGTGGGTGGAAGGTTTCATTTGTCGCACATTTGTGTGGGACTAAAAAGCTAAAAAAAAAATCAGGCCTAGACGGATATCGCACATCCGTTTGGCCCTGAAACGGATGTGGCTATTCGTCAACGGATATCGAAATTTGTTTCAGGGCCAAACGGATGTGCGACATCCGTTCTGGCCTGAGCGATTTTCGTCTTCCTGCACAAGCATGCAGCGACAAGCACACAACAACAACAAACACACAACAGCGATACAAACATGCATAGTAAATCAAAGATCATGCATACTAAAGGAGTAAAAAAACGAATATACCTCGTAGAGGAAGGAAGATCTGTACCAGTAAAACGAACCACCAAGTACAATGACAGACACCGCACCACGAATAGTAAGAACACACCACACCACACCACCGCAACACACCACCACTCAGAGCAAAGGTAAAGTTTGGATTACTGAGAGAAAACAATGTGAAGGATGAAGGAGGTGGGAATAAGAGAGAACAAAGTGAAAGAAGTGAGAGGAAGAGACGGATCTCAAAAAAATGTTTTGGGGGAGAGGGGTGGACTGTGAGGAGAGTAAAAATATTTAAGATTTGGTAAATAATGTTAAAAATGTAAAAAGGTTAAAAAGGTAAAAAAACAAAATATTTTTGTAATTGAAAAAAGTTGAAAAGGTAAAGGAAGCGAACGGAGAGGTGGAGGGAGCAACTCCTTTGATTTAGTTAGCATAATGTTAACCTAACTCGGCCCAGCACAAATCAGAAATTGACTCTTGATAGATTGCGAGTCTAGTTAATTCAAAATGATGGATTGTTTTTAGATTTCTCACTCCGTATGTATATTGTGTTTACGTTCCTTTTCAAACTCAATATTGTGTTGATTATTGTTCCATATCAAATGCATGAATCTTAGGTATTCATCTTGGACCCAAGAAGATCATGTGTCAAATTTCTCATCCCAAACACATGAATTAGATGCATGAATATGGTGTGTTTCAAACCTATAAAAATGAAAAAGAATGGTTGTGATTTTTCACACAAAAATAACTAACTATAAAATTTAGTTTATTTGCTAAAAAAAGACTAGAATGTAATTTTTGATTAATTTTTTTAAAAAAATTTATAATTTAGCCTTTTGCAAAAAAAATTGTTTGAGTAATGTTTTTACGTATAACTTATACACTTTTACCATTTTTATCCCTGGAAATTCTAACATGATTTGTAATATTTTTGTATGGTTACTTATTAAATAATTTTTTGACATAAATAATTTATATTTTAACATTTAAAATAATATTTTTAACATTAATAGTCTGATTTTAAAAATGAATACTTTATATTTTAAAATTAAAAATAATATTTTAACGTATTGTTAAAAAAGATAATAAATTTCTTTCTATTAAATATTTAACTGATTATCTTAATAATTTTATAGTGTTCAAAGAATATACACTAAAAATCAATATTTTTTACAGAGAAGAAGTTACCTCTAGAAGGCAGCTGTGATTAAACCATTCAAGTTAATATATAAATATTTAAAATATTACACAATTCAGTAATTATTTAATATATTAGAATAATAATATTTTTCAAAATATATATTAAAATATGAATCTTCATAAAGAAAAAAAGGGGTGAGGAAAGAAAAAAAGATGATAGAAACATTTAGGTCATAGATAATTAAGGAACGTTGGGATTTATCGTGTTGGCTGGTTTAAGAAAGTGATGTCTATAAAAGTTAGACCTGTCAAATAGGTCCAAAAAAAAAATCCTAAATGGGTTGGGACCAAAAAACCCCTTTATTAAATAGGACACAAAACTAAATACTCAAAATACCTATGGTTAGGACCAGTCTATAGACCTTAAAAAAAAAGGTTTAATCATTCAGGAGGTCTCTATTTTCGGGCAGAATCTTAATTTAGTCCCTTTCTTTTTCGATATCTCAATTGGATCCTAATTTTATAAAAATTGCAACAATTTAGCCCTTTCCGTTAAATTGAGTCCAACGGCGTCAATTTCTGGTTGACGTGCACATTGAACTTTTATCACCCTTGCCAGGTCAGCTTTTTGAAAGGGTAAAATGGGAATAATAAAAAACTTCAACCATCACCGCAACCGCCATCACTGCCATACGAAGCCTTCCTCGTCCTCGACCTCCCTAACGTTGAAAGCCAAGTTCGCACCTTCGTCATCTCCACCAGAAACGCAGATCTGCAGCGCCTCCATGGCTTACTCGTCACCTTCTAACTTGTGGGCTTTCATCATCATAGACCGATTACAAACTTCTTAGGGTTACAGATCTGCTGCTAGGGATGGATATGTCCACGCCAATATCCTCTTGCTCTGAAACAATTAAACTTGAAGCATATTCTAAGTTTCTAGAACTTATAACAGCCATCCTCCCATCAAGTGAAGAAGCTTCAGAACTTGAAAACTGGGGTTCCACTGCTTCCATTTGGATAAATTCTGCTATACTCTGTATAAGATGATTCTCAAATCTCCATCATCCCTTTGAATGTCCTTGTAACCATATCTGACAATACACCTATACATTCGATATGGTCTGGGACAAACTCGCCCGATAAGGAAACGTTCTTCAGGTGAAACATATGGAACAAGAACTGATTTTACACAAACAAAAACTAGCACCCTGTGAAATGCAGGAAGGTTTGTTACAAAATGGGAAAATATAGCAGGTATTCTGGTAGTTAGTTTAGTGTAGATGAGACCAATCCCTGGAACACGAACAATGCCAAGACTCAGACCCAAGCCCAGTAACCATTTCAATGAAACTTTGTTGTGCAGATCATAGTTGTACTTCCGACGAGTTCCATAATACCACACGTACGTAACAACCATGAAGAAGAACGATAAGACAAGAGGAACCCATCATCCTTGAGGCACTTTGATGAATGTTGCTGATAGATATACTCCCTCTATCACCAGAAACCAGAAACCCAGAACTCCCGCCACCGTCACCTCCGCACAAGCGGTCACCGTTCCATCTTCTCCTGTCGTTGGGACTTTATCTAGCACGACTCCTCCGCCGCCTCCATCGCAGGGATGCTGAATCGGTGGCGCAATCGGACCTGCAAAGCAAAATCCAGAGAAGAACAGAAATGTCAATCTCTCGCCGAACCTCCGCCGTGGCGCAACCATCTCCCTCGCGTCTTCATCGTCAACCTGGAAGCAGAAAACCACAAAAGGCGCACCACCAGAAACCAACCCAGAATCTTCTCCACCATCACCAAGCATCCTCGTCGTCGTTGTTAAAGCCTAAATCGCCTCGAGCACCATCACACTACCACTTTCTCCTTCGTCTCCGTTAACCTGTGAATCAAAAACACACATAATTCAGTTCGCGGCGCAGGCAGGAAGGCCTTCTTCCAACGCTAATTTGTTCCTCAGACGAACCCTACCTCCAAATTTTTCCCCAATCTCAAATTGCATTTGTCAGGCCTGCACTTAATTTTATTATTCCCATTTTACCCTTTCAAAAAGCTAACCTAGCAAGGGTGATAAAAATCCAACGTGCCACGTCAACCAGAAATTGACGCCGTTGGGCTCAATTTAACGGAAAGGGCTAAATTGTTGCAATTTTTATAAAATTAGGACCCAATTGAGATATCAAAAAAGAAAGGAACTAAATTAAGATTCTGCCCGAAAATAGGAACTTCTTGAATGATTAAACCTAAAAAAAATTATGATATAGATACAAAACAAAAATTTTATTAAATAATGGTAAATACAAATATAGTGAGATAACATGGTTAAGATGTCTTTTTACACTATATACTACAACATTCAACTTAGCATGAAACCAAAACTGTACTTATATTCAAAATTTTGCATTATTGCATAGAAACTAATTATTAGACATATTAGTGTGGCAGGAAACGATATTACTGGAGCAAGATTGAATACAATACAAAAACTCTATTTCATATGAAACTGTAATATCAACCAAAATACAGAACAGATAGCAGTTTCAATTCAACAAGTATTATCAACATAAAGAACATGATAGAGGGAAAAATAAATTTGGAAAAGATAACTGCCCCCATCTAAAGAATCCATTCACCTTGGGCTGAGTCTTCCAACCAGGTCTGGTGCACGTGCACCAAATTGAACCCATACGAATCTTGAAACTCAAATTTCATTCTTCTCAACAAAAGGATGAAAGATATCACATGAAAAATATAATAGTTATGCATTAAAACACCCTATTGATTAGTATTGAGGTGGACCATTCTTCAGCTGCAATGTTGGCAAGTTAGCAGCAAGTAAAAAGGCCAAAATATGCAATACAAAATTTCAAAAACAACCATCTCATTCCATCATTTTCCACCAATCCAAACATAGAAATGAACATCACAAGCAATTAAGCTGAACCAAAAATCAAAGAAACCACGATAAATTCTACTTTCAAAGGTGACCACGGCTCATATTGATAAAGGAAAAGTCAATAAATATATCAATACCAGAGGCCTTAAGCACAAAAATTAAATAGTAAAATCAAATTAAAGAAAGAAAAAAACAAGATGATCAGATAAATTCATATATGTTAGTGTCAACAAAGGAAAGCTTACCAGGACTGAGGCAGAGGAAGAGATGGTATGTCAGCTTACCACGACATGCTTACGAGCAGGCCATGTTCCCTCATTTGCTTCCAATCTATTAATAACATCGCGTAGGAGCTTGTGAAGAAAGAAGACAAATTGAGACTAAACACACCTGTCAGTTGTTGAATGTTCAATTACCCACAAAATCGCAATTACCACAATGCGATAAAATCGAAATCTCAGTTAAACATCATCAAAGCTCATTTATATGGGGTATGTTTGGTTCAGTGTTTCCTTCTGTATATATATAAGTTTATCAAAAAACACAGCGCCCTAAATGACATGATGCACAAACACATAAAAAGATCTTAATCAAAACCCAATTGAAAAATCTATCCATGGAGCATACACAGTCATGAAAGTTGTTAGAATTATGTTTTTTGTAACTGCTTTAATTTATTTTAATTTATTAGATAGGACTGAGTAAATAAGTGGTTGCTACACTTTAGGAGAAAATCCCGTAATTTATCCACCTGAAAACTGTTAAGTGGTTGTTTTAGTTTATTTTTGAATTTTTTTGAATCACTATATATGTAGTGATGGTATATTGAATAAATTATCCTTTTTCCTGAATTCAGAAATTATCCACCGTCTTCTATCTTTATTTCCCAGTTGCTTCATTTTTCTTCTAAAAACCAACAATTGGTATCAGAGCTTTTTTCTTACGGGACCTGTGAAAATGAATGCTGAATCAAATTTCTCATAAGTTGCACCTCCAGTCTTTGATGGAGAAAGCTACGATCTTTGGGCTGTCAAAATGGAAACTTACCTGGAGGCTCTAGATCTTTGGGAAGCTGTAGAAGCAGATTATGAAGTTCTTCCGCTGCCGGATAATCCTACCATGGCCCAGATCAAAATTCACAAGGAGAGAAAAACTAGAAAAACAAAGGCAAAATCATGTATATTTGCTGGTGTTTCTTAAACCATCTTCACAAGAATTATGACTCTTAAATCAGCCAAAGAAATTTGGGATTATTTAAAGGAAGAGTACGTTAGGGATGAAAGAATAAGAAGCATGCAGGTGCTTAATTTAATGAGGGAATTTGAATTGGAAAGGATGAAAGAGTATGAAAAAATCAAAGAATACTCAGACAAATTGTTGGGTATTGCCAACAAGATAAGGTTGCTGGGCAGTAATTTTCCTGATTCCAGAATTATTGAGAAAATTCTGGTAACAGTGCCAGAAAAGTATGAAGCATCTATTGCGTCTTTGGAGAACACAAGAGATTTGTCTAAAATCATATTTGCAGAAGTGCTACATGCATTCCAAGCCCAAGAGCAACGAAGGTTGATGAAGGAAGATCATGTTGTTGAAGGTGCTCTTCTAGTCAAAAGCCAACAAGCGTGAAACTACAAGAAGAATCATCCAGCCAGCAGTCAGAGCAATACAAATAATTACGATAAAGGAAAGGGTGGAAAGAAAAGTTACCCACCTTGTCAACATTGTGGCAAAATGGGTCACCCTCCATTCAGATGCTGGCAAAGACCTGACGCTAAATGCACCAAGTGCAATCAACTTGGGCATGAAGCTGTTATATGCAAAAACCAAAATCAACAACAAGAGGAAGAAGCTAACGCTGCTGATCAGGAGGAGGAGGAAGACCTGCTATTTGTAGCTACTTGTTTCTTGAGCAATGAATCAAGTGAGAGCTGGTTGATAGATAGCGGTTGTACCAACCACATGACCTTCAACAAGGCTCTTTTCAGATATTTGAGGCCAACTGATGTCACCAAAGTCAGAATAGGTAATGGTGATTATATCTCAGTCAAAGGTAAGGGGACAGTTGCAATTACAAGCTGTGCAGGCACAAAGCTTATTCCAGACGTTCTTTCCGTTTCTGAAATTGACCAAAATTTGTTAAGTGTTGGTCAACTGATTGAAAGAGGATTTAGTGTTATTTTTGAAGACAAAAATTGCTTGATTAAAGATGCAGCTGGTCAAGATATGTTCAAGGTGAAAATGAAAGGTATAATTTTTGCTCTAAAACCATTGGAGGAGGAGCAAACTATTTTTTTCATTCAAGGAAAATGTGACAGAAATCTGGCACAAGAAGCTAAGTCATCCTCGTCATATTTTGGGTGCAAAGAGTTTCTTTTATTTTGCAGCAATGGCTGCAACATTAATGTTGATCTTTTTCAATGTGGTTGTAGTTTGTTATAGAGGCAAAACAAATTCTTTCATTAGAAATGTCGATAGGGTTAAGGACATGCCCCTTCAAAGTGATGTATTTGTTGCCCCTTCTAGCTACAATGCTATGGTCATGATCGTATCATGTTTGACCATGGACAAACCAGGAAACAGTTTAATACGTTATTGGAATGAGGAGGAGCTTCTTGACTATGAAGACGAAGAAGAAAAGGAGCCTGAAGGTGCTAATAAAATCAACGGTGAATCTGTCAAGAAGAGTTATGTTGGAATTCACAGTTCAGGAGTAAGATATGTTTTTCTGAAGCCAGATTGATCTTTCATGGACTTTCGTAGTTCAAAAAGCAAGGAGGAGTGTTAGAATTATGTTTTTTGTAACTGCTTTAATTTATTTTAATTTATTAGATAGGACTGAGTAAATAAGTGGTTGCTACACTTTAGGAGAAAATCCCGTAATTTATCCACCTGAAAACTGTTAAGTGGATGTTTTAGTTTATTTTTGAATTTTTTTGAATCATTATATATGTAGTGATGGTATATTGAATAAATTATCCTTTTCCTGAATTCAGAAATTCTCCACCGTCTTCTATCTTTATTTCCCAGTTGCTTCATTTTTCTTCTAAAAACCAACAATAGTATAAAACTTTAAACATTCAATTTATTAGGTATTAGAAATGACCCAGATGGTTAATTGATGCTAGTAGGAAACCAGAAGCACTAACGACATTTCTAACATTGAGTTCAATTGAAATCGAACATAGTAGAGACATTGAGCATAGATCGTGAAACGGGGGTGAAACAAGATGAAAAAACAATGCAGATACATTAAAATTCGTTGCAATGAATCAAAGAAAGCAGGAATGTAAATTTGGTACCGGTTAGATATTAGATTGCGTTAAAGATGAACCCACGAGATTAGATTGCGTTAGAGATTGAGTTGGAATTCGTCGGGGAAATTGAGGTTGTTGGTGGGGGTGTTGGGGTTGGTGGCGGTGATGGTGTCGGTGTGGGGTTTGTTGGGCCTTTTTCCATGGAATCCATGGATTTGAAGTGAACCCAGGAGGAGGGTGAAGCGATGGTGGAGTTGTTGATGAGGCGAGGGAGAGGGAGGGAGCAGAGGCGTTGGATTTTGGTGCGGTAGCGTTTGCCGAATTTTCCCATTTTGTGGCGACACTGGACGGCGATTTTGGCAGTGGGGGAAGCGTTGGGGCACAGGACAGTGACGGCATCAACGACCTCTTGCCAATCGGTGGCTTTGAGGTTGGTGTGGCCGTGGGAGGACCACTTGTCGTGGTAGACGTCGATGAGGGCGGAAGTTTCCTCCGAAATCCAGAATGGCGGGGAAGACAGCGGGAGGAGGTGGATGGAGGGACGGCGAGAGTGAGGGGAAGGGAGGCCGTCAAACTTAATGAAGTGATTGTTTAGAAAAAGATGGCAATAGTCACACGTTTTGGGGCCAGGGGCTAATTCGACCCTAATTCATTCATAACCCATCTGAATAGGATTTTGGGCCAGGGGTTTTGAAAGAGCCCCCTAAAATATGGGCCAACAAAAATGGAGCTAAGTATAAAAAAGGCCAGGTCGACTTCGGGTTTAAAGAAAAACTGACAGCTCTAATAAAAGTTAACAGAGGAACCCAAAACCCTAGCACTTTGCTACTGCGAATGCGCGCTTCCGCACTATGGGTATTTTATTTTTTTTCTGTCTATCTATTTTCTCCCTTCGTTACTACCATTCGGATTGGTTTCCTGATTAATTTGTCCGTTAAGTGAAAATAGTCCTTGTCTCATTCCTTCTTGGAAGTTTTCCGGATTTGATAGGAATGCGCTATTTTTTTTTTTTGGGTTACGAATGTTTAGTATTTCCTTTCAATTTTTGGTTTGGTGTTGATATAATTTTGATTCACTGGACTGACTAGATTTTACATTGGTGATAATTGACAATTTTAGGCTTAACTTTTCCCTTATCAACCTCAATGGAATGAATGATTAATAATGTGTCATGTTTTTGTGTGAAGGTTTGCTTTCTGTTCTTATTTGGTTCTTTAAGGCTTATGTTTGTGGGTTATGCTGGATTAGCTTGTCATTATAGCATTTGGTAGACAAGTGCGTTTCCGCTTTTGGCGTGTTCCGATTGTTGAGTTGTGTTGTTTTATGTTGCAATAGGTGCCTACAAGTATGTCTCCGAGCTTTGGCGCAAGAAGCAGTCCGATGTTATGAGATTCTTGCAGCGGGTGAGGTGTTGGGAATACCGCCAACAACCATCAATTGTTCGTCTGACAAGGCCTACACGCCCAGATAAGGCTCGCCGCTTGGGTTATAAGGCCAAGCAGGTAGGGAAATTTGTATATGTTTTCTTTCTGCTCATTTTCTTCATTGGAAAACTTGGAATCTTTTATGTGACATTTTTAGCTGGATGGTTTCAAAACAGTGGGACTTCTTTGAAATTCCTTTAGGTCGTTTTCTTATTTAGATGTGAATAGCATAGTTATTTAAATTCCGAACTATGATGAAACAAACATTTTGAATGATAGATAGCATAGTTAGGTAAATTTTGAAGTGAAGTTACAGAACACGATGTGACTATATTGAAAAATTGTCCGGATGAATTTATCATTTTTTGTAGTAGAACTTCCATATTTACCAATGATCGGATGCATTTTTAGACTATTTATAGTAATTTTTCTTTGACTAGTACATTAATTGTTACTTGACAAGTACATAGATTTTTTTCTTCCGGCGCATAAACCTTTTTTCATTACTATCATCTAGGCCAGGCCATATAGTGGTCCTGTCTCAGCCTGCTTCACTTGAATTGTGATTGTGATTATAGTATTTGTGTTATTCCAGGGTTATGTGGTTTACCGTGTGCGAGTTAGGAGGGGTGGCAGGAAGAGACCAGTTCCCAAAGGTATTGTTTACGGTAAGCCAACCAATCAAGGTGTTACCCAATTGAAGTTTCAACGCAGCAAGAGGTCTGTTGCTGAAGAGCGAGCTGGAAGGAAATTGGGTGGCCTCAGGGTCCTCAATTCTTACTGGGTGAATGAGGTTAGTTAACATGTTATACCTTTCGTTGAAAGTGGAAGCTGCTTATAAATTGCTGACTGGTTATTGTGATGATGTTCCTGTGTTACAGGACTCAACCTACAAATATTTTGAGATCATTCTGGTGGATGTTGCCCACAGTGCTGTAAGAAATGATCCAAGAATTAACTGGCTCTGCAATCCAGTCCATAAGCACAGGGAACTTCGAGGCCTCACTTCTGCTGGGAAAAGTAACAGGGGTTTACGTGGCAGAGGACATCTATACCACAAAAATCGTCCATCACGCAGGGCAACCTGGAAGCGAAACAACACCCTTTCTCTTCGTCGTTACCGCTGATTTTATTACTGTTATGTTATCTTGCTCCATTTTCTGAAAATTTGGAGTGCATTATATAAGACTATAGGAAATTATCAGTTGTGAACGCCTGAATCATCCTCTTTTTTCAACCCGGAACCCCGATTTAGTAGCTAAACTGGAGAGATTCATGATGTCATATTTTTGCTATCTGTTGGTATTGTTTGTTATTGATTTTGTGGTACTACATAATAACTTTTCGTTTTTGAGGCAAATGATTTAGTATAATGTTGGAAAAACGGTATCTTTTAGGCTAAAAGATAGACACAAAAATGTCATTCTCCATGAGTATCTTCAATCCTGAAAGTGCTTTTTACAAGGTACATTCAAAAAGATAAGAAACTCTCAATCATGAAAATTTTATGCATATGTAATTTTATACTGAAATAATGAAAGATAAAATATAATCCATAAATAATGCTAAATAATTATTATTACATACATAAATTTTACTCTCCATGTAACTGTCAATAAATTTACAAACAAAAATATGTTTATATATAACAAATGCAAAAATTATCTATTAAATTTATTTGTATGCAAATTGAGTAATTCTACATGTGAAATGGATTAATAATCTACGGAAATGATGCATATATAATGTTTAAGTAATCTTTTATGTCACTAAATCCGTATGTAACGCGTATAATAATTATTTTGTAACATTTTAATAGCAAAAATATTTTTTTTTAATGTTTTGTTAGTCAATTGTATCAAAGTTAAAATAAGAGCAAGAAACATTAAATCAAATAAAATGAAATTATAATAGCACATCCAAAATCAAGTCATAACAACATATTTTTCAATGAAAAGCTAAGAACATATATTTAAGAAGTAAAGTGATCAAGTCTTTGGTGGATAGTTTTGTATTTGGTGTTATTCCAGATGTTGTTAATTACAAATATGACCCGTTATATCATAAATTAAATAATAATAATAATAATAATAATAATAATAATAATGTTATAACTCATAAACTTTGAAAAAAGAAAGTATAAAGATCATTCTTAATCAACTATTAATCATATAAATAAATATTTTTCCATTTTTATGTTTCGTGACATATGATGTAATTGTATTTATTTTAAAAAATGAAGTAAAGAAAATATTCAATTTATAATCAAATATTAATTTTTTAATTATTAGTGTTATATTATTTTATTCTACTGTTCTTAATAAATCTTTTGAAAACAGTTAATTTCATTCATTATTAATTATGTCTCATATGAATTTATATATTTCTCACAGAAGAAATGTATTTCACAAATTTCATATTTTTGGGAAAAGTGGAGCGCGTGAATATCTCATACATTCTCAAAGGGTTTTTGAATATTTTAGGTAATATTAAAGATGAAAATTGACTACAAATCACTATTTTATGGATAAAATTAGCCTCACCCTTGCCAAGATACTAGATTTAGTAAGAATAATAGGCGAGAAAAGAAATGGGAAAGCATTTACTATTGGATTTTTATCCTTACTCTAATTATAATGTTTGGGTATACTCTAGTTAAAAGTTACTATAACAAAATATAGAATAAAATAATATTACTGAGTGCATTCACAATATAAAAAATATATTACAGTTCTTTTAATTAAATAATCATATTTTAAAATAAAATATGTAATTTATTTTGCATACAACAAATATATATTAATTACATAAATATTAAAGTTAAGATATTATAAATTGATAACTTATGTTAAATGTTTTAGTATAGTTAACCTTTTTAAACAAAAATCATTTGATTAACTAGTTTTAAAAAATTGAATAAATTACAATTCTAATTTAAAAATATAGTAATATTGTAATCATTAAAAATATATTAAATAATTCATTAAAATCTCATATAAAAACAAATTATAGAGATTTCTTTTAATAAAAATAATTATGCAGTATTATGTATAAACATATTCATATTTAAATACTAATATGAGTTCGCATCATATTGAAAATTATATTAATATAATAAACCTATAATATACAATAAAGATACTAAAAGTAACGTATAATTATATACACATTAATATTAAAAATGTCTTTAAAGATTTAAATGCGGAGAATCTATAATTGAGAACAATTTGATAATATTTTTATAATTAAAAAGAAATTGTAATTAAGAATTATTTTAGAATTGTCATATTTAAGAAGTCAGTTTTGAAATAATTATTATCCACACATTTAATATTATGTAATAACATTATTTTTATTCAATTTTATGATAACTTTGTGTTTTTTCCATTTTTCGCTCACTTTGTCATGCATTAGCGTCAACAATGCTTAGAAATTACATTATAATATGTTAATTAGAAGGAGAGAATTAGTAGAGGAATGTAGGGATATAGAGGTAGCACAATCCCTAAGCGCATATTTCGTATTTCAATTATGAATTTATATATACCTCATTTCATACTACTTCTATACATATTCATTTTACGTCTTCTTATATTCACCTCACCGTTATTACTTCAAATTCTGCTTTTTATATAAACATGTCTATATCTAATCAACAAAATATGCAAGCAACAACAAATTACTTATTATATCTATTTTAAATTTGTATAGGTTGTTTATCTCTTATCTTTTTATTGGTGAAATTTGAAAGTAGTTGAAAAACTTATGAAGAGACAAAAATATGAAGATGTTATAAAATTTGTGCATTTATAATTAAAATATCTTTACTATTCAGAGTTATGTTTGTTTCACGGTTCCACAAACAAAGGTCAAAAGTTGCATTTGTTGTGGTCAAAACCCTGATTTACAAGTAAGGACATTTTTCGCACTCACTAACTCGCAAATCTCATTATTCTTTATGAAGGTTTTGGGAGTGATGCTTCCTACACCTCCAATTTTACTTATTTGTCCTTCAGTCAAAATACAATTAATCAGTTACACAAAAGTTCAACTATATTCACTAATTGATAAACTCTTCTTTTTTTTCCTTAAAGTGATTTCAAGTTGATTTAATTAATTTGTCTAGTAACTCGTAGCAATTAAGAGGTTTGAAAGTTTATATATTAAAATTATTTCTGGAGATAGAAAGCTTGTACGAGAATATTTCTCAAGTGGACTTTTTTTAAGTTGGAAAGATTGTCTGATAACTTTTATTACTCGTGATTGAAAATAAACACTGTGATCTCGACTTTTAAAATGATATCTCCCTTCTCATTATATATATGCAAAGGGAATTTGCATTGCATCACTGTATTCCTTTCACATCTATGTTTGGTTTTTCATAGATTTCAATTTCAATTTGTCACAAACAAAAATCAAAAGAATGAAACTCTCGGCATACCTTATAATCATTTTCTCTCTCTCTTTCTCTCAATGCTCAAGTGTCTCAAATTTTGTCTCTGAAGCTTGCATGGAGGCGTCGAAATTTGACCAAGGTTTGAGCTATGATTTCTGTGTTGCATACCTCTCTAATTGGCAGCCACCAAGCAGAAACGTCGAAGATTACTGGGTGAAGTCAATTCAGTTACTCAAATCCAACGGAACCAACATGCTTTCCTTCATTTCGAAGCTCTTGAACGACAAGAGATTTAATGAACGCACGAAGGATAGCCTAAAAGGTTGCTTTGATTCTTACAAGGATACGATGTCGGAATTAGATGCTGCTGTGGTTGCTTTCAAGGCCAAGGATTTGGACACTGCTGGCATCAAAGTGAGTGAATCCTTAGATACCCCACTTATCTGCCAACGCTCATTCAACGATCCCAAAGGTAGAAACCTTTCTCCTTTAACAAACCAGAATAACGCCTACTTCAAACTCAATGTAATACCTCTCGTGCTCCTCCAAATCTTGACCAAACATTCCTAGTCAAAACTCTTCTATTCAACACCTCTACCTACATTCATACTTCAATAAACAAACTCATAAAGTTCCATCATTTATTATTTCGCTCTTTTACTGCCTGTCTTGATTTTTTCCTTTTACATTTTTATCTATGTTTTTATATATATGCGATTTTTTTTCTTTTATTTTATTACCTATAGTGGATCATTAATAAAATCTCACAAAATCATGCATGCATTACGTGACAAAAATTCCAGTTGTTTCTTCATACTATATTAATATACTTGACAATTACAGAAAGCTTACCAAGAAAGAATTAAAACTGTGTGTAAACACTAAACATAAGAACGTTTTAGCTCTGCTTTTTACAAACTATATATATATATATATATATATATATATATATATATATATATATATATATATATATGTTAAAGGAAGTTAAGAATAGAAGTGAGCAAGCATTCATGGATTTGATCTGGCCATGGGTTGATGCAATACTAATGATGATTCCTCTTCCCTGCATGCGCAATAAAGCCCTTTAATCCTTTTCTTATTACATTTGAATTAAATATTTTCATAGAATAGTATACTTTTTTTTACTTTGATTTGTAAGCTTATGAAATATCTTATTTTTTCAAATTTAATTTCGCATAAATTTTTAATTTTAATTACATTGACGTAGTATCTTGATTAGCATTAACGTTTTAATTTATATTTAACTAAGACTAATGAGATACGTTATTAGCATTGGTTATATAAACAAAAATCATTCTTTGACACGACAATTCACTGTTAACATTGAAATCACACGGTGGGTCCCACCATTTTAAATATTTTTTAAAAGAAAAAGAATAGATTTGGAAGAAAAAAATACAAAAAAACAGTGTCATTTGAGTGTAAATGACACGTGTGCGTGTCATTGTACCAGCACCCTTATATAAAATATGTCATTAGATTTTCTTTTTTACTTCTCTTTCTTCCTCTCTTTTTTTCTTTTGTTTTTCCTTTTCTCCCTCTGTCACGCCTTCGTGCCACCTCCGGCTCATCCTCATCCTTCTCCCCCTCCTATCTGTCTTCTTTTACTTTTTCCTCTTCTCCTTCGCCCACCTTCTTCTTTTCCATTTCATTCACTAACACCAATAATCATCATTTGTGTAAGTGGCGTTCCTCCACATCACAGTCATTCCATGTCATTGGTTCTTTTATGTCATCGACACACCCACGTCAACGCCCAGTGCCACCGCTTCACCGCCAAGCCACTTCCTTCTTCTCTTCTTCTCCTTTTAATATACAAAAGACTCCATTAAACTAGATAGAAAATTTGCCGTCCAAATGTTTTACATCATCGATTACTGTAATCATAAATTACTAACGAAAATATACGTTAATAATAAAAATTGAAATTTAGCGGTAAACAATTATTTTGTTTGTCGTTAATAACTATAATGATATTTTATTGACATAAATATCCTTTGGCAATAATAATAATAATTTATTAACAGATTTTTTAGACAAATTTTATCTAATGCTTAGTTACCGATACAATTTAAATTGTGAAATATGTCGAAAAATTTATATGTTAATTTAGATTTACTGACAAATTCATTGTCAACGCTAATTAAATAAATTATTCCAAAAAAAGGTAAATTTTGACTTCGTTCCTTTAAAAAATTTCTTTGTTTTTATTTTTTAAAATTGAAATTGTCACTAGTTCATATATATATTTTTTTCATTTATATGACAGTAGTTAACATTCGTACTTTAAATAAAATGTTAAATGACTATTACTTAAGAAATAAAATGTTAATATTCTAATTAACACATATTAAATTATAATTCTCATATTTCAAGACCTGTCTTACTTTAACCACGTAATTTGAAACTATGTCATGATCCTCCAATGTTTTTCATTTCGGTCGCATAATTAAGATGTATAACACCATAAATAATGTGTTTATCGTGATTTAGCATCGAAAAGTAGAGTGAAACAGGCTCGATGAAAACTCTCTGCATTGGCTAAAACTGGTTGTACCATTTTAAACCAGCAATTTGACGACGATAGTCATTGAAATGACATGTAAAGAATGTGTGTCAATTTATCACAATCAACACATCCTAAGACAATCCGCCCCTATTTTTCTAAGATTTAGTCTTAATCATAACTATTTGTATTTTTCTTAAAGTGTAAAATTAATAAATTAACGAAAATATTAATTAAAAATTATTTTTAAATTATTGTCGAACAAATTAATGAAATTTCAATATGAAAAAAAAATATTCTTATTTTATTCTAACTATGCAAACTTATCAAATTAATCATGGAAAAAACGCTCCGTTGGAAGTCCTCATGTCACTCACGAAGGAACTGATAAAATTAAAAGAATAAAAAAAAAACTTATTAATTCAAGAGTAGGGAATGTTGAGGATGTAGTAGGGAGAAACTATTTCATGATTTGCAAAATGCTTCATGCATATAGTCCATAAGCTTTCTGGGCTAGGTAAAACTTTTGCAATTGATGAGATAATTTTAAAAATTTCTAAAATTTAGAAGTTTCAAATAATTTAAAAAAAATGTACTTTGCCCTTTACTTCATTTAAACCGTTTTCATGTTATATTTATGAATCGAAACTATAGAAAGTGGCTATATTTTAGGAACTTATATGAACAAACTTAATAAGGACTATACGACACTTACTTGCACTTTTAGAAATTCTTTTCAATTTCTTTAATTTCGAAAATGAATGCGACAACAGTATATACATTTTAAAGGATAAAATTATTTTTATCCTTGAATAAAAATGTAATTTGTAGAAATATTTGAAAAATTCTGAAATAGAGTTTGATGAAAAAAAGGTATGTTGTTGCCCGAACTTTTCGTCCGTACTGAATCTGTCATGTATGTGACCCCACGAAGCTTCCGCAGCTAAATGGTTCCACGAAATTACTGACGAACCCTACTATTCCACTGCTGCTGAAAGTGCTGCATATACCCAGAAAACACTCCCCTTAAATAATGAACCAATGTAAAGGCTAAAACAGTACTCTCTCATAACTAAGCAACAACTAAAAAGCATTTAAGGAAACTTCCTTTTTGACACTACATTTCCACTAGCTCCTGCTATCCCTTCACGTACATGAACCATATATACATAGCTTTGCATGCATGAGCAACACTCATATATACGCACCACTTTCAGTCCATACCAAACCAACGATGTCTCTGCCCTTTTTACCGCTGTTCTCTTTCACCCTTTTTTCCTTGTTTATCACCACACTCTCCCTTGGAGCAAGCTCCACCTGGGGTGTGCCCAAGGACATAATCGAGCAAACCTGCGAAATATGTGCGAACCAATCTATCATATTGAGCTACGGACTATGCTCAAGTTCTCTTCCGGTAGTTCCGGTGAGTCACTCTGCAAATCTTGAAGGGTTGGCGTTGGTTGCAATGGAGCTAGCACTAGAGAATGTGAGTAGTACGGTGGCAACAATAGAGAAGCTATTGGATAGCACAAGCGTTGGTAGCTATGCTTTGGGGGCCTTAACAGATTGCTTGGAACTGTACTCAGATGCAGCATGGACAATAGTGAACTCGGTGGGGGTTTTCTTGTCGGGGAATTATGATGTAACTAGGATGTGGATGAGTTCAGTTATGGAAACAGCATCAACATGCCAGCAAGGTTTTACAGAGAGAGGTGAAGTTTCTCCTCTGACACAGGAGAATTATAATCTCTTCCAGTTATGTGGGATTGCGCTTTGCATTATCCATTTGGCTACCCCTACACAGCTTCTAAACTGATCCATTTCTCTTTATAATACGAGACACGTTATATTCGTATCTCAAAATGGACAACCAGGGTGTTAAGTATTGTATCTTAATAACTGAAGGAAGAAGAAGAAGTTTATCTATGCTGTTTCTTTTTATTCTTTTAGTTTTTAGTAGAATTTTTTCTTTTAGCAGCGCGACTTTTTAGAAAATATTTCGTGATGTAAATATTTTAATATTTACATGATGTACAAATATATTAAAATAATTAATAATAAAAAAATATGGATATTAATTTACTAGATGTATTTTTTTTTTTGGTAGTCTTTTTTATCTGAAAATTTTAATTGTTAATATGTTAATTTTTGGTTAGCTATAAGAAAAAGTCAGAATGGTTCTGTGAAACGGGACATTAAAGATTACGTTGTTATTGCTTCGGAAGCTATTAATTTTTAAGATAATAAATATTTGGAAAATGTTCTTTTTAACAACTTTTTTTTTTATAACTATTTAACAAGTTTCATGTAACAACTTTTTTTTATAACTATTTATACGTGACCTATTATAAAATATAAAATGTTGTTACAGTGTTTTAGTTTTAATACCTGATTTTGCAGTTGGATAAAAACGATTCTAAATTCTGATAGGCTTTCTCTCTGCGTTAACGGTAGATCTGTTGGTTTCTTCCGTTGTTATAAGGGTGTTCGTCAGGTGATCATCTTTCTCCTTTATTGTTCTGCATCTGCATTACTGAAGAAGGTCCTGGTAAGAGAAAAAATTACGAATGATATGTACGAGAAGTAAATGAGATTAAAATAATATTTACAAGAACTAAATTAGATCATTTTTAAGTATGGTATAGAAAATAAAATATGTATAACTATGAAATCTAAAAGAATAATATACTTTTAACTACATTTTACGAAACAAAAACTTGATTCTAGCTTTACTTTCTAACCCGTAAATCAAATTTGTTTAATCAACAAATTAAATACATTCGTCATTTTAATTTTACCAAGTATTTGATCCTAGGCTGTCATGGTAATTGATTTGTATTCCTTCTTTAAATCACTGTCTTGCCGACATGCACTGTACCGGTTCAGGCTTCCAGCACCAATTGATAAAAACAATTCCTCTTCATTTTTTTTAAAGTACAATTAATAACCTATATTATTTTTATTCTTTGTAAATGGAAATAAATCTAAAGTAGTATTCATTTTCTCAAAATTTATCTAAACAGAGCCATAAACACTGTAATTCATATTCTCAAGTTTATGCAATATTATTGCTTCACCAGCTAAAATCGAATCATTAAGGATCCTAAAACACATACTAGAGATCTGTTTTGGAAATAATAATAATAACTAGAAAGAGTAAGTAACACCAGCACATACCCATCGTAATTAACTTCATTTCCTCTGTATTCTTTCTCTCGTAGTGCTTTTCTTTCTTTGTGAGATTGCTGAAGAGAGAAAAGCAAAATCGAATTATCGAAAGAATTGAATTAGATTCATTTACAGAGTAAAGCATTCCACAAATCTGAGGTGCACATTGCATTGTGGTTGATTTGTGAGAATGGCGCCAGTATCGGCTCTCGCAAAGTACAAGCTAGTGTTCTTGGGCGATCAGTCCGTTGGGAAAACCAGCATAATCACTCGCTTCATGTACGACAAATTCGACAACACGTATCAGGTTTTCTTCTCAGATCCGATCGTACTTTCATTATTTACAGCCCATTCTTTCTCCATTCTTTATAAAATCAAGAGATCACTGTTATACTGTGGGATGGGCATGTGATCATCACAGTTGGAAGAGGATTGGAGATATTTATCGAATTTAGCTTCGTCGTTTGTTTTTACGAAAATCTTAGTTCAACGACTATCAAAACGTTGGATTAGTTAGGATTCCTGCTTAGAAGCAGTAATCAGTCAGTTAGTTTTCCCCCTTCTCTGTTTGCGCACACCCTATATATGCTAGGTTCCCCTTTTCTCTCATGTATGAAAGCTTACAGATTCAGTAAGAGTTTTGAGTTTCCTTTACCTGTTTCGAGCTTTCCCTTTGCTTCCATGCTTTCTTCCATCTCCGCTGCCATGGACGCTTCTCCCGCTACAGCTCTTCCTCTCTTATACCATTTCTGATAACGACGCCAATGTGTTTTGGGATGTGGAAATAATTTTACCCTTCGTCTTTGACCTTTTGAGTTTTACCATTTCCCCCTCTTTAAATACTGATTAGCATGCAGACATTTGTAATAAATTTCATCCCAAAAATTTGGAGCCTAATGCAATTGTGATTTTTATTTGTTTATGATGAATATTGCGATTCCATGGGAGGAAATAGCATAGGGAGGAGAGAAACAGAAAACAGTTTCAGTGTAGCACATGTCTCAAAAACTTGAGCTATGTGGAGGTCAAATACTTTAGTTTAGTAGTAAATTACTTGTAAATAGAAAAACTAGGCGCTAAAAGTAATCTATCCCTTAACTGGTTGTGGTTCATTGCATCTATTCTCTTAACCTCTGTAGCACCAGTAATGCTGCTTCCACATTATGAGCAGCTATAATTGTAGATATTCATTGAGTTCTTTACATTTTTCTTGAATTATGTCTTATATACTATTCTTGGTTTATGTTCATTCCCATTTTTCCAAATTGAGTCGTTTACAATTTTGTAGTTTAAAACTTATTTTTCCTTTTGTAAAACAGGCTACAATCGGTATCGACTTCCTATCAAAAACTATGTATCTTGAAGATCGAACTGTTAGACTGCAGTTGTGGTAAGATGTTACTTGATCATTTTTGCAAACTCTACTCTGAAGTGTAAGGAATATTTGTGATAAAAAAAGGTTATGGGAAGGGAAGAAAATGTTGTTTCTTCTAGATTTAAGACGGAAGGGCAGAAGGGGAATGTGAATGCTATTATTTTAACAATCTAATTTTCGCGTTCCTTCTTCAGTATACAGCCATACTGGAATAGTAAATTTTGGAATCCGGAGTGAGTAAAGATAACTTCCCTGCAAATAAGGGGCAAACGTGCAAATTACTGAACTGCGCACACATTATAATTTGATGTTTATTGTGCATTAGTGAAAATGTGATATTTTATGATTATTAACATTTTGCTTTCTTCTCTGAAAATTTTGGAGCAAATTACGTTGACACTTCTTTTGATTAGCCAATATCACACTTGTAACCCTCCATTTTTGAGATCACAAAAAGCCTTATGAATTCTATAATGCCATGGCAGTCTCACCCTTGTTTTGTTAGGGAACTGTTTCCATCAATATACGGTCGTCGTGAAGAAACTCCAAAAGTGACACGCCCATAACTTGATTTGAAAAAGTTATATATGAATAATTTTAGACATGAAAATGCATTAAACAGATATTTTAGGTATGAAAATGCATTAAACGGACATGTACAACTCGTGTGATAACTTTACATTAACAAACACGGCCGTGAAAGGAATAGAGAATAGTTAGTGTCCAACGTTATAAAGTCCAAACAAAGAAGGTGTGAGGGTAACCAAAACTGGGAAAGGTCTCGGAGTAACTTGGCAAAAAATTTATCCATTTAACTTTTAACCTTTTTGTCTTAATCTCATAACTTTTAGTCTCACTACAATGTCTATTTGCAATGGTTTCCAAATATTGTTAGCCCTTCTCGTGTATTCCTTTGTAATTTATAGTATGATAGCAGCTTTTGGTTTTGAACTGGATTGATTTAAGCTGAACATGATGCTATAAACCATATTATAATCAGCAGTCTTTGATTTCTTCTGCTTTTGTATATTTGGCTTTATTTCGAATATTGATGTACAGTGGCTAAAAATGGATTGAATTCAATTTGGTTGGTAGTTTTTTCGTTTCCATACAGAAGCATGACACTGTTGTACTTTAATTGAATGATTTCAAGATTTTTCCGTCTCTAACTCACCTTTCTTTTCATGTGTCGCAGGGATACAGCTGGACAGGAAAGATTTAGAAGTCTTATTCCAAGCTACATTAGGGATTCATCTGTTGCTGTTATTGTTTATGACGTTGCAAGTAAGCCACATCGATGTGCTTTCTTTCACCTATTTCCTTCGCAGTTTATAGTTTCTTGGACATTTCACCACAACAATTGCTAATAGATAATTATAGTTGTTTTTTTTATGCCGGTTAATTGAAACATAGATTTTGAAGAGCTGAGTTTGCAATTCATTATTTATTTCTTACTAGGGAAGAAGACTTATATCTAAGAGGAACATGTACTTGGAATATTAAAAGAGAAAAAAAAAGTTTCACTTCATTTAAGTTATTCCATTTTCTTTCTTTAGAATGTGAAAATATTTATTTTTCACATAAAGTGGGTCTAAAGGTTCCTGTGGCAACTAGGTGATACATTATCAGGAACCAGAGCTTCTCAAAAGTAGCTATCTCTTGCAGCTGCTACTTGTTATTCTTACATAACATGAACCTCTCTGAATGATTCAAATAACTTGTGCATAGGTTTTGTTCATTGCTCCTAAACATAATGATGGTTTGTTTATTCCTCCTAAACATAGTGATGGGATGCTTTCTTATTATTTGCTGTTCTCGTCATATAGGCCGCCAGACTTTCCTAAACACACCAAAGTGGATAGAAGAGGTGCGCAGTGAAAGAGGCAGTGATGTTATTGTTGTTCTTGTTGGGAACAAAACTGATCTTGTGGACAAAAGGTAATTACTAATCAGTGGTAGACAGACCTCATCAAATTCTTTATATGCCCCTGTTGCATGACATGGCTCTTTCGTCCGCAATCTTCTAATGACCTATTTCATGTTTATTTTTTGCTAATTACTAATTCAACACTAACGGAAAGTTTGGGCAGCTTAGTAAAGATATTGTTTGACCAAGGAAAGTACACCAGTACAAATAATCATTTCATTCTTTAGCCACTAGATAGACTGTGGGATGAGACTCAGAGAACAATACCTTGAGAAATAGATGGAAGTTAATAAAAATTGGTCAATCATAGGAATTGTCTAAGATATTAACTACATACCTGAAACAGTTACGGTGCCACTGTTCTCAGCCTTGAATAGTGTTCCTTGAGAATGAATGACTCACAATAAGTAAGTCCACTATGATGAAATGAATAACAGATCAAGCTTTAGATTAGACAGATACATCACAAACTTCCTTTGCAACGTGTAAAAGACTTAGAGAAAACTCAGAATCTAGTTAGCTGACGAGTTCCTCCATTGTCTTCAATGACATTTTTGGGGCTTTATTCGCTCTCTTCTTTTCTTCAATGTATTTATGATCTGGATATGTGAACATCAGACAGAGAGAGATATCTGGGCAAAGTGGGAGGAGGGATGTTATCCTATTTTGGCTGTCCTTGCACTGTCTGCTATATTTGCAGCAAAAACCGGTTAAAAGCGTGTCTTTTTCTTGCTAATGACTGAATATTCTTTCCTGACCTAGTGAATTTGGAACAAACCGTGCAATTGGAAAATATTATTTCTGCTGATTAAATAATCTCGTTTTGTTTAGAAGTTCTGTCATGAAGCTGCAAAAGAAAAAGTGATTACGGGGCTCCCTAAAATAAGCTAACTGAAACACGCATAAAAATGTTGCGTAGCTTTTGTTAATAAATATTGTAAGAGAAGAGTTGCGGTTTATGCCTGTTAGTAAGACTGAATTGTTTTAGTAGTTATTAGTTATTTTAGCAGTTATTAGTAAGCGTAACTGCCTCTGAGCAATTGTTAGGTCTCTTATAAGTAAATGTTATAAGATGAGAGTAGGGATTTAGGCTTTTTAGTAGGACTGAATTAGTTCAGCACTTAAAGTACTAAAATGCTAAAAAGCTTAGATCCCGATTCTCCTCTTATAATATTTACTTATGAGAGGCCTAACACACTGATATCCGTTAAAAGAATTAGTAGAACCCATACCCTTTGATAATCTAAGAAAGTGAGAACTTCATTTACTATTTTAGGCTTTAGCATGAATGGTTTAATCCGTGAGATGCTTCTTCAATGCTCTGCATGCAGGTTTGAATGTCTTATGAACTGTTTTGCATTTCCATTCAGTAGCTTATTTCCACCATGACATTGCTATGGTACAGTGACTAATAATTTTTTACAAATATTTAGAAATCCCTTATACGCAAGTAGCTGCCAATGAAATGCTTGACAACTCACCTTGCATCCTAATAATTCAGGAACAAATTGGTTGCCAGAATAATGTAATTTTTGCATTGTCTTTTAATTACGACTAATATTCTATAATATGAAACTACAGGCAAGTGTCTACGGAGGAGGGGGAAGCAAAGTCCCGAGAGCTGAACGTTATGTTTATTGAAGCTAGTGCAAAAGCTGGCTTTAATATAAAGGTAAACATCTCCCTTCTTTGCCATAAATATTTAACAAGTATCAGCTTGAAATTATACAGAAAAAATAGTTATTTTCACCACTCGGTAGTGAGAAGCGTGTATTTTATTTTTATTTTTTAATAATTTTTTGTGTGTAGAGCCAATGTTGCTTTGGATGAGATGTTTTAAATGGTTCAAATGGGGGATAATTGATAAAAATCCCTCCAGACAATGGTTTTAGGCGTCATTAACGATTGAGATATGTTCTTCAGAATGAATACAACATTTGGTTTTTTCTATATAACAACATAAATTTTTCCTAATGTTTGCTTCTTGTATGTTGGAATTTAGATATACTTGCCGGCATTTACGATATAGATATGGCTTTATATGCTTGGTCCATACATTTTATCGTGCTGCTTTATCAAACCTACAATTTTAGGCCCTGTTTCGAAAAATTGCTGCTGCATTACCCGGAATGGAGACACTATCTAACACAAAACAGGAAGATATGGTCGACGTGAACCTGAGGTCTTCTGGTAACCATGATTCCCAATCTGAGGCGGGTGGATGTGCTTGCTAATTGTGCCTTGTCCCAAAGTTTTGTATCTTTCTGCCTGACGCTATTTATTTTGGAATGTGTTTGCCTCAGTTCTGTAAAGATTCATCAGTCCTTACGACTTAAACAACTATGTGAGAAAAATTACTAAAATCAAGTGAAAGAACCAGTATTACAGATATCATTGGTTAGTTGGTTATTCATTATTGTTATGTTTGATAAAGGACAGAAGTTATCATTGACGCATTTACCTTCTACTGTTCTTTATCATAATTATAAAAGCTAGCTAGGAATGTATTCAAAGGTAGAAGAATGAATGTATTACCCCCACAGTACTTCAAAAGAATAATAAGTAACTTGCTGATATAGTTTAACATCTTTACCTCAAAGCTCATATTCAGAATTATAAATTTAACATATAAATTTTATAAAACTATTTCAACGTAACCTGCTGATATAATATATCATGTAGGACTCTTGAATTTTAAATAAAATTTTAAGTCTTTAGAATAGAAAATAAGTTTTTATTGTAAAATTAATTATTTTTTTAATAAATTATAAAAATAATAATATTAAATCAGATTTTCTAATATTCTTTTATTAGATTAAAAATTATAATTGTTAGTACTAGACTTTTAAACCTAACTCAACTTCACAAAATCAGTTTTAAGGTTAGGTGTAACATCTCAAAAATATAGTTTTAAACTATACTTAAGAGTCTTTACATCTATAATAAAATAGGACAGTTACAAGAAAAAAATAAAGTTAATTTACAGTTTTTCTAAAATAACCATAAATTTAAAACTTTAACAAGTACAAATTGAACGGTCATATAAATCAAGTATAAACCAAACGGTCCTAAACTAATACAAAGAAGTACAAGACCGAGCGGTCTTACAAGATTAAACTATTCACACACATGTATAAAACATATAAACACTTCTTAACCGACTCCTTAATCAGACCGTCCGGACCAATATGAACATGTAACTTATTGTCATTCGTGCACCCGTGGAAGGTAATCTGGAATCCTCACGATTACTGTAGCTGAAAACCCAAGCTGCCACATGAGGTTAGCCCTTCATCCCTCATTGTAGCTGGAACCCTAAGCTATCACATGAGTTTAGTCTGTTAGCCACCAAGTTATATGCGACCAGGCCTTTTGTTATTCTTACCACATGCCCACATGCAATCACCATTCTCTACTTGATACTAGGTGACCATTAGAATGTCAGGATGAACGACGCACTAAGTTCCCCATTTTCATACTGTTACTACTTCAACAATCATTCACCGAGACATTCCTCCTTGGAATTCTCTTTCACATCCTTATTATACTTATCATTCCATACCCACATACTTTCTTATACATGATACATTTAAGTAATAAATAATCAGAATAACACATAGTAACAAGTCTTTCAAACCGAATGTATCAAGATAGGTTCAGACCGAACAGTATACAACCACTATCCCTGAACACGACCGAATGGAATAATACTCCCAATGTGTGAACATGACCGAACGATCATTTAAAAATAAGACTCAAACACGAGTTGAACACTTGAACCTTAGACCGAACACTTATTGACTTAGGTCGAACTCCAGGGGCTTGGCCGAACACTATTGGTTTAGGCCGAACACTATTGACTTAGTTGAACACTATTAGCTTAAACCAAACACTATTAGCTTAAGTCGAACACTATTAGCTTAAGCTGAACACTCTTGTCTTAGACCGAATACTAATGGCTTAGGCCGAACATTCTTATCTTAGGCCGAACACTAATGGCTTAGGCCGAACACTCTTGGAACCGAATATAATTACAAGACTGATTACTACAAAGAGACCGAGTGCTAGTACAAGACCGGACACTTCTGAGACCGAGTGCTAGTCTATGACCGAGCATTATCCAAACAGTATATGACCGAGTGGTCATAAACAGATAAGGTCTATAACAGCCCAAACACAATTGAGACCAAAGACTGAATAAATCGAACGCTACATTCAACTGAATATTAGCACAATATCGATCGATACTTAACTGAGAATCCACAATATCATAACTCAGTTAAGACTGAACACCCAAGAAAGTCGAACGGTCATTAACAGGTAAGGTCTCCAAGACTAAACACAGTTAAGACCGAACACCAATACTAGAAAAAGTACTAGTGTATAACCGTTCGATCATTAACTGAAAACTCCACAGAAGTAGAATTCTTGTTAAGACTGGACAAAGGGGAAATGTCGTTTGGTCCTTGAAAGACCTTCAGCTAACTGCATAATTCTGCAGAATGACTGCAGAATTAAGAACAACACCAATCTTACAAATTTCATTATACTCACCCAACTTTCAATCCTTCAACTTATATTATACCTTCCTATACATTAATTAAGAGTACCTAAATCTTTCTAACATCATTAAAAGAGTTTCATTCACAAATTTGAGGATCAAGTCTGTAGAATCATGAACTCAATGATCGAGAACCATATTTACTAGTTTTAGTACAGTTTTAAGTAATTCCAAAGGCTCTAATCAGTTCTAAACAACTTGTCCATATTTTCCCTACAGACCAAAACCCAAATGACCACATTTTTCCCATTTTTATCATTTCATTTCGTGACAATACCCTTGGCCATGAACCCAAAATTATACAGAAACATTTCAATATGAACACAGTACACACCATCAATACCAAACACCCAAATCCTTCAAATTCACATTCATGCATCAAAGCCAATTAATTAAATTATCTAGCTTCCCTTACCTCTTGATCGAACAACAAGCTCAATCAACTGTAAAGTTGCATTCACCACCCACCAAAATCCTAGAACACCTAAAGCTCACCGATAAAGAAGGAAAAATCACCCCCAAAAGACCAAAAACATGATTAGAATCGAGAGTAAGAAAATGATGGGCACATGCAGTCAGAAACTTGGCTTGCATGTACCGGAAAACAAAATTTCTGGGCAAAGATGAACTTATGGATTCTAAACTTGCTGTTGATCGGTGGAGAAGGATGATCTTGACTTCCAGATTACTTAAACGATGGTTGTTTGAGGAAAAGGTGAAAGGAGATGAAGGATTTCTAGAGAGAAGGAGGAGAAAAGATAGAAGCTCGCGTTTTAGAGAGATGCAAATTCTGAAAAAAAAAATAAGGGAATGAGCTTCGTTTGGAATTTATATAAAATGTTTGTCTCTTTGTTTTTGAGACATCTGTCCCCCTTTACATCTGTCCCCCTTTACACATGTCATTTTCAAGGGTTGACATAAGGTTTGCACCCACTTATATATTATGAGTTGACTTTATCTCTAGTTGATGTGAGACTTTCAACAATAATGAAATCTTAAAAATGATGTAATATAACAAGAATAAAAGAATAAAATAAAAACTTATGACATGAGCTTTGGCATGAAGATAGTTTAAGATGTTATTCACTCTTCTATTACCCAAGAGGAAGAAATTGATGGAAATATTTGATCAGCAAAGCATGACTGTGAGAATATTATATTAAGATTGAAAATATTATTTTCCTAAGAGTTTCAAGATATAAAATTGAATGGAGATGGTTAAAATTTTGATGAACATTGAAAATCGAAAGGGTAAAGGTTATATAAAGTTAACGGGCAACACAGACAAAAGTGGAGGAGGAAAGTAGAAAGTAATGTTAATTCCTAAAGGAAATGGGTGTTATGGGGAAACAGGAGCAAGTGCTGTTTGCGGCATGGAGTCATGGAAGGAGGTGCAGGAGTTGAGCCAGCTTTTGCTCCAACTGGTCGTTTCTGGCCTCTCCCAACACTCTCTCTTTGCCACCTTAGCCATCAAGAAACTGTGATAGAAGAGGTCCACGGCGAAAGAGGCAGTGATGTTATTATTGTTGTTCTTGTTAGGAACAAAACTGATCTTGTGGACAAAAGGTAATTGCTAATCAATGGTAGACTGACTTCATAAAATACGCGGAGAAAGTTGGTTCTTGCTGCGAAAATGTCATTTAATGGAATCTCGTGAGACGAGGGATGGAACACCAAAAGTTCTAGTTAAGTTTTGTAAAAAAGAAAGAAATTCCAAATTTTGAAATCAGCGCCCATGTTTCTTTCACTAAATAATTCAAAAATGTAATTATTTGGACTAATGACACGTGACAATTTCAAAATGTTATGAAAAATGAATTTCAACGTACACCAGCTAAGATCGAATAATTAACGATCCAAAAACGCATACTAGAGATCTGTTTTGGAAATAATAATAATAACTAGAAAGAGTAAGTAACACCAGCACATACCCATCGTAATTAACTTCATTTCCTCTGTATTCTTTCTCTCGTAGTGCTTTTCTTTCTTTGTGAGATTGCTGAAGAGAGAAAAGCAAAATCGAATTATCGAAAGAATTGAATTGGATTCATTTACAGAGTAAAGCATTCCACAAATCTGAGGTGCACATTGCATTGTGGTTGATTTGTGAGAATGGCGCCAGTATCGGCTCTCGCAAAGTACAAGCTAGTGTTCTTGGGCGATCAGTCCGTTGGAAAAACCAGCATAATCACTCGCTTCATGTACGACAAATTCGATAACACGTATCAGGTTTTCTTCTCAGATCCGATCGTACTTTCATTATTTACTGCCCAACCTTTCTCCATTCTTTATAAAATCAAAGAGATCACGGTTTTACTGTGGGATGGGCATGTGATCATTACAATTGGAAGAGGATTGGTGATATTTATCGAATTTAGCTTCGTCGTTTGTTTTTAAGAAAATCTTAGTTCAACTACTATCAAAACCGTTAGATTAGTCAGGATTACTGCTTAGAAGCAGTAACAGTTAGTTAGGTTACTTGTTAGTAAGGGTTTTTCCCTTCTTTTCCTTTTTCCCCCTTCTCTGTTTTCGGAAACCCTATATATGCTAGGTTCCCCTTTTCTCTCATGTTTGAAAGCTTTATACAGATTCAGTAAGAGTTTTGAATTTCCTTTACCTGTTTCGAGCTTTCCCGGTGCCTAATGCAATTGTGATTTTTATTTGTTTATGATGAATGATGCGACTCCATGGGAGGAAATAGCATAGGAGGAGAGAAACAGAAAACAGTTTCTAGTGTAGCACATGTCTCAGAAACTTGAGCTATGTGGAGGTCAAATACTTTAGTTTATTAGTAAATTACTTGTAAATAGAAAAATTAGGCACTAAAAGGAATCTATCCCTTAACTGGTTGCGGTTCATTGCGTCTATTCTCTCAACCTCTGTAGCACAAGTAATGCTGCTTCCACATTATGAGCAGATATAATTGTAGATATTATCTTAGTTCTTTACATTTTTCTTGAATTATGTCTTATACTATTCCTTGTTTACGTTCATTCCCATTTTTCCAACTTGAGTCGTTTACAATTTTATAGTTCTTAAAACTTATTTTTCCTTTTGTAAAACAGGCTACAATTGGTATTGACTTCCTGTCAAAAACTATGTATCTTGAAGATCGAACTGTTAGATTGCAGTTGTGGTAAGATGTTACTTGATCATTTTTTAAAACACTACTTTGAAGTGAAAGGAATATTTGCTATAAAAAAAAGTTATGGGAAGGGAAGAAAATGTTGTTTCGTCTAGATTTAAGAAGGAAGGGCAAAAGGGGAATGCGAGTGTTATTATTTTAACAATCCAATTTTCGCGTTCCTCCTTCAGTATAAAGCCATGCTGGAATAGTAAATTTTGGAATCCTGTAGAGTGAGTAAAGATAACTTCGCTGCAAGTAAGGGGCAAACAATGTCTCGTGCAAATTACTGAACTCCGCACACATTATAATTTGATGTTTATCTTGTTTCTTTTGTATGTTATATTTTATTTTATTTTATTTCGAATAATTATTTGCTATATCAGAATGTGCATTAGTGAAGATGTGATATTTTATGATTATTAACATTTTGCTTTTTTCTCTGAAAAATTTGGAGCAAATTACATTGACACTTCTTCTGATTAGCCAATAATACACTTGTAACCCTCCATTTTTGAGATCGCAAAAAGCCTTCTGAATTCTATAATGCCATGGCAGTCTCACCCTTGTTTCCTTAGAGAACTGTTTCGATTAATATAAGGTGGTCATGTGAGGTTAGTATTAAAGAAAACTCCAAAAGTTACACGCCCATAACTTGATTTGTAGGAGTTATATATGAAAAATTTTAGACATTAAAATGCATTAAACAGATATTTTATGTATGAAAATGCATTAAACGGACATGTACAACTCGTGTGATAACTTTACGGTAACAGACACGGCCTTGAAAGGAATAGAGAATAGTTAGTGTCCAGCATTATAAAGTCAAAACAAGGTGTGAGTGTAATATTTACCTAAACAGGGGAAGGTCTCGGAGTAATTTGGTAAAAGATTTATCCATTTAGCTTTTAAACATTTTTGTCTTAATCTCATAACTTATAGTCTCACTACAATGTCTATTTGCAATGGTTTCCAAATATCATTAGCCCTTCTTGTGAATTCCTTTGTAATTTATAGTATGAAAGCAGCTTTTGGTTTTGAAGTCGATTGATTTAAGCTGAACATGATGCTATAAACCATATTATAATCAGCAGTCTTTGAATTCTTCTGCTTTTGTATATTTGGCTTTATTTCAAATATTGATGTACAGTGGCTAAAAATGGATTGAATTCAATTTGGTTGGTAGTTTTTTAGTTTCCATGAAGAAGCATGACACTGTTGTACTTTAATTGAATGATTTCAAGATTTTTTCCTCTCCAAACCTTACCTTTCTTTTCCATGTGTCGCAGGGATACAGCTGGACAAGAAAGATTTAGAAGTCTTATTCCAAGCTACATTAGGGATTCATCTGTTGCTGTTATTGTTTATGACGTTGCAAGTAAGCCACATAGATGTGCTTTCTTTCACCTATTTTCTTCGCAGTTTATAGTTTCTTTGAAATTTCACCACTAGAATTACCAATAGTTAATTATAATTGTTTTTTTCGATGCTGGTTAATTAAAACATAGATTTTGAAGATCTGAGTTTGCGATTCATTATTTATTTTTTACTAGGGAAGAAGAGTTATATCTGAGAGGAACATGTACTTGGAATATTAAAAGAGAACAAAAAAGTTTCACCTCATTTAAGTTATTCCATTTTCTTTCTTTAGAATGTGAGTGAAATATTTATTTTTCACATAAGTGAGTCTAAAGGTTCCCGTGGCAACTAGGTGATACATTATCAGGAACCAGAGCTTCTCAAAAGTAGCTTTCTCTTGCAGCTGCTACTTATTATTCTTAGACAACATGAACCTCTCTGAACGATTCAAATAACTTGTGCATAGGTTTTGTTCATTGCTCCTAAACATAATGATGGTTTGTTCATTGCTCCTAAACATAGTGATGGCATGCTCTCTTATTATTTACTGTCTCATCATATAGGCCGCCAGACTTTCCTAAACACACCAAAGTGGATAGAAGAGGTGCGCAGTGAAAGAGGAAGTGATGTTATTGTTGTTCTTGTTGGAAACAAAACTGATCTTGTGGACAAAAGGTAATTGCTAATCAGTGGTAGATAGACTGACTTCATCAAATACTTTATATGCCCCTGTTGCATGACATGGCTCTTTTTTCCACAATCTTCTAATGACCTATTTTATGTTCACTTTTTGCCAATTACTAATTCAACAGTAACCGAAAGTTTGGGCTAGTTTAGTAAAGAAGATATTGTTTGACCAAGGAAAGTACACCTGCACAAATAATCATTTCGTTCTTTAGTAACTGGCTAGACTGTGGGATGAGACTCAGAGAACAATACCTTGAGCAATAGATGGAAGTTAATAAAAATTGGTCAATCATATAAAAGAGGATTAGTGTTTCATGTTAAATGAGTTATGAATTTCTAAGATATTTACTACATACGTGGAACAGTTACGGTGCCACTGTTTGCAGCCTTGAATAGTTCCTTGAGAATGAATGACTCGCAACAAGAAAGTCCACTAAGATGAAATGAATAACAGATCAAGCTTTAGATTAGACAGATACATCACAAACTTCCTTTGCAATGTGTAAAAGACCTAGAGAAAACTAGGAATCTAGTTAGCTGACGAATGCCTCCATTGTCTTTAATATGACATTTTTGGGGCTTTATTCGCACTCTTCTTTTCTTCAATGGTTTTATGATCTGGATATGTGAACATCAGAGAGAGATATCAGGGCAAAGTGAGAGGAGGGATGAAATCCTATTTTGGCTGTCTTTGCTCTCTGTCTGCTATATTTGCAGCAAAAACCTCTTAAAAGCGTGTCTTTTTCTTGTTAATGACTGAATATTGTTTCCTGACATAGTGAATTAGGAACAAACCGTGCAATTGGGAAATATTATTTCTGGTGATGAAATAATCTCGTTTTGTTTCTTTTAGAAGTTCTGTCGTGAAACTGCAAAAGAAAAAGTGATTACGGGGCTCCCTAAAATAAGCTAATTGAAACACGCATAAGAATGATGGGTAGCTTTTATTAATAAATATTATAAGAGAAGAGTTGCGATTTTGCCTATTAGTAAGACTGAATTGTTTTAGTAGTTATTAGTTATTTTAGCAGTTATTAGTAAGCGTAACTGCCTCTGAGCAATTGTTAGGTCTCTTATAAGTAATTATTATAAGATGAGAGTAGGGATATAGGCTTTTTAGTAGGACTGAATTAGTTTAGCACTTAAAGTACTAAAATGTTAAAAAGCCTAGATCCCGATTCTCCTCTTATAATATTTGGCCTAACACAATGTTATCCGTTAAAAGAATTAGCAAAACCCATACCCTTTGATAATCTAAGAAAGTGAGAACTTCATTTACTATTTTAGGCTTTAGCATGAATGGTTTAATCCGTGAGATGCTTCTTCAATGCTCTGCATGCAGGTTTGAATGTCACATGACATTCCTATGGTACAGCGACTAATAACTTTTTACAAATATTTAGAAATCCCTATACGCAGGTAGCTGCCAATGAAATGCTTGACAACTCACCTTGCATCCTCATAATACAGGAACAAATTGGTTGCCAGAATAATGTACATTTTGCGTTTTCCTTTCATTACGACTAATATTTTATAATATGAAACTACAGGCAAGTGTCTACGGAGGAGGGGGAAGCAAAGTCCCGAGAGCTGAACGTTATGTTTATTGAAGCTAGTGCAAAAGCTGGATTCAATATAAAGGTAAACATCTCCCTTCTTTGCCATAAATATTTAACAAGTATCAGCTTGAAATTATCCAGAAAAAAAAAAAGTTATGCTCACCACTCGGTAGTGAGAAGTGTGTATTTAATTTTTATTTTTAATAATTTTTTTGTGTAGAGCCAATGTTGCTTTGGATGAGATGTTTTAAATGGTTCAAATGTGGGATAGTTGATAAAAATCCCTCCAAACAATGGTTTTAGGCGTCATTTCCGATTGAGATATATTTTTCAGAATGAATACAACACTTGGTTTTTTCTACAAAACAACATAAATTTTCCTAATGTTTGCTTCTTGTATGTTGGAATTTAGATATACTTCCCGCCATTTACGATATAGGTATTGCTTTATATGCCTGGTCCATACATTTTAGGCCCTGTTTCGAAAAATTGCTGCTGCATTACCCGGAATGGAGACACTATCTAACACAAAACAGGAAGATATGGTCGACGTGAACCTGAGGTCTTCTGGTAACCATGATTCCCAATCTGAGGCGGGTGGATGTGCTTGCTAATTGTGCCTTGTCCCAAAGTTTTGTATCTTTCTGCCTGACGCTATTTATTTTGGAATGTGTTTGCCTCAGTTCTGTAAAGATTCATCAGTCCTTACGACTTAAACAACTATGTGAGAAAAATTACTAAAATCAAGTGAAAGAACCAGTATTACAGATATCATTGGTTAGTTGGTTATTCATTATTGTTATGTTTGATAAAGGACAGAAGTTATCATTGACGCATTTACCTTCTACTGTTCTTTATCATAATTATAAAAGCTAGCTAGGAATGTATTCAAAGGTAGAAGAATGAATGTATTACCCCCACAGTACTTCAAAAGAATAATAAGTAACTTGCTGATATAGTTTAACATCTTTACCTCAAAGCTCATATTCAGAATTATAAATTTAACATATAAATTTTATAAAACTATTTCAACGTAACCTGCTGATATAATATATCATGTAGGACTCTTGAATTTTAAATAAAATTTTAAGTCGTTAGAATAGAAAATAAGTTTTTATTGTAAAATTAATTATTTTTTTAATAAATTATAAAAATAATAATATTAAATCAGATTTTCTAATATTCTTTTATTAGATTAAAAATTATAATGAGATCTTAAAAATGATGTAATATAACGAGAATAAAATAAAAATTTATGACATGAGCTTGGACATGAAGAAATTGATGGAAATATTTGATTTGCAAAGCATAACTGTGAGCATATTATATTAAGATTGAAAATATTATTTTCCTAGGAGTTTGAAGATATAAAATTGAATAGACTTTCTCAATTTTATTTTAAAATCTCAACTCGTTGAATGGAGATGGTTAAAATTTTCATGAACATTGAAAATGGGAAGGGTGAAGGTTAATTCCTACAGCCTAAAGGAAATGGGTGTTATGGGGAAACAGGAGCAAGTGCTGTTTGCGGCACTGGAGTCATGGAAGGAGGTGCAGGAGTTGAGCCAGCTTTTGGTGCAACTGGTCGTTTCTGGCCTCTCCCAACACCCTCTCTTTGCCACCTTAGCCATCAAGAAACTGTGTTCCCATTCCCTCACTCTCCCACGCGCCACTTCCTTTTTCGACCATCTCCACCATCCCGATGCGTTTCACTGCAACACCATCATCCGCGCCTACACTCGTAAGCCTGATTTCCCTGCTGCTCTTAGCTTCTACTACCACAGAATGATCGCTCGTTCCGTCCTTCCCAACCACTACACTTTCCCCCTCTTGATCAAACTTTGTACCGACATTGGGTCGCTCCGAGATGGGTTAAAGGGTCATGCCCGGATTATTAAATTCGGCTTCGGGTATGATTTGTTCGCTCGGAATTCGCTGATTCGGATGTACTCTGTTTTCGGAAGAGTTACATTTGCCCGCATGCTGTTTAACGAATGTTCTAGATTGGATTTGGTTAGTTATAACTCCATGGTTGATGGATATGTGAAGAATGGGGAAATTGGTGCCGCTCGCCAGTTGTTTGATGAAATGCCTGAGAGGGATGTTTTAAGTTGGAATTGCATGATTGCGGGGTATGGGGGAATTGGGGATTTGGGTACTGCTAATGAGTTGTTTGAGACAATGCCTGAGAGGGATGTTGTTTCTTGGAATTGCATGATTGATGGGTGTGCCAAGGTTGGGAATGTTTCTCTGGCTGTTGAGCTTTTCAATCGGATGCCTGCGTCTGTTAAGAATGTGGTTTCCTGGAATTCCATGTTGGCGCTGCATGCACGTGTGAAGAATTATGATGAGTGTTTGAGGCTGTTTGGGAGAATGATGGAAGGAAAAGAGACAATGCCGAATGAGGCTACCTTAGTGAGTGTGCTCACGGCATGTGCGAGTTTAGGGAGGCTTGGTATGGGCATGTGGGTTCATTCTTTTATCAGAAGTAACAACATTAAGTCTGATGTCTTGCTTTCAACGTGTCTGCTGACAATGTATGCAAAATGCGGGGCTATGGATTTGGCCAGGGATGTTTTTTATGAGATGCCGGTCAGAAGCGTTGTGTCATGGAACTCTATGATCATGGGCTATGGATTGCATGGGAATGGGGACAAAGCTCTTGAACTGTTCTTGGAGATGGAGAAGGAAGGTATGCAACCAAATGATGCCACTTTTATCAGTGTGTTATCTGCATGTACGCATGCCGGATTGGTCATGGAGGGTTGGTGGTACTTTGATCTCATGCGTCGAGTTTACAAAATTGAGCCCAAGGTTGAACATTATGGTTGCATGGTTGATCTTCTGGCTAGAGCTGGTTTGGTGGAAAATTCAGAAGAGCTGATAAGGAAGGTGCCCTTGAAGGCTGGATCTGCAATATGGGGAGCTCTACTGTCTGGTTGTACGAACCACTCTGACTCCGAGCTTGGAGAGATTGTAGCTAAGAGACTTATTGAGTTGGAGCCACAGGATATTGGCCCTTATATTTTGCTTTCAAATATGTATGCTGCTCAAGGGAGATGGAATGACGTTGAACGTGTAAGATTGATGATAAAAGAGAAGGGGTTACAGAAAGAAGCAGCATCCAGCTTTGTTCATCTCGAAGACTTAGAATCTAAATTTTTTTTTAAGAATAATTCAGGCTATAGGAAAAGGATAATGTACTCAATGTTGAGTGAATTAGGAACGCAGATGAAATTATCCGTTGGGCACTCAATTAAGGAAGACAATTTCATACCTAGATAAAGAGCAGAGTCTCTATTTCAAACACTACTGAGAGAGGAGCATTACGAGTTAAGAAATGAGACATGTTATGGATATCAAGGAAAAAGATACCATAACACATAATAGCAGATGGCACTAAAAACGATGTGTTGCGGGATGGAGATTCTACGATGGGCCGGATTGGTTCCAATGAAGGCTTTTGGTCTCTGTATTTTCTGGTGAAAGATAATTCATTTATTTGATGAAGACTGGCATACTCCTTGTCTTGGATAATTAAGTGACATTGATAAATATCAATCCATAAAATCCACAGCAGAGAATAAATATTTGTAAGATGGGATGCATAAGAATAAGAAGATTTTATCGACTTCGTTTCGCAATTGACAGTTCTTACTAGGCAAGAGCGTTGGGTAGTATGGTGGTGTATATATGAAATAGAAAATTAAGGAAAGCCAGCGGCAGGTCGTAGGATGAGAGAATGATATATCTCTCCAATACAAGGAACACACCCACATACAAAGAACATCTATAAACTACTTGTATTTATCTTTTCTCAAAGATACAAACTAGGATTCAAGACGTCTTCCCTATTTCCTTAAGATTGATATCTACATCCATATCTTTCTGTTCAAATGCATGTAAATTTTACATTTTCTTTATTACATTCATGGCTGTATAATAGTTTATTTGATGTACTCTTGGAAATACCATGACAGTGAATATTATTTTAATCCTTCAAATCTCTGTCTCTGCTCGCACAAACGCGGGTGCTAGCTCCTCTGTTGTTGGGCGAAGAGCTGGCAAACGAAATAGTTGGAGGAATTCTTGAGTTTATTAATTATTATTTGAGTAAGTTCATTCATTAATTTGTCAGAACTATGTTTGCTCCATAAATTGTGAACTTGTTTGAGAGAAATGAAAGCATCACTCCAACTTTAAGCTAATTGACTTTCCAACATCCAAAGTTCGTCAGGATGCCATACTATGTAAACCATTACAATGAAATTTATTCCATTTATTAATATTTTATGGCTTATTTTTGCATGGGGAGTTGTAATGACCGAATCTTTTCTTGAATATTAGCGATAACCTTGATTATTTCCTGTCTCACAGTATTGATATTCGTCTGTTTACCATGTGATTGATTAACGGTATGACAAGTTCAGTAGCTCAATTGTTGATCAATTGAAAGCTGCAGAGAAACTAAATGACATTTCAGCATGCTTGTGAACATGATCGAGATATTTTAAACTATGAAATATCCAGGGAGTAGGGTTACATGCTACAGTAAGATCACAGAATGTTCTCAGTCCTTGCTATTTCTGAGAAAAACAATTTATTGGAAGGCAATTAAATAGGGTAAATCGATTGAACTAACTATAATTGACTTATTTTTTATTTCGTTACAAAGCAGATTAATAAATCATTAATTTTCTGCTTCTATTGGTTCACTTGTACCCCTAAGTCGTACGTTTCTTCAGCCTTCCAGTCTTGTGGAATGTTATTAACCGGAACGACCCATGATTCGTCTTCCCCTTCTTCATCACTAAACAACATCCTCAAACCCAAAGGTCCACTAGGTGGTGAGGTGGTGGTCCATACTGCCCCATGACTCCGATCCAGTAGCTTGCACCCAAAGTTCTCAGTCTGCACTCAGCAAAAAGATATTAAATTCATTACAATACTTTTCATCTATCTAACTGGACCCTACCGGTTCACCAATTTAAATGAAATATTCAATTTTCACCAAGGTCTTGACTAAATTACATATTCAAAGATTTGATAAAATTGCTGATTAACTATTACCACGGGAAGGATAAAGCATACCTCGCAAAGTTGCACAGCAGTTATGTCTCTACTTCCTTGTTGAAACCATAAGACAAAAGCCAAATAGTGAGGGTTGTTGCTGCTCTCATGTATCTTAACTGTAATGTTTTTTCCTGGGTAGCTGCATGAAACCCTGCAGATAACAAGAGAGGCCTAGTTCAGTCTCTTTAATTTATTGACTACATTCTACCTATAATTAAAGAAAATATAATAGTTGATGCAGCATGAATTAAAAAGATTGTTCCACATGTGGAAGAATTATCTCACCGTCTATATTCAATATCAACTATGCCAAGAGCTAATAGAGAAGCAGCTGCATCCTTGTTGATAGCCATCCCACCAAAAGCTCGTTGGCTAAGAATGAAGTCAGTGTTAGCACTTGAGCCTTGGTCAGTTATTACTATCGTCACACCATTGCCTGAGCAATAAGCACTATTGCTACATCTCACCTGGCCATAGACTCAAATCAAATCATAATGAGAAATAATACTTTCAAACAATGAACTATAATATAATGTATACTGTTATTTTTCCACGCGCTTGTAGAATGTCTATCTATGCACAACTCATAAATAGTATTAAGATAATATTAAAATTAATAACTTCAGCTTTGAATTTTACTGTATTCTTTATTGTTATTTTATTTTATATGTTGAACCTTTGATGGAATTATAGATTATGAGCTCTTGCAATGCAAGATTAACCAAGAGGAAATGTCAAACACAGCAAAAAATTAATAAAGTTGCGTGTATTAAAAGTGATATATACCTACATATGGGTTCTGCATTAATTAATTGTGGTTTCCATTATCAGAAAATATATATATGCATGGTCATGTAACTAAATATGTAGCTTGATGAGAACTCACCTGGTAACAGGCACCACAGCCAACACCATTTCGATAAAGATCAGATGCAGCTGATACATCCCCACCATTAACGGTGGCACCAAAGGAACCAAATCCACATGCACCAACTGCATTATTAGAACATTCATTTATGTTAGCAAAATCTCATTACATCTTTGTGTTTGGTGGTCTTCAATCGGTTTAATTTTCTTACCGTCTGTGCCATTTTCTTCAGAGTTTGGATAATATGCTGCACGAGATTGAATAAAGGAAGTATCTGCCAGAGTTTGCATGAAAAGAAAGGTGACAAGAAGAGGACACAAAAGAGAAAGAACCATGCGTAGGACAGAATTATAAAAGACTAAAAGCAAGCAATTAAGATAAGAAGACAAAGACAAATTTAGTGATGAATGAGGGAACCGAATTTCTCCTATTTATAGAGAACTTGGTCAATGTTACCAACTTTGACATTCCAAATGTGTAGAATCAAAGTGTTTAGATTTTGAATAAGAGGAATTTTGCTACCTTACGTTGTCTCAGTTATTTGGTTAGACTACCAGCTGTTTGTCTTAATTTGACGAGTAAAACCACTTTAATTCTTGTATAAAATTAGGATTTGACTACTAATGAAATTCATAGAACTACAAGTGAAACTTATATACGCACATTTTTCTCACTTCCACTATATTTAATGGATGCTACAACTTATACTTGAAAAGCTTTTAATAAGCTTCATTAAAATTTATGTTGAGATGTGCAAAAAGTGAAAAAGATACAATTCTTTACTCAAACAACTATTATGATATTGCCTATTTGCTCTGCAATGGAAACCAATTGCTTTAAAGTACACCACAATTATGATAACATTAACAATCACTAGCATACTCTTAGGTTGGTGATTCAATAGTCAATGTAAATGAAGATGGGTGACAACTTTATAATTATTTATGTAGGGAGGGGTTCCACACTCACACATACACATAAGTCTCCACATTGATAAGATATTGTCCGCTTTGGGCCAAGTTCTCACGGATTTGCTTTTGGTACCACTCTAAAAGACCTCTTTTTTTATTCAATGTGGGACTTTGTTTGCACTTCAACATATGTGTGTGTCGATCCTCTCCAACAATTTAATCCAGTGTTTCACGAGCATCTGATGTTGAAAGTGCAACAAATTCAATGGTAAGAAACAATAGCAAGAATGTGATATTAGTTGGTGTTTTAGGTGTGGGGTCAAGGTCAATTGTCACATCTTTAAAGTGTCGTCCAAAGTTTAAGTATTACTTGGTGTGTGTCCAAATCACTAGGATGATACTTGCATAAAACAATTTGATGTCAAAGTAAAATCAAATTAGATATATATATGTTGTAATTAATGCATAATATACCACAAACCTTTATTTATAAATTATGTGGTGGGCTTTTGATTTTATGGTCCAAAATTGTGAGTAATCATGATTTAAGCTTTAGTGAAATGGTTTTATGATTGATCTACTTTGACTCTGTTCAGACAATCCTATCTAATGAATGACCGTCTAGTTTGTTAGATGATCATTTGGACTTCATGACTTGTCATTTGGGTGTTGGAGTTTATTTACTTTGATCATGTTTAGACTGTTCAGTCTGATGATGGTGGTTTGATTTGTTAGATAATCGTTCAAACTATTTAATTGATCATCTAAACTCACAATTGATTGTGGCTTGATGGTTGACTGTTTGGATTGTGGTTAACTAGTCGGTCATACAGTACAGTTAATATTATTGTCAATATCATGTTAACAAACAAACCTTGATATTTTTATTTTTTTAATAAATAAAATAAATTCAAATAGAAAGAGAAATATGTAAAATGTATTATGAAATCCACCTAAAATAAATTCAAAATTGAGTTCGAAAGAAAAATAATAAATACTCTTAAGATTATGATAATAAGGAGCAGTCATAAAAAAGTTGAGAATCTAAATTTGGATTTTTGCATAGTCTATTTCTACAGTTGAATCTGCTGTGGTGGGAGAGAAAAACACTAGTTCAATTGAAACTGACCTAACAAGAGGATTTCATTGATCTTGTTTGTATCTTTCTTAATATAACTTGCTATATATGATATAAAGGTTGGAGAGAATTCAAGTCCAACATAGCATAGGTTGAAATATCTTTTAAATATTCATTTTATAATTTTGGACCATTTATTTAAATTAAAACGAATAAGTTATTACATATAAAGAATAGATATAATATAAATTTTAATATAGACGGAAACTCTATTAATTAGCGATAACTGCTGATAGGTGAATAGTAGAAATGGTAAAATGAATATTTGTGCTCAATATCCTTTTGTAATTTCATTCACAAGGCATTAACGTTTGTTTGATTATGACTTATGAGAGAAAATTGACATTTGGTGACCTAATAGGTAGGCTAAAGCCAAAGATTGAAATGAAGGTATGAAGTAGCCTGAATTGGAATTATTAGAAGAGTTGGCCTTTGAGCACTGAATTTGATAACCCCACTTGGTCAATTAAAGACCTTCATCTCACCATGGAAACTGCTTAGAAATATCCATCTAATTCAGATAGTTGTCGTATATTTCAAGATACAATACATACACTAATGCAAAAAAGAGCATACTCTCGTCATATCATCTTCAGAACATAACCTTACCTTTTACTAGCTAGGTTGTTTCATGCTTATGTCATCACATAATGTCATTATGGTGATTTTCAAAACTCTATTTATTTTGTGTGTTTCTAAATCTCTTGGTGGGAACTGCAGTGAGGTAAGATTTCATTTACCTCCATGCTTCCATGATTGACCAAGACATGCAAATGAGACTATATACTTGTGTTGGAGTAGAAGATAATCAAGTGTGGATCATAATCCAAAGGAAGGAATCGATTCTGACCCAAGTACAATCAGTTTTCCACATGAAAATTTTATTCTCAATTAGGCAGAATCGATTCTACACATAATCATCTGACGATTCTCTGATGTCCAAAATTGATTCTATGCCTATTTTGAAGCAAAATCATCAAGTAGAATTGATTGTGTGGTTCACTTATGGCTTTGCAGCTTTGTTTCGAACATGCATGCAATGAATTTAGGTGAAAATTTATGATTGGAACTGTTGTTGTGTTGCAAATGATTTAGTGAAAGAATTTTGTGGTGTACTAGTTTTTACATGGTTCAAGTTACCTCATTCATACAACAATGAAATCTCAAATACATATTTATGCATATATTTGTGTGGTGGTTTGGTTGATCCATGATTCAACTATTTGTGGTTGGGTCAAAATCAAACATGGAGCATATTCTGATTTGATAAATTGTAGTAACCATTTATGATTAATGCTTAGCATTTATAAGTAGTGATCAATTAAAATTTCAATTTTATTTTATTTAAATTAGTTACTCACAATTTATTTTAACTTATCTTTTATCAATCACATTTTATTTAAATTAAATTTCATCAATTGAAACCTTTTTATTTTAAATAACTCTCATTTTATTTTAAATTAATTTTAATAACAAAAATAAAATTATAATCTTATAATTTTATTGATTAAAACATTTCTTTTATCTATTACACCCATTAAATCACTCACAAATTTTAACAATTTCATTTTCATTCTATTCATTTTAAATAATTTTTTCCTTAATCCAAATAATCACTATTTTTTACTATCCTTCTTTTCAAATCCGTCTTTTTTTTCACTCATTCAAATCCATCCTCAAATTCCAAAACAGCATAAATTTCTACGACAGCGTGCTGTCTTAGAAATAAGTTCCCTATTCCTACTGCCAACTTCAACTTCATGTTTTTTTATTTTTCATTTTGCAAAGCAATTTATGATAAGCCATCACAAACTAATTAATTATTCTAAAATGAAAGGACACGGGCCCTTTGAGCTTGAAATTTTGGCTATTAAGAAAACGAAATTATGAGTTGAATATGTATCATAATATAATGATTTTATCCCTAAAGACTTAAAAAAAGAAAAATCATCATCCATAATAATTTATAGTGCATAAGTATCAAATAAATGGAATAATATAAGAGAATCGAAAGTTGGGCTTTATGAATGCTATAAACCTCATCCGTTTTGAATTATCAAACATAAATAAAAAGTATAATTTGATATTTAAACATAGAGTTGGGTTGACAGAATTGATTTTAAGAATGGTGGTGACAAAGACTGCCACCATGGACCCAGCGTGCCATTCGTAATCATTAATCTCTACACCAACTTCTTTACATATTAATATAAAGCTCAGATATTTTATCATAAACATTTAAAAAAGCTGTATTTCTTTTAAAGCTATGGATAAAATCCGAAGGACCATTCCATGGTGGTGAAGTGGTGAAGTGGTGGAGTTGAGTTCGATCAAGACATAATATTCTTCCAATATGCTCCTTCAAAAGTTCTTATCAACTTTGCTTTCTTCTTCATTCTCTCTCTTTTTCATTATTTCTTTATAGCAAAAAAACTTCATTTTCTACAACCTAAATATTACTCTAGTTTAAAAGTAATTCCTTTAAAAAACTTTTCTCTAATATGTATGTCACAATTTTGTTTACAAATAATTTTTCTATTTAATTTAACCATTTGTAATATTTGTCTCGTTGTTTAAAAAAACTCTACTGCAATTATGATTTTCCATACATAAAAAATTACATGTAGAAACTTTTTCTTTTCCGAATTCTACTCTATTTTGAATTCACAGTTGTGTTTGCATGTTATATTCATTCTCTACTTAACATATAAATGTTCCATTACAGTTGCTTTGAGCTTTGAATGAGTTGAATAGCATTCCTTGCTTAAACTCAAAATTAACACATTGTAGTAGGTTTGTATTTCTAACTCTTTCTTACAGTCTATCTTCCTCATTCTTCACTGATACAGTCACACTCAATATCTCATCATCACTATGTGACTGACCATTATCATCTCCCTCTCTAGTTCTTGAACACCGTCATCATTATCTCCTTAATCATCACCTTCTCCATCTACATCTTGTTCATCTCCTTCCACATGTTATCATTTTCTAGCATATCATCTTCTTCTTTTTTCTGACATGGCACTATTCAGAAACAGAATTACGTAAATGACACATCGTAGATAATATTTACCCACATATTATGGTTTGCTTGCATGTGAGAATTTGGTTGTTTATATTTTTGTTTTCTAAAATCAGTCAAAAATTAGTTTTCGGAAACTGAATTCTGAGTTGAATGTTACTTTTTCTTTTTCATTTCGAATTTAATTAAAAATAGTATATTTTAAATAAAGTAATATAATATTTTAAGATGGAGAAAAATTAATATAGTAATATTTGTAGTGTTTTGTACAATTTTGGAAGATAAAAAAAAAGTTATATGTATATAAGATGAAATAATTTTTATATTTATGGTTTGAATTTGTAAATTTTTTTTTTTGAATTTTTTTTTAGTTATACTTTTTTTATTAAGAGTAGTTATTAAATTTTAATTATTAAAATTTAATAATAACATCAATGTATATTTTGGGATTGATGAATGTTTATTTATACATATGTTTTGCTTTACTCAATGTTTGTTGTAAAGAAGCTTTTTATTTTTATTTTTCATTTTAACAAATTTATTGAAAAAAATATATATTTTAAACAATTTTTTTTTATAAAATATAATTGTTAATTAGACAATTTATAATAATAAAATTATAAATATATAAATGAACAAAAAATTTATTTTGACGCATTTAACTAACTTGAAGGTCAAAGTCAAAATATTTTGTAAGTACACCATCTATCCATAAAGAAATAGTATAGAAAATATGAAAGAAAAATACTTAACACGTAGAAGATTGAGGAAGTTTGTAAAATTCATCTTCTCATAATATATTCAGCTCCATAAATATACATTAGAGAAAAATTCCACCTATAAACTCGTTTGTCTTGCGTCCCACACTCAATAAAACATTAAACTATTCTTCCAAAAAAACATTAAACTATTCTTCTAAACAAAAAAAAAATATACATCTACAAAAACTTGGCTAAGAATGAGAAGATACCAAACTTTAGAGTAATATCAATTCAAAAGGATATAAGATTTAGACCACAATTATTATAATTTTTCAGTTTATTTCATTTTTAATTATGTCAACTCTATTAAGTTTAATTGGTTTAATTTAATTTTCTATTCATTTAATAAATAAAATTTTTATTATCAACTTTTAATAATTAAAATTTAATAACTATTCTTAATATATATATATATATATATATATATATATATATATATATAAAACTAGAAAACATTTCAAAAATTAAATTTTACAAATTCAAACCGTAAATATAAAAATTATTTCATCTTATATACATATAACTTTTTCTTATCTTCCAAAATTTTACAAAACATTAGAAATTTAATATATTATTTTTCTCCATCTTAAAAATATTACATTACTTTATTTAAAATATACTATTTTTAATTAAATTCAGAATGAAATAAAAAATATTCAACTCAGAATTCAATACCCAAAAATCGAATTTTGACTGATTTAAGGAAAAAAAAAATTCAACCGGTTAGGTTTAACTGCAAGCAAAACCATGCCATTTAAGTAAATATTATTTCTCAAATCCTCTTCTCGCTAAGTCTAAACTTAATGCTACACAATTAAAAATGTTATATGCTAAAAGTTTCCTTATGAAATCATAAGAGTGAACCACATCATACAACAGAAATATAACTTTAAACCACCAAATTAATTATTGATAATTATTCACAAACCCTAAATTGAATATCTTGATTAAAAACCCTAATTAAAATTCCCAATTAAAAACCCTAATTACAACATGCATTTCGAATTGCTAAATAAGATAACCTAAACAAATAATTTAGACCGATAAAATCAATAGATGTGATTGAACGCACCCTTTTCACCTTCCTCGTTGTATTCTTTTTGTATATGGTGCAAGGTGAGTGTTAGTAGTGTTGAAATAAACTTAAATTTTAGAATTTTATTAATAATTTTATTTAAATCTTATTTTATTAGTTTTAGGTATAGTAATATTTAGTTTAATTTCATAGAGATAAAATAAGGATGGGTATTATGATTTTCTGTTTATGTAGATAGAATATTATTATATGATAGAATAAATAGATTTTATTTTTAAGACAGTTGATATTTTATGTTCAGATTTCTATAATATTGTAAGTATCACGACTATTTAAAACCTTTCAACTATCAATAAATAGCAAAAGTCAATTTTAAAAAAATATTTGAGTGTGTATCGTGAGATTTTCCCAACAGTGGTATCAGAGCTTTATGCTCTGAGTACCAAGAGAGAAAGAGAAAAAGAGAGAGGGGAGAGAGTCAAACACAGTAAAGTGAGTGCTTGATTTTTTCTGTGAAAGATGGCAAAGGTTGTCAATGGTATGAGTGTGCCACAATTGACGAGAAAAACCAATTATGATAATTGGTGCCTACAGATGAAGGCGTTATTGAGATCGCAAGACGTTTGGGATATGGTGGAAGACGGGTACGTTGAACCTGATGCAGACAAACATCAGATAGTGGCTAGCAACATTGAAGAAAACATGTGCAAGAGATGGGTCAACATTGTATTTTCTCTACAATGGAGTAGATGAGTCGGGATTCGAAAAAATAGCAAATGTCAAATCAACAAAGGAAGCCTGAAAGATATTGGAGATTGCGTATAAAGGTGACAACCACGTTAGACAAGTCCGAATACAAGCTCTTAGAGGAGAGTTTGAATAGTTGAAGATGGAGCCCAAAGTACATAACTTGGGTAGAGAAGGTGGCCAACCAACTCGGCAGGAATGGAGAACAAATTCCATCTAACCGAGTTGTGGGAAAAATTTTGAGATCCCTTACAAAAGATTTCAAAAGTATCGTGTGCGCCATCGAAGAATCGAAGGACTTGTCGGTTCTCACAATGGATGAACTCGCTAGGTCATTAGAAGCCCACGAACAAAGGAGAAGGAGTTGGGATGATCAGGTTGAACCCGACGATCAAGCACTACAAGGTACAATTTGACTGGAATAAATCTCTGAATAAATCTCGGATTACTCAGAGCCGAGGTCCTGGCAAAAGAGGCCGAGGAGGCTGAGGACGAGGTGAATGTGGCCGAGTTAATGATAATGAAGATCAAACCAGTCAGCAGAATTGGCATGACCGAGGACAAGGAAAAGGCCGAGAAGATCAAGAGTGGAGTGTTTTAAGTGTGGCAAGTACGACCACTATGCAAATGACTGTAGGTCAAGAAAGTGCTACAATTGTGGCAAAGGGGGAGACGAATCTTGTTACTGAAGATGTAGAAGAACTGTTGCTGGCAAAGAGCTCGGATATAGTGGACATGGAAAATTCGATCTCAATAGTGGATGAAGTGATCTTGGTAAAAGGTGCATCTAGCGTTATTGAACCAGATAAAAATAGGGAAGAAGATGAAGAAGAGATGAAGGCTGATGAGATTTCTACCAACTCGGTATGATATCTAGCTACTGGGGCAAGCAATCATATGTGTGAAAACAAGAACTTTTTTTATAAACTCACCAAGGTGGAGGCCAATTTTGTATCTTTCAAAAATGACTCCAAGGTGGTCGTGAAAGGGCGTGGAACAATTCGGCATATTTAGAATAATGGACGAGTAAGAGAGATTAGGGATGTATATTATGTTCCGGAGTTGAAGAGCAATATTTTAAGCATGAGTCAGATAATTGAAAAAGGTAATTCAATTTTTATGAAAAATCAAGTACTGTATTTAAAGGATAAGCATGGTCGTCTAACAATCCAAGTAAAAGCAAAGAAAACAAGCAAACCCGATGTGAGATGATGCACATGGAAAGCAAGGAAGGAAGAATTTAAGAATTTAAGTTTATGGGAGAGTTTGTTGGAATAAACTTAAATTTTAGAGTTTTATTAATAATTTTGTTTAAATCTTATTTTATTAGTTTTGGGTATAGTAATATTTAGTTTAATTAAATAAGGATGAATAATTATGATTTTCTGTTTATCTAAGTAAAATATTATTTTATGATAGAATAAATAGATTTTATTTTTAATATAATTGATATCGTATGTAATGGAGAAGGAGCGATGTTTCCAAAGAGAAATAAAAAACAATAATATTTATTTAAAAAAAGATATTATGGTATTTTGTTGACATTATTTATCACTATTTATTTTAAAAATATTTTTATATTGTATAAATTTATTTATATCAAGAATTTTAATAGACATCATATTTTATTTCTTAGAAAAACATGCATTTAAACTTGGCTGAAAATTTTATAAAGGAAAACTTCAATAAATACAAAAAAAATACTAGTTATACAAATTCGCACGTAAATCTATTGCCTCCTAATCCAATAAAATAATGAAATTTTAGTCAAAAAAGTTAACTAACTTGATTTCAAAAATTGCATAGTCAATCAATTTAATTCTTACTATTACATGTTAATTTAATTTAATGTTTAAATTTGACAACTATTAAGTAATTTAACACCTTAATAAAAACCAAGTTGACTAATACATGTCAACTATTAATTAAAATTGCATATAGTTAGCTAAGAATCACATTGACAGCACTCAATAATCAAAGAGTCCTGATATTCCAGAGTTTTGTTTTTTTTTTTAATTCAACAATTATATCAATGGATATAAATGAGATTAAGAATTAATTTAATATACCCTCGTACAGAATTTGGAACTCTGGCACAAATCAGTGGAGTTCTGAATCCGAGATCAGCGTAAGCAGAAAAAAAAAATCAATAAATGGAATTTTTGATGCGAATAGTGATAAGCAGGATCCATCATCTAATTCTTTTTATCCCGACCAACAAACAGCTTCAATCTCATCCCTTGCTGACCTGTATAACTCTAACCTATTGGCACATTGCTGTCTCCTTTCCATCAACTCGGAATTTTCACCCAGCAACTGTGAAAGTTGCCTTTCCTGAAAAATAAACAGAAAAATATTAGTCGAGAATATTTCCATCTGTTTTGAGTTACTGCATTTTGATTATCAAACAAGACTGAGTTTTGACGTTGTATCTCAAGATATCTGATCCTGTGAAATATTTAATATTTACCAGTAGTTCATCCAATACCCCATATCCATAGATGTTTGATCCTCTAAATGAAGATGAATCGTGGAAGTAGCATGTTATTCATAAGTTACGTATTATATACCTCTTTTTTTCCCAGTTCTGCGTAAAAATGGTCTAGTAAAGATCGCGTAGCCTCCCTCACTTGACAATGAACCACGGCCTTTGGAATGGAATTCCTCAACGTTTCTGATACCATCCCGACATAAGATGAAACATTGGAACCAATTCTCTGGAAGTGTCCCTCAGCATAGTGTTCTACAGCGGAGGGAGCTGGATTCATTCCCTTCTCAGCTTCCTGAGGGAGTTTACGGAAGAAATCAACGGTGATGTAGGACGATTCCATTTCCACCAGCCGTAACGTTGTCTTCCTACCGTCGTCGCGGAATCTCTCTAATGCCTCATTAGCTGCTGCTGCTACTTCGGCTTGAAGAGTTGGAAACCGCTTCAATTCCTAAAATCATTGTCATATTTAAATAAAAGCATGTTACTTCATTCATCCCATCAGCAGCCAAAAATTTAAAATAAATAAATTCAACTAAACCTGTGTTTCTGCAATTGACTTCCTCACTATTTCCTTCAGTAAGAAATGAACCTGCCACAAATATAGCATATAGTGTAGCTAAGTATAGTCGGGATTGAAGTTGGTCTCAAAGAAAACATAAAACATAAATCAATAATGAAGCAAATTAGTTCCGATCGAAGAATAGAACTGAATCAAACAATCTAACGCAAAGGCACTTACAGCATCTACTGAAGCTTGAGCAGGACCTTTGAAGTAGTGAAGTGAGCTCTCCAGGAGGCGCCGGTAACCTTGCTCTGGAGCGATTAAATGAGGTTGGTACCCATCTGCTTCAGATATCACTTTTCTCACATTTTGCAACGATAAATGACGGTCCAGTGGAAGCTTTCTCAGTGCAGCAGGAAGCTGGTGATCGAAAACCCTATAAATTCTATCGCCCCCTGGTCGCCTTAAGATAGGAAATACAATAAACTAGAAAAGGTCCAGGCTTTTTTGGGTGACAAATAAGAATTAATAGCATTGATATAATGAGGTCTAATCATGAGAAAGTTGGTTGTAATTACTTACCACGCCCAAATATTGAAAAGAAAAAAACAAAAACAAAATATATGATTGTGATTTAAGTTTCTCAATAATGATTAAATAATCAGCTCCTCCATTCAATTATTGATATTGTCACCAGTTTGAACCGAAAATAAAATAAAAATCTTACCCTCCATCTAAATGCTCCTTAAATACTTGTTCAAAATCGCGGCATAATTCTAGAATAGTGTACAGCTGAGCCTGATAAAATTAGAGGGATAAAATTAGAAGAATTACTTGAACTTTTATATTGTAGTATAAAGAACTAAAAATATAACTCCTCACCCCGGCATCAACAGCAACTGGTCTACCAAGGCGCGTCACCTCTGCTTCGAGCTCGTCAATGTTTCTATTAATTAAAGATGCAATCTTCGGAATCCGAACTCTTATCACAGACTCTAAATGCTGAAACCAAATCACTTCTATAAGTAACCAACCAATTAAACTCTGGACAGCATAAAAAAATTAGCAAAAGAGCATGTCCTCGCAACAGTAAAAACTGCACGTAAATAGAAACCTTGGAGAGAATCCTGGCTAGATACTCCGAGCCCATTTGGCTGGCCAAGTGTGAGTAATCAGGGCTGGTAGTGAAAAATTCACGTTCCCTCCACCGAGCAGCAATCATATCCACATTCCTATTAATATCTGCCTGAGAACGGTTTACAATTCCCACCCAAGGGTTTTGAAGTCGATAAGATCTTCCCTCAAGGACCTACAAGATGTTCAAAATGGTAACATGAAGGGTGAGATGTAAAATTATTTTGTACCCATGTCAATAAAATTCACATAAAATCGGGACTAGGTTCATCACAGGTCAACAATACAATATAACGAGTTTACACAGCATACTAGAAAACCAAGATTCTTACGTCCAGAGCATTTGTTCCTTTGTCCATCAAATCGAGCTTTGTCAGAACACCAAAAGTTCTTTCCCCTAAACATTTTGAACGCAGTATCAAGAAAACACCATAATAGCATAACAAAACAATAAATGCATATAATTTGAATAGTTGAAGCATGACAGTGTACAAAATGCATGAAGCATACCAGCAGGGTCAACTTGTCTAGAAACCTTGATGGCATCTGAAGTTGCTATATCTTGATTTGCAGGAGTAATTGCCAAAATCAAGCAATTAGGCTGCAAAAACACAAAAAATAATGTGATGGACAGATTTCAAAAAAGTGCCCTTAGCTGAAACAACAGTAAATCCATGAAAACGTCAAATTCTGTAAAATGAGGAATTAATTGGAAGGTGCAAGTTCAAGTTATTATCATCGTTCTGCCACGCATTCAACGGTATAATGTAATACTGGAAAAAGTTAAAAAGTCCCAGCAACATTTAAAATTCAAAATGCTAACGCCTTTTGACGAAAAAATTAATGTAACCGACAATTGCCAGTACATTATTCACAGGAAATAGAGAAGTAATTTAAATTAAGACAATAAACTTATTATATATCATCTTTCATAGGCTTTTATCCAACGTGGGACAGGCAACTACTTTAAGAAAACCAAACAAGAAAAATAAAGAAAGAGATAAGACCAAGAGAAAGTTTTTCCCTATAGCTATAAAATTACGTCTTCAGTTACCTTGTCAACGTATGAGTGAATCATGTTTTCAATGTCTTGAACAATACTTTCTGGCTGTTCCTCTGAAAAAATATAAGGTCCTTGACTTATTATTGGAAACAACGTAAACGATAATAAGAATCTTGGTATATTTGAGAAAAGAACAATAAAAAGAAAGCATACCTACAGCAACCTTTGTCAAACCAGGCAGATCGATCAGTGTTAGATTGACAACTATCAACAACAAAATAGAAAACCTTTAATGTCACAAAACAAAACGAAAAATTGACAATTCACATACAGACAGCAACCTCACTACAGGCAAAGGCAGCCAAGCACACGTAATTCCCTCGATTGTTATAATAAATACACAATTCAAAATGATATTAGTTCTTGAGTAACTTATAATGCAATTCGATTATAAATACGGTACTGGAGAAAAAACACTGGATCGCTTGTAATTGATATGCAATGTAAGTCGCATAACATGGTAACTATAATCTGAAAATACAGCATCAAATAAATCAATAAGTAAATAGCACAAATAGCAAAACTATCAAGATTTGAGGAGACAAGGACTAATTAAATCTCTCCCACAAAACATCAATTATGCTTTAAGACAATACAAAAAAGCCTTTTTCTTCCCATATCCCAGAACCATGAGGGGGTTTCTAAATCAAGGAATAGTGCAGTACATATCACACCAAAAAATGAAAATGTAAATATAAATATAAATTCTTTACCGTTTGGAGAATATATGCGGAGATGAATAGGAACAGGAGATATCCTCTTTGTTTTCTCAGTCAGTCTATCAGTTTCATCTTCAATTTCTTTTCGAACCATAGCTATAGAAGATGAAAGATATCAAACATCAAATTGAAAATAGTTTATCTAAAACAAAAGATAGGAAAATTGCTTATCTACTTCTGAGTAATGTAAACCATATATTCAAAGATTTTCATTGGGGTCAACTTCCATAGCATTTACCAAAAGACATAACACTTGCAGCGAATGTCATTATATCATTTTGGGCAACCAAAGAAGCATGCATAGCATGCAATCAGTGGTACACGGATAATCTTTGTAAAATATCCTACATTGTCAAAAACATAATAATTCATGTCATCACGATTCCAGAGACCATCGAATGAGGTTTTAAGTCTTTAACTAAGAAATGCTAACGTAGCAAACCAAATAGAGACTAAGATATTGTGTGTTGATGAAAAGCATGCAGTTGCGAGATACATATATTTAGCCACAAATGCAAAAAAAGAATTAAACCTGAAAGAATGACAGATGAGCAAGAAAAAATTTTCAAAGGTAAACCAGGCCACAACCACTTCACTAGATTAAAGATTACATTGTTTGAAAAGAAAGAAATAGAGAAAGAAAGGCATGCATGCAGAGTATGCAATGTGTAGTCTAAAGAACTCTTATTTCCAGAATCTTAAAACGGGGAATAAAAATAAAATATCATTTGCATGAGAAACAAGAAGACGTACAGAAATCAGTAAAGCGTTTCTTAGGCAAGTGCAGAAACTCCGCATAATCCTGTAGTCCCTGGTCTATTTTGAGCAGTTGCAGCACCAAAGGCCTTCGCGTCACAATCCCTAAAAATGACAAAAAACTTAAATTACACAAGCAAGATTAAAAAAAAAAAAACAAAACAAATGAATTTCTCTTTCAAAAGATCCAACCATTTCCCTCTCCTAACCAAACAGAACAAATCAGAATAAAAAACAAAAATTAATAATCAAAGAATGAACAGTTGAAGCTATACGAATAAGAATAAATAACCTGATCCCCGCGGAAGAAAATCGCGGCCGACAATGCTCTCCAGAACCGAAGACTTTCCAGAACTCTAAAAGACTTAATTAAAATAAGTGGCGTAGATAACGAAAGGATAGAAAGGGAAGGAATGGAAGAAACGAGAAGAGCGAACCTGGCCGCCGACGACGGCAACAGAGGGAAGGGCTTCCCAGAGTGTAGGCAAAGCGGCGCCGGCGCCGTGGTCACCGAGAACCGTACAGGCGTGCTGAATTCGGTTGACGAGTGCGATCAAGGTGTCCATTGGTTGGTTGGGCGAGGGAAGAAATGAGAGTGAGGGTGTGGAAGTATAAGAGCGAAGGAGGAGTAGCAGAGTAAGGAGGAAGACGAAGAGAGAAATGAGAATAAGGGAAGCTATTTTTGTTGTTAGTGTGTTTTCCGTTACGTGCTTACGCTTTTCTGAGAGAATATTTTTAAAATTTGGAAAGAGAGAGTTGGAATGATGGACCACGTAAGCGAGAGGCGTCCTTTATAGTGGACTTGCGCTAAGGCTATTGGCTTCGCAGCTTTCTCTTTCTTCCGTTTTTTCGTATCAGTCAATTCTTTTTTATTATTTTCACGCTCTCTCGGTGAGAAATGTTGAACCTGCTATGAATATTATATTTAATAAAATAATTATATTAGGATATTATTATTTTCATATCAACAATTTTTTTTAACAGAAATTTTACTACTATTATTTTATTTTTTAAATATTTTTGTAAATGAAAAAATTATTTTTTAATGATTAAAATACTCTTAAAAGTAGATTGTACGGGTTATTTCGCCTGTCTGTATTTTTTTATTATATTATATTATTTTAATTTAAAAGCAACATATTATTCTTATATTTAATGCATAATTTGTAATTTGAATAAAAATAACATAATATAAAAAATATAAAAAAAAACATATTTTCTTGATGATAATATTAAATTATTATATTATAATAAATGAAATTTTAATTATACAATTGATAAAATTAAACTTATAATAATAAGTTAAAAAACAAGAATAATATATCAAAATATATAAAAATAATATTCTACATAAAAATAAACAATTAAAAAAATATTAAGAAAATAAAAATATCAAATATATGTCTTAGAAACAATTTGATAAATCATTAAATGAAATCACACACAAAAAAAAAATACAAATATATATTAAGTGTATGATAAAATAAAAATTATCTTATAAATCTAAGAAAAGTTTTCAATCAAATTAGTATGACTATTGAGAGATAATTAAAATTATTTTAGAAAAACAAAAATAGTTTTTCAAATTAAACTAAAATCAAGCATAAGAAGATAAAGAAGTTAAGTTTTTTATAACTAGTAAATGAATGTTATTAAACACTTAAACCGAGAGTTAAAGATTTTCATATAAAAGGAACAACAAATAAAAATACTAAAAAGGAATAAAGATATTGAAATGTAATAAAAAATATTTAATTGACATGCATCATTCATCGTATCGAAAAAAACACTGGGTCAAACGAAAGTGTTATTTAACTTACCATAACTAAAGTTACAAAATATTTTTCAAGATAAAAATTTGATTGATATATGTATGATATGCATTATATATATATATATATATATATATATATATATATATATATATATATATATATATATATGGATTTGTTAACGTGCCTGTTTCTTCAGTCGTTACATTTAAAAATGTGTACTGGGTTTTAGTAGGATTAAAAAAAAAAAAACCCACAAATCCTTAATCACCTCTCTCATTCCTCTCAACTTTTTCTTTTTTATCTCTCTCATTCTAACATTTTCTCTGTCATTGCTACTGTAGCCTAATTGAAAAAAAAAATAGAAACACTTGCTAACCATAATCCACCTTCCTCACTTATCTAATTTGTTTCTCTCTTATCTCCATACTTTCCCTCACCCACACACCAACCAGTGACACTGCAATTTGTTGCTATTTTTCTGTTTGTTCATTTGTTTTCCACTTTAATAACAAAATAATTTATGATATTAATGTTGATTTCTGATTAGAGGAATGTGTTATATATTTTCTCTTCTTATTATTATTAAATTTCATTTTTAAATTTTAGTATTAGTAGTTTATTTTGAGGAGATTTGATATTTTGACTATTAAGTTGTCCGAAAATATTTTGACTATTAGTAGTTTATTTTGACAAATTATATTCATAAGTAATTACAATATATAATGTGATAAAAATATAATGAAATATGGTGTAGATGTGCAAATGATGCATGCAAATTATGTGATTTGTGAAGGTTTCATTTACCGTGACTTAATTTAAAAATGAAATTTAATAATAATAAGAAGGAAAAATATATAACACAACATCCAATAAAAAATCAACATCAACATCATCAATTATTTTGTTATTAAAGTGAAAAAACAAATGAACGAATAGAGCAAGAGCAAATAATTGCGGTGTCGCGGGTTGTTGTGTGTGGGTGAGGGAGAGTATGGAGATGAGAGAGAAATAAATTAGATAAGTGAGGAAGGTGAATTAGGGTTAGACAAGTGTTTCTGATTTTTTTTCAATTAGGACTACAGTAGGGATGACAGAGAAAAGGTAGGAAGGGAGTGAGAGAGATGGAAGAGAAAAGGTTGAGAGAAATAAGAAAGGTGAGTAAGGGTTTGGGGATTTCTTTTTTTTTTTGTAGTTTTGAGAATGAAAATTATTAAAATACCCTTGACCTTAAAACTTAGAATCCATGATATATAAGGATATTTACTAAAACCCGGTACACATTGCTAAAATATACCAACAGAAAAAACAGCGTACGCAAGTTAGCAAATTCCATATATGTGTGTGTATATATATATACACACACACATATATGGAGTTTGCTAACTTGTGTACGCTATTTTTTCTGTTGATATATTTTAGCAATGTGTACCCGGTTTTAATAGACAAAAATACTGTAATATATCATAGATTTTTAATTTTAAGGTTAAGGGTATTTTAATAATTTTCATTTTCAAAACTAAAAAAAAAAGTCAAACCCTTGCTCACGTCCCTCATTCCTCTCAACCCTTTCTCTTTCGTATCTTTCACTCCAACATTTTCTTTGTCATCCCTACACTAGTTCCAACTGAAAACTCGCTGTTAAACAATTTGTTTTTGTAAAGAGTTGAGTCATTATCATATTCGCCTTCAGGAAAAGGTTCATTCAAGATGTCTTCAATTTCATCATCTTCACTAACTTCTCTAATTTCATCATCTGTGGATGTTGAATCATCATCTCTAAAAAAAACTTCCAGGCCAATTACCAATTCCTTCAAATGTCATTATGCTTGTGAAAATCAGATAAAATTAGATAAAACAAAAATTATAAAATGAAAATTGTAACGCTCCGGCAACTTACAGGGACTGTTGACTGACCCCACACATCAACACGAGGCTTTCCAGTGTGCTTTAACCATGAAGTTCTTATGGGTTGGGCTACCGAAAAACAAATGCATTTGTTGATATGAGTAGCCAAATCAATTCCTTTAAGCTATCCTTCAACTGTATAGTCTCATACCTATACAATCTCTAGATCCCTCTCATTCCGGTGTATGTTCGATTCGTCCATGTGCCCCTTCCACTCGAAGCCTACCAAGAGTTGCACTCCCTGCCCTCGTCAGTGCCCGGGCGTCACATGCTTTAATGTAACATCCCAAAACAGGGAGTCACTTAAGTGCATCAAAGTCTAAAGTAAAATCTTAGAATTTTGCAATATAATTAAATTTTCCAAAAACTTAAAGTTATTACAAATAGAAATAGAAATTTCTTTGAGTTCAACAAGAAAATAAAGAAAGTATTACAAATCCTTTTCTTAATTAAATAAAACTTTGAAACCAAACTCCCATAGTAACCCCCTTTATCATCAATCATATAGCTCCAATAGCATCTGCATTCCTATCTAAGCTCCCATATAACACATACGTTATACAATCATCGTCACAAACATAAACAACACAAACAATATATGGGTGAGCTAGGCATCCAACTGGCATAAATATTATATAATAAGAATAAACAAGCAACTATACTCTGGCAAAAGCATGAATGTATAAACCACACAATCTTGATTCCTACACCAACCATGATTCAACCAGCTTAAAACAAAAGTGCTTTAATATAGGTAAAACAACCCAATAAAGCTATAAAACAACAATGTTTTGGTGCAGACACAAGAGTTAGAACAGTCTAATGCAACAAAGATTCTAATATGGCAACAAAAATCACAACAATCCAATACAGCAAAATTTACCGGTATAAAACAGCAAGGAAATAATGCTGAAAAGCCAGCAACAATATAGAAAACCGCAAGCAAACAGTGCTAAAAACAACAAACAATAATGACATAAAGTGCGGAATTCTGATATAGCAACTACACAAAATTTAAACGGCAACAGCAGAATAAAATTCTGGACAACAACAATATTTTACTCAAATGCAATACCCAATAATACCTATGAATGATTCAGTAAAATAGAGTAACCCAATATGAGCATACAAAACATCAGACAATTCTTCCCATGAATCCTCACTATTCATACTACTTCAATTGCCCATTTACAAACTATTATCAATCACAATTAATTTCCTCTCTATTAAAACAAACAAGACATACCAATGAGCACATAAATTAATACAACTTCTTATACAATTAATGCGTTCTCGAAATTAGAAAATTAGTTAAGTTAAATACATTTACATTGTTCAAGTTATAGATTATAGTTATACACATTTGGATCTATCAACCATAGAGCCAATAAGACATCATCCTTTTGTTCATTATAATTCTTTCAAGATTTTAATATAATCACAATCACATTATATCAAAAACATACTCAGACAATGGTTTAACCAAGAATCACAAAATGATAAGGTTAATAAAATTTATCCACACAATTATACACAACTTATTATGTAGTCTTTCACATTGTTCACACACAAACTCATTAAACTGAATTTTCATTAGGGTATAACAATTCATTCACTCATTCAACCAAGTCATTTCAATTCAACCAAATTGATAAGGATACTATTTTACAATTCGTTTAACAATCACAAATGGCATTTCGAAGAGATTTAGCTCTCCATAATCATTGTTCTACAACAAATTAAATAAATGAATCCAAACTATAAAATTACCCATCATTTTATTAATACCAAAGATAACCTACTTGTAATACCCAACACTTTTCATATTTCAATGAAATCGGAAACAACCACAACCTTCATCCAAGGTACATAAATTTCCAGATTATAACAAAACCATTCAATTTCAATATGCACTAATTCAAAAAGAATTCGTACAACCCAATTTAACCCTTTAAAACATCTCCATGTGTACACCTATTATTGCAGCTCATAATTATATCCAATATGAATACCAAATACTTAATTTGCAATTAGAAATTAAAACACATGATATATCTATTTCCACCCACCAACTATCATATTCACTTTTCTACTTAACAGAGACAATAACCATTAAGATTCCCATGTAGCAAAAACAATTAAAAATCAATAGAAATTATACATTATCACATTTTGAACAACCAATTCAAACCAAGATAGCTCCTCATAGAATAATAACATATATCTAATATTTTTGGAACAACCAACATATCGAAACGGTTCTAAAGAATCAAACCACGAACACAACTTCTTCTTTTTTAAAACAGCTTATTAAAACAAGAAAGACAAGCTCCCCATACCTTTTCTGATTTCTTCCCTTACTCCAAAATCCTACTTCTGCTTTCCATCTTTGTCTCCCAATTGTAACATCTCCTTGCTGATATACCACCACTCCCTCTCTCGTTGTTTCTCACTCATTCATCCCAAACGATCATGGAATGTTCTTTACTCTCACTCACGCCACAACCTCGCAGCAAAATTGAGCCTCCTGACTCTATCTACCCCTTTAGTTTATGGGCCTCACGATCCAGCCTAACCACAACAAATCTGGTGCCAAAAATTTTAAAACCGCAACCAATAAAAATAACACCAGTTTTGCCAAATAGATTCGAACACAAGAACACAAGTCACACATCTCATAACCACTAAGCCAAGCTAATTTCACTAACAAAATAGTCATTTAATATCTATATAACTCATCTTATTTCGTTTATTTCTATTTTAATTCCACCAATTCTTATTTTATTTTATTTTATTTTATATTTACAATACCTGGACCGATATTAAAATCCTTGGATCTTACAAAAACTCATTATAAAATCATTTTTTGTAAGAAATTGTATAACAACGAGTGTTTCTGATTTTTTTTCAAGGACAATTACCAATTCCTTCGGATGTCATTATGCTTGTGAAAATTAGATAAAATTCAATAAGACAAAAATTTATTAAATGAAAACTCATTATAAAATCATTTTTTAGTAAGAAATTGTTTAACCGCGAGTGTTTCTAATTTTTTCAGTTGGGACTACAGTAGCGACGACATAGAAAATGTTGTAGTGAGAGAGAGGAAAGAGAAAGAATTGAGAGAAATTAGGGAGGTGAGCAAGGGTTTGGGAAAGGTTTGGATTTCTTTTTTAGTTTTGAAAATGAAAATTATTAAAATATCTTTAACCTTAAAACTTACCATCCATAATATATTAAGGTATTTTTGTCTACTAAAATCCGGTATACATTGCTAAAATGTACCAACTAAAAATAAGCGTACACAAGTTAGCATATATATATATATATATATATATATATATATATATATATATATATATATTCCGTATTAAATTTAAAAAATCAAATATTATACATATTCATGTATCGAATCAATGTAGAGAATCTACGCTAAAACAAACAGAAACAAATTTAGATAATTATACTCATGAAGATTAGTAACTAATTAAAAAGAAGATAACTAAATTAAAGACATGAAAACTTTAAATTTTTTTTGCTGAAAGTCTCATATGGATTAGAGATAAGACAAATTTATAATATATAACTGGATACAAACTCCACTTTACAAACCAATTTTGTGAGATTGAGTTAAACTTAAAATCTTTTTCTTAACCTAATAATAAAATTTGTGTTGTTGGATATAATATTTCATCCATTATCGACTATCCAATAATGTCTAGTGAGTGCAAACCGTAAATTCAAACATCACCTTATAAGACGATTTTATAGGATTGAGTTAGGTTTAAAGTTATTCTTTTTTATCACAATTAATGTTGCTTGATAGGATATTGGAACTAAAGCAAAATCAACATTGACCATACATGTGCATATAATGCAAAGTAATGAAGATGATGTATACCAAACTTTATTTGATAAAACTCAATGCATAAAGATACTTTGGATAAAACTTTATTTGTGCTGTTCTATTATTAAATTTGTTCTTCTACCTTTGAAAGGCCAAGGCCATCATCAATTTTATCTGGCTTGGCCTTTTGGTCATCGAGATAATGTTGGTATATATAGGACAGAAAGCCCCATACAGCTAACAAGAAGGCTATAATCTTCACCCCATAAATCTTGTCATGAAACACAAACACAGCAAGGATAGGAGTTATGGTGAGTTCCAGGTTACCTATTACAACAGAGAACAATGAAGATACCTCGAAAATCAACCCTAACATACCAATGTATGCTATTTGCCATGTCAATGCAGTCCAAACCAGAGTCAGTACGTAAGACGCTCCACCATATTTAAACTCCTTCATCTCTCTTCCCATACTTCTCCAATCTCCGCTTCCAAACAATCCCACAAGGCCAGCGACTGAAGCAACGACCATGGGGTAAAAATTCATCCTCAACAGAGAAGGATAGGTTTCTTCTGTCTTTGCAATCTTCACAAAATAGAGCTGCAAGAGAGAGTGATGTAAAGAAAACATGGCAGATGCAGCAAGGGCACAGAACATCCCGATTAGTTGCTTCTCTTTCGGAAGGTTTCTGTCCTCCGATTTAGTGTTGAGTGCGATTAGGATAACTGACATAGTAAGAACAACGACAGAGTTCAATATCAATGCAGTGAACTTTTGGGAATTGATTAAGTAAGTAGCTACCGCATTGAAGGCTAATTGGGTGGCACAAACTAGGGCAAAAGTGGAAAGAGGAAGACATGAAAGTCCATAGGAATACAAGATGTCCATTACTGCCAACATTAGACCAAAACCTAGGTACAAGGGAATCATAACTGAGCTTCTTGGTTCGGTTTTGGTTTTGGAGGAATCATGGTTGGTTGATTTGGCAGAGTATAATAGGAGTGGAATTAGTACAGGGAACCCACCAGATTGAACAGATGTTGCAATCCATATGCTTTTACCACCTTTGTCAAAGTAGAACCTTCCCAAAAGTGTGGCTGTGCATTGGCCTGCCAGAAGTAAGATTGTATAAAGGGACAAACGCAACCAACGTTTGTATTTTCCGAATGCTGAATGTTGAGGTTGATGAGTAACAGCTGCGGACATTGTGTTCAAGTTGTTGCACACGCAGTAATCTAGCAGAATACAAAGTATAAGAAATTGAGATTAGTTATTTTTTTCTCTCTCTTAAATAGAATTGGCTCACAATTTCTTATGATTTTCACCAAATCTTTGCACTAACTAATAAAATTGGATTGAGTTGGACTATTGAAACATTGTTTGGGCAATCAAATAATTTTGTAATCTCTGGTTTAATCATATACTCTTTCTCACTGTTTTTTATATTGGTTTCCAGCATATAGTCATTAACCTTTTTTTTCGTGATGATATTTCATTTATTTTTATTGAAGAAACATTTTTGGCCTTGGCCTTCATGAAAAGTTGAAATACCTGATTTAGAATTTTTTTTTTAAATATTCAAATACCTATACTTTCTCATTACCGTCCACTGTGTTAATCAAATAATTTTTTTCAAAATATGCATCTCCTTAATATTTTATTGATCAATTGTTTTTGAAATACTCATTTGAGTTAAGCAATGGGCAGTACATATGTGCTGGAAACTATTATAAAATTTAAAACTAGATAAGGATATGATCGAGCTCATTTAAATAAACTTCTTCTCAAATACTTGTAAAGAGAAGAAAATAAAATAAACTAATAAACAAATATGAAATTAACTTTTTTTTTATATAAATTCTGTTTTTGAAGTTTTGTCGTTCGGTTTTCTATAAATCAAGATAAATTAATTAATTTACTTCGGTAAGAAATTTTAATTCATAATTTTTACTTCTCATTTTCTTTTATTTGTATTTATTGAAAAATCTATATTCGCACCTAAATTACAAGGAAGAAGTATTCAGCAATATTGTTTTTTGCATTATATTTGATAAAAAAATCTCAAAAAACATCTTCCCAGAAGACACAATTATTATTTTCACCAAAACAACCGAATTGAACTCATGTTGCGTTTTTTTTAGATACCACATGTATGATAAACATAGTTAAAAATCCAAATCAAATTCCATATTTGTAAGAAACGAGTGTTAAGTTAGATTATCAATTTATAAATGTTCGACAAAAATATTTATTTAATCAATAATAAATATAAAATTATTGTAATTTTACATTGCAAAAAAAATGTTGAATTATCCACAAAATTTTACTGATGAAAAAAATTATCAATAAATTAGAATTTATCAACAAATTTTAAAAATATAATTATCGATGAAAATATTACTTAGTAATAAATTTGTTAACAATATTCATTAGTAAATTAGAATGATTATTATTAACAAAAATATTTGAGATTAACATTTGTTATCAACATATATTTTTGTTGATGGCTATAAACGTTTCCACTTTAGACTCTAATCATATTGTGATAAAATTAGTCATCTATTGGAAATTTTTTTTTTTTATAATCCATTAATAATTATATATTTTTAAAATTTATTGGTAAATCAGTTCATAAAATAGATATAAATTTTCCTGCCAAATTTAATGAAATATTTGTTATAAGTTAATTGGATATGTGTGAGAAGAAGAAAAGAAGAAAAAAAGGAAAAGAAAGAGGAAGAGGCGACTGCAATAGAAATAGAGGTGATGACAATATATCAAAGACAATAATAACAACATTGAATGCAGGTTTAAACCCTACATTGGTATTCATATTTGTGTGCAAATCTCAGTTTGGTCCTCTAGTTTTGAACTGTCTCAATTTGGTCATAATTTTTGTAAAAATGCACACATTTTATCCTAACCGTTAAATTGTCTCAAACGGCGTTAATTGATGTTGGGATGAATTTTTTATTTTAGGTTTAAACCCTCCATTGGTCCTCATATTTGTGTGCAAATCTCAGTTTGGTCCTCAAGTTTTGAACTGTCTCAATTGGGTCATAATTTTTGTAAAAATGCACACATTTTACCCTAACCGTTAAGTTGTTGTCTCAAACGGCGTTAATTGATGCTGAGATGAATTTTTTTATTTTAGGCTTAATCCCTCCCTTGGTCCTTATGTTTGTGTGAAAATCTCAGTTCGGTCCTCGAGTTTTGAACTGTCTCAATTGGGTCATAATTTTTGAACTGTCGACAACGGCGACATTTTTTAGTTTGAGAGGGAGAAAAGGTGTGAGTCAGGGGGTTTGAGGGTTTGAGGGTGGAGGAATGAGTGAACTGTGATCAGTGATTGGAAGAAAAAAGAAAGACCATAGCCACGTGGATTTAATGATTTTAAAACATAAAAAAAAAAAAAAACAGCTCAGTTCAAAGTTAACGCCGTCTCAATACACTTTGGAGTAAAATGTTGTAAAATGTTTGCATTTCATAAGGACTTGAGGAAAAACTTGAGGACCGAACTGAGATTTTCACACAAACATAAGGACCAAGGGAGAGATTAAACCTAAAATAAAAAATTCATCCCAGCATCAATTAAAGCCGTTTGAGACAACTTAACGGTTAGGATAAAATGTGTGCATTTTTACAAAAATTATGACCCAATTGAGACAGTTCAAAACTTGAGGACCAAACTGAGATTTGCACATAAATATGAAGAGCAATGGAGGGTTTAAACATATATATATATATATATATATATATATATTTTAAATCTATAAAAAAGAAAAAGAATGTGTGAAAAGGTATTACACCAACACATCAAATTTAGTTGTAGGAATTTAACTAATGATGGGATGAATTTGAAAATATCACCTGTGATTAATTTCTAAAGTAAGAATGTGCAAAGAGAGAGAAAAAAATTACAATAAACTTCTTGGTGCAATTTGATCTAAGAACTCTAACTTCTTGGTGCAATTTGATCTAAGAACTCTAACTTGTTTAATGAAGCTCAACAAGTTTTAAGAGAAAGTATCTTGAATAACTCTTAAAGTTTGTTTTATAATGTGTAATATATTCTCTTCAATTTTAAGAAAGAATTTTAAATACAATATTCAACCAAATAAATGTATTTGATTATTATTTAAAACAATTGGCTATAATATTTTTAATATGATATGAAAATTCATCAAAAATTAATTTAATGAAAAAATTATTTCAAAGTAATAATTGGTTACATGCTTAGTCAATATTTTGAAAGCTTCAAAATAATAAATTGTACCTTTAATATAATAAGTTATCATCAATTATCATTGCTAATGATGACTTATTATTTAATCCAACGGTCATATTAAGTGGCACCACACTTGAATTCACAATCTTTTTCTCAATTTTAAATTTTTTACACATTACAAACTCTTCATTTATATTGAAAGTGCTATTTGTTGTAAAACAATTTTTACAAACCACATCAATTGTTGATAAACATAGGAAGAGTTCAAATAAAAGAAATAAATGAAATATTGTGTCTATCTCACTGTGGATAACTATAGAAAATGTTTGAGAAGTACAGGATATCAAATTTTGCTTGAACACCTCTAGGACATCACTGATGTAATAGAAATTTTTCTTGAAATATAATATTTAACATTATTTTTAGTGTATAATATTTTTCTTAACATTGTTCTTGAAATAAATTGAAATATAATTATGAGTTAGCTATAATATTTAATAACAATTCAATTTTATTTTAATTTTAAAAAGTGTGAAATAGACGCAAAACCTATGTTTTGGCTAGTTTATTATAAAAATAATGAATGTTAGTATATTTTAAGTTTGTTCTAAGTTTTTCACACATAAAACAGATATGCGCAGGATAATATATATATATATATATATATATATATATATATATATATATATATATATAATCTAGGAATGTCAGAATTATATATAGTAATCTCATAAATGTAATTATAATCAATATTAACTAATCATATTAATTTCTACAAAATATTTTATTTTTCTTGTAAAAGTACAAATCAAGCTGTGGCAGACACAATTCACAACACCATTCCACAATCAGCAAATTTCTACCTCAGCCAGTGAAACCCCAAGGCCATTACTTTTATCTGCCTTGGCTTTTTTGTGATCTATATAATGTTGATACACATAAGATAGAAAGCCCCACACTGCTAACAACAAGGCTATAAACTTCACCCCATTCACCTTGTCATGGAAGAAGATCACTGCAAGGATGGGAACAATGGGCAATGACAAGGTACCTATTACATTTGAAAACAATGAAGATACCTCAAAAATCAACCCCAGCATACCAATAGATGATATTTGCCATGTCACAGCGGTCCAAAGTAGAGTCATTACATATGACACCATTCCCTTCTCATAATTCTTACTTTCCTCATCCAAACTTTTCCACTCTCCACTTGCAAACAAGCCCACAACACAAGCACAGGTAGCAATGAAGGATGGGTAAATTTGCATGTCTAACACAACAGTAAAGGTTTCTCTCTTGATAACCTTCTCAAAAGAAAGCTGCACAAGAGAGAGATATAAAGAAAATGTAGCTGATGCACCAATAGTGCATAAGAACCCAATTATATGTTTTTCTCTCGAAAGTCCCATTTGATCCTCAGAATCAGCATCGATTGCAAGCAGGGAAGCTGATATGGTAAGTAGGACTATAGAATTAAATATGAATGCTGTGAACCTCTGCGAATTGAGGAAGAAAGAGAAGATTGCATTGAAGCCTAATTGGGTTGCACACAGCAGAGAATAGGTGGAAAGAGGGAGATATAGAAGTCCATAGGAATACATCAAGTTGTCCCCTGTCAGGATTAAGCCAAAAGCTAGGTAGAGGAAAACAAGGATAGAAAATTTTGGTTTTGTTTTATGGGAATCATTGTTGAGCTCGTTAGTTAATTTGTCCTGCTTTCTTGTTGAGAAGTAAAAAAGGAGTGGAAAAAGTAGAGGGAATCCTGCTGATTGAACAAAAGTTGCCATCCATTTGCTATTACCACCATTGTCATAGTATAACCTTCCCAGAAGAGTAGCTGCAGATTGGCCTGCCAGAAGAAAGATTATGTAGAGGGACACACGCAACCACCATTTGCATTTTTCGAATCTTGGGTGTCCAAGTTTCTGTGTGACATTTGTGCTTCTGTTAGAGCCGTGCACTTTTCCATCATCTGAGGATATACACACGAGAAACTTAGATTAGTGCTATCATTTCTGACATAATCAAAAGTAGTTTAAACCAGTGAGACTCTAGAGACAAATTTTTTGGCTTTTTGGGAAAGTAGTTACTCTAATAGTTAGAAATTGACTTTAAATCCAACTAAATCCCACAAAATTGGCATGTAAAATGAGATTTGTATTCACTTATATACACTGAATTGGTCTTATTTCTAATCGATACGAGACTTCCAATACTAAATAGTATAGTTAAGTCTTGTATCTTTGTTTGGTTAGCCATTAAATTATTGAGAAAAAAATGGACATAAAACCAGAGACAGGTTTCCAACCAAACAATCTCTAACTTTTTTTCAAGTTTCATCATTAGATATTGAAATGGGACATGCAATGTTATTAGCCAATTACAAAGAACACTTTCCTACGAGAATTGACCGAACACCAAGAGGCTCGCCATCCACCTGTTTGTCATAATATCTAACTCAATATTAAATCCTATTAGAAGAAACAGTGATTCTTAAGTGATGATTAAAAAAACAGTGATTCTTAAGCAATCAATGAAGGAAGAGGATGTTGGAAATCAGTGAGAATTATGTTCCTTTAGTGTCTGTTTCTGTTCCAGAATAACCAAGCAGGTTCCACTCATCCCTCCCTTAAAAAGATGCAAGAGTTTCTCTTTAACGAGCAGTGTTTAAGAAACTAACCTGTATTTTGTAGCTGCTGGTCTTGAACCATCTCCATTGAATGAAAAGTAATAAAAACTAAGGATATCATCAAGATATATGAAGTGGAGCTTGCAAGCTTAAGTAAGCCGCAGATGTTGAAGAATAGGAAGTAAATTCAAAACCGACAAATAATGTTTGACTTCACCGAGTCGATCTTATTGGACTTTTCCATATTTCTATGAACACTAATTTGGAAGTGTTGACATGGTAACTATTGTGAAAATCATAAGCACCATGGCCTTTTGGGCATTTTCTTTGCTTGCGCAATCTACTTTCTCCTAATTAGTTGTTGCAACGTAAATAAGTTGTCTCAGTCGTTTGTGTTTTCTCATGAGCAATATTTTGAATCTTAAAACATTTCTGTTTTGATTCTCATATTTTTGACATAAAAATATTATTTATTCAGAAACAATGATTTGATAACTATTATACATATATATTATACATCTAATGTATCTATAAAAAAGTACAATCAGTTCTCATTGCTTTGGATGAAAAACCTTCCAATTCTGGTCCTCTAACTTTGAGGTCTATGCAGAGCGTTAAATGTTAAACGCCATTTAACAGGGCTCTTCGTTTCAATAGGTTAAAGGTGATGAATTTGTTTTGTAAAAGAAACTAAATGACGCTTCTTCAAACAAAAAAAAAATCAACTGCAAAGTAAATAAATACTTTTTTGTTTAGAGGAAGAAGCAAGCCTCTCATGCCCTCACTTCAAAGAATACTATAATCATCTTTATCATTAATCCTTATGTAACACATTATGGCAGTCAATGAGCAATGAGATGTGAGTCCAACCTTATAAGAGATTGACACCACTCTTTTACCCAAAACCTTAAGGCAATGGGTTAATGGGTCTTCTCACTTATAAACCACTCTACTTTCTCATTTTTATCCAATGTGGGACTTAGACTCACACTTGGAACCCCAACAGAGAGTTCCATAGCAAGGGCTCCCCCAACTGATAACACCAGCATGCTTTAATATGGCTGGAATGGCAATGCTTCCAACAGCTGATGCCCCACTTATGAACTTGGTTGCATTCACCCAGCTGTTCCATCATTTATCAGACCACAAATTAAAAAATAAAATAAAATCATTCCCCAGCTTGGAGTAGGAAAATTCAAACACAAACTTATTTTGTTTTTCCAGACAATTAATATTCCTGAATAGAGTGTTAGAACTAAAGCAAAATAAACATTGACCATACGTGTTCATATAATGTATAGTACTTTTATTTGATAAAACTCAATGCATAAAGATACTTTGGATAAACCTTTAGAAAAATGAATATTTCACACACCTAAATTTTTTACATTCATTTAACATTATTCTTATTTATTTTTTATTCTCTTCTTTCTTGAAAAAATACAAAATATTATACTTTTAGAATAATTTTAGTCTTATATTTTGTATCAAATGAAATGAATGTAAAAGTGTGTTATAAGATTATTACTCAACTTTATTTGTTATGTTCTATTATGAAATTTGTTCTTCTACCTTTGAAAGGCCAACGCCATCATCAATTTTATCTGGCTTGGCCTTTTGGTCATCGAGATAATGTTGGTATATATAGGACAGAAAGCCCCATGTAGCTAACAAGAAGGCTATAATCTTCACACCATAAATCTTCTCATGAAACACAAACACAGCAAGGATAGGAGTTATGGTGAGTTCCAGGTTACCTATTACAACAGAGAACAATGAAGATACCTCGAAAATCAACCCTAACATACCAATGCATGCTATTTGCCATGTCACAGCAGTCCAAACCAGAGTCAGTACGTAAGACGCTCCACCATATTTAAACTCCTTCATCTCTCTTCCCATACTTCTCCAATCTCCGCTTCCAAACAATCCCACAAGGCCAACGACTGAAGCAACGACCATGGGGTAAAAATTCATCCTCAACAGAGAAGGATAGGTTTCTTCTGTCTTTGCAATCTTCACAAAATAGAGCTGCAAGAGAGACTGATGTAAAGCAAACATGGCAGATGCAGCAAGGGCACAGAAGATCCCGATTAGTTGCTTCTCTTTCGGAAGGTTTGTGTCCTCCGATTCAGTGTTGAGTGCGATTAGGATAACTGACATAGTAAGAACAACTACAGAGTTCAATATCAATGCAGTGAACTTTTGGGAATTGATTAAGTAGCTACCGCATTGAAGGTTAGTTGGGTGGCACAAACTAGGGCAAAAGTGGAAAGAGGAAGACATGAAAGTCCGTAGGTATACAAGAGGTCCATTACTGCCGACATTAGACCAAAACTTAGGTACAAGAGTATCATAACTGAGCTTCTTGGTTCGGTTTTGGTTTTGGAGGAATCATGGTTGGTTGATTTGGCAGAGTATAATAGGAGTGGAATTAGTACAGGGAACCCACCAGATTGAACAGATGTTGCAATCCATATGCTTTTACCACCTTTGTCAAAGTAGAACCTTCCCAAAAGTGTGGCTGTGCATTGGCCTGCCAGAAGTAAGATTGTATAAAGGGACAAACGCAACCAACGTTTGTATTTTCCGAATGCTGAATGTTGAGGTTGATGAGTAACAGCTGCGGACATTGTGTTCAAGTTGTTGCACACGCAGTAATCTAGCAGAATACAAAGTATAAGAAATTGAGATTAGTTCTTTTTTTCTTTCTCTCTTAAATAGAATTGGCTCACAACTTCTTATGATTTTCACCAAATCTTTGCACTAACTAATAAAATTGGATTGAGTTGGACTATTGAAACATTGTTTGGGCAATCAAATCATTTTTAATCTCTGGTTTAATCATATACTCTTTCTCACTGTTTTTTATATTGGTTTCCAGCATATAGTTATTAACCTTTTTTTCGTGATGATATTTCATCTATTTTTATTGAAGAAACATTTTTGGCCTTGGCCTTCATGAAAAGTTGAAATACCTGATTTAGAATTGTTTTTTTAAATATTCAAATACCTATACTTTCTCATTACCGTCCACTGTGTTAATCAAATAATTTTTTTCAAAATATGCATGTCCTTAATGTTTTATTGATCAATTGTTTTTGAAATACTTATTTGATTTAAGCAATGGGCAGTACATATGTGCTGGAAACTATTATAAAATTTAAAACTAGATAAGCATATGATCGAGCTCATTTAAATAAACTTCGTCTCAAATACTTGTAGAGAGAAGAAAATAAAATAAACTAATTAGAGGTAAAATAAACAAATATGAAATTAACTTTTTTTTTTATATATAAATTCTGTTTTGAAGTTTTCTCGTTCAGTTTTCTATAAATTAAGATAAATTAATTAATTTACTTCGGTTAGAAATTTTAATTCATAATTTTTACTTCTCATTTTCTTTTATTTGTATTTATTGAAAAATCTATATTCACACCTAAATTACAAGGAAGAAGTATTCAGCAATATTGTTTTTTGCAATATATTTGATAAAAAAATCTCAAAAAACATCTTCCAAAAGACACAATTATTATTTTTCACCAAAACAACCGAATTGAAGTGATGTTGCTTTTTTTTTAGATACCACATGTATGACAAACATAGTTAAAAATCCATATCAAATTGCATATTTTTTTAATTTTTAAGAAACGAGTGGTAAGTTAGATTATTAATTTATAAATGTTCAACAAAAATATTTATTTAATCAATAATAAATATAAAATTATTGTAATTTTATATTGCAAAAAAAAAAGTTGAATTATCGACAAAATTTTACTGAAAAAAAATTATCAATAAATTAGAATTTATCAACAAATTTTAAAAATTTAATTATTTTGATGAAAATATTAGTTAATAATAAATTTGTTATCAATATTCATTAGTAAATTAGAATGATTATTATTAACAAAAATATTTGAGATTAACATTTGTTATCAACATTTATTTTTGCCTATAGGTATCAAAGTTTCCGACTTTAATCATATTGAGATAAAAATAGTCATTAAATTTATTGGTAATTTAATTTTTTTTATAATCCATCAATAATTATATATTTTTAAAATTCATTGGTAAATCAGTTCATAAAATAGATGTCAATTTTTCTGTCAAATTTAATGAAATATTTGTTATAAGTTAATTGGAGATGTGTGAGAAGAAGAAGAAAAGAAAAAAAAGGAAAAGAAAGAGGAAGAGGAAACGCCAACTGAAATAGAGGTGATGACAATATTGCAAAGACAATAATAACAACAGACGTTAACAACAAAGGCAGAAGAGAGAAAGAGAATGAAAAAGATGAAGAAGAAAAAAGAAAAGAAGAGAAAAAGAACAAGAAAAGAAAAGACTAAATCGTAATATTTATTGATAAATAATTATTAACAACCAAAATTCATCCATAATTATCAATAAATTTTTATCAACGAATTTTAGTCATTCATAATTATAATAAAATTTTATATCTATCAGTAAAATTATCGATAAATATACTAACATTTTTTTTAAAATAGATAAATCATCAGTTTACCAAAGATTGTGGTGATAATTGATGAATTTGGTTCATCAGTAAATTTGTTTCCTTTTACATGTTATATTTACGTGATATTTGATAAACATTTTAAATAAAGTTGTCAAAACAGGTCACCGGGCCCGACCCGGCCCGGCCGACCACTGGTTGGTCACTTAGTGAGTCAACCTAACCCAGCTCATTTATTAGTGAGCCAGAAAAATTTGAACCCAGTCCGACCCACCACGGATTGGTGGGTAAACGGGTTCAAACCGCATGAACCGGGTTTAAATGAGTCGGGTTGAAATCTGACCTCATAAAAAAGATACAATTTTTTCAAACCCAATCCAGCTCAAGCCTATAGTGTGCGGGTTGACCCACAAATTGTGACCATTTTGACCGCTCTAATTTTAAATAAATTTTTTATTTTCTTTAATTAGTTTGTGGAATATGGATGTTCAACAAATCAAGAGAGGTGGTTAAAAGATTTTGAATTATTTAATACATCTACTATTCAATTTTGATAGTTAGTTTGAATGGGTAAAGAAAAGTAAAATAAAAAATAATAAAGAAGAGATGAAATTAAAAAACAATAGGTAGAGAGAGATTGAGATTACATTAACATAACATAAGTTAGTCTAATTAGTTTACATTAACATAAATCTACTATTAGTTTAATTCAATTACATTAACATAAATTGTTCCATAATTTTGATTATACAACATAATTTTATTCTTTCTATCATATGCAGCGCACTTAATATATATATAGAGAGTTTGTTAACGCGTTGATACATTTTAACAATGTGTATCGGGTTATAGTAGACAAAAATACATTCATATATTATGGATTCTAAATTTTAAAGTCAAGGATATTTAAATAATTTTCATTCTCAAAACTAAAAAAAAAATAAGAAATCCCCAAACCCTTACTCATCTCTCTCATTTCTCTTAATCCTTTCTCTTTCATGTCTCCTACTCCTCCAACCTTTTCTCTGTTATTTCTACTGTAGCCCCAATAAAAAATAAATCAGAAACACTAGCTGTTAAGCAATTTCTTACAAAAATAAAATGATTTTACAAAGAGTTTTCATTTTATAATTTTTGTCTTATCTAATTTTATCTAATTTTCACAAGCATAATGACATAGAAAGAAATTGGTAATTCGCTTGGAAAAAATCAGAAACACTCGCTATTAAACAATTTATTACAAAAAATGATTTTATAATGAGTTTTCATTTTATAATTTTTGTCTTATCTAATTTTATCTAATTTTCACAAGCATAATGACATATGAAAGAATTGGTAATTCGCTTGGAAAAAATCAGAAACACTAGCTATTAAACAATTTCTTACAAAAAATGATTTTATAATGAGTTTTCATTTTATAATTTTTGTCTTATCTAATTTTCACAAGCATAACGACATCAGAAGGAATTGGTAATTGACCTGAAGGTTTTTTAAGAGATGATGATTCAACATCTGCAGATGATGAAATTAGAGAGGTTAGTGAAGATGATGAAATTGAAGAGATCTTGAATGAACCTTTGTCTAAAGGCGAATATGCTAATGACTCAACTCTTTACAAAGGTAAATTGTTTAACGACGAGTATTTCTAATTTTATTTTTTTTTAAGTTGGATCTACCATAGGATGATAGAGAAAATGTTGGAGTGAGAGAGATGATAGAGAAAATGTTGGAGTGAGAGAGATGAAAGATAAAGGGTTGAGAGGAATGAGAAGGATGAGTAAGGATTTGGGAGTTTCTTTTTTTTAGTTTTGAGAATGAAAATTATTTAAATATCCTTAACTTTAAAACTTAAAATCCATAATATATGAGGGTATTTTTGTCTACTATAATCCGGTACACAGCGCGTTAACAAACTTTTATATATATATATATATATATATATATATATATATATATATTAAATCTATAAAAAAAAATGTGTGTGAAAAGGTATTACACTAACATATCAAATTTAGTTGTAGGAATTTAACTAATGATTGGATGAATTTGAAAATATCACCTGTGATTAATTTTTAAAGGAAGAATGTGCAAAGAGAAAGAGAAAGAGAAAGAGAAAGAGAGAGAAAAGAAAATTATAATAAATTTCTTGGTGCAATTTGATCTAAGAACTCTAACTTGTTTAACGATGCTCAAAAAATTTTAGAAGAAAATATCTTGAATAACTCTTAAAGTTTGTTTTATAATATGTAATATATTTTCTTCAATTTTAAGAAAGAATTTTAAATACAATATTCAACAAAATAAATGTAATTGAGGCAATATACTATTTCTATAATTTTGGAAGAATCAATGTTATGAAAGCAAGAGAGATGCCATTAAAAGTTTAAGCATAAAGTAAATTAATAATGAAATAAAAGAAAATAAAACAAGACTTAAAGATTAAAATATGGTGAAATTTGTTGTTGAAGTCTCATGTTTTTTTCTGGCAGTCAAGTATGCCAATCTATATTTCCCAAATCACATTATCATCCCTCAATAAAATGTTAAACAATTTACTTTTTTTAACTTTATATTTTTCTAATCTAAATCACTCGTCCATCGTTATTATTGGCATGTCACTTTCTCCTTCGAATACAACCACTACTTTATAACTGCCTCTTTATTTTCTAGTTTTCTCTCTGCCACACCTTCACCCTTGTGGGCAACCAACTTCATCATCATGTGCCCTTCAAATTCTACTATCTTCATCTTCTCATAATTGCTGTGACTGCCAATCCATTCAAATCTCATAAAATTACTCACACTCCAAAAATTTTAACGTGAATAGTTATTGTTTCACCATAGAAACAATAATTTTACTTTCAATAATAACTATATGGAAATATTTTTTTCTATCAAATTATTATTTAAAAATTGTGTAAGTAATGATAGTTTTTTTTTTGTCCTTTTTAACTACTGTTATTTATTGGAGCGATAGTTTCAAAAACATTGTAATTTTGGTCGTAGTATAATATGGATGATAGCTGTAACAACCATTATTTTATACTATGTATACAGTAATGATCTAAAGAAGTAAATAACATAAATGTAATATTTTTACTAAAAATCAAATTCAATAGAAAAACCGCCACTTAAAACTGACATTATTATCATGATATTATAACATTTTTAATTATCACTATATATTATAATTAATTTTCAGATAAATTATGTCAAGCATCGTAATTTAATATTTAATTATTTATTTTTTAGCATCATTTTACTTTCATAATTTAATAAAATTAATTTTTTATGATAATTTAAAATATATGAAAAATTATAACATGCAAAAAAAGAAATTAACAACTAAATTATTTCAATGTCAACATAACTTAAGTATAACAAAATATGACAAGAATGCCAAAATATTGAAGAGAACATTAAAAGTTCTAATTCTAAACTGTTTTGCTTCCACCACTTATCTTAGTATATCGTGTAGAGATGACACAACACTTTCTACGTTTAGTGTATGCAATGAAGAAAAAATATAAGTATATATGAGTAAGCGAAATTGAAATAAAATTAAGAAATCCATACAATAAATTCTTTAAAAACAATATTGGTTTGTATTTGATTATTGATGATTGCAAGCTCATTTTCAATTTTCACAAACTTGGCTTCCCATGAGTCAAAGTTGATTCCACTTATTCTTGTAATTGATTGCTAAAAAGTAAGGATAGGATAAACTCCAATCAAAGTCCTCTAACTCTAGATGCTCTTTTCCAAATACCATACCAATGAGATCATTTGGAGATATTTCTAATGTGTTTTCTGATTTTTTCAACATCAATTCATCAATGTTTTCCTACATAAAATAGGAATAATAATTCAACATCAATTTATCAGTTTGTAGTTTGCAGATTATTCTATTTTTCGCACATCAATTTCCTAGATAAAATGAAAATCTTCAAAAATTTATGCCCAATGGACATCCATAAAAAATGCATCTTGTGTAAGAAAATTGTAAAAGATACTTGCTCAAGATATGTTTGCGTTAAGTACTTGAGTGAATTGGTGAGCTTGCTCGTTTTCATCAAAGGAGGGTATTTTGCAGTGTCCCAATTCAAAAGGACTTTTAAGTCAATATTTGAATATGAGAGTATTAAAGTAGTAAACCTATATGTGCGTGTTCTATACCATATATTTGTTTCATGAGTAAAGAACTTCATTTAAATAAGTTAAGTTATACAACAAAAAGAAAATATCTTTTTTTTAACAATGAAGTTTCAATACACTATAGCCTTTAGGCTCAAATGAAAAGTGCTATTTAACTTATCATAAGTGAAGTTACAAAATATTTCTCAATAAAATATTTTGACTGAGATATGTATGATAGACAATCTATGTTACATGTTCAGCCATATATATATATATATATATATATATATATATATATATATATATATATATATTATTAGTTGTTTTGTGTTTTTTATTAATTTAAATAAATGAAAGTTTTGTTTTTACTTTTTAGGTTTAATATCTATTTTGATTTCTATTTTTGTGAGTTTTGTTTAAAGTAGTGTTCGAGTTTTTGACGTTCAAAATGATCTCAATATTTTGTCATTTTTGTTCAATTTAATCATGTTTCCTTACGGTATCTAAGTTGGTAATGACATAGTGTCCACGTGAGTCATCAATGAATTACATGACTACCACACCATCTCATCTTCTTTCCAACATCCTTCACTATATCGCTGCCACATCATCGATTACAAAACTCTCCCTCCCTGCCACTACGCCGCTGCAACACACCACCATTTTCTTCCTCATACCACTATTGCAAGACAACCAACATGTTCTTCGAGGAAGCCACTAATTGCAGATCTGCAACCTCACGAACAATTTGCGAAAAACCCTAAATCGTGCACCAAACTACAAGAAGCTCCATAGCCAGCCACCAACAACGCAACCATGAACCACCATAAAAACCTCTATCAACCACCACTTCCTCGCACCACCAACAGAAGCCACAGTGAAACCCTAACTACCCATTTCGTACCTCTTTCACATGAAGCCTCATTGCGAGTTCGAACCTGCAAATCAAAAAGCTAGAGACCACAAATTGTAAATGAAACCCAACATCTCCACTATTGCAAATAGAATCAACCACGGTAAGAACCTAGAAAATAAATTATTATATTAGATAGGTGTTTAAAATAAAAGACCAAGTGTTTTAAAGTTAAAATAATTCAATAAAATAAATAGAATTTCTTAAACTCGTCTCATTACTTAAAACACAAATTATCTCTCTAAACCTCTTTTTCTTAACTTCCCATCCCTTCTCTCTAAGAGTTTCCACTCCTTAATCATCTGATTGATGATCAAGAAGTTCCTAGGAGATCACGATGGAGTAATCTCCACATCCATCCAATCTATTTATAAGATAGAGCAAGTAAGTTTTGAATCCTTTTTTCCTTTCCTTCTTAGTTGAGATCACGCGTAATGATCTCTGATGCATGTGTTTTCAATTATTTTTTCCTAATTTCTTGTCTCTCTGAGGTCCTAAGGACTCCCTCCGATCATAATTTGGTGATTTGTAAGTGTTTCTAGAGTTTCTTGCGTTTGAAGCAACGATTGAACGTTCTTAAAGTTGTAGTAATTCTCTGTGAGATAAGGGAAGCTAGATTAATTCAAGTTTGATTGGTAGAAAGATTATAATTCATGAGTTTATAATGATGATGTGCTCAAAATATACTATTAAATTGAATTTGTGAATTCTAGTATGTTGAGTGATTGAAATTGTTATGAAATGATGTGAAAATATATGAAATCTTATGTATGATTGTTATCATGAAGTTTAAAGTAATTTCTATGAGTTATAAAGGTGCTTTAGTTGTATTCCGTGTTGATTAAACTATTAAATATTGTTGAATGGTACTAAGAAAAGGTAATAAGTGGGTTTTGTTTAAAAATTAGAGGTTTAAGTGGTGATTTTCTAAGTTCTTGGTTTAAAGTTAGAAATTGTAATGAAAAATAGTTTGTGTTGTCATTAGTAACTTGTCCATGATGAGAATTAGCTTGTATGAGATGTAGGAAAGGATGGTAGTTACTATAATAAAGTCACAATGGTATTTAAAAGGTATTTTGGAGGTTCTAATAGGTAAAAAGTTAATGAAAATGAATATGGTATAAAATTGAGTGTTTAGGTATGTCTTGGAGGTGAATTACAACTATTTTGAGTGGTGAGAAGGGTATAAAGCTGATACAAGAGTGTTTGATTGTTCATAGGTGAAATTGGACTTGGTTTTAGCTAGATATAAGGGTTTTGACAAATGAAATATTGAATTAGATGTTTTGGACTATTTGTGATGATTGGAAGTCCGTTATTAAGTCCATTAGGACTTGTTCAAGCTATTGGTTGTAGAAATTGAGTCTTTCAAAGTATAGAAGTGATTTTGGCCTAGTTTAAGGTAGTAATTGGGTTTAAGGTAGCCATTTTTAGTTACAAGTGTGAATTATGAGTTTTCTCAGTGCCTAGGAGGCCTTAGAAGTTAGTTGAACTTGTGTATAGGGTATCCAAAGTCAGAAGTAGAGGTATTTGAAGTCTGATGTCACGCCTAGGCACCCCAAACACTCTCTTAGGCACCCTTTTTGGAGAGGAATTTGCTCGAGCGCCTCCTGAGCGCCCTTTTAGGAGGGGCTGAGTGCCTCTGCACCAGTTTTGGGTTTTCAGCTTTTGGTCTGTCTTGTGTTTCTGATGTACCGTGTTGGTTTCTTTGAGACATGTGTGATAATTTATTATGAGTTTTGTGGTGATATATGAAGTGGTATGTTTGCTTGTTTTATTAATGGAAAAGGTATGGAAATGAGTTCCAAGCAGGAACTTCATGAAGGTGATTTCAAGTGTTGTAAGTATGAATATGGGAAGTTCAATTTTGGAGTTCATCATGACATTCTAATGATCACTTATTCTCAAGTAGAGATAGGTGAGGCATGTCGTGAGAATAACAGGAGGTCCTACCTAGGGGCTTTGCCTTAGCCTAAGGCGAGTGATAATGGAATAACCTTGTGTGGTAGCTTGGGGTGGGCCAACTGTTTCATCATGACAGGTGCACAAACTGCCATAGCTCGATATTCATACTAATTCGGATAGTCAAGTCTAAGTCTTGTCATACATAAGGTGTTTGATTGTTTGGTGTGATATATGTATCATGTGTAAAATGTTTAACATGTTTATATGTATTATGAATTGTTGTATTTTTAGCTTACCCTTATTGTTTGTGATTTGGAGGGAGGATCAACATATGTATAGTTTCTCTCAGACTTTAGAAATGTATATAGTTTTGCTTAGTAGTATTGTATATAAAGGTAGCTTTTATGGTTATATTAGATAACTGTAAATAACTTTATATTTCATGTTTTGTCTTCTCGTTTTATTAATTACGTGATAATTCTTATATAGTTTAATACTATATTTTGAGATGTTATAGTTAAACCACCACAGATTTGCACAACTACAAAACCCTCACATCAACCACCTGCAAACACAAAGTCCCAAATCGCGAATTAGAAAACCCTAATCGGGAAATCCACCTTTGCGTCACCATGGGAAGCCAAATCGCAAATCAGAAAATTCTAATTGCTATGGGCAACCATGTCGGAAAAATGGGCTATTTTATTCACTAATGACTAACATGGACACTACTGTTAACGATTTAGACGTTGTTAGAAAAAATAACAAAATTGAATAAAAATTAGAACAACTTCGAATGGTCGAAAAAATCAATAATCACTTTGAACAAAACTAAGCTAACCAAAATAGATATTATTTTAATGGTGAGTTTCTATAATTTTTTTATTTTTTTATTTCAATGGCGTATTTATGTATTCTTTTAATTTTTCTTTTAATTTTATGATTAAAATTTTGTTTATAGTTATTAATTTTTTATATCAATTAAATTAAAAGTATAATTAAAAGATGTTGTCTTCTTGTATATTAAAAAATAATAGATAGAAAATAAGTCAAAAGACCTACCATTAAAAAGGAAGAAAGTTGACATTCATGCATTAAATAGGTTTAGATTAAATCAAACAGCGGAACCCTAAGGTTATATATTGCTTGTCCTTGCTTAATTAAATCAGGGAAGTGGCCGAATGGGAAGACAATAACTAGATTTCTTAATCAACTTTTACATATTAATTACATCAAAATTAATTCTTGGTTCAGAACTCAAATCTCTTCATACATTTTTTATTTATTTAAATAGATGTTGTTAAAAATTTGATTTCAAATATGGACATATTCTTTTGTAACATGAAATATTTATTTTATTTTATATTTCACATAATTTTAAATATTTTTTCAATGTATATTATAATTGGTGGTTAATTGGTAAATGAATAACCACTATAAGCATAATTTAATTATCACAAATCTGTTCACATTAACCATTTATTTCAAGTTTGAGTTTTAAATATATAATTATAATTATTTAAATATATTTTAATTTTAAATTTTTTGGATAATTTTAGTTTTGGCTCCTCAATTTCTGAAAAAAATGTTTTTATTCTGTAAATTAGAAAACTATGATTTAAAGTTTTAAACAAAACTATTTTAAAAAAATAACTAATTTTTAGTTTTTCAAACTGCTCAAATATTAAAACTATATTTCTTTTAAATTTAAAGATATTTAATTTGTGAATGAAGACCCAATTCACTTGTAATTTTTTAGACTTAAAAAAGCAAATAAAGAAGTTAACTAATGAAAGAGAAGAATCTGTGATTCATAATAGTATTTCATTGGATAAGATCTATGGAAAAGTTAAAGTGGTAAAAAAATAGCAAAAAGGTGGAGAATTTCCTAACATGACATTATTTATTTTTGTGGTTGAAAAAGGAGTAAAAGTAGTAAATTAAATCCTTATGGAAGAAAGATAAATTAATAAGATATGTTGAGTTGGTTGGGTAAAGTTTCATGAGCACTGGAATTCAATAAGTTGAGGGAGCTTTGGGGCAGAATTGCAGGCCAAACCGTGTTAAGTTCTGGATTTGGATGTATTTGAAGCTGTGAGAACACGACAGTCCAAAAACTAGTAAGGGAAGTTAAAAACCAAGCAGTAATGAGTTTGTGTTATTGTCTGTCGGCAATAATAAAGGGTTATAGCCAAAATTGATGTAGTCCCACTACTCCAACTGTCAGAACTCATTTTTTTTCTTCTCTTCCCCCTTCTCATTTCCCATTTAGTAGTCACTTTCCAACTTTCTTCCACTGAAACACACTCAACGAGACTACACTACCAACTCTCTTTTTCTCTCACTCTCTCTCTGTATCAGGTAACTCACCTCGCTGCTGTCTCTCTTTTGAATGATTTGGATCTACAAGATGAAAGAGAACTAAAGATTATTTTTTCGTAATACTTTTCTTTCTGGGTCATTTCTCGAATGATACTTTCATTCTCCTGTTGCTTTCTTCTCTTTCTTTGCCAAAACATAGCATTTATTTGGCTGTGTCATTATTATTATTCGTTGCTAAAGTAATTGGAATTATTTGCGACCTTACAGCTTAATTTGTCCATTGTTTGAGTTCGTTCACGTTTGTGCTGGTAAGTTTCAATTTTTGTGAGCTTTATCTTTCGCTGGATGTAATTAGATCATCACCTAACCGGATAAACGGTTGAGATTGGGGGTTGGGAGAGTGTTCAAAGGAGATTGTTTGAAAGTGGCTCTCTGGATTTTGTTAAGATCGGATAATAGTGGCGAACAGTTCCTGATTTTAAAGTTTTCCTTGATCTTTGTGTAAATTCATTTGCAATCTCATGTTAGATCGGCTTGCATACTTGTGAAAATAAAATAAAACTAAGTTCTGATGAAGCTTTGGTTGAAAGAGAGTTAAAGTTGTTTCCTTTCATTTAGTTATCATTTTAGTTTACGAGGGGAACACAGATCTTCCATGCTAGAAATTGTGCCCCCAAAACTGGCTTATAATTCTAAATCAGTACTACCTTTTTGTTAATGAGTACTGATAAATTCTGTGTTTAGATAATTGTTTGTTCAATTTTGCTGGTTTTCTTGATTTGTGATTATATACTGCAACTTGTCACCCACTAATTTCAGTATACATGGCATAGGGTTGAGAGGGTGCTAACGGCCGATTAATGGGTTCTAAAACAAATCCATCGGGCCATAGAGGACGAAGGCCACTGTCAATATTTGTTGTGCTTGCTCTGTGCTGTTTCTTTTATCTTTTGGGAGCATGGCAAAGAAGTGGGTCTGGGAAAGGAGATTACCTTGCTTTGAATGTTAACAAGATGATGACAGACTGCACTGTTTTACCCAATTTGAGTTTTGAATCCCATCACAATGATGTAGAAATTGTTGAACCTTCTGAGCCAAAAGCTAAAGTATTCAAGCCATGTGATGTAAAATATAGAGATTATACACCTTGCCAAGAGCAAGACCGAGCAATGACATTCCCAAGAGAAAACATGGTCTATAGGGAGAGGCATTGCCCTGCTGAAAACGAAAAACTGCACTGCCTCATTCCAGCCCCTGAAGGATACACAACTCCTTTTCCCTGGCCTAAAAGCCGTGATTATGCCTACTATGCTAATGTTCCTTACAAGAGCCTCACAGTGGAGAAGGCTGTTCAAAATTGGGTGCAATTCCAGGGAAATGTTTTTAAATTTCCGGGTGGAGGGACTATGTTTCCTCAAGGAGCAGATGCATATATTGATGAACTTGCATCAGTTATTCCAATTGCAGATGGGTCTGTCAGAACAGCACTGGACACTGGCTGTGGGGTAACTTTTAATGTTTAATTTATCCTTCTGATAGTATGCTCTTTTTCTTTCTTTTTTTTCTTATAGTATAAGGATAGATATTAGATGGAAAAAGCTCCTCTGATGTAGATTGAGGCCAGGAAGATTTGTAAATCAACTTATAGATGTAAATCAATTTATAATATTACAGGTTGCGAGCTGGGGAGCCTACTTGTTGAAGAGAAATGTGCTGGCTATGTCCTTTGCTCCAAAGGACAACCATGAAGCACAGGTTCAGTTTGCTCTAGAACGAGGGGTACCTGCTGTTATTGGTGTCCTTGGCACTATCCGTCTTCCATACCCTTCAAGAGCCTTTGATATGGCCCAGTGTTCTAGATGTCTAATTCCATGGACTTCAAATGGTCAGTGCTAAATTGGACAGTCAATACGATGATCAGGAATACTTTGTTATTCTCCTTTTATTATGTAGATGATGATACATCTGAACTTTCAAACAAAATAATGCAAAGTTCTGTAGATTTGACATCTTTTTGTCCTATATGCCAATGCAATTGCTTGCCAAAATTAATGAACGTCCATCCCATTATTGAATGCAGAGGGCATGTATCTAATGGAAGTTGATCGAGTGTTAAGACCAGGTGGATACTGGATTTTGTCTGGCCCCCCAATTAATTGGAAAACATACTACCAAACATGGAAGCGAACCAAGGAAGATTTGAAGGCAGAACAGACAAAAATTGAGGAGTTAGCTGAAAGTCTTTGTTGGGAAAAGAAGTATGAAAAGGGTGATATCGCTATTTGGAGAAAGAAAGTAAATGCTGAATCCTGCAAAAGAAAGTCTTCCAATATATGTGACTTAGCTAATGCTGATGATGTGTGGTAAGTCTTGCTTATCTTTATGCACTTCATTCAGGTAGTTACTTGCAATCATGTATAGTTGAAGAGATTTGAATAACGAATAGTTACACAAGATTTCAAACACTATTCCTCTGGTTCTTTTTATTTGTTATTCACATTCTTGGACAATGAAGAGATTGTGAATAACTTCATGCCGTGCTCTAAACTTCATTGGTGTTGAATATTTTCTTGTTTCAATGATTCTTTTTGCAGGTACCAAAAAATGGAGGCCTGTAAAACCCCATTACCTGCGGTAACCAACAAAAATGAAGTTGCTGGAGGGGAATTAAAGAAGTTTCCTGCTAGGCTTTTTGCTGTCCCTCCTCGAATAGCCCAGGGGAATGTACCGGGGGTTACAGCTAAATCTTATCAAGAAGACAACAAATTATGGAAAAAGCATGTTAATGCTTACAAAAGAATGAATCAATTGATTGGCACTACTAGATATCGGAATGTGATGGACATGAATGCAGGTCTAGGAGGATTTGCAGCTGCACTTGATTCACAGAAGTCTTGGGTGATGAATGTTGTGCCCACAATTGCTGATAACACTTTGGGTGTTGTCTATGAGAGAGGTTTGATTGGGATTTATCATGACTGGTATGTTTCTAAACTTTTCTTAACGTTATAGGGTACTTCCAATTTCATGAAAATTTTCCTTGCTAATTGATTTCCTATTATTCCACAAAAATGATTCATTAAACTGAAATGCATGAATACTATAATGCAACATAGGTTTCTTGTTTAAGGATGACAAATAATCCTGTTTTCGTAAGTATTAACATGCTTGTTGAGTGCCTGTTGAGTAAATGCGAAATGTGAGCCCTTTCTTTATGTCTACAAAAGCAACTCTTGGTGATTCTTCTACTGATAAAAGCAATTCAACAGGCAATTAAAGCTCCCTATATATTTTGTTTCTTCAGGTGTGAAGGCTTTTCTACATATCCAAGGACATACGATCTCATTCATGCTAATGGTTTATTTAGCTTGTACAGGGGAAAGTAAGTTTCTTCTTTTTTTTCTTAATTCCTGATCGTGTCATCGAAAATGGACAATCAATGAAAATGTTGCCACTGTTTTGATTAACAGATGCAACTTGGAAGACATCCTTCTAGAGATGGATCGCATCCTAAGGCCTGAAGGAGCAATCATCATTCGGGACGAGGTTGATGTTCTTAATAAGGTTAAGAAAATTGTTGGAGGGATGAGATGGAATGCGAAAATGGTGGATCATGAGGATGGCCCACTTGTGCCTGAGAAGATTTTGGTTGCAGTGAAAGAGTATTGGGTTGCCACCACCAAAAAAAACTCATCTAATGAGGAATAAAACCGCCACTGTTTTTCTGTGAAACTTACACCTCAGCCTGTAGTGACATTCAAGGCCTAAACCCAAAGCAAAGAAGAAATGGGGAAACTTATGAATAATGCAAAGAGAGGAAGAAAAGTAGAGCAAAGAAAATAGAATGTTGGAGTTTATTCTACGTCTGCCTTATACCAAGTGTAGAACTGTAGATAAAATGGTCCTAATTAATCTTCAGTATATTAATTTTGAAGGATATCAGCAAGTTTAGCTCCCCAAATATTTTAAGCCCAAGATGTTGTTTTGATGAATATTAGTTATGTTAGAATATTGAAATATTGCAATTTTATTTATTCTATTAAATTAAAATGTTTGTGTTAATTTTAAACTTTATTGGGACTTATTTGGATGTGTTCGTCGCCAGGGATCGGTTTGAATTGTTAAGCCTTCTCAGCTCTTTTTTTTCGGCTTTTGCTTCCTCCACCCCTATAATTTCTTTGCACACCCACATGAGTTTTCAAAATAACTATTTTATTCCTCATAAGTGATTCGTTGAAATTTTCTTGAACGAGCCTTTTGAAATTTTCATAATAAAATTCATGGAATGAAATATGTTTTGGAATAAACTTTTCAAGGATTTCTCAAAATAAGATTTTTAGAACAAGTTTTCTGAATAAGCTTTTTAAAACAAATTTTCTAGGTTTAATATCAAGTTTCTGTTTTCACCCATAATCTTAATTAGGTCTTATTTTTTTTGACTTCTTAATTAAATTTTTATTTTTGTAAAATTAAATGAAATAGGACCTTCAAATTGAAAAGACATCAAAGTGTCTTTTTAAATGATATAACATTAAAAACGTGTCTTAATTGTATTTATTTTATTTTTAAATTAAAAAATGGAGTGCAAAGAACAAAAACCCTATTTAATTTAATTTTAAAAAATAAGGACCAACTGATAAGCGATGGGAACAAACATAGGGAAAATTAAACCAATTTTCTATAATACACAAAATACTAGAAAGAACTTTTCAAAATAATTTTTTTCTTTCTTTATTCTTATCTCATCAAAACTTTTTGAAATAAGTTTTTTTCTTTATGTTTACTGCAATGGAGACGATGACAGTGGTGTAATACGGTAAAAAAATAATATTTTAACCTTTTTCTGTTAGTATGAGATTGAGTGAGTAATTGTGCGGCGCAGAAGAAATATCTAGCCTTCTTTTTATAATTTGATTTCATTTGAGTTTGAGGGAGTCAAATTAAAGCACCAAGTAAGTGTAAAGCGTGAAGTGGGGTTTAGGAATGGGGTTGCTACTACCTGCACCTTAATTTATTTCTTCTTGCACTACCCTATATTTGAAAATTTCCCTTTTACCCCTCAATCATTGTAAAAACCTTAGCCTATTTTTTCTCCTCCTCCTCTTTCCCTTTTTTCCCTCCATTCTCGGTTTTTACACCCAGGTAGGCAAATTTGCCTACTATATTACCAAAATAGGCAAAATCAAAGTCAAAGAGAAGTCGTGGGGGCCAAAACGACTTCTAAAGAAGAAGTCGTGCCCCCCTACATGACTTCACACTGTTCACATGAATAGTGACGAAGTCGTGCACTTTAAAAATGACTTCTAGGCTTGGTAATAGATTACATGGAGTTGTAATCGATTACAACGTTGTAAAATCGTGTCCCCCCTGCACGACTTCACCTTTGTAGACAAAAAGGGGCCTAGTAATCGATTATAGACCACTCGTAATCGATTACCAGCAGGTTGAATGCAGTAACGTCCCTGGTAATCGCTTACCAGAGTGTGTAATAGGCAAAAAATTCCTGGTAATCAATTACAGACCACTCGTAATCGATTACCAGCAGGTTGAATGCAGTAAGGTCCCTGGTAATCGCTTACCAGAGTGTGTAATAGGCAAAAAGTCCCTGGTAATCAATTACAGGTCAGTGGTAATCGATTACCAGCAGGTTGAATGCAGTAACAGTCCCTGGTAATCGATTGCCCTATCTTCATTTGCCTCCTCCATGGGCCAGGAATTTCATCATCCAATAGAATTTCAAAATGTTCCAAGATACGGGTGATAAAAAATGCATATGGTAAAGGAGCATTTGGCTTCAAAGCCTTCTTCATCCTATATCGGATGAGATGGGTCCAGTTTATCTGCTTCGCCGTCATTATAATCCACAATAAGATAACATCTTCCTCGATAGCTTGGGCAATGTTAGAAACACGTGGCAAAAAAATACGAGTGATAATATAATGTAATATTCTAGCATCAATTGTCATGGATCCGACTAGAATTTTACCAACTTGAGGTTTGTATGGCATGTAATATTCTAGCATCAATTGTCATGTAATACTACGAATATTTTTTTGTGTAACACAAAAAGATGAAATTGAAGAGGGGGAGAAGAATGCAATTCTTTCTTTTGGAAAAGAAAGGTTCTGCTTATGGTGCAAAGGTTCCCTCCCACATCAATTTATGGACCGAAGGATTGATGCACAATGCAAGTGTTTTCACGTGATGGATGCAACATTATTGAGATTCCATTAATAATGTAGGTGGAAAGAATAAATGTGCTTAAATGAAATGAATCTTGCACGGATCATAGAGAGACATGACATGAAGACACAAAAGCATGCTAAATGAATAGCAAATCTACAACATAGGTACTTTCACCTACACACATTTAATTAATTATTTAAGTTCTACATAATTTATATTCAACAATTTAGAATACATTAATTGTTTTAATGAATTTTTTTATTGTAATAAAATATTTATAATAAATATAAATTAATTTTGAATTTTTTTAGAATTTTTTATAATTAAAATCATATTTTTTTTATTTGAATTATTTAAATAAAATAAAAAATGTTTTTAATAAAATAAAATTGTAAAAAATTATGTTTAGCATAAAAAAAATTAATTACAAAATTATACAACATGTAAAACATACATACTTTCTTTGTTGAAATTTTAAAAATATTTTTTGGAATTATTTTTTATTTAATGCTAATTTTCACTCAAAAAATGGTTTTATTTTCAAAAAATTAACCTCATGATCACAAAATTATTTTCAAAATTATACAACTTCAAAAAGGTCACTTATTTATTTTTCCAATTTATTTTCACCTTTTTACGATTTTTTATTATTTATAAATCAATTTTAACTTAATTAAAATGATTTAAATACGCATCAACTTTTACCATCAGAAACTTCGTCAAATCAAATCATTTGCATTCTGTGTAGAAGTGAAAAATCACTGCCCAAGATTTAATACGCATACCTGCAAGCATGCATGCAAAAATGCATGCAAACCTAAACATAGGTCATGGTGCCAAGAAAAACCAGTACTTGGTTACTTGCATCAGTAACAACTTACCTGGAAAAAGGAAACTTCACACTTCGTATTACATTATATATACTAACGCTTTGCCATTCCAACTTCAGACCAATCCATCTTCACAACATTACTCAACATATTTCATTCTATTTTTCCTTAAACATCATTACGTAATGGCATCGTGGAACTTCAGAGCATCTTCATCATCACAAAACATTGATGAAGAACCTTTGATAGTAGATAATGTTGATGATTTCAGCACAGATGATGAAATGGATAACTTCGCGATGAACACGGTGATGACGATCAAATGACATAGTCATCTCAACATGTCATTCCAGAACTGCATGAGCGTATGCAATTCGAATCAAAGAAGGAAACTGTTGCTGCAATCAAACAATATCACATCACCAATAGTTACAAATACAACGTTGTTGAGTCCAAGCCTAACATCTATGTTATTCGATGTCTAGAATACCACAACGGCTGTCAATGGCGCTTGAGAGCAGACTATAGCAAAGTCCTTAAATATTGGGAAATAAAAAATATTGAGGGCCAACATACCTGTTTCTCAAACATACTATCTCAAGATCATACAAATCTTGATAGTACTCACATTGCCACAATTGTATCAAATTCTGTCCGCACAAACCCCTCCATTCCCATCAAAAGTTTGATTGCAGATATTAAAGCTCAATTCGGATATTCCGTGTCATACAGAAAAGCTTGGATCGCAAAGCAAAAGGATCTTGCTATGGAGTTTGGTGATTGGGAAGAGTCTTATAACCATCTCCTGAGGTGGTTGCATGCGGTGAAGGAAGCAAACCCTGGTACAATATTACAGTGCACCGGTTCTCCAGTGGAGATTGATGGACAAACAGACAATAATTGCTACATTATGGAAAAAGTTTTTTGGTCTTTCGGTCCTTGCATACAAGGATTCAAATATTGTAAACCCATTCTCCAAGTCGATGGGACATTTCTAACGGGAAAATATTGCGGAACTTTGCTCACCGCCATGGGTCAGGATGGCAATAGAAATCTTTTTCCAGTGGCATTTGCAATTGTAGAAGGTGAGACAAAGGAGGCCATGATATGGTTCTTTCAACTACTTCGAGAACATGTTTGCCCTCAACAAAATATTTGCATCATCACTGACAGAGGAAAGGGTATCTTATTCGCCTTAAGATCAGAAGAAGTTGGTTGGGAAGAAGATGGTTTGAACTCTGTTTATTGCATACGTCATCTAACCTCCAACTTCAACAACAAATTCAAAAATCACGACCTCAAAAAGCAATTCATCAATTTAGGTACTACTACATTTTTTTTCTACCAGTTTACTGTTTATATTCAGTTAACATAATTGTACAAAATTACTACATCCTTACAGCTTACGAGGTCAAGCAACCTACTGTGACGGCAAAGCTTACTGCACTAAGACACCATTACCCACAACAAGTTGCTTGGATAGATAAAATTCCATTAAATAAATGGTCTCAAGCTTTTGATGGAGGGAGAAGATATGGACATATGACCACTAATCTTGCTGAGTGCATGAACTTCGTTTTAAAGGGAGCACGTTCATTACCAATTTGTGCACTCATCAGAACAACATTTGAGAGGACACAATCATGGTTTCTTGAACGAGGACTAAAAGCACAGTACATGCTACAAGCAGGCCACCAATTTCCTGAAGAAATCGCCGACATTATTAGGAAAAATCAACAACAATCAACATTTTGCATGTTCATCGCTACAACCGTGAAAATTCAGAATTTGATGTTCAAGAAATTTCAACCCCTCACCAATATCGCCCACATCCAATTTCCTATAAGGTCAGGCTAAATGAATGGTGGTGTGATTGTGGTCACTTCCAAGCTACTCGTCTCCCATGTCATCATGTCATTGCCATTTGTGCAAATTCCCATATACCACTAACCCAAGTAATCAATCCAGTGTACACTCTTAACAACATTTACAACGCATACAAAGTACAATTTCACCCAATCCAAAATGAAGATTATTGGTCTGCGTATACAGGTCCAAACTTCATACCAGATCCTAATATGCGACACAAGGCATCCAGAAGACCGTCTACAAAAGGATTCCTAATGAGATGGATCAATCTACTCCAGATCAGCCCAAAAAATGTTCTTATTGCCGCAACGAAGGTCATCATAGGGGAAATTGTCCATTTCGTCAATAGTTATTTATTATTCTTACCATTTTGTAATCCAATCAATTATAAATTAATTACTTTTAATATTTCATATCAAATTGTCTTCTACATCTTAATTTCCTTCTTTTAATATTAAAAAATTGTAAGGACGATATCTTCTTTGTCTAACACAAAAAACATAACAAAAATTTCTAAAACACCTCATAAAAATGTTGTTCAACACTCAAAGTACTCTGGTAATCGATTACCACTGACTTGTAATCGATTACCAGAGACTTTTTGCCCATTACACAACTGGTAAGCGATTACCAGGGACGTTACTGCATTCAACCTGCTGGTAATCGATTACGAGTGGTCTGTAATTGATTACCAGGCCCATTTTTGCCTACAGAGGTGAAGTCGTGTAGGGGGCACGATTTTACAACGTTGTAATCGATTACCAAGCCCAGAAATCGTTTTTAGGGTGCACGATTTCGTCACTGTTCATGTGAACAGTGTGAAGTCATGCAGGGGGGCATGACTTCTTCTTTAGAAGTCGTTCTGCCCCCCCCCCCCCCCCCGACTTCTCTATTTCAGTAATTTTTTTAAAATTTGCCTATTTCCGTAATTAGGGAGTCAAATTTGCCCATATCCGTACAAAAACCTCCATTCTCTCTTCAGCTCCCTCCTTCCCTTCATTTTCCCACATTCACCTCTCTCACTCCATTCTCTCTTCATGCGCCTCCAATCCACAATCTTCGCCGCCATGTTCCTCGGTCTCTACTTCTGGATTCGTGAGATGAGTTGAAAAATATGGTTGTCGTGTGTGGGTAAATATGATAAAGGGTGGATTGGAGATGACAATGGGTGTTGTTTGTGGTGAACAATGGTGATGGAGGCTAAATCTCTGTGCTGGTTTCGTACTGTGGTGATGAGTTTGTGTATTGTAGGGAGTGAAAAATGAAGGTTAATGAATGTTTATGCATTGGTATTTTTTACGGAGATGGAGAAATTGGAAAAAATGATTATAGAACAAAAATTTTCTTTGCAGATTCGTGTTTTTCTTTTTTTTTTAAATGAGTGTTTTAGAATATATTTTCAAATTTAGAAATATTTTTCAAATTCAGAAATTCGTCATAGAGCATTTATTCCAAATTGTTTTTCATATTTCATATATTGAGTGTTATTGAAGTGAAGGATCACGATACTTTCTTAATATTTTTTTACAACATTTTAATATCATTTGTGATTGGTTGATAATGGTGTTTATGATTATTATTATTGATTATGAAGTGATTTTAGACTAATCAGAGAATAACACATAGATAATGTTAAAATGTGGTTAAAAAATATTGTCAAAGTATCATTATTATTTTAAAAAATCCATAAAATATTAGAAATAAAGAGGGATAGGTATTTTCATTATCTTTTAAATGAGAGGTGATTTGGGAATTACAGTGTTTATGGAGGTGCGAGAAGAAAAAAAAAGTGGGGCGAAGGAAGTAGCAGCCTAGGAATAGGGTGGGAACAACATAGCCATATTCGGCCGGACAGCCACTGGTTGCTCTTAGTACTACCACATCCTAAGACATAGGCCTATGTCTAGCGGGTAGTTAACATTTCACAATTACCATATTGTCTTCTATTAGTCAATGTTGCTTCTACCCACAACATCCTCTGTAATAATTGATTTTTAATTATTTTGAAACATCCCATGATATAATTTATTATTGCATTTCTAGAACAATTTACATTATATTTTAGAGTATTATTTTCAGAAACATAATTTATTGAGGTTCAAATACTAATTGCCAAAATTTTATGGAGTTTTTTTGGAGCCACAACCTTTGTGAAAAAATGTTCGGCACAGAAAAAAAAAAGGTCATGTGCACCCTACTATTGGCCTTAATATAAGATTTTTTTTTCGTTTCAACTAGTTCATTTATGAATGATAGTATCTTCCTACATTTTTTTTACAAATCTTATTGGTATTTTAAGAAGACAATATTAAATAAAAAATAAAGAAATATAACATTTTAGAAACTTTGAAATATTCAATAATTTTTCTGTTAAGTAGAAAATTAGTATGAAAATTATACAAAGACTCCATTAGTGGAAAATATAAGTTATGCTATATTATTTATGTTTGACTATATATATATATATATATATATATATATATATATATATTTTAATATGATAAACTCTTTTATGTTTGACTGAGAATTAAAAAAATTTCATTTTTATATGGAGATTTAGGAGTATGAAATAAATGAATTTTTTTAGTTTAATAATAAAGAGTCTAACGTAAATGATTTTTTAAAATGTTATGTACAACTTCTTTTTCTTATTTTTTATTTTCAAAAAGCTTGAACTTGCAAGACTTTGAAAAACCTAATGTGAGTAGAACGAGAACTTTCACTAAATATGTCTTGAATGATTGAGTGTTGTTGTTGCTAACAAAACTATTCATTATTTGTGTGTAAAAGGAAGTATTGTTCATCTTTTATGTGTCAAAAGACGTGTTGATGATCTCTTGTATTTTCAAAAAAAGGTGTTTTCTAACTCAATTTTTATTCTCAATAAGTTGTAGTTATTTCTTAGTGATTAGTTAATTTCTCTTTAGAAAGATTAACAACTAAACGTAGAATATTTAACAAAATATTATATTAAATGTTAATCCATATAAGACATTTTCACACTATTTTTAATTCCAAACCTTAAAGATAATGAATTTATGTATCTTATATTTTATATGATGTTTATCTTAGTTATTTTTATCTAATGTAAGATTTTAACTAATACTTTCCAATATATATTACAAAAAATTAGAGAATCAATAACATGTCTTTCATGCATAATTTTTAATCTATTTTAGTATGCAAACTAGTTCAACCGACTCAATTTTTTACATACTAATAACGGGTAAGACAAAAAAAACTAAATTTTATCCGTTTTTTTTTAAATTCCATCCATAATTGTGTCACATAGAGAGAAATGAATAAATAGATAAATAAATCCAAGAAAAAAAAAATGAACCATAAGCAGTGACTTTAAGAGGATCCAGAACTTAACCTACATTGTTTTCTAGTGTCAAACTTAATGAAGGTTCTCTAACAAATGTAAGCCAGTGTGAGGGTTTTCTATTATGTATTTTTCGTGCAAGAGATTAAGTTTCATGAAATAATAAGTACTTAAAATTCTCACAATTCTATCCTAAGTATTTGACCTCATCTAAAATGTTTGAGTTTTGTGTGGTGCGATTTAAATGTAATGTTTGACATTGGAGTATGCAATGTAACAAACTCACCACAAATTGCTTGGACCCATTGAGGAGTTGCAGAGATCACATCATCAATACCAATAAACATATCCAAATAATTATCCAACATTAACACATTAACACCCACCACCACACACTCCTTTGCCTACCAAATACTTATTATGCATACTACTGCCTAAACATCTCTCAAATTCTTATCATCACCGTCACAATTGACAAATGGAGAATACTATATATATATATATATATATATATATATATATATATATATTCAACAACTTTCTAGCCACTCCAATTAATCACCAATATTCAACATTACCATATAACTTCCTTAAAGAAAAAAGAAAATTCAAACAGTTCCATATATCATAGATTACAAATTATATAATCTCACTTTTATAATATAACCCATATTAATGCCTTTTCTTTATTCATTGATAGCGCATAACTATACATGATCAACCTCCTAATTCTGAACATTCTTAGATATTGTATATGATTCAAGCTCTATTATCCTTTTATAACATGTTTCAAAGTTTAAATAAAGAGAAATATTATATTACAATTTGTCATTAAAAGCATGGATTACTCACAACAAAATTCTACTGAGGCAGGTCATTATCTAAACATAAGTACTAAATAAGCTATACTTATTACATTAGCTTTTGCAAGTTTTTTAATCAAATTAGTGTAATTGTTTCTTAAATTTATGAAAATGGATAAGTTTTTAAAAATTTTCTCAATGAGCAAATCATATTTAGAAAGAATGAATAACTTAGGTAAAGTGGTGCCTTCAAAAAGTATGGCTTATATATTTAAATAGAAATTGTATTTTGAATACTTGAGTCTTTTATTATATATATATATATATATATATATATATATATATATATATATATGTATGTATGTATTTATTTATTTGAGGTTTTAATGAAGCTACACATATCAAGTATGTCTAATTTTTTTATATTAAAAAGTTATTTATTTTATTTTAGATAAATATTTTTTAATTTTAAAATACTTTTTAATTGTTTAGATTAATAAGTTAAAATTTAAATATGAAAATATTATCAGATTTTTTTCCAAAATGTATATGATAATCACATTTAAAACTTAATAATAAAATTATTTGAAATATTTAAAATAAAGAGTTGAAAATTATGAAAAAAAAAAGTTTTAAAAAGCAAAAAAGTTAGAAATTTTAATTTTAGGTAAGTGAGGTTAATTGCTTTGTTTTTTAAGTTATAGATGTATTGAAATGTATGTTTTACAATATTATGAGACATGATATGCTGAAATTTGGTTTATGTTGGATATTTTTATGTTACTTGCATTGAATTGAGAACATAGGATCTTGTCAATTAATGAAATTGGTAAGTGTCCTAATATTAAAAGTTGTTTTTGACCAAAGTTTCAAGCAGGGAATACCAATTTGACCATTTGAATAAGTTTCTTTTTTCCTAAATCATAGTTTTGATTCTACTAATATTTGATGCAACGTTGAACGGTGGCAAGCTAGCGCTGAGCGCCAATTTATTGTACAGGTCTGAGATAATTTTAGCTTCAGGTTATTGAGTGCCAATCTTGTACTACTGAGCACCTATAAATGTGAATGTTTTGGCGCTGAGCAGTAGGGCACCATTGAACACCATGTTTCTTTGCAGGTCTAAAAAAATTTGTTCCAGGACGTTAAGTGACAGAAAGGTGTCGTCGAGCACAACCTTTTTGTGAGAAGAATGACATTGAGTGTCAAGACTGCCGCTGAGCATCACTTTCTGCGAGAAGCCTAGCATTGGACGCCACTTTTGAACACCAGTATACATGTTTGAGTTTTCATTATTCCATGTTTATTTGAGATAAAATTTGTAATGTTTATGAATGTTATGGTGTTGTAGTGAATGATGATATTGTTGTGGATATAAGTTTGTTAAATCATGGTATCAAAGTGTTGATGAAATAGTGATTTCCAGGAAGGGAATCCTGTGAAATGTGTGTTTCACTAGGTGTTCCTTGAGGTAAGGACTCTTCCATTTTTTGTAGCCATCTTAAACTCTACAGGTAAGGACTCTTCCATTTTTTGTAGCCATCTTGAACTCTACCAATCATTCATATTCATGTAGAGAATGACGATTAGATGGTGAGAGTGGCAAGAGGCCTTGTCATAGAAACAATCACAAGGCTTTTATGACCATGACAAAAACTAATCTTATGTGTGTCAGTTAGGTAGAACACTATTTTTATCACCACAAGTGTATGGATCCACTAGTCTGACTCAAGGGCACATATGTAGATATTTGATTCTAGTATGAGTCTTCAAATGTGATATGGTTGTTTTCATGAATGAGTGATGTATGATAATATATTTGTGTTTGTTTTATGAAAACTTTTTTTGTACATTAACTTACCTTTTCGTTTTGTTTTCTTTCTTTTACAATGATCACATTATTAGTGTTAGCAGATGAGAGATAGGTATTCAAGTATCTCTAGTGGTGATGCAACAAAATCTTATTGATTGTCAAGTAGTTTTCTGTAATTGTTTTAGAAATATTTTATTATTTGGTTTTAATAATTGTATTAATATTATATATTTAAATATTGAAACAATATGTTTTATTTTATCACTTTTATAACGTCTTATTTTATTAGTTATAAACGGTTAAAATTGAGATGTTACATTATTTTTTTTTTGAAGTAATACAAATTAAAATATGACATTTAAATTACTTTTTCATAATTGTAATTTTAATTTTTTTTTATGTTTCCCCATTTTAGAAAGACAAGAAAATTACAAAACTCTTTTATAGGATTATTTGAAAAAGATAATATTTTAATATTCTATTTAAGAAATTTTTCTTTAAAAAAAAATAATATTTTGAAAAACAAAATCTCCAAAACAAGTTCAGACATAATTAGTATTGTTTTAAAATTTGGCACGAAATAATTAGAATTAGGTAAAATTTTATATTGTGCTTGCCATATTCTGAAACAAAATTCTTTATAAAATTGTGATGAAGGTCATTATGAAATATCAAAAAAATAAAGAACCATATCTCATATATATTTTGAAGTGTGGGTTTGCAAAGGTTATTAATATACCTCTTAATTATAAACGAAAATTCTTGGTTATTTATTCTGGAATGAAATTTCTTATAATATTATTACGGAATCTAGAAATATTTGCATATAAATTGACTCAAACTATTTGTAATACCTTTTGCCATATTTATGATAATATTATGTGCGATTCTTCTTATTATGACATTCAATATGTGAAATTTTTTGAGATTATTGAAGAATTTATTAATGCAAATTGAATTTTGATTCTAGTGACATAAAATCAATTATGTTTTTCTTTTGGTGGAAATGCAATATCATGAAAATCAGCTAAAGAAATTGTTGTTTCATGATTTACCATGGAAGGTGAGACTATTGTTTTAGATACTTCTAAAGCATAATTTTTTTAAAAAAATTCCACATGATTTACCATTTTTAAATAAGTGTTATTGCATTATGATAGTCAAGTTGCTACATATATAAATTTTATAGCAACAATTTTAATGAAAAAAGGCATATGAGAGTAAGACATACGCATCAACATATGTATATAAGACATATTAGAAAATTATTGTTGGCAAAAGAAAAGATGATGAAGATCAGTATATTTTGATTATTATAAAAACAAGTCCAATTTATAATATATAAGTGGAGTGCAAACTACTTCTTAACAAATTCAAACATGCAAGCGATATTGGAAGACTTGTAGTTTAGTATATTTGGAAATTAAGTTTTTATAATAAGTCTTATTATGAGCAAATTGTGTGTAGGACTTAGTTTAGAGAGTCACAAAAATAGTTTTGCACTCACTTAGGAAAGTTTTAAATGATTCAATTATTCAACTGAATTTAGATTTTTTTGTTTAAAGTCTCTCACATAATCAATAAAGAAAATAATTTTAGGAAAATCTCTATAGTAATCGATTATCACATCGAGAAAAAGATTTGAAAAGTTTTTGTGATAATTGATTATCTCATGAAATAATCGATTATCAACGATAGTTGTGGCTTGACTCTTTAGTTTCTTGACCTAATTTTTGAAAAACGGTCTATATATTTTGGTTAAACCTAGTTTCTAAAATAACTCTTCATTCAGAGGTCTAAAGCTGCGATTGCCAAAGAAACTCTTTATGAAAAGAGGCTTTGTAAGACCTAGTATGGGTAGACGATAACTTTCACTAAGTGTGTTTTGGAGTAGAGTGTCACTGCTATTGCTACGAAAAGTTGTTCATCCTTTTGTAACTCAGATGAGGTGTTTCATTACTTGTGTGATTCAAGTATGGTGTTGCTCATCTCTTGTGTCTTCAAGAGAGGTGTTTTCTAAACCTAAACTATCTTTTGTATTATTGTAAGTTGTGGTTTAGTTTAGTGATTGGTTAATCCCTCTTTAGAGAGATTAACAATTAGGGTCATTTGATATGAATCAATATAAAAGTACTTGTACAATTCTCTTTTTCCTTATACTCTTTATTTTTCTTATTATTATTTGAAAGGAATTGATTTTAATTGTAAAGTCGGTTTATAAAAGAGAATTTTTTTAAAGCACATCTTATAAAAGAAACCAATTCACTCTCGCTTTTGATATTTTCCAAACATAATTATTTCGTTACGTGATTCTAACACTTATTACTCATGATATTATTTTTCTTGACTTTGTCAAGTCCGAAAAAATATTGCAGATTTGCTTAAGAGAGGGTTGATTAATCAACAATGATTAATTTGTCGAGTGGAATGAGACTAAAGCCGATAAACTAATTGTAACAATGGACACCCATCTCTACATGAATGGTGATCCTATGAAATGAAGTTCAATGGGTAACAATGAATTTGTTGTTGACTAAAATACACCAAATGGTATGAATGAATGGTATATCTCATTCTTATGACTAGGTGTACTATAAATTGTGACAATAATAAGGTTGTGTATTGTTATGCTTATTTATTTTTTTTAAATACCTCTTAATAAACTCAGTAACGATTTTTTGTAGGGGTGTGAGTCACAAACCACCCTTTGAGGGTTTACCTAGTGAAGTGTGATGGTGGGGCCACCATTGTGAGATATGGGCAAATCTTTATGTGATACTCAAGAAACAAAATACATGCATAAGATTATATCGTGTAAAATGACCACGGATATTATGTGTTATTTATTAAAACCTGATTAGCGGGAATGTAGTTTAAGACAATTAAGTCTCTACATTTTCTTGAATAAAAGTTTATAAAAACTAAGTGTAAGACCTAAACCTTAAGGGTTCCTTATCCTGAAATACAACATTTTGTTTTTAAAAGATTTTATGCTTTGTTTTATTTTATTTTTTAATTTATGTGAGAGATTTTTGAAAATAGTTAATATAATTTAAAAATAAATAATTAAAATGAAATCCTACTGTTACTAATATTTTTATACAATATTAATTTTAAAGGTAAATGTTATTTATGAATTATATTAATTTGAACTTTATTATCAATTATTTTTTTAATCAGATTTATTACAATTTACTCATGTTTTACTAAATTTTTTATTTATAAATAATACTGTTTGTATGAGAAAAAGGCACAACAAAAGACATTAACTCATAAAAAGTGTGTTTTGAGTATTGTATTGTGTATTGTTTTTTAAAACATTGATGTTCATAAGTTTCAAGTATTTTTCTATGCATTTGATCAATTATGCATCCCTCAATTCTGCATTCTAAACTCTCTTTCTAACTTTTTTTTCATTTATATTTTTTTTTCTATATTGTTATTATTTGTTTGATTTGATAAACCTTTCATTATCCATGTCTTTGTCTTACACTAATAATTATTATTTATTTGGTTAATTTTTCTAACCCTTTATAACATTTGATATGTTTTTTATTTTAATTTTAACATAAAAAATTAACATAATTAACTAAAATAATTATATTTATTTATTTTTAAAATTTTAAAACTAAGATACATCTCAATTTTAAATAAAAGTTAATTTTACGTCAATTTTTAATAACTAAAAATATATTTAATATGAACACGGTATGGATAAAAATGTAAAAATACTTATATTTATGGATATTTGCATATGAAATTCGTTATACATAGTTGATACGTAATTATTTATTAATTATAAATAATTATTAAATATGGATAGTGTAATATCTGTTTATAAAAGAATTAGATATTATATTATTCATATTGGTGAATATTATAAAATTTTAAAGTATGCATAGATATTTTTTGAATGAATAATTACAATTTTTTTTTTATCGGTTGATATTCCTAATTGTGGGTGAGATTGATGCACGTGTTTGGATGCAAACATGTGGCTAAATATGAAGGGAAGGAAGGGAATTTGTGTGCGCAAGTGGGTAGTGGTGTCCTAGTCCGACATCATTGATTAGAGTTTGAAAAGACTAGGTTACTAGTACTGGTTGCACACAGAAATCCATTGGGACTTGTACTTTTTAGTTCAACCTTTTTCTCTTTTCCAGTAACGTCTACCACATGGATTGCTGCATGTTGGACAACTGCACAAGATGACAACCCTACTTTTTCTCTTTTTCTGCACTTCTGTACATGCACCTCATTCACTTCAAATCAAAATTATTCACATCATCTCACATATTTATGTTAAAAATTTATATTTCCATTTCATAATGATATGAAATATACAAATTGTTACTAAAATTAGAGGTTTAATTCATTTATTTTATAGACTTCCATATTTTAAATATTTTTAAAATGGTTTAATACAGATGTTCTTATAAATTTAGCACATAATAAGACTAACAAATGTAACCATATCAATATGATTGTCTTATGAATAAAAGCCACAAATAACGATAATTTGATGAAATCTTAAAAAAAAACATTTTTTTCTCTAATAGTATGTTTGATAAAAAAAAATACAATGAGTAGAAGTAAATATTATTCGATTTACTTGAATTTAGAGGGAAAAAGAGAGAGAAAGAGGTAAAAAATTATTTGAAAATAAAGATATGCAGTTGAAAAATAAATAAATTAGAAGTTAATTTTCAGACTTTAAAATTTAATAAAAAGGTATTGTAATTATTTATCAATAAAATAGTTGTACTAATTTTATTACCTATAAAAATATTTTATTATTATTCATGATATTAATTTTATTATTAATTATTTTAATTGATTTTTATAAAAAAATTCAAAATAATAAAACGGAGGCTTTTGAAAAAAATAACAAATATTATAATTAAATATCATATATTATCAATTATTTTATTTTAATTTATTTACTATTCAAATGGTTTAATTATTAATTTTAGTTTTTTGAATTAAATGATTATTCGAAATAAAACTCAGGCTTAAGTTTTTATTTTAAAAATGTGATAACAAATTTTAATGTGATGATAGATAATTGATCTACTTTTGGGATTTCAGCCTAATCAAAATGTCAAAATGTTCACGTTCATACCATGAAAAACAATATTTTAGTATAATGCTCTCTACATAATCTTCTACATGTCGACAATGATGAACCATTATTGGTTTTAGTCGATTAGAAATCGATGAAGTAGGATGCTATACGTCTTTTTCACAAGTTTGTGAACGTGATTGTAGTTTTTAATTTTGGAAATTGCAACTAAAACGTTTTTTAGCTTTAATTTATTTTAGCGTTTATTTGTATTTTCAATCTCAAATTCACAACATTGGTATATTACATTATTTATTAGACTTAAATTAAGGTCATTTTTTTTTAATTTAAACTCCGATGTGTTTTTTTTTCATTATTATTTTAATAATTTATTTTGGAAGTCTCACCTAATGCTATTTTACATTAGATGTGTGATTGTAAATATTAGTTAACAATAGTTAGTTTTATAAGATTGAATTAAACTTAAAGTTTACTATCAGAGCCATAAGTTTGATTCTATTATAACGAAATCTATTGTTTGTGAATTTATTGTTCCACCCATTATCGAATCACCTATTACTATCTAATTTAACTCAAGATATATATGTCTTAATGTGAGGAAGTATGTTGAAAGTCTTACATCGACTATATATGATGTCAAATCATAGTATATATCGTCTTATAAATCGTTTTATAAGGTTTACTTAAGTTTAAAGTCCACTTTTTAATATTAACCAAATGTTTATACTAAAATAAGAATGACTAAGGAAAAGTTAATTACCAGAGTGACTAAGGCATGCAACAATTTACAAAATAGATAGATGATGTGCACATATGCTTAATAACCGTAATATGGTTGATGAGATGAGAAGTTGTAATATGATATATAGTACTTGGACAATTCAATTATATATTATATATTAAAACCTTAAGGTAGGATGAGATTGACTAGATTAGCAAAAAAAATAGTGAAGAATCGAACAAAAAGTTTAAGAGATAAATGACACGAAGTTCATGACCTTGTTTGGTTATCCAAGTGGTTTGCATGGAGTAAGGTAATATAAAGATAATTAACTTTATACACTACAAATTATGTTTTCTATTTACATAAAATATTTCTTTAAACCAATAACAATAAAATTGAGGAAACATCAAATGAGAACTACAATCTTCTAAAAGAATTATAAAATTTTGGTTTGTTAATAAACACTTTGTTGAAAGATAAGGAAAATTTATTAAACTACTGGTGAAAATTTATATGCGGATTTAAATTGGATAATCGAAAAATCTCTTATAAAACATGCCTTCATGGCATCATTTGACGACATGTCATCTTGATCGTGGTTGAACTTACATGGTCTTAAAATATTTCAATTGATCTTTTTTAGTGACATAAAAACATAATCTGTTACAATAAATTTATAGATATATAATTTGAAAAACTAACAGAATGATTAGATAAAGTTGTTGAGTTATTGAGAACTGAAAAGATAACATAGAAAATATTACAAATAACAAGATACAAATGTGATATTGCCATGAGACAAGCTTTTGTAGTTAAAAAGTGAAACAACCTCATGCATGAACAAGTGAATATCTTAGAGCAAAGTTCAACCATTCAATGTTCATAATTTAATATATTTGAAATGTTGGTCAAGATAAATTTACAAGATGAACAATTTATGTTCAAAATTATGACTTTTGTGCAACAACATGAGGCAACACTCCTTTTGTGACCCAACCATATGTTAAAGTTTATAAGTAAAAGTGACTTTATTAAACTATGGTTGTTGTTGGTATCATATGTATGTTAAAAAATTGAAATGAGTTTGAAGTTATATTGAAGTGTATTTTGATTAACATTATTGCAATGTGTCCTAAGAACATTTTATGTAATATTTTCCATAAATCAATATTACAAATCAAACTTATGGTGTATGTAAATATTATAAATCAATATAAATATTAGTCTCACCTAATGTTATTTTCCATTTTTGACATCGACACCAACAACTCCATCATTGTGGAGGAGTTACATATGGTGATGGCAAGCCTCGATGAAGAGTGTCAGAAAATGATTGTCGGCGGTCGACAATGATGTATGCAAAGTAATAAATTTTGAGAAGTTTAAGATCATGATGACAGGAAACATGTTTGACAAATCGAATAAAAAAGGTTACATTTTTTGTTCAAAATTTTTGGTCTCAAATTTTTTTCTTCTGATTGTTAGCTTCTCTCATTTTTCCCTTTAGACAAATAAACATGGATAGATGCATGTAGGTGGGTGCACGTGTTTCCTTAATTACTTTTTATGTATTTTGCTCATCAATTTATTTTAGAGAAATCAAATAGGTGTAATTGATTCGATTTGAGGATTTGGTGTGATGGTGGAGATTTTGGGTGTTTGAAGAAGAAGAAGAAGAAGAGGGAAACTCTTATGTGAAGAGGGAGAAACTCAAAGTTTGGTGATGCAAATGAGTTGCTAGTTCTGACGAGGCTAAGTGACAACAACTCGTGTTTAAGAAGAACCCTTACGTGAGGGAGAGTGGGTCGCATCGATGTCGATGGTGGAGGTGAACATGACGACAATGAGGAGTGGCCATCGCATGTGAAGAAGAAGAGAGCAAGATAGGAGTTTGTAACAGAGAAGAAAAAAATCCTAAATGATGAAAGTTATATCAATTCTGGAATAACTCGTAAGAAAGTGAAAACTTTCTATATCGTTTGTATTTATGTCAATTCTAAAATTGATATAGAAAATTTTTTTAACTGATGTAAAAAGATTTCTTTGTACTAGTGATTAGTGCATATAATTTAATTAGTAACTTGTATTAGAATTAAAAGATGAATAGTTTTAGAGTAATGACATTGTCTAACATAATTATAACATAGCTATACAAAAGTCACATTTCAAAAAGTGTCGGTAATTTCATTATATAAAACATATTATTTCAGTGCTCATATTTTTAGTCTTCGGGGTAGTGAATATGCACATTGATGTATGGAGATATATTCATGCTTTGTGAAATGAACAATATATATTTAAATTAATTAGTCACATGATAGTATGCATCATGTGAAAAAAATATTAATTATATTTCTCTCTCTTGTGATGTTATGGTAATTAACTCACATTTTGGAGCATATATAAAGATTCTAATATATTTTGGAATATATACGTACCATGATATGCATGCAGAAACATAAACTAACATAAGATACAATTGATTTAATAAATGTTTTTGAACAATAATTAAATATTATTACGTTGGAGTTTGACAACGTGGAAGGAATAACCATGAACAGCCACGTGATAATGAGCAAGAACACCTGTGAATATATGATGAATGTGTTAGTGGTAGGAGACAACTTAACTTCAATATGATTATATATACTTCTTTAAATATAAATATAATGTCAGATTTATACATTATACCAAGAATTATATAATCTAACATTAACTAATTATGAAGGTTTTAAAAGGTTAGTAATAGATTTATTGAATTTTGAACAAAGATATGAGGATTTGTATATACACTTGAGTAAATAAATGTTTTTTTTTTTTATTATGTTCTCTATTCGAACGTGAACTTGATATTTATTTTTATATAGATTAATGTAATTTAAGATAATTTATTTTCTACATATTGTTATTATCATTTGCCATATTTTGATGTTAGAATATACCATTTGATCGATAACATAATGATCAATTGTTTTTCATTGTGTTAGATATGTTAGAGTCACATGTGATGAAGTAGGTGAATTAATTGATTGGGCAATAGAATATCTGGAGATTGGATTTGGTTGCTGCTTCTATCATCCAAACAAGACAATGAATGAATTGAACAGCTTCACACCATCAACAACGCTGAAACGCACAGCATGCAATTAATCTGCTGATGTGGTCGCAACTTATTAAGGTTGGAACTCCCTTGCACTCACCACCTATGTACATCACCAATTAATGATGACTTGTGCAAGGGGAACACTTTTTATTTCTACCACAACATGTGTGTTACAATTTAATGTAGTTGCTTAAATCATTTGGAGTTGATAGCTCACCATATATATAATATTTGTTAATTTTTTAAAATAATAATCATGTAAATATTTAAATCATTAAAATTGATCTAATAATTGGAAGTTTAAATAATGTACATGTTTTTACTAGCTTTGTTGTCCATGGATTTTATTAGAAAAATAATGTATTCTTTTACCTTATGTAAATAATAATTTACAAGAAGATGTACTATTATGTATTACTATGTTCTTTACATATACAAATATATTATCAGTCTAAATATTGATACAAGACTCATAGAGTTTGATGAAGATGAAAAAATAATTGTAAGAATTCAATGTTTCTTGAAGAAAGATATTAATGTACATAACCTTCTCCCCATGCGTTAATATTATCAATGGTTTTGGACTTTGAGTAATCTTCAAAGAGTATTGCTGGAATATTTGTTAAATATATTTATTATTCCATAAATAAAGTAAGATGTAAACGCTGATGGATTTTTAGTAAATATTTTGAGATGTTAAAATAAATATATAAAATTTTAGAAATATCACATACTTAAAATATACTAAAATTAAAATATTTTTTATATATTTAGAAAGGTCAAAATTCTATTATAACATTTAGAAGCTTCACCAATGTAAATAGTATTCTTAGTCATCATAACTAAGAAAAACATTGATTTATATGTTATTAGAAAGTTGAATTTTAATATGAAGTTATATGATTCAATCGAATTTTAAATTTTATTAATACATTAAGTTGAATAGATGAAAATATCATATGTTAAGAGTTAATAGAAAACTTATGTTGAATTATAATTAAAGGGTTCTCAATACTCTATAAAATATGTAAATAAGTATCTTCAAAACAAGATATTATCATATAGAATATATATTGGAGAGCTTAAATTATTAAACAAACTAAATATCATAATCACGAAAAGTTTATAAGTTTCAACAATGTTAATTCTTCGAAAATAGTTTATTTTTTTATATATTTTTATTAAAGAGATGTTTAATGGACTTAATATGTATTAATTATTCATATACTAATAGTACAGTACACTCCTATGGACAAGTACAATACAGATCGTTCATTTAGAGAATAAAGCAGACGACAACCTAAATCCTATGCAATTTTAAACATAATCTTTCATTAAGTTTTACTTATTAAGTATTGGACCGTGATTACAGTTTAACTAATCATAAACTCATCTCTAAATCTATACAAGTTTAAGGTAAGAAGACAGATGATTGCATTTATTATGAATTTAATATTTTATTATGACCCAATTAATTAGATTACTAACTTGAGTGTCAATGTCTTTGACAAATATTCATCAGTACAGTTTTAAATGCAAACATTAAAGATATAAAAAATTAAACTAAGTATACTCAAAATAACAAAAACTATAAAAAAAAAAGTAAAGAAGTGTTTAACAATTATTCTCAATTTCACAACCAAAATACTAGAGCTGTCAAAATGGGTCACAACCCGCGAGTCAACCCAGGCCGTTACGGGTTCGAGCCGGATTAAGTTTGAAAAAATTGTATTTTTTTTATGCGGGTCAAATTTCAACCCGACTCATTTAAACCCGACTCATGCGGGTTGAACCCGTGGTGGGCCGGGTTGACCCACTAACCCGCTTACCTAATTTTATTTTATTAAAATTTAATTTTAATTTTATAAAAAAATATTTATTATATTTTTTTTGCTTGAAAAAATTATTTAAGTTCCATACTTTCAAAATTAATTAAACATCGAGTGAAATTTAGGAGTGAAATTTGTTTAGATTTGAATTATAGAAAATTTGTAATTTTTTTATTTAAAAAAAATTGTAATTAAGTGGGCCAGTGAGTCAATCCGTTTACCCATCGAGCCAGATTTGAATTTTTTTGGCTCGTTAATAAATGAATCAAATTAGATTGGCTCACTGAGTGACCAACCCGTAGTAGACCGGACTAAGTTAAGCCAGATTATCTGTTTTGACAGGTCTACAAAATACTAATGATATGACTATGCATTTAATTAATATTTTGTAAGTTTAGTCATAATTGTGTGATTACACGCAAAGATACAGTCAGCATGCGTAGAAATGCAGATCCTAATATTTTGCAATATATATATATATATATATATATATATATATATATAAATAATATGAATAAAAAGCATACATTAATTCTGGTATTAGTTTTCGTGGAAGTGCTGAATATAGTATCAATATAGATTATTAATATTTTGCATAACAATAAACAATACTTTATTGAATTCTTCAAAATGGTTGTAGGGATTTAAAAAATAATTAAGAATAAAAGTGATTTTTTGGAGTGAAGTTTGAATACTTTATTATAAAATGTTGAGTTATAAATAAAAAAAATATTCAAGTTTTATTTTATAATGATTATCATTTTTTATTTTTTTTTCTTCTGTTTTTTTTTTCTAAGATTTTGAAAAGTTTATTATTTTTTAAAATCAGGCTGTAATAATTTTATCTATCATAGTAAGTATTTTTTTTTTTTTTTAGGTTTTACAAACATGAGAGTTCTCAATATATAATTCAATAAGGTTTGAGATAAATATCTATTTATTTAAGAATTTTTGATGTATTTTCTATAATATTGTGAGTGAGTATTTTTAACTCTAATAGAGTCAAAAGCTTAGTATAGGTAAACAAAGCTAATTATTTCGTGATAAGTATTATAAGTTAGATGGTTTGATTGTAAGTGTGATGTGATTTGATTTGATTTGTTAGAATTGATTTTGATTTATGTTGGTTTTTGAAGTATAAAAAGAGAACCTTTAAATTAAATGCTTTAGTGAATTAAGCTTGATATACCATTTAGTCTAATTGCTCTAGAAATACATATATCACCTTTGGCGGAAGTAAAGATTAGAAATGTTTAAAAGAAAAAAAAATAGAGAATATGATATATAAGTTGCATTTTTTAAAAATATACAAACTCGTATCTTTGGGCAAAATTTGTTTATTTAAAGTTTGGAGAGCTTAGAGAGCATTGTTCTTTGGACAAAACTTTAAATGTGAATCTTAGTATTTTAATTCATTGGGCAAGCCAAAATCTTGCTAGGCAAAATTAGTTTTTTGAAAAACTTATGAGGTCAAAGATGATTAATCATTGAGTAAGCCTTTGCCAATGTTTAGAATAGTTGGGTGAGCCACATTCTTACTCAGCCAAACTATCTTTAAAAATTCTTTTAGAAATCATTCGCTAAGTGAGCGGAATTTTTGTTGGGCAAGCCAAAATTCACTTGATGTGTTGATGCATTTGGGTTAGTGAGCAAAATTCTGGCTAAGGGAGAAAATGTTTTATGAACTTTAAAGAAATAAATTTTTAAATGTTTTTAAATGCTTAAATTAGTTTATCTTTCATTATTTTGTTACATTTGATTAATATATTATATTTAGATGTTATAGTGATCCAATGAAAAATTTAGAGTTAAATATGTTTTTGGTCCCTTAACTTTCAATTAAATTTGGAATTAGTCTCTCTTCAAAACTTTGGCCTAATTTAGTCCCCTAACTTTAGAAATGTATGAATGTAGTCTTTTTAAGTAAATTTTGTTAGGTTTATTTAATGTTTCAAACACGTTTCATGATAGCATTTGGGTTGTTTATACTGTTTGACACATTTTTGCTTCAATGTTAACTGAGAAATGTGTTTGAAACATCAAATAAAGTTAATAAAATTTGGATAAAAGGATTAAATTCATACATTTCTAAAGTTGGGGAACTAAATTAGGCCAAAGTTTTGAAGAGGGACTAATTCCAATTTTCAATGAAAGTTAAGGGACCAAAAGCATTTTTAACCCAAAAATTTATTATGATTTAGGAGGATTTAAATTGAGATGAAATATATAAATGATTGATGATATATAATGAGTTTGGATTGAAACACTATGCATACGTAGAATGTGTGATAATTTCATATGTGATATCTAGTATGATATTAAGAAGTTGTAAGTAGTGAATCTCCATATAAGATTCTTGGAATTGCGCCAAGCCCATACTTTCATCCACAAACATGATTTCACATCAAATTCCAAATACCAAACAATCACCTACATCTGTATTCATCTATAGTAAACAATATCATGTATGTGATCAATTACAATCATCATATATTTCCACAGATGATCATATTCAGTAACAAGACCATAATCATCATCACAGTTTCATACATCATTATACACATGCATATTTGTCAATGAATCCATCAACAATTCTATAAACAACCATATACCTTCTCTTATTCAAAGATAAAACCAAAACCACAAATAAAAAATGTTTTTCACAAAAGTGAACCCTAAAATATGACAAACATAAGAGACAAATTTTTTAACTACAAACCTCTAATCAAATATCTCACAAATCAAAGTAACAATTCAAGTGTCTAGGACTTTCTGTCAAAATTTCAACTCGATCCAACAGTTAACGAAGTAGGAATCTCATATTTTCAAAGATGATCCACACCAGAAAAACAGGGTGGCGTCCTACACTAGAAAAGTGGTGCTTGACCCTACAACCCCCTAAAACTCACTGATTTGAGTGCGCCCGACATTATAAAAGTGACGCACAATGCCTCCAAGTTAGTGACCATTGCCTAAGTGGCATCTGCAACATTATAACGATGCCCGACGGTATTATAAAACTCAAACTTAACATTTTGAGTTTGATTTGAGTAATTTGACACTCTTTGAGCTAATTCTAAGTGTTTAAACATTGCAATAATCATAAGTTTTGTGTTCCTTAGCTTAACCAGTGCCATATTACTTGATTCAAATATCGCAAAGGCATTCTTAGCAACTCATCAATCAATTTTAAGTTTTTCACAAACTCAATACACACTAACCATGATTTTTCACAAATTCACAATTAATTTAAATGAATTTTTTTTCATGTAATTCAACCTAAATTAACATATTTCACATTCAACCTAATTTAAGTGAAAACTAACATTTCAAGTAAACTAAGCATGTAATTTCACAATTCAAAATACAAGTCATAATCCATTTTAATGCTTTAAAACAAAATTCCATAAGAGATTAGTTAAGTTAGCTTCCATCATCTTAAGAATGACATCAAAACAAATCGACGATATCTACAAGCCTTTCGACTCATAAAAGCTCGAACTCAACATAAAGACATTGTAAAAACAAGCAGACCGAACTAAAAGGACCGTTAATTAGCAAAGAACCAAAACAGAGGCTCTAGGAGCACATGCAACTTAATAAGTATTGTTGGCAAAGCCAAAAACAAATTAGGTATTGAAAGAGAACGAAATTTTTAACTTATCTAAATGGAGATTTTGTTCTATTTTCTTCGTGATGAATGCACCCACAATCTCTAATAACGAAGAAGATGAAATTTTCAATGAGAAAACTAAAACAAAAAAGTGAGACCAAAGGAAAAAGAGTTAAAAAAAAAAGATATGTGTTTCCATTTCTCTAAAGTAACTAAGATTTTTGTTCTTTTAAAAAAAGAAAAATTGTTTTTGTATTTTAAAGAGTTTTACATCTAATGTCCAACAAGATCATGATAATGGGTAAAAAGGTAAGACAAATTGAGAATGATTTATTTAAACATAGTTAATGTAGAAATTACAACTTAAACTAGTAAAAACGATGAAAAAAAAATACCTTTAGCGTATGAAGGAGAATTAAGTAAACAACAATGAAACTATCTTTTAAAAGACAATTGAAAATTTATAGAGAAATGTTAATATTTGAATATGAAAGAAACAAAGCTTGCCATTTTTTTAATTATGCTTAATTATGAATTAAAAGATATTTTTGAGGTGACATCTATTTTACCTACATACAAAATTTGATAGCAAAATTGAAAATTTTAACAATTAAGTAAGATATAACGATATAGACTTTTTCATTTATTATCTTTTGTTGATGTGTTAAGAAAAAAAGACAATCTAATTGTTTTGTTATACCAATTAAAAATATAAAAATTTATATTAAATTCTCGTAAATGAATATTTATTTTTTATTGAGATAACAAAATAACAATAGATATAATATGGTCTTTGTTTTACTAATTTAAAATTTAAAAAATGTTGTTATATATCTTATTCCACACAACATTGTGATAACAAACTTTAGTAACAATACTTTAAATTTTAAAGGAATAATTACATTAAATATAAAGTTTCTGATTAGGACCTTCGTACTGAATGCGGTAATATATGGTAAAGATGAATTATGTTATACATGGAAAGATAATATTTCTTAAATATATCTCCTCTAAACATGCATACGTGTGTTGTAAAAAGGAAATATGGAGCTAGTGGAGTTAAAGGAAAACACTTTTGAAGTTCCTAAAATAACCACATTCTTAAATTCAGTGTTAACTTGATCATTCAAAAATGAATATCTCACACAGCTTAATATAATGTTAATAAAAAGTAAAATATGATGGTTTGAATGAAGTTCGTGAACCATTTTAGGTTGTAATAAATACGTTGAGAGTTATGCATTTAGCAATAAATTAGAAGCAACTTTATATCGTTGAAATTATGTAATATCCTGGGAGTATTTTAGTAAAAAAATATGATGTTTTCTTTTATCTAAATTTTTGTTATTTATAAATAATAAGTCAACATTCAAGTTATTGTTCTAAATTTCTTGTTATCTAAATTTTTATATTATTTATCTAATAAATTAAATATTTTATTTAAATTATTTGAATCAAACATGTCAGTTAAAACATAATATAATGTTGAAAATTATAGATATTAAATGTGAGAAAAAGAAAAACACATATATATATATATATATATAAACATTTTCTTAAAAATTTAGAACAAAATCTAAATTTTACATTTAACAATATATCACAAATTTAAATTTGAACTATATGAATGCTCAATTAATATGGAAAGAAAAAAAATTATAAAAAATAAAATTTAGAATATTTTTAGAATAAAAAAAATAATAGAAAAATACATAATATTTTTGGGAAAAAAGAAAAATAGTAAACACCCTGCTGTTTATCTCTCTCCCTAGGCCCAACCTTGAAGATGCGGGTTTTAGCATGTGTACAACATGGAAGGCTCTGTATTCCGTTTGGTTTGTTGTGATTGAGGTCTACTTCATCCTTTCTTGATCCCATCCCTCTGATGTCACCACTTCTGCTATTCATGCTGTTGTTAAAGTTCAAATAGGGTTCGGTTTAGAATGAGACACAAAACCTCTAGGGGGAAAATTAGGAAAAAGTAGATAACTATAAATAGGAAAAAAAAAATACCCTTTCAAAGGGGTCAAATTAAACCTACGGTGTATATTTTATTTTTAGTATGATAAAAATAATTATACTTTTAATTATTAATTCTATTAGTTTATTTTTTTTAAATTGGTTAATGTATAAATATTTTTTAATTATTAAATACGTGTTATATTATTTTATTTATTAAAATAGTTTAAATAAAATTAATGAAATTCTTTTTTTATTGTACTAAAAAAATAAAAATATGTTAATATTTAATGCCTTGAAGTAACTATTTATCCTAAATTTATAAAAATTGTAAAATGAAATTAAATAAGAAAATAATATTGACAAAAACAATATATTAAATATTGTGATATATTATTTCAATTTTTTACTATTATTTTAAATATTGAATTTCAATTTAAAACTAAACTATAAATGAAAAAAAAATCAAAAACTACTTTTTTTTTCAATGCGAATAAAAACAATTCATAGAGCTCTTCCCAACAAAATATATTTGAAAATATTTTTATTCAAATAATTGTTCTAATATATATATATATATAATTTAAATTAATAATGGATTAGATTAAATATTTATTAAATTATTACGTAATATAGGGATAAATTTATCTAGAATTATTTTAGAACTTTGTAATTTTTTATTTCAATTTTATTAAAATAATATCGTTAGGACTCAGTTATGTGTAAGCTATAGTTTTAGAATTTAGTCATATGTTACCATTAGTAGAAAAATATGCATATAAATAATTTTAATTTAATTTTTAAAATGCGAGACTTTAAACAAAATTTCTTATAAAAGTAAGAAGTAAAAACGTGTTCCTTTGAACTCTTTTTTGAGTGTTAAGTTTTAAAATTTATATTACCTTTCTCTTTTAATGCACTGCATTGCCTTTTAACTTTGCAAACCTTTTTTTATTTGTACATGAAATATTTATGTACTTGCTTAGTGGAAGATTATTCCATCAGATAATATCAATGCACCATGATTGGGCACCCAACAACTATAAATTGATAAACTATTTTCTAGAGAAATAAATGGATAATAAATAGTATAAAAAGAACTCCATTAATGGCACTGATGAGGAAGAGACACCTTATGAAGTTATGTTACTTTATCATAAAAATGGTTTAAACCTCTAAAAGTCCAACACCAACTAGAAACTATTCCCTTAAAATTTTACCATCATAAGTAGTTGAAGGTGTTTTCCTGCAACCATTTCTTCTTGGTTGATGGGTGAAGTTGCTGGTATCCCCAGAAGAAGGGTAGTGTTGGAATATTAACCTTTGAAGAAGTGGCAGAAAGGTTTTTGAGAGCCTTACTTGTGGTCCGTAACTGCTGATGGCAACTGCTCAGTGGTCACAGGAACTACCATCCAAAGTCGCCACTTAACTTTCCTCTTCCCTTAACTTCCATTCCTTCCATCTTCCCCGTCTGGTTATTACAAATGCAATAAGAGGAGAAAGAACAAAGCTTAAGCAATGGAACTCAACAATCATTTTCTTTTATGCCGAGGTAATGAAAATGGCTTCACAAGGAACACCTTTCTTTTTTTCTCTTCTTTATGTGCTTTTTTTTTTGTTTGCATGCCAATTCTCTCTCGGATCAAGTCCAAGTGTTCACCTTTGTTGCTTCTTTGAATTTTGTACATTTTGAATTAAAATATGTGCATGCATGTCTACCCTTTTGAGCCTTCAGCTTGCTTATTGGAGTCACGGATATGAATAGCTTGCCAGACCCGTTTTTTGGTGTAAAGTCTTCTTCTTTTGTTTTTCTGTCATGAGTGGTAGCTGAGTTTTTTTTCTTTTTGGTCTTTTTGGGATCTTAATTTCTGGGATGACATATTTGTCTGTTTGCTGTTCTGTGAAAGCGGAATCAGCAATGAGATATTTGGGATGCAAATGGAGAGTCTTTGATTCTGGTTTTCGTGGAAAATGCTTCCCGAAAAAATTGGTGCGATTCTGTTTTTTGTGATCTTCCAGCTGTTTCACTGATGATCGAAGGGTACGACAGTTTTGATCTGAACCTTGTTTCGGGACTTTTAGGTCTCATTCCAGTGTTCTGCATTTTCTGTTGGCTATTTAGGAGCTGTTTACCATTTGAACAAAATTGAGTATGCAATGGAGTTTTTTTTTCTTGTTTAGTTTTAAAATTTTATGAAGTCTTATGCTGAAGCCTGGCCAACTGAATCAAGCTTGTGATCTAATGGTTGTGCTGAAGGAATTGGACTTTGATAAGCGGTATTAATCTTTTACTTTCCGTGGGAGACTGAGAAACGATGCCAAGCCAGCTATGGTTTTCACTGCCAATGATTTACAAGAATGGAAAGATTTTCCCAAAGGACTCAAGGTTCTTCTTCTTGAGGGAGACAGCATTTCTGCTGCCGAGATAAGGGCAAAGCTTGAAGCCATGGACTATAATGGTAAGACTTTTTGGATTCCTTCTTTTTGTTATGGCATGGCTCACTTCTTTATCGACATCTAACAATTCCCACGTATGGCCCATAATGGGTAAGTTGGTCCCATCTTTCTATCCGATGGCATCTTGTAAAGCCTCATTGCTTTACAAATCGTATATGGTCAATTGGTATAATTGTGGTCTCAGACTTTAGTTCCTCTGTGGAGCCTAGGAATTTTGACAAAATTTAGTTGCCCTTTGGAGCCTTGAAAATTTGAAACAATTCCTTCCACCTTATTTTGCATGCTCAGTGTTTTCACATATGGGATTCCTTTGCATCTTAAGAAGCTGCTAAAGTTTTTATTTACACTAAAACTGTTAGTGTTTTCAAAACTGAAATTTGTCAGTAATCTGAATGATACAGGCTAAATTGTAAAGATCTGAAGTATAAAAAATGGTTAGTTATCTGTGTCTGAACTATCAAGTCTACACTAATTTTGCACATTGACGGTCCTTTCAGTTGCCTAGACATGGATTTATTAGTAAAAAAAAGGCTTCATGTAACAAGTTTAACTGAAATTATATCTTATGTCTTGAGGATCAGCTCAAGTATAATTTGATTTTTATTGAAGTCGCATGGTTCTTTTACTATCTGCTCCTCGTCTTCCGCATCCCTGCCATTTCTTGTACATGCTTGTTTTCTCTGCTCATTTGTTTAGTAAATTTCGCATTTCTGTACAGTTTCGACATTCTGCGATGAGAATGAAGCCTTGTCAGCAATCTCAAGTAGACCTGAAAGCTTCCACATTGCCATAGTAGAGGTAATGGATTTTCATTTTCTATATAATGAAAAATCGTTATGCCGTAATTGCAAAATTTATAATTAGAAAATGAAGGTCTTTGTTGCTGCCAAACTTAATAAAATATACTTCTTTCATTGGTATAAGTGGAAAGTTTTTGAAGTCTAATCACTAGGGATGACTTTAGTCATCTATATATTTTTCCTTTCTATCATAAGAATTCTTGTATCTTTGTTAAAGTTCTATATCTGAATCTTATGATTGTTATAACTTTGATGATATCATTTTTAACCGAATGCATTCATCCTAATTGCAGGTGAGTTCGAGCAGTAGCCAGGGAGGTTTCAAATTTCTTGAGAATGCCAAGGACTTGCCAACAATTAGTAAGTATAACCTCTATCAGTTCTTTAAAACTATAAATCTTTGGTCTATAATAATGGTCTTTTCAAATCAATTATCTCGTTTGAATGCTGAACCAAAACCAGTTGCAGATAAGGAGATAAACATCAATATGCCTTTGAAGTGAAATTTGGGAGAGCTTGTAATGCATTGCATGCTGTTGTTTTCATACCTGCAACTTGTCATTTTTTAGTATTTTTTTATCAACTGAATTTGTGAAGGATCTAAAAGAGAACATTGCACGGAAAAAATGGGGAAAAGTTTGCTTCAAAGCTGTTTTCTGCTCATTTTAATCTTACCAGTGATATTTCCAATTTCTCATGTAGTGACTTCTAACAACCATTGCCTGAACACCATGATGAAGTGCATAGCGGTAAGCTTACATCCTCATTATTTATGCTTGAATATCTTTTAAGCCATATTATTTGAGCTAAGCTAACTGCAATCTTACATTTCAATGTTAGGCTTTTTTTCTTTATTGTAGTTAGCCAATTCAAACATTTGATTCATTCTAATTATTGACAAAATTACTGATAACTTATTTGGATTGTCTGATCAATATTTTGCGCAAAAATATGATCTTTAACTTACCAGACAAGTACGTTTTCCTTTGGTTCTGATTGTTAATGCAAGCTTCTTGACACAGCTCCATTTTTTTTAAGCTTGGTGCAGTTGAGTTCCTCAGCAAACCACTCTCTGAGGACAAGCTCAGAAATATCTGGCAGCATGTGGTTCACAAGGTCTGTGATGTTGTAGTGATACTACCATGGTATTTACTATTATCTTAATATGAGAATAATAATTTCTCATGTGATTGAACTCAATCAGGCATTCAGTTCTGGGACAAGTATCCTGTGCGAATCACTTAAACCTGTCAAGGAATCTCTAGTGACTATGTTGCAGCTCCCAACAGACAATGAACAACATGAAAGTAGAGTATCCATTGATATAGAGAAAGTATCCAAGTTTACTGATAATGATGATGTACTGTCTCCTGGAAATGATAAATATCCAGCTCCTTCAACCCCACAATTGATGCATGGGACAAGATTGTTAGACGATGGTGATTGCCAAGAGCAGACTAATTGCTCCACAGAAAAAGAAAGTGGGGAACATGATGGAGAATCTAAATCTGTCGAAACTACATGTGGAAATTTGAATGCTGAAACTGAAAGTACTCCTCAAGAAAGGAAATCTGATATGACTTTGCCTAGGGAGGAAGTGAATTTAGTTGACGCTTCCAAGGTTGAGAGTATTGCCTCTCAACATACACAAAAAAGAAAGGTTCTAAGCAACCCTGACAAAAATACAAAATCTGCAAATAAAGTAGGCGTTCTTAGTGATTCTTGCGAGATAAAGCCAAGTCGAAAGAAGATGAAAGTAAGTTGCTTTATGACTATTCATTCTTCTTAGGATGTTTTTGTTCCTCTAATCCACTTGTCCATGCTTCTGTTTTCTTGAAAATTACAGTGACTATGTAACACATCTGGGAAAATGATTCCAAACTTCTGTTTAATCTGTCGATGTTTCCATTTATTGTGTCTGCATTCCTGGAGTTGATCAAGAAATCTAGGACATGGTTCCATTCCATATTCATAGTCATGAAGTTATAATCAACTGAAAACTGATAATGGAATTGTCAAACTTAACTAATCTATGATAGGAAATCTAGGAAGTACTCTTTCCACCGAGTTACAGTTTTGTTATTTGTTTTGGTCTCAGGTAGACTGGACGCCTGAGCTGCACAAAAAATTTGTGAAGGCAGTTGAGCAACTAAGCATTGATCAAGCCATTCCTTCAAGAATATTAGAATTAATGAAAGTGGAGGGCTTGACAAGGCATAATGTGGCAAGCCATCTTCAGGTCATTATGTACATTACAGGTTATGATTGATCAATTTCTTATCTGCAATACTTAAACAGGTTTTTAAATAAACAGAAGTACAGAATGCATAGGAGACAGATCTTTCCCAAGGAAGAAGATCGGAAATGGTTGAATCAAAGAGAAAGGAGCTATTGTGTTCAAAGACCAATTATGGCCTTTCCTCCATATCATTCTAATCGCACCCATCCTATGGCTCCTATATATCCTATGTGGGGACAACCTAGCACTCAAACGGCTGGCATGCATATTTGGAGCACTCCTGGTTATCCCTTGTGGCAGCCTACTGCTGAACATTGGCACTGGAAACCGTTTCCAGGGGTAATTTCTTTTTTCCAAAACTCAAGGATAATGCTTTGATGTTTTTTCTTCCATGTTGTAGCTCTCAGGCTTGGGAGATGTAGATATTGCGGTTATGGATGTAGTTTTACCTGTGGTTTCTTGATCTTTCAGATGCATGCAGATGCATGGGGCTGTGCAGTGTTACCAGTACCACCTCCTCAAGCTCCTTTTCCCTGCTCTAAGGTGAGTATCAGCATAACAATGAAGATTTAACCTAGTATCTGTAGTATTTTGCATGTTAATGATTAATGTCTCTATGTGCGATTCATTTTTGCTAGTTATTTATCTGTGATACTAATAATAAATTTTTCATCAAATCTCAGAATATGCCTGCGTTGCTCAATGCCGATGCAACAGGTCACACGTTTACCATGCCACAAAGTTCCTTAGAGCATTATCCGGTATGCAACACTTTCAGCTTTTTTTTCTACTTGATCATGGTAACCATTAGCCAGTCACTCATAAATTCTTTCTAATTGGGTCTCAGGAAGTCCATGTTGAGATAAAATCATAACTGAACTAAAATACCTCTGAAAGATGAAAATGAGGAAGCTTTAGTGTTTTTCACTTGCTGAGTTTCGAATTGCATGAAATAGCATGGTGACGTGTAGAAGTAGGTTGGAAATTGTTTTCTAACAGGCTGCATGTTACAAAAGTTAAGTCTTTGATAAACATTTTGTATAAAGACCAGGAAGAAAATAAAGAAATAAAATGAAATAATTTCTTTAATAAGATAAAAATTAATTTATGCGTAACTGAAGTTAGTTTTCAGAAAAGATTAAAGTGAGAAAAATTGTATAAAAAATGAGGAGAAATTTAATTAAATTTCTTCTCTTACAAGTATTGATTGAGAAGTGAATGGAGTGGTGTGGTTGTAGTTAAACATGAATGCAACAGGGATGAATTGATTGAGTCTTAGTAACTGAGGGAAGTGGAAACAAAGTGCCTGTGATCTCTCACAATGTAGTGTGTTACGATGCATGCATGCAGGCAGAGGAGGTTGTTGACAAGGTTGTGAAAGAGGCAGTAAGCAAACCATGGCTACCGTTGCCTTTGGGCCTGAAACCCCCTTCCACAGACAGTGTGTTGGCTGAGTTATCAAGACAAGGCATTTGCAGCATCCCTCCTAGGAGCAGCAAGGGTTCAAATTGAGAGTGACATTAATGCATGCACTAAGAGTTGTTCTGATGGTGACCAACCAAAAGGTGGTCCACCTGATCAATAACACCCTGTAGCAATTATTTTTGTTTTCCTAAGTGTAATGAGGTTCCAACAAAGAGTTGTTGTTGGGACTATTTTGTTTTACCTTATTTGTTCCCATCACCACCCCACCATCCAATTTTAGGTTTCTCCTATTCCGCTGTCTGGTTACAGATTCCATGATGAAAACCAACAAGTAGACTTTGTTTCGTTCCTATCCAAAGCCACATGCCAAAACAAGGTAACAGGTAATAAATGAAGAGAAAAGTCAGGTGCTTTAATGCAGTGGTGAACACCCGATAGGCAACATGGGCGGTGCAGAATTTGCCACGCATCCATTGATGCTCTCTTCAAAACTTGTGGTTGTAAATACATGATCAGCATAACCTTGTGACTGGGATATCAATTGTTCTGAATCTGGTACTTTTGGGGGCATAAAGTGTACCCATAACAGTGATTTTCTATGAGGGGTGGGGGTCTGTGGGATGCTTAATAATGATGAAGATGATGATGGGGTACACGTCGTGAATAAAGTTCAGTACACCACTTTCAAGCATGCTTAGCTCTTCTTCCATTTCTTCTGATTTTTACCAAATTTGAATCGACTTATCCTAAGTCGCACATCCTGTATTTGTTCTTCAATTTTACTTATTGTTCCCTTTTGACAAAGACAATCGTTGATATCATTGCCAGGCATTAAGACCCCCTTTGCTTCAATACCTTCTTTGATGTGACTTAACACCAGATTTTTTATCGTTGTTAATAAATAAATATTAACAGAGGAAATGCAGTGAAATAGAGATTGAAAATTATGAACTAGTTTGTTGGTGGAAGAAGGTAGGAGGCAGATTTTGGTTTCTTCATCTATTCCTTTTCTCCAAAATTTTGAAATGAATAAAGTCAAATTTTAAAAAGAAAATTGTTTTATTTTAACCGAAATACAGTAAATAAATATATGTTTTCGTTTAAATTTACAATTTTCCTTTTTAATGATTCCCACCTAAATTTAAATATTGAAATGACATTTTAATCCATTTTATGAGAAAATTAGTGGTACTTTTATAGTACCTACTTCATTGTACACTACTAGGCATACTTTTGGTACTATTATTAGTCTGCATATTGAAAAAGGGACCTATTTGCTAAAAATGTTGGCTCTTTCTTCTTTCATTATCATATCATAATTTTGACAACAATTACCTAAATTGTCTAAACCGTTTATATTTTGAAAAATGTATTTTTAACAAATTTTTTTTTAACAATTCTTTTATAATTTTATATATGATAATTTGTGATTGATTATTTTAAATATAAGAACCAATAAAATAATCGTTTAGAATATCTTAACTAAGTATTTAGCTTTTAACTTTTCTGCAACACTATTTTGGTCATTCCACACACTTCATCACTTCATGTGAAAAACATGGGGGGCGGAACATGTGATAACATTTCGTACCAATATTTTCACATACCTACATAAACAACAAAATCACCTTCTCCACCTATCAATATTTATTTAAAAATGTTGTATTTACTTAGGGCATCTATTGTCTTTTAGAAAATAATTTCTAATATTACGCCTTCACTTGAATAAAAAATTCAGCTTTCGTTGTATTCTTTACTTGTTATTGTACTGCTTACTGGTATAAAGATTAAAGACATTTTGGTTGAAAAAAAATAAACTCGGGATTAAATGTATAATATCATTTTATTATCATTGATATTAAATTAAGATATGCAATCATTAATTTGTAATATATAATAATAACATTGATTAATCCAGGAAGTATCAACAATAAATTTCTGTAAATTGATTTGAGTGGTGTTTACGAGAAGGAGAAAGAGAGTAGTAGGGGCGAAAAAAGAGAAATGACGGTGGGAATAGCAGGAACCAAAGGGTGTTATTATATGATTAGCGATAACACAGAGGACCTGTAGCCCAATTTTTGGGTTTAATTTTACTTTGGTTAGTTTTTTCTTCCTGCACCTCTATTGTTATCAAAGTGTTTTTAAAGTGTAGCAAAAAATAAATATTTTCTTCACAAACTCAAAGATTGATCACTATAAAGAAAACACTGAATAAAATAATGTAAGGTGGTTGGTTGGTTGCGGTGAAAGCCTCCATGCAAATTCGTTTTAATAAGTATTGAGATGACGTCAGGAGTTATATTAAAAACTCCAAGAAGAAGGCTCTGGAACGTTATTAGTATTATTCCAAATCTGTGCAGAATTTTGAACATTGAATATGTATGTTTCCGGTTTGTGGGATTTTCTTGATCTTGGATTAAACTTGAGGAGTTATTTACTGAAAATACTTCTTCTTATTAGTTGTGTATATAAATTTATGTTCATCTCTTATTTTATCTTATGTGAGACTTTATTTGTATCCAACATAGACTAATAAAACCGTCTAGTTAGTCTTCTATTGACTAGACTATCATACTATATAATATTAATAGTTTGTGAATAATTATTATCGCTGTAGTTGGAACTGCTCTTTAATTTTAGCGTCAAATTTCGTATACCACACATATTTGTGGCTCAAACCTCACGTAATATATTATATTGATCTTGCAACCAATAAGGAGTTGTAATCTGACGTCACATTTCGATAATAATTTATAATCCCGATATTATAAAATGAGTAAAAAACAAATTGGATGGATAATACCAAAATTGGAGTGAAAGGTTGTGATAACTAGGACGGTTGTGAGCATGAATATAAAATAACTAGAATTTTGCATGAGACTCAGTGGGATTAGTTTCAGTTAAGGTGGCTCTTTTTAGAACTCTTAGTTAATTACGCGTTGTTGGTGTTATTTATTAGTGATGCTATTAACTAATGTAGCTAATCTCATGCACTTTATGGTAATTAAGAAAGGTAAACAAATTGCTGCCGCCAATGCTTCAAGAGACAATGAAACATGTTATATACTCTCCAAAGAACACCACCAACATAAAATATATCTTATTCAAGAACCTTAAATTTAAGATTTATAAGAAATTTTTATTCAGATATGTTAAGGTGAGAATGCTAAATTTAAGAATTGAATTTTATATGAGATTATGAGTTTTGAAAATTAAATAAAAAATAAAACTTGTAAGAACGTTTTAAAATGAAATAAATAAGATGTGGTGGGAGTATAGTGTATAAAGTATTGGTAATGAAAATACTTTAGAATACTTGCTTGCTTTCGTGTATATTACTAATTAATGTTTTTGTTTGTTTTTAATCAGTCTTATTGTCAAGTTCTTGGTATCAGAAAAATTATATTTATTAATCTATACATGATAAGTTTAATTTTTAAGACATCGCACCAAACAACTTGATTCATACAAATTACCTCTATAGTTTACAGCTCAATTTCACAAATTATATTTTATTCTCATACAGTGAAACAAAATCTATATTATTTACAATAAGGACTTCTCCTTATATATAATATGGTGATATTTTTTCAAAAGTTTATTTAGTTTACATGTATACCTCCTTTCTTTTTGGAAATCCAAATTAGTTATTTCACAAATAAATGTAAAATATAAATATTATTTTAGTAATTTTTTACTTGTGTATATTAAAAATTTCAACATGAAGAGTAATTTAAAATATATAAATAAATATAAAACTTATTTTACACGTTAAAAATAAATTAAATTCATTTTTAACATGTGTTTAAAATTTATTTTAACACAATTTATTATCATATTATTATAGAATTACATATTAATATTTAATTTCATATACAATAAATAATTATATATATTTTGTTAACAGGGTATTTTTCATTTCTCTTTTGAATGACATGATATTCAACTCATTATTAATACCAACTCATTTCTGTCGGTATTTACAACTTGTACTTTATACAACAGAGAGCAAGTCAACTACTTAACTCTGGGTATTTTTCGAAAGATTTTTTATTTTTTAATTAATGTTAACTATAAAGATATTTATTAAACAGTTAAAAAAAATCAGTAAAATATAATTTTGATATGAAAAAGTCTTTTGAACTTTACAAAGTACAATAAGCAGTAGTCACTTATCTTATATATAAACATACTGAGTTTCTTAGAGGACAAGCTCAATCTGAAAGACTGGAGATCATTATTCTGTACGCGTGGCTTGCTAGCATCCAAAAAAACCGCACAAGTGAACCATTTTTTAAACACAAAGAGAGAACCGAGGAAGATAAACCAGCTTCAAATAATGATTTCTACCTTTTTCAGCCGTACATATAGCATTAAAATATCTTGTATAAGGAATCAGTGGTCGGAGTTTACCCATTTCTCACCTCCATACACTATACACTGTTACAGGTAATTGGTGTGAGGAAATTAAAGAAGCCCTGCAATTGTGGGCCATATCTCTGGTTTAGTTGGAGAATATGACAACTCATTGCTTCCTTCTTTCCCAAAGGTATAGTTTTGGTTCTTACAATTTATTCTCAAAAACTTTTCTAATTTCTCAATGCCATCACAAACCTCTCTCAAAACTCTCAAAACAGCTATGCATGACGTAACTTAGATAGATATATGGATCATGTCTGCCATCACAAAGTTTCTCAGATAAACTTTAAATTTTAGAAATACATCAAAAAATTTGTTTAAATGTAGAGTCTAACAATATTTAGTTTTAGTTTGATTTTGATAAAGATAAAATAAAAATAGATAATTTTGATTTAGGTGTAATATTAAGGTTTTATTTGTACTTATTTAAATAATATCAAGATTTAATAAAAATAAAATTACAATAAATTAAGTAATTCAATTATTTGTGTGAATCATAATTTTTTAATAAATTTATGGGTGGCTAATTATTTTTTCGTTTTCCTTTCAAAATTTAAAATTTAAATACTTTTTACACATATAAGTTGAAATCAAATACCTATAAATATATAATTAGAATATCACATTTTGTTTACTATAAGATAATTTAATATTTGTTCAACTCCAAAATTGTTGGTTTTGTTAGAATTTCAAATATAATACTAAGTCTTATATTACATAAAAATGAAAAAATAAAATACTCTATTTATTAACTTATTATTTTAAAGTTTCTCTCGGTGAAATCAACTTACTATTTTCTATATTAATCATAATTTAGATTTTTATGCCAGCACATGTATAGTAATCCTCTGTACAGAAAGCATTAAAGAAAAGAAAAAAGAGAGTCATAATCTATCATCACATATCCAAAAAGAAATGCATCTAAATTCTCGTGTGTCACATTTACCGTTCCTTTAAGCGATTGATCTTCTACTTTAAAACTTTCGGTTTCTGACATAATGAACGAGGCAAAAATTAATTCAGAACTATACTTTTACACTTATAAGTTATAATGTATACTCAATTGCATTCACCATCATTTATTGGATGTTTGTGTACAAGTAAAAATATAAATTTACTCTAATACGGTATATTAAATTAAATTCTACCAAATAACTCACTTATAATTCAATAACTTTTATGAGAACGTGTACTATATATTATGAAGAAGTCCTTTTTCTTACCTAAATTTGACTTTTATAGGCTATGTTTACACAAGATTCCCCCTACTCACAATTTGTGATGATCGGACAAAATCCAATTATATAAACAAAAATCTATAAGTCATAAAATCTCTTTTAGGATTTAAATAACTTTCATTATTTTCAATAATTTTATTCTATCAAGTAATTAAAAATTAGGTCAGACTAATTATTGTAAAAATTAACAAATTTTGTTATGCATTTTATAATTAAAAATAGTGTACAATTTGATCACACATTTTAAACGTATTTAAACCGACTTTTATTTTGTTTTCTCCATCACATCTTTCACTTCTCTTTCTTTTCTTCTCGTGTTTCTCTCACGTCAATCGTTGTATACGACTCTGGTGTGAATATAATTTTCTTTCTTTTATTATGTTTGATCAAATTCTTCGAAGGCGAAACTTATGTTACAAAATATAAATAATTATAATTTGATTTTGACGAACTATAGGTTTTAGATTTTAGTAAAGTAAGCCTCAAATTGAATGAAAGAAACCCGTTGCAGGAAGTCAACAACTTTCACTTTCAACAGTGTAATAAGGTATTTTGGTTTGCGTCGGTATGTCAGTGCAGTTGAATTGTGATATTAAATAGATGAAATGATTACTAATTAAAAGTTTAAATATTAATAGATATTTTGATTAATAATTTCTGATATTGAGGGGAACCAAAAATAGAAGAAAACGTAAAAAGATAAGTACGCCATTCAAAGCACAGCCGTAATCGAATTGTTATTGTGGTCACTGAATTTCAATGATGGGAACAGACAGCACCAGCCAACCAAGTTATCATTACCAAAATTAATTGCATCACAAATCTCACCGTTTAAATTTAAAACTTTACCTTAAATGTGTTAATCATATTTTAATGCCAACTACTACTTCTTTGATTAATTGATATTTGTTGATTATGTTCACAGTGCAAGGTTTTGGAGGTTATAATTTGCAACTCTCATTTTGCAAATTTGGGACCATTCTAATAAAGCTTATGATGATAAGTTAATGCTTGTTAATTCAAATTGCCAAACTCGTAATACTCTATCTCTTCGGTATTGGCTCTCACATCCTCTGTATGTCACCATTGTTTTCCTGTACTTTTCAAACTTTATGACTCATCCTGTAATTATGCAAATAGATATTTATTTTCGGAATTGCATTTATATTTTACGACTTAAGTTTAATCATTCATTCAGTCTTTCTAAGTATCATTTTTAATTATATATAGAATAATGTTTATTTTATATGCTATATTTGCATCATATATATAATTGATATGTATAACTGTAAAACATTGGTCACTAATGGGTGGATAATAAGTTTTCATCACTAAATTATTTTCAAATCAGTTGACTTTTTTAATTAGTAGTACATGTTGTGGATGTATCCACATCTACTTTATCCTATTAATTAATGAATTTCACCTTCAACTTTTTTTAAAAAATCATTGTGATTGAAAAGAATAAACTGTGTTGAATAGCAAAAGAATGGACAGAAACAGTGTAAGATGAACCTTATCAAAGTGCTAATAAAGACAAGTTTGGAGAGAAAAAATGGTGGCTCTGTGAAGTTGTTTTCTGATGATGGTGGAGATGCAGGAAATAGAGGAATGAAGTATGAAAGACAAATTTGGAAGGAAAGGCTTGCGGGGAAGGGAAGGAAACACAGCAGTTGTGTCTTGTTTTCCATCACAGACCCTCAATAATGTATAGGAAAACAACACCCAACGTTATATGTCACCATGCTTATGTCTTTATTCTTTCTTGCATAACTCCACTGAGTCAATGAATTTAAATCATGGTAACTCCCAAAAGCATCATGGTAAGAATGTGTCGTTTGTGGTCTATATTCATATGTAAGAGTGTAGCATATGTTATATTTGCATTAGTTCAAAAAAGAGTTTTGGTATAAGTTATTTTGAATATTGGGTTTGAGTTTTACCACAATGTCTAAACAAGATAAAAAAAAAAAGTTACTCTTTTATTTTCGTTATAAACCGAAGTATAAAAGTTTCTATTTTAATTCTGTTCCCTCAAAATCAAAACATAAAAAAATAAATGAATAATAACAATTAAAAAGTGTGGTATTAGGCTTTAGTTCATATAGCAACCAACTGGAAACTCTAGCTGATTTAAAAAAAATGTTTAAAGACTTTCATTATAACCAAAACCAAAGTCCAATACAATAAAAATTAAATAATAATTTAAATTAGAAATGATATTACCCTTCGATTTCTATCAAAATCAAAGTCAAAAACCTTTAAAATTAAAAAATTAAATGATATTTTTAACACCCGAATCAAATTTAACACCATTAAAATTAAATGATATTTTTAAATAAAAAAAAACATTAGGTTTCAATTATCATCAAAATCAAAGTTTAATTTATTTTAGTTATGGTTATTAGGAGGTTTTTTTTCTTTAAAATATTCGTTTTCTTAAAGAGTATTAGGCTTTAATTATCACTAGAAACAAAACCTAATACATTTTTATGTTTCGGTTTTAGTTATAACTGTTGACACTTTTTTTTAAAATTTTTTTTCCTCCTACATATTAAACCTGCACAACCAGCACATAAATAATACATTATATTTATCACACCTAAAATAAACCAGAATATATATATAAATAAATGTGTTAAATGTTACCCATACATTTGTGTTAAATCCTTAAGAATATGTTATCTTTATAACAAATAAATGTACAAAATACTATAGTATATTAATATTATGTATTTTGTATAATATTATGTATTTTGTAAAAGTTATCTTTAAATACTTAATGGACTTATCTCAAATTAGAACTTTTCAATTTCTACACAAAACAAAATAATTTCATTTAGCATATAAAAAGACAAAATTGCAAAGTATTGGATTCAATGCAAATATTACCATTTTTTAACTAGTTGGAATACAAGTACGTATAACTTTTGTCATTTATTGCATTACAACAGTAATCACACTTATATGAGTCAATTTGTTTTTAAACTATATATATCAACACAATTATAAATAATCAAGGAAGAAAAAGAATCAAACAATTATAAATCTATGAATCTATGAACTAAAATACTAAACTTGGTGAGAGAACATTGTAAGTCTTTTTTACCTTAACACTTTATTTTCCTAACAATATGTTATATCCTGTAATTAAACAAGGAAAAAGCGAATATTTTAGGATATATTTATATAATAAAGAAAATTCATAACATTGAGATTTATATCAATCTACTTCTCTGATATAGTTGGAGTGAGACTTATGCGAATGGAACAAAACCACACAATAATATTGTCCTTCATAAAAAACACAAATAGCTACGAATGATTCTTAAATTAAAAATAGGTTCATTGTCATGCTTTAAGACGAATTATAATTACAAGTCAACAAATCACATTGTTACAATACAAAAGACAAAATATATTATTTCCTCTATTCGAAGCCGTTCGTTAATGACATATACTTCAAAATTTGACATATCTTTTGACCTTAATTGTTGAGAACCAAAGCAGAACATATCTATGACTTTAATTCCTTCGTAATCGAAAAGATTTGGAAATTTGTCAAAATTACCATCGTGTCTTTATATGTCTCATTTTCTTGAAAGCTGAAACATATGATCTAAAAAGCGAAAAATACATTAATATTTATCTACAGTAGTGTTGAAGAAATTCCCTCGTCACGAATACTTTTTTACATTAACTTTTAAGAAAATAAAACAACAAGTTCACGAGGTTTGGTTGAACAAAATGTTATTCTTTACTTACCATTATCATCCAATTATCTATTAACACATCATAACATCTTTAATTTTAAATATATATAATATCACTTACAAAATATACATGCTTAAATTACGTATAAAACGCAAAAGTAATACAGCCCATGTAGTGAAAAAAAATGGTAAAGACAAAAAAAAAGTTATTTTAGTGGTTTTTTAACTTGTTTGTCTAACATACCATTAAAAATTACCTTTGATATATACATTGTTTATTTTGTAATCAAATATTACATTTTTAAATGAAAAAAATTAAAAAACTAATAAAAATTATAATTATTCTTACAATATATTTATATTCATAAAAACATGTTTTTATGTCATTTATATTAGTTTAACAATTATTTTGTCAAACATTTTTAACACAATACTATACTTAACAGTTTTCAAATAAAAAAATACCATTAACTTCTTTTTTTCAATTTTTTACAAAGCTCTATCCTTTTTGTAAGATAGCCCCATATATAGTCCCCTATCCTACTCCGAGATAAAAAAAAAAATTCCCTTAATGATTGGATTCAATCAAATTACATTATTAAGAAATCATTCACATGTTCTTACACTTTATTAACTTGTCATAAATCCTCCCCATAGCTTCCTATTCATGTCTACCAATAGGAGAGAGAGAGAGAGTTGCTTGACATCTTCACATGCCCATAGTAAGAAAATTGCTTCTTTTTCATGGTGAACTCCATTGTTCAGCAAAAGTTTATGTTAACATTATTTTAGGTTATCAGTTAATGAAAGGTGTAACTAACCTGCGAGTGAGAGATGAAGGTTCTCGTGAATCTGTTATTCCCCACCAACTTGCTCATCAAATTGACATAAAATATGATTAAATGCATGCTTTCACAGTTCAGAACTGAACTGTTTATCTTCTTCACATATAGTGCGCTGGCCCTACCTCATCCATGCTCCCATCACTCCCTCCCTCACATTCCATCTTTCAATTTGTCATAGTCAATTTTCTTTTCCGGTTTTTTTATGCAAAGGTGTCAATTTCCTAACCTGTTTTTGCATGGGAGAGAAAATAATAATAAATAATAATAACAGTAGCATCAATGAAAATGATAGAGAAAACAATATGGGCGACTGTAGCTTACCATAATGAATCCTAATCAGTTTCACACTGTGGTTATTAGTTGCCTATTTGAGCTGAGCATGAATTAGATAAATGAACAAATCTGGTTTTGTTTATTAGATCCTTCCTTGTTTAAAAGAACCTTCCTTTTGTGGGGTCATTAGTAGATTTTGGCTCTGATTGTACCCTTGATTTGTATGCATCCTTGCTTTTGGTTCCCTGTCGTCATCAGTTTTGGTATTTGCTGATGTATTAATTTCTTCACTAGTGGCACTGCTAAACCTGCACGTATAGTAGCAGTAGTAGTAACATATATATCGGTATGCGCATTATTGTTCTAACAATAATAAACAAAGAACCATTTGGAATTTTCAATGGATTGGGCTAGATTTTGCTGTTAGCTAGTTGCTTAATGGAATCTGAAACATAATATAAAATACACATAAGTTTACTCAGATATTTTCTTATGAATACTGTTGGCCCAGAATTTGTATTTGTTTATGCTGGCTCCATGATTTATTTTTCATATAGAAATTATATTTATATTCATAATTATTTGAATATGGGGGAAAATACCGGTATAGAGAAGTGTTACAGAAAAAGTATAGTTAGCTGTTCTGTATGTATCTCCTCTTGAAAGTGACGTTTGGTGTTATTTTGATTTTGATTTAGGTATCTCCTGAAATTTCAATTAGTAAGTGTTTACCTTTTAGGACTTTCTTTTATTGTGAGACAATTAAGAAGTGGTGTTAGGACCAGTATTATTATTGTTATTATTCTTTGTTTTCTTTTCTCCTTCTGCAAGTTGTGGTTGTGGATATCTAGCTATAATGCTATATGGTCACGCATTTTCTGTCTTTTTCTTTTTGGCTCTATAGGGAACTCTCTTCTATTGAGCACTCAAAAAACTCCAACTTTGTTTTGTTAATTCCTACAATCTGAGAAGTCCTCTTATTTAAATGTTGGCTGCAAAATAGTGCCCAAAGCATGTCAGTGACTGTTTCCATATTTAAGAGCCAGGCTCTGAAAATCTTGCACACTACACAAAACAAGTGCTTCTTTGGTACAGTTATAGTACTTTGACCTGAGGCAAGGAAAACAAGGAGAGGAAGACGCTCAGAGGTAAGCTTCAACGTGCCTCTGACTGCTGTTTAAGGATAAATAGTTTCTTAGAAACTTCTAACTTTGTCTCATTGCGGCAGGCCTTTTGGCCCTCCCTTGTCATGAAGAAATGGTTAAACATAAAGCCAAAGGTGTATGATTTTAGTGAGGATGAAGTGGACACTGAAACTGAGAGTGAAGATGATGGTATGCTTCAGACTATAATATATTCCTTTTTGCTGTTTAGCTTGATCTTCTTCTCTTTCATTTCTTGTTTCCCTTCTTTGTTCTTTCAATTTCATTCAGTTTGCTCTCTTAAAGACTCAAGAATGGGTGTGCGTGAAGATAATCCACTTAGAACACCATCCATATTCCCAAGTCAAACATCAGGCAATACTTTATTCCTTTACATTACTATGGTGCTTTAAAGAAGAATATGTGCTCTCAGCTTTAACACACCTTCTGTCATTTCTTGCTCTGGTTGCAAAATCAGTTATAGGAGCGGTTGTTTTGAAATCTAGAATCTAAACACAGTATTTGTGTTCTCTCCTTTTGGAAGAAGGACACAGAAAACATTTGTTCTCAACTATGTAAAATTAAACATGCAGGTTACAAATTGCATATGATAGATGTTTTATGGTGAAAGCATGCATCAGAAAAAACAAAAGGAAATCTGAACCAAATTCCAAATGTGTTACTACCAACAAAGTATATGAAAGCAATTTTTTTTTAAGCCAGCTAGACTAGACTACTTTTGCAAACTTCAAATGATTGACTGTTTTCTACACCAGATTGAGTTGAAAGTGTTAAAATCACCATCGTGCGTGATTTGATTTTGTAATTCAGATGCGTCTTGTGAGGGCTATAAGGCCAGGCATAGAAGAGGGAAATCAGAAACTCTCCGTGTTCAATACATAAATACAAAGGAAGTGAGGTCTGGTGTTAATCAAGTTATGTATAACTAATTTAATGCTATTAATGAAAGGAATGATGAATCAATTATTTTGCAGGGTAACAATTGGCACCTGGAATGTTGCTGGAAGACTTCCATGTAAGGATCTTAAAATTGAGGACTGGCTTTGCACCAATGAGCCAGCAGATATTTACATTATTGGGTAAGTAGTTTCTGCAGTTGCCTAATGCTTTAATATATCTACCGTGTCCTATGTTTTCTTCTCCAACATACTGACAAATATTTGGATCATTCACCAGATTTTAGATAGAACAATTTAGATTTTTTCTTTTCTTTCGATAAATTTCATGGAGTTTCTCTTTTGTTAAGTACACCAATGTCACTCGTTTCCTCCTATATATGTGTTCTATCTGTTTGATTTGAGCGTGATCTGCTGAATTTTTGTTTTGATTAGTCCATAAAAAAGGACTAATCGATGCAATATGCTATTCATTGCAATACCCTGCCTTTCCTACGACAATAGCCTAGTGATCTGATTGACCAAGAGTTTAGTGTTTTTAGATGGAAACGCCTGTTCATCTCCAAAACAGTGACTGCTTTTAGCAATAAATGAAAGATATCACGTTCTTAGAAAGCAATACCTTTTGGTTAATTTTAAGTTCATTCCAAGACCCTAAAATATTCGCCTAGGTTTGTATTTACATCAGGTTTTAAGTGAGATTCTAATATATTATTTATGAAATGGTTGTCAGATGGCCTTTCCATTTTTGAAATCCAACGATGAGTTTAATTCACGTAACGTAAGGTGAAGAGTGATGGAACAAGATCCGGGTGGAAGCAACTAATTTTAAAAAATAAACAATAAATATTCTTGTGTTATAATAGATGAGATGAACTTCATTCATAATTTTGTAGTTTTTGAATAAATTCTAAATAATAAAAAAGTTTGTATTAAAAAGTATCTTAGTAGTACTCTTGGCAGAAATTTCTGTGACCCTGTGTTAAAATTCAACACACACGAGAGGTTCATTTCTGCTTCTTTGGGGTGTTTGTAAAAGTGTTCTTCTGATAGCTTCTTGTGATTGATTTTCAACAGGTTCCAAGAGGTAGTCCCCTTGAATGCTGGAAATGTTCTTGGGGCAGAGGATAATACACCCATCCGGAATTGGGAAGCAATCATTAGAAGAACTCTAAACAAATCTTCTGAACCTGAAAGCAAGCCAAAAAGCTACAGTGCCCCTTCGTCTCCAGTTCTAAGAGCTTCTGCTTCTGCTTCTGCAGATGTTCTAGCAGACAGTATAGATGTTAATCCACTAGACACAATGAATGAGGAGTACATGGGAAGTTTTAACAAAGTTGAGCTAGTCCAAGAGGAAGTGAAAAGCAAATTTGGTATAGGAAGGAATTTACAGTTTAGGAAAATCAACGACATTGATCCTCAGACCATACTTTACTGGCCTGAACGTCCTCTAGATGCAATCCCACATACTGATTCCAGTTCAAAATTGCGCAGAGTGTGGAGCTCAGACAGAATTGCCTTTAACCAGACAGAGAAGGCTTCAAGATATGGGAGTGTAATGAAACGGACACACCATAGTTCGGGAAATTTGGGCTTGTTATGGAAAGAACAGCAAGTGATGCCTGAGGAAGTAATCGATAGCCTTGACGAGTTATCTGACATGTTATCTGATGAGGAAGATGATGCTTTTCTTGAATTGCCAAATGACAACGAAGATAATGGAATAGGTGCCGTGAAATCACATCGTAAGTATGTCCGAATCGTCAGCAAGCAGATGGTAGGAATATACGTGTCTATTTGGGTGCAGAGGAGGTTAAGAAAGCACATTAACAACTTGAAAGTTTCTCCAGTTGGAGTTGGTCTCATGGGCTACATGGGAAACAAGGTAATGGAGTAATGCATGTTTTTCTCAATGAATTTGACATCATTACATAACAATCTCACTGCAACAAGTATGTACACTGATCACATTGCACCTCTGCCCACATAAGACTACAAAGGTGAGACAAGTGCCTCATTTGTTCACCTGTGTCGCAGTTTTTATGAGTAAAGAGCAGTTCCCACCGTGTTATGTTGTTGTGTTGCAATGTGATCGGTGGCAAGCTATGTTATGCGTAGAACACAAGAAAATTCAACTTACTGGAACATTTAATTTAAGAACAACTTCATTTAACCTTTGTGAATGTGAGTGATAACAAACTATGTCTGATGCAGGGGTCTGTTTCAGTTAGTATGTCTCTCTTTCAGTCACGTTTGTGCTTTGTTTGTTCGCATTTGACTTCTGGCCAGAAGGATGGTGCAGAAATAAGACGAAACTCGGATGTTCATGAAATTCTTCGCCGCACTCGTTTCTCCTCTGTCTTTGATACAGATCAGCCACAAACAATCCCATCTCACGAGTAAGTTTTACTTACCTTGAAAATTGTCCTTTACAGACAATAAAAATGATGCTGTAAAGATGTGCGATAATTAAAAGCTGAACAATTTAACAAACAATATTGTGTTTATTTAATTTTAAGCTCGGTATATTTATAAAATTCAACATCAACAAAAAAGAAAAAGAGTTTGAATGGAAATTGAAATGTAGAAACTTATAGCCAAAGAAATGAGTATTTCACTGAAACGGTGATATATATGCAATATATTTAGTGATGTTGTTACGAACATCTTGGATTCATTGGAGGGTTTGTCCATGCCAACAGTCAAATTTTCTGGTTTGGGGATTTAAATTACCGAATCAATATGATGGATGAGGAGGTCCGAAAGCTGGTAGCCCTAAGGAAATGGGATGAACTGATGAATTACGATCAGGTGAGAATTGTGAAACAACTACACTATAAATTTGCATCCTAAAAAACCAAGACATAAAAAGTAATTTGTTAGCATCCAACTTGATACATTTGAACATTTCCGCATAATAATTTATCAAGGAGAGTTTCTAATTACTTCAATTGAATTGCAGTTAACTAATGAATTACGTAGTGGGCATGTGTTCGACGGATGGAAAGAGGGGCTGATAAACTTCCCACCCACTTACAAGTATGAATTTAATTCTGACATATATATTGGTGCGAACCCAAAAGAAGGGGAAAAGAAGAGATCCCCAGCCTGGTAAATGAAAACGTTTAAATATCATGTCTGTTATTGGATATGATTATATTAAGGCAAACCCAGTATTTGACCCTTGGTAAAATAATATACAGGTGTGATCGTATACTGTGGTTGGGCAAAGGAATAACGCAACTTGAATATAAGCGTACAGAAAATAAACTCTCGGATCACCGACCAGTTAGTTCAATATTCTCCATCGAAGTTGAAGTATTTGACCAACAAAAATTACAGCGAGCCCTCAATTTCACAAGCGCAGCAGTACACCCAGAAGTTTTCCTTAAAGATGACGGAGAGTGGACATACTAGATATCCACCACTATTTGGATATAAACAACCAATTAACGGTAAATTTACACTTCCATCTTCTTTCTCTTCTATAATCTAGAAAATTTGATAAACTAAATTTGCAAAATTATTATTTATTGATATCAATATCTGTCCTACACAGATGGAAGAATACAGGGCAGACAAAGAAAAAACAAATGTACATAGGCACGCTTCTAGGATACAGAGCTACTTTCTTGTGTTTTGTTTTGGAATGTATAACAAGTTTCATTATTCCTTTCTCTGTACAATTTTGATCCCAAGTATCGTAATACAACTATCTGTATCGTAATACAACAATTTGTACGTAATAAAAAAAAAAAGTCGAAAGTAGATAACCAGTTTTCTTCCTCAAATACCTCTCCCAAAGATTCAAATAATCTACAAAACAAGTGAGTACATACGTAAAGAGAGTTATCATTATTCAAACAGAAATATAAAAGCATAATATTCAATCATGTTAAGAGGTTACAAAATTGAGCATCAGTTCTCCAAGGTGATATAGCATCAAAGAAAAATTCAGACGCAAATTACCCATTTAACGATGAGATTCATCACATGCCCATTTCCAATTTCAATTTTGAAAAGCAGTCAACAAAAACACGCAAATTTTTATAGAACAATGAAAAAAAGAACTAAAAAAGATATAGACATAGAAAATGTTGAGAATTTTGAAAGCGGGAATGAAGACAGCGATCAGAACCTGTCGGGATTCATATAAACATCACGCAGTATCAGCGGATTGACAGACGAATGAATTGCTATCATCACTTCGCTTACCTTTTTTCCCTCTATACTAAACTCACATCACTAATCAACTAAATATAAACAGAAGAAATTTAAACCATATATCATTGACAAACAATTAAACAGTAACGCAAATAGATTTAAAAGGTCGAATGTTGAGCTCAGAACTTCTTAGAGGATAATTGCGCCGTCATCGACGAACACAAAAGGTGTCGCCTCTGGCACTGTTACATCTTCATCACAGACTCAGCATTTTACAACATACATAAGAAATTGGCAGAAGAATTTTCCAAAGAAAAGAACACCACAGTATACGGGAACGGAACTGGTTAAAACACAAAGAAATGTATCTAAATAAAAAGAAGAATGAAATATCGCGAAAATCACGCAGAAAACGAGAACAGAAGCGAAACTGTAATTCTTCACAGCAGTGAGATCTTGGGGATAAAATGAAAATGGCGATGATTTATAGATGCAATTTAGGGTTTTATCATTTTAGGCACGACTAGGGTTCCGCACAGCTAGATGCCCCGGTTGGGTCGGGTAGATTTGCCGGCTCTTTGTAGGCCCATAAGTATCAAATACAAAATTTTTACTTTCTGCATCCCCTAAAGTTCTTTGCGCACTCCACATACTTTCGAAATAATTACTTCTGGAAACATATTTCGTAAGTATTTACAAATTCTTTTAAACATTCGAAATATAATTTTTGAAATGCATAAAATTTGTTCGGGAATAAATTCTCCAAAATAGAATTTTCCAAAAAAAACTTTTAGGAACTCATAACATATCTTCTGAAATGTGTTTTCTGGAATACAAATATATGAAATGTATTTCTAAACAAGCTTTCAGCAACACATGGAATATGTTTCTCTTCTTCCTACGCAGTGTTCTCCTTCTCTTATTATTTCTTTGCAATAGCGATGTGGCAGCGGTGGTAATGGAAATGGCGGTGAAGTGGTGTGGTGAAATGGTGAAGGATGTTTAAGTCTTTTCAGAATACTGTTGGGGAACATCAGTAAATTGTGGGCTGCAAGAAGCAATAGTCTAGGTACAATGGATACTTAGGTAATCAAACTTCTTAGGATCATAAAATAAAATGTAATAAAAATGAATTATAGCAAAATAAAATTAATAACACCAAAATGAATAATTTGATAAAAATATATTTTACCAATATTAAATATTATTGATTGAGTTAAATATTTTTTAGTTTCTAAATTTGAATACGAAATTGAAATTATTTTTATTTAAAACTTGGATACGTCTTCTAACATAAAAAGTGAATAAATATAACCCTCTTAATCAAATGTTATTAAACAACATTTGAGACAGGTAATTTAGTTAAGGTAATTTAGTTTAAAGGACTGTTTACTTTCTAAAATGTGAACACTAAATTATACTAAAGTTTTAAAGACGGAATTTAATTTCATATTAAAATTTTAAACTAAAAATATATTTAACTTTTATTGATTTATTAATTGTATAAGCTTCTTTTTTTATTTATAAATATAATTTTTTCGGTATTATGACACACGGAATTAGTTTTTATTGTCTCTTATTCTATCTCATTTTTCTTTCCTTCTTCTCTTTATATTTTATAACAATTAGTAAGTAAAATTATTATAATAAAACATTAATACTTAAATAAATTTAATTTAATTTTACATACTATTACTTAATTATTATAATAAAACATAACTATTACTTAATTTTTCATCAAATTTTTTTTATATTGTTAGTAAAAGAAGATGAACATCTTGCTTCAAATAAAGATTTTTTTATGATGATGATTCATTGAGAGGTATTAAAGATTTAAAGAATGTTTGAATTCAAAAGATACATGAAGACTTTAGAATTTAGTTGTTCAAGTCTTCTAATTTGTGTATTTTATTTATATTAGTAGATCAATAATCACATCAAAGCACTCAAGAAAAGTTTTATTTTTCCTAAAAACCTTTGTAATAATCGATTATCCCAATTAATTTTAGATTTTCCTAATAGTCTATGGAATAATCGATTGTCACAGTTGATAATCGATTATCACAATGAGAAAATAATTCTTAAAATAGTTTTTGAAATAATCGTTTACCACTTATGTTAGTGCCATTTGTGAATAGACTTTTCAGATTTTTGACCTAATTTTCAAAATAAGGATCTATACATATTTTACCTAAACTTAATTTCAAAATAGAACTTTTCACTCAAAGGTTTAGGAGTTGTGTGCTAGAACTCTTAGTGTTTGAGAAAATTAGGGCTTTAAAAAAGTTAATGTGGGTAGAGCGAGAACTTTCACTGAGTGTGTCTAAGTGATTAAGTGTTGTTGTTATTGCTAGGAAAAAATGTTCATCCTGTGTGTGTCAAAAGAGGTATTTTTCATCCTTTGTGTGTCAAAGGAGGTGTTTTCTAACCTTAACTTTGTTTTCTGTGATTGTAAGTTATTGGTTATTTTTAGTAATTGGTTAGTCCCTCTTTAGATATATTAACAATTAAATGTAGGGCCTTTTGAATCAAACCAGTATAAAAAAACCTTTGTAAAATGTGTGTCTATAAATAGACCTTCTCTTTTACTGGTGAAAATGATCCATTTTGAAAAGTCAGAATGTCAATCTTTATGAAATATATTGACAGAGATGTTTGAGATGTTATTTTAAATTAACCTCATATGCCTACTATTATTGTAAATAACGTGTAAGAACCAAAGTCTTATGTTCAGTGAACTGCTAAGGAAAATAGAAAATATCAATATAATGTTAGAACTAAAAATATTATTTCATTTGCTTTAACTCTAGATGAGTTTTACAGGGTTTTTATCTATAAAAGCGCTTAAGAAATGTGGGAGGTGTTAAGAGGGACACATGAAGGCACAAATGATGTAAAGCGTGCACAAAAAAAACTCTTTGATACAAGAGTACGAAATGTTCATAATGCAACAAAGAGACACCATCTATGACGTACAAAAGTGCTTCACACATATTATCAATCATCTCTTCAGGTTAGGTCAAAATTTTGATAGTGATAAAATTAATATAAAATCTTTGAACAAATATTGACAACCTAAAGTGATTGTAATAAGAGAATCACAAAACCATGTGACCATGTCTATGGTGACACTGTTTGGTGAGTTAAGAGAACATGAACTTGGAGTTGGGTTACTAAATGAAGAAGAAGACCAAAGAAAGAAAAAGAACTTAAGAGTTCAAATATAAAGTTAAAAGATACAAAATATTCAAAGAAAATGAAGACACAAATGACAAAACTTTGAGTCACCTGATCAGAGAAAATGCAATAGGTTCATAAAGTCTAAAGGTAAGAGATAATTTAAATTTGAGAGGAATAAGAAGCATGAATCTTCTTCAAATTATAGATGTTACGATTATGGATAAAAATGTGGCATGTGAACAAGTTATTTTGAAGTAAAGGAAGCTTTTCAATTTTATTATTTTTAGTATTATTATTTATTTTACCGATACATTTGAGATAATAACCCGTATTAGTGATTTCTTGGAGTGTTTTGAGAGTCAATAGGTTTGTGAGCAAGCCTTTCTAAGTGTGCGATTCTTCTCTGCTTCTGAGTTCGTAAGCTCCACACTCTCTATCTTTTGCTTTTTGTTCTTTATTTTCCTCTTCGTCCTTTTCTATTTGTTATTCCCTTCTCTTTCTGCTTACCTTTTGAGTTAATTTATTTTTGTTTATATGTTTTTTTCTGCAGTTTAATGTTTATACCGTCACTATGATGGGTATATCAGTTGGAAGCTAGTTGTTTACCTCCTTTCTTTTGAAGGTATAAGAGGAATTTAGGTAAAAACAACATTACGTACCCTAATTATTAAGAAAAAAAAGTAAAGAACATTTATTTTAATATGAACAAACTATAGACATAAACTATTTGAACTTAGATATACTAGGATCCTTTGCAAGGACGTGAAACTGATCTATCTTTTTTATTCTCAAAGACCAAAATCAGTGAGGACTAAAGAATTAATTGTATAATAGGTTTGACATGGACCTCATGTCACTCTTTCATTTCTTGTCCTTTCTTTATTTTTTTTTCTAATAAAAGAATGATGAACAAAAAATTGAAGAATATGGATATTGAAACTAACAATTTTTGTTTTTATATTTTCAAACTACATTTAGATAAAATACGAAACATTAATAAAAATACAAGTTTTTCTAAATCTTAATCTTTTTAGGGTAACGATAAAATAAATAATATATACATTTAAAAAATGTAGGGAAGTTACAACACATATACTTTATTATTCAATTTGTTCTAAACTCAACATATTTTTTATATTAAATCATAATATTTAAGAACAATTTATATTATTATAAAAAACTTATCATAATTTTTTATTATTCACTATTTTAATTGTTGTTATTATTATTTTAAATAAATATCACAATTTTTTTTATAATAAAATATAATTTTATAAATATTTAATAAATTTTTATTTCAATAAATTCATGCATTGCATAAGTCAAAATGTTAGTATGATAAGTATGGGTAATATTTATTTTTGATCAACACAATGTAGAAAGAGAGATGGACCTGTACATATTTACCTAATCTAGGGGCGGTAATGGACGAGACAGAAATCGGTTTCATTATCTCATCTTCATCCCAAAATAAAAATCCATACTATCTCAATTTTTTATCTTATCTACATTCTCACCAAGTAGCAGACAACAGTCATTCATGTGAATGTCCCCACTTTCTTACCTTTTCAAACATTAATTAATTATTTTCTCATTATTTTAATATCAATTAATTTTTTATATTAAAAAATATTATAAACATGATATTATGAAATTTTCTGCATGGAAAAAAACATATTTTTTATTTTTCCTTGTCAAATATTTTAAAATAATATATTAATTGTATAATTTCAAATCAATTGGATAAAACTAAAAAAATCATATAAAATAATACACAGTTACACATAAATGAAATTTTATTACAACCAAAACATTTATTAATTTTATAAATGTTAATGAAGCAAAATTGATAAAGTTAAAAAATAATTTTAAAGAATTAAAAAAAAAAAGAATTCAACATTAAAAATATTTCAAATGTTTTTTTACTTACTTCTTCTAAATTATAATGAAGTTCTTATATTTTATATACTTACATAGAGTATAACACATCACTTGAACCAAATTTATATTAAACTAATAATAATTCAAATTTAGATATAAATTTTTAATCTTTTGAACTTTAATTCATAATGAATGTTTAAAAACAAGATTTATGACTGACATTAAATTGTTTTATTAAATAAAGTGTTTATAAAAAATCATCTAAATTCATCAAATGTGTGTTCTATAAATGTTTTGATATATCATGGAAGAAAATTGACATAGTAAAAAAAAATGTATAACCAACGATATGATAAAATGGTAAAAAAAAAATGTATAACCAACTATATCATAAAATGGAAAGTATAATAAAGATATGAGAAAAATCTTCACAGCTAAAAAATAGTAAAAATTATTTTAACTATAACAAAAATTCTTCACAAGTGAATAAAAATTAAGGATAAAAGAAAAAAAAATTTTATACTACCTAATAAATTAAGAGTCTATACTATTAGACTTTAAAAATTGAAAATCAAACATTAAATAAAAATAAACAATAAATAAAAATATTTAAAAAATATAAATAATGAAATATAAAATCTAAAACCTATTTAATTCATTGAAATTAATAATACATTGTTTCAAGATAGTCATATAATTAGGAAACTAAAAACTAAAAAAGTTACATATTAAGCTTGTGATATGATGTATTCTTTTTTAATTTTTAATTATAGTCATAAATAAAATTATAATTACCATGTGTATAACGATATCTAAAAAAAAAAAAATCAAATGTTACGGTGAGAATGTTATTTCATTCTGAAAATTAAAAATTCATATATTTATTGAAAAACTAAACTAAACTAAAATCATCATTTTATTTAAAAAATTAATGTCAGTCTCAAAAATGACATGTGGAAGCAAGAAGACAGGTATAGGTTTCGGAGTAAGTTGTGACTTTTGGTGGAAGTATATACTTAAAGTTTTCGAAATTTCGAGTCATTTTCTGCATGTGTCTATTCTCTCCAAAATTTCAAACCTTCTTTCCTCCTCCTTCTCTCTAAAAATCTTCTTCCTTTTCTCTACAAATTATTGCTTTCATCTTCTTCCGATCATCAATCAGGCAGCACCTGAGTTCTCCTAGTGCCAAAATCTTCATTTTGCACTGATCAAGATTTTGTTTTAAGCTGGTAAGTTTGATCCCTTCGTCTTTATGGAAATTCTGCAACTTCTGTCACATGCATAGCACTGTTTGGTCTTGCATGTACCCATCATCTTCTTACTCTCGATTCTAATCGTGTTTTGGTCTTTTGGGGGTGATCTTTCCTTCTTTACCAGTGAACTTTAGGTGTTCTAGGATTTTGGGGGTAGTGAACGCAACTCTACAGTTGATTGAGCTTGTTATTTGACCAAGAGGTAAGGGAAGCTAGCTAATTTAATTACTTGATTTGGATGCATGAATATGTTGTTTGATGATATTGCATGTATGCGAAATTGATGAATTGGTGTTCAGTGTTGTTGGTGTGGAATATTAATGTTGTGTGTATGATGATTGTACTTTCTGCATAATTTTGGGTTCATGATCGAGAGAAATGATATGGACTCGTAGAGATAAGGTATAATCTGAATTCTAAAGTATTATGCATAAGTCTATACTGGTAGATTGAGAGGTCCTTAGTGATCGTTCGGTCTCTTATGTGTATTTGGTCTTAGCTGGATTCTTCTTTGATAGAACTTCAGTTAATGACCGAACGATATCGTATTATATACTAGAGTGTAATCTTCAGCCATAAGTATAATTTATTCTGCCATTTGGCATTCAGCTTATCTAAAGTACCAATATAACTTAATTAATAAATCCTTCATTTATTCTCAGTTATAACTAAATGTTTGTAATGGTGAAGTCGAATACACTTATCTACTCTTGTATAAGCTTGAGCGTGTTAGGTCTTATACTGATATACTATCTTGATAGTACTCGATTATGTGTAGTCTTGATAGTGCTCGGTCTTATACTATCTTGATAGTATTCGGTCATGTGTAGTCTTGATAGTTCTCGGTCGTATACTATCTTGATAGTAATCGGTTATGTGTAGTTTTGTACTAGTACTCGATCTTGTAAAGAGTGATCAGTCTTATACTAGCGTTCGGCCTATCAAAGAGTGCTCGGTCTTGTACTAGCACTCGGTCTTAGAAGTGCTCGGTCATGGACTGACACTCGGTATCAATAGTGCTCGGTCTTGTACTAACACTCGGTCCCTTCGTAATAATTAGTCTTGTAATGGTATTCGATTCTAATTGCATTCGGTCTAAAATAAGAATGTTCGGCCTAAGCCAGTAGTATTTGGTTCAAGTTAATAGTGTTCGGCTAAGCCAATAGTGTTCGACCTAATCCAATAATGTTCGGCCAAGCCCATGGAGTTCGACCTAAGGCAAGAAGTGTTCGGTCTAAGGTCTAAGTTCTTGGCTCACGCGTGAGTCTTACTTTCAAATGACCATTCGGTCATATTCATACATAGGGAGTGATCTTCCGTTCAGTATTGTACAGAGATTTTATAATCTCTTCTTCTCGGTCTCGTTCATTAATGGGAATGGTTCTACTATTTGTGTAATTTTAATTAAATATGTTATGGGTGATGAAGTATGTTGTTAATGAGGTATGGAATGATGATAGTGAAATGTGAAAGTATGATGTGATGATTATAATATGGTTATGAAAGGGAATTCCAAGGAGGAATGTCTCGGTAAATGGTTACTGAATTGTAAGAATATGAATAGGGACAACTTAGTATTGGCGTTCATCCTGACATTCCAATGGTCACCGAGTCTCAAGTAGAGAATGGTGGCGCATGTGATGGGAATAGCAGAGGCCCTAGTCTGGGTGGTATGTATTACCTTGGCCTAAGGTGAGGTATAACGGGCTAACCTCGTGTGGCAAGCTCAATGGTTTTTTCATGCTGCGGTAATACTAATGGTTTTTCCAGTATTACCACCCATGGGTGCACGAACGACTATAGCTCATATTCATACTAGTCCGAACAGTCAGTGTAAAGTGGTCAGTCATAATATGTTTGAATGATTTCTGTGTATGTATGATTTTTATATGAATTGTATGTTAGCATTAGTTAATTAAATTACACTAGTTTACCCTTATTTTACTGTCTTGTCATGTTATCCCTTCGGTCGTCCTTGTCCTTGCAATGATCATCCTGTGGGTGTGAGCAGAATGTGAAGATATTTTGGAGCATGCGCTGGAAGAAGAAGATTGTTTATGATAGGGTAAGACTGCTCAGTCTTGTATTTAGTTTGTATTAGTGTTGTACTGTTCGGTTCAATACAGGATTGTATGACCGTTCTGTTTGTACTTGTAATCGTACCAGTATAGGTTTTATTATAAAGTTTTTACTTATGTTTATCTTAGGATAACTATGAATTTAATTTATTTCCTTGTAACTGTTCTATTGTATTATAAATGTAAAGACTTCTAAATATAGTATATAACTATATTTTTGGGATGTTACAATTAAATTCACATATTTCTAAAATTGAAAAACTAAATTAGTCTAAAATTTTGAAGAAAAGCTAATTCAAATTTGTAATAAAAAATAAGAAAAAAAACATATTTAATTATTTATAAAATAAAAATTTCAAAATTATAAAATTATGAAATAACATCTGATAACCCTTGATTGGACAAGATAACAACGTCCCATTAATAAAAAAATAAACTAGATAAACTAAGTATGAATTGTTTTAGTATTTAATAGATTAAAAATATTTATTAAAGATTCACTGAATATACCCAAATTGATCGGAATTTAAAACTCAGTTCATTGGAAATATTTGCAGCTGTACGGTAAGAATTTGACCATATTTTATACTTTTTAGATGTATAGGGTTCAGAGTGTATGTTCACTGGTGAGGTGCGCTACATCGGTCTCTATGGGAAGTCTTGTGGACTTTGGTAAGTGAGACGCTGAATTAATAAATTTTTTACATCTGTACTTTTAAAAATAAGATTATACTTAAATTAGAAAAAAGATTGAACCATATACAAAATATAATTTCACTTTTGATTGGAATCTGGGTGTGGGGGGTGTGGGGCGGAAATATTTTGCAATTGCAAATCATCAAGACATCATCGAGAAATTCCTTGTGGATAATAAAAGTTTGAACTTTCTGATTATTCATTCTAATGTATGGAGAACTTTGTTCTACTTAAATCAGTTGCTCAATCATGTCACTTTTGTATGATTCTACAAAAGTCAAATTTCTCGTAAAAGATAAATTAAAAGCTTTCCAACTGCTAATAAATTTTACCTGTTTCATAGCCAAATTAGAAAAGTTATTGGCAAAAAGGTCACGATATGAAAATAAAACAGAATATGTAAATCTAAATTCTCATGTTTTTCATGAAAAAGGGCAATATTCATGAGCTAACTCGTGTTGATAATCCAAAAATATAGATAGGCAACCCGCCAAAATATCAGTTGAATGTAGAAAATAAAGGGCGACAACTAAAATTAAAATTAGACGAAATAGAAAAAGGATCGAAGGGTATAAAATAAAGAACATTTATTGATTGATTAATTTAACTGCAGAAGGCAATTACGATTGTTTACTGAAAAATACTACTAACAGAACTGTCATCATGAATACGCCAAATAGTTTCACCCAACAGGTTTGCTACAGTAAGAATAGTTAACTGAGGGAAATAGTTCTTCTCCGTAACAGGAATGGTGTTCGTAATAATCACCTCTTGAAATAAGCCACTGGACAGCCTCTCAATTGCTGGAGGGCTACGATCCAAATAAAACAAAGCCACCATGATATGAATACTAGCTCATACAATACTGAACATGAATACCATAAGCAACACATAATGATGAAGATACAGCAGTAAAACATGCATACAGATTAATATATCCATAAGCTTATTAATGAAGACAGGTAAACGAAGACTAATAATCTGATTAGCAATATTTATTACTCAATAATTAGCAATAAGAGATCAATTGAATAAATAGAATAAAGAACAAAGACATTTATAATTGAAGAGCAAAGTACTAAAAAAGGCATAATAATATGGCTTCAGATTTGGCAGTAAACTCGAGACTCGACTTCCATGGCTTCAATTATTAATTAGGGATACAAAAAGACAAAGCAAAGAATAAAAATGTAGGGCAAACCGAAGGCAATACCTGAAAACAGCGTGAGTGCAGCACGCATACACTTCCCTAGCTCCCTCTTCATGTAACAGTGCCGCACCCTTAGCAATGGTCCCTTCCGTCCAAAACAGTTAGAATCAGATACATACAACAGATATAAATGATGAAAATAGCAAAAAGAAACTAATGCAACCATCATCTTTGTCTACTCGACAAGGAAGAAACACCAAAATACTCCTGAGGGAAATGCAAGCTGAAACTTTTTAAACAGCAATCAGCCATCCTCCCAGGCAAGATGGACTAAGTACGACTGAATTCTTCCCCATCAATTACAGTAGTAAAATCATGTATTAAAGTTATTGTTTAACCAATTTCTGGCCTCTATAACTAGATTCAGCATTTCCTCAAAGTTAAGCAAATGAAAATACTTAAAAACACCAAAATATGCTAAAGAACATTGGAATCTGTTCATAAAATGTTCACTAAGATAGATAATATGACTTCAACCTTAAAATGTAGCCAGTCCATGAAAACACACTAAGCAAAATAGAAAAGCAGGAAGTCAGAGCCATAAAGTACCATTACAGAGAATACACACATATCAATAAACGATCTAGTACTTAAATGTGTATAAAATTTTAATTAAAAAATCTAGCTAAATATTTTGTTTAAATAGACTCTTTTAACCCAGAAGTAACCACCATATGCAATAAAGAAACACAGAAAAAAGCAATATTTCTTTGCAAATTTGAAAATACGGCGTGGAAATTAACATACCAGCAGTGTCGATCATATCATCCACCATTACTGCAACCTTTCCTTTAACATCACCAATCAGGTTCATCACCTTCAGGGCAAACATAACACAGATGAATATACCTTGGGAGATCCATGTTGTTAACTTTACCTTGGCGCTGAAGATAATTAGTATACTATAAAAATAGCTAAACTCTGGGCACATCCAAAACTAACAATAAAAAACAAGAACTCTGGCAAATACCAATAAGATAGACTACCGTTGCAGAATAACATGTCACCCAAATATCAAACATTTCAACCAACCACAGAAGATAGACTTCCAGGTACAATATCAGATGAAATTTAAATCATAATATGATGATGCAAATGTAACCATTTAATACACATCAAAAAGGCATTATCAATGGCCACATGTGTTGATTAACCAAAGTGATGCACAGGACAGATTTAATTCTGGAAAGAAAGTAATTATCGAAAATGAAATACCAAAGAAAACCCAATAATGTTTAAGAGTATGCTCCCTTTCATGAATGGAAATTACAAAAAAAAAAAAATCCAGAACGTCAACGATAATGCACATATTTGTCATAGTAATTACCTCAGCAACATTATGCCCATGGCGCCTTTTATCTACAATAGCCAAAGGGGCATCAGATAATTTCTTTGCAAAAGCACGTGCTCTTGCAACACCACCAACATCAGGAGAAACAACCACCAAGTCACTTGAACTTATGGTCTTGCTGGCGAGATAATCAAGAATCACAGGCTAGTGGACATCATAAACAATAGTATTAGAAAACAAGTTTCCACTAATGAAACGAAAACCATTCAAAGCTTACTTACTTGACAATGAACGTGATCCACAGGAATATCAAAGTAACCCATGGACTGCCCTGAATGAAGGTCACAAGCAAGAACCCGGTCTGCCCCAGCTTTGGTAATAAGGTTTGCAACAAGTTTAGCAGCAATTGATTCACGCCCCTGAGTCTGTAAAAGAAATTTAAAAAAAAATAAAATCTTAGCTTTGAGTATAACATTGAGCATAAACAGGGAACCACAAGAATATAACTTTGAAAAAAAAAACAAAGACAGCAACAACATTTCATGGTACTGAAAACCCACTTAAGGTCCCAAAGGTGTCATGTAAAGTCCATTCAAACACAGCACAACAAATAAGATGCCAAGCTTCCAAGAAGGGGAATCTTGGTTGATTTCTAGGTTGTCTTTAGATAGCTAACGGTTTGGTTAGCTCAAGGTTGAAGGGATAAGGGAACCAAAGGAGGTTCTGAGGCTTCTTGGAAGGTTCAAGGTGTAGTATAAAATAGAATGGGGGAATCATCCAGAAACATAAAAAATAGTCACAAAATTTACAGAAAGGGAACAAAAGTATACCAATGCAATAAACCAATGAGTCAGATAATCATGTCTGCCACGCTGAATCTCATATGTAGACCCTTCGTATAAATTAAAAACTACTGGTTGTAAAGGAAAATTAACTAGGCGCAAAAAGACTTGCCTTTCTATCAGCTCTAGCATATCCAAAGTATGGAATCACAGCAGTGATATTCTTGGCCGATGCTCTCCGACAAGCATCAATCATTATTTTAAGCTCCATGAGGTTCTCATTTGCTGGAGGGCAGGTTGGCTGTATAAGGTATACATTGCAACCTCGAACACTCTCTTGTAACTGTACATATATTTCCCCATCAGCAAAACGCTTGATGGAAATCTGTCCAAGTTCCAGGCCCATGTAACGAGCGATTTCCTGATCAAACAAACACATTTAGAGGACAACAAAAGACAGTTCAATAGAAACGCCAAGTTTATTTTCTCACAAGCAACCAATACAACAGATAGCTACTAGACTCTGAATTCAATAAAAAAACTTTTTCAGCACTCGTCATGTTTGTAACCACGAATTGATGCATACCACGGCGCTAGATGATACCATGGTACAATCTGATATCATTTTTCAAGTATATTGATCCTATGAATCATAAATCAAACTATGAATGTTCATGCAATCCAATTCATTAGCAGAAGTCAAAAAAATCAATCGAAAACCAAATATTGTCAGAAAAGTCTATAAAAATTATTGCGTCAGTCAACAGTCGTTGAATGATGAAAAAAAAATTCTTAAACTTGCATGCATGTCATCGGGTCAAATCAAACTAGTCCCAAAGTACCTGATTGTTCAGCGCGTTAATTTTCATTCAGGGATTGAAATATCTTCCAGAACGACTAAGACCATTCACTCAAAGAAATAGAAAATAACCTGAGAGAGTACAGGATTGGCGGTGCCAGAAAACAATTTCAACCGGTTACTGTTTCTGCTGACCGTTTTCTCTGCCCTCGCCGATTCTAAGAATTTCGGCAGCGTCCGCTCGTTGAGAACCGGAATGATCGGTTTCCCGTTGGGGAAATTGGACGAATCCGACATGTCACATTTCTGTCATTGAAACAAGAAGAATAGCATAATCGTGAGCAAATAATAATTAAAAAATGATATATCGAAAATAAAGCGGACGATTTGGTGATTACCACGCTGCAAGGCGCGAGGATTCGAGCGCGGCAATTGTCGACGAAACTTAAGGTTGGAAGAGCGTGAGCATGGGAACTGCCGGTGAAGAGAGAAGAGGAAGAAGACGAGAAGGTCATGGTGGAAGAAGAAGAAGAAGGTTGAAGGAGGGAGGTTGCCATGAACGGAGTAACCAACAGGTTAGGGTTTGTAGAGTATCTTCTTCTCTGTAAGAGAGAGAAGAGAGGGTTTGGATTGGAGCAGAGCGAAGCGAATTTCGAGCTCGTTACCAGTGGTGGCGGGTCTTCGTATTTTCCACGAGATTCGGCTTTTTATGTGTTCGCGGCTGGATGTCACCGCGCGACGTCGTTTTACCAGAATAAAATAATATTAATCAATCTGGAAATAAATACAACTAAATAAGAAATCATTTAATTCAAATTCTGCTGTACTCAGTCTGTGAATGTAATCAAGATTTAGGTTCAGGTACGGTGTATGTCTTTAAGATAAAAATATATATATTTATTTAAAAGAGTGCTTTAAAGGACTTTCAATAATATGAAGGCTAGCCTTTTGACCCTTTTGAAACATTTTAAATTTACTTCAAAACATTATTATACGCGACAAAATATTTTCTCCCAATATTTAATGTAATTGTTTACTTATTATTGTAATTCACATGCATTTGTAACTTTTTTAATGATATTTTTAATTGAATAATACTAAAACAATATTTATAGTGACAAATAAGAATATAACATCATATCATACCATCTTCTTGACTAAGAAAAGTTTAATTTAAAAAAAAAAATCTTACTTGGAAAAAATTCACTGAAGAAAAAAAAAATAAGAAAAATATGAAAAGGAATTTGTCTTTTGGGAGTCGTGGTTTGGTAGAGTTTGTATAATGCCAAAGGAAGACGTTGTGTTTGGATTAGGACATAGGAAGGTTTGTGTTAGTCAAAATCTTAGCTAAAAAGTGTGCTTTTGATGGTGAAATGGAGACCCTATTCGCCACTACTTTTGCATCGGTGCATGTTAGTCCTTTTGTTAAATCAACATGAATATGCTCTCCGTTTTGCACTCATTTAATATGTTCTTTTTTATGACATGTTTAAATGAATAAAAAAATATAAAATGTTATTATACTTTATCTTATTATAAAAAAATATTTTCGTTTGTTTTATTCTCTTTCACCAAGCTTTGGATGGAACAAAATTATATCCGAATTCTGATTTCCAAGAATATGATTCTCACAAATTTATAACTTTTCAGTTAATGAAAAGTATTCTTAGAAACATGTTTTTAGAAATCAAAACAATTTATTATCACTTTAATTTTTTTAATAAAAATATTTGGTATACTTTTTTTTAGTAAAAGTTCTATATTTATTGGTAAAATTGTGTGTCTCATCTTGTATGTAAAAATGTCTTTACGAAAATGTAGCTCAAGATTGTTAATGGAATTTTTTTTTTCAGCAATTAGTATCTTTAAATAAGAAAATCAAGCATGAAAAATATAATTGAGAATTTTGAAAAACAAAAAATTTCAAATCTTTCTAATACCCATAATTTAAATTAGAATCTGTTCACACTATTCATTCATTGTGTGAAACACATCATTAATATCGTTCCACCCATGAGAGGATAGGGAAATTTTGTTCCCATTCCCCCACCTTTGTCCAAAACAATGCGTATGATGGGAAATTATTAATAAAAAAACAATTTAGTTAACAATTTTAAGGAATTAAAATATTTTTGTCCTTTATCAAAATTAATATCTCCTCTCTCATTTTATTTCTATTTATCTGTATACCTGCCAGTGTAGCTGTAAATATAACTGTATAAAATTAAATTACAATACAATGTTAATGTTATGCTGGTTGAAAAAAAAATAATTAACATATTATTTAATACCATGTTTCATATTTTTATTCTATTAATTAAATATAATGTATGTAACGTGCATTTGTTTCAAAACTTTGCATGTTTTATTTTTAAAAATTACAAAAACTATTATTATATTTTATTTTTAATAGATAAAAACTTATAGTATTACTAAAACATTTAAATTGTTAATTCTTAATTTTTTTTATATTTTAAATACATGTTTAAGTTTTATTAGTTATTATATAAATATATTAAGAAATTAAAATTAATATGCAATTAATTAATTATGTATTAATTTTATTTATTTTTCTTTAATAAATAGTGTGACAATATTAAATCTTCCATTATGTTAAATTTTAATCATTAACAAAATTTAAATAAAATTAATAAAAATATTTTATTAAAACTATAAAAAAACACATTAACACTTGTTGTTTAATCTTTATTTTAATTTTTTTGGAAAATAATACCAAATCTTTCATGTTTATCCTCAAATTTTTTACATTTTTATATAGTCGCATTCAACTTGATTTTATACTGATTTATTTTTTTAATTTATTTTATATGTGAGTGTATGCATATATGTGCGAATAGAAACAAGTGTGTCATGTTACATAAGTATATAAGTATATGCAAGTGAATGAATATGTTTATATATGTTTGTATATGTGTTTGTGAATATTTGTAGCTAAGTAGGTAAGACTGTATAACCTCTTTAGATTGGTATTTTTGTTGTATTTGAGAGTGATGAGAATATATTGAGTGTATCTCGAATTCTTGATTATCAATCCCTCCAACTAAGATTGTTGAAGGAGAATGTAGACTTGTTTAGAGTCAAATCAATATAAATCTTGTGTTCTTTTGCTTTATCCTAGTCTATTTTTTTATGGTTAAAATTATTTTGAAAACAACACCAAACACCTAAAAATTTTCAAAGAACATTAAAATTTTGAACATTTAAAATTTTCAAAATGATCTATATTTTATAATTTTCTTGGATTGGATATCCATTCTTTGAATCCATATTTTGAAATATGGGAAATATAAATATCCAATCAAAATTTTCAATCTAAATTTTTTGTTGGGTAGAGTTGAAAGTCATATGGGCTATCCTAAAAGAAAGGTTGAGACGGGTCGACATGAGCCAAAGGTCGAGATAGCTTGGTCTAGACGCAACGGTAAATTAGATTGACATGAGTCTAAGGTCAAGTAGGACTGGCGCAAACGCAAGTTTGAACTTAGGTCTGGTTGAAGATCGAAACACGGTAACCATGATTAAAGGTTGAAACTAGTTGGTATGGCCCAATGGTCAAGTTCTGCAAGCTTGGGTTGAAGGTTGAGATGGGCTTGTCCGGGTTGATAATCGAGCCTGACCGACTCGGGCCGAAGGTTCAGTTGTGTCGACATAGGGCGAAGGTCGAGTTGTGTCGACACAGGTCAAAGGTCGCCAAGTCGACCCTAGTTGAAATTTGACCGAATTTAGGAAAGATGGGGCCAAATTCTAGCCTAGTCGAGACAACTGAAATTTAGCCGAATTCTTCCTAGAGATGAATGACCAAAATTTGGTCGAATTTGAGCAACTTGGCCCCAAGTGAAATTTAGTTGAATTCGGCCAAGTCGACCCCTGCCAATATTTGGTAATATTTGGCCAAGTCAAACTCAACTAGAATTTGGACGAGTTAGCCCTAACCAAAATTCAGTTGAATTTGGCCGAGACGATCCCTACCAATATTCGATTGAATTTGGCCAAGTCGACCTTGATCGAAATTTGGTCATATTTGAATTAGTCAACCCAGTTAAAATTTTATCGAGTTGGCCTTAATCAATATTTGGTTGAATTCGGCTAAGTCGGTCCTAAACAAAAATTTGTTTATTCGGTCTTGGTCAAATTTTGGTTGAGTTATGCCTAATCGAAATTCAATCAAATTCGTTTGAGTTAGCTCTGACCGAAATTCGTTCAAATTTGGCCAGGTTTATCCTAACTGAAAGTCGACCAAGTTGGTTCAACCAATATTTGGTCAAATTCAACAAAGTCGGCTATAGCCGAAATTTGTTTGAGACAGTAAGCTTGAGTCGAAGGTCGAGCCAGCTTGACCTAGGATGAAGGTGAGATGGTATGGCCTGGACTAAGGATCAAATGTGAGAAAGCCTAGCCTGGAGTAAGGGTCAAAGGTGAGACAGTTTGGCCTGAGCTAACGAACAGAAAAAGCTAAGAACGATGAAACGAATAAAATATGACTAGAGTGATATAGGGCAAGATCAATAATGTATGTGTGTCTAACATTTCTTCTATTAAGACCTGTTGAAATTAGAGTCCAACATTATCTCTTATTTAAATGGAGTCTTACTTTCCTTTGAAAGAGTATGATATATTAATTGATGTACGTTAGGAGGAGAAAATTTTATAAAATGAATTGATAATGTTGTTTATGATTCAAAAGAGAGATAATTTTGATTTAATAAGAATTAAGTGTTAATTCAAGAAAGTCACTTGAGTTGTTAAGTGAAATATTATTTAACCTACTTTACTAACTGTTTCATTCAATACATTTCTTCAACGAACATATATACACGCACAAACAAAGGTTTCACCTAAGTTGTTTAAGTAAGAGTCATGTGTAGAAATTGTACATCATATGGTTTGATGATTTGTTTACTTTTACTTAATTAAATTATGATGTTCATGTTTATATGTGATATAAATTGAAGTTGTGAATTTTGGATATTTTATGAAAAATTATTTAATATGGTGTATTAAGTATTGCAACCTTTAAAGAGATTTCTGAGTTCACTAAATATTTAAGTAACATAAATTAAAACATCAAATAATAAAAAATGGAAGGGAGATTTATCCTACATGTAACACAAAATGTGAATCATAAATGTTGAATACTTTAAATTTCCTTTGTAATATGAAGTCAAAATGTGAGATATTTATATGAGAAAGATATCAGTTCTTTATAAAATTTAATACAGATATTCTTGAAGACATAAACAAATGTTTCCTTAAAGAATACGATCCATGTATATTATGAGTAAATATATTAGTATGTAGTGCATGTGGAAACGAGAGATTACAATGGTTACTTCATTTTGTTATTGTTCAAATGTTTCACCATAAACTGTGGTATGATAATATTTTTCTTTCAAAAGATATGAACTTTTATATATATATATATATATATATATATATATATATATATAAATTAAATATTGAAAGGTTCTTGTATAATAGAATATTGAATTAAAATTCAACACAAGAAGGTGGTTTTTTCAAAATCTAAATGTGTAAACGAAATAATAATAACATTGAAAATTAATTAATAATAATAATAATTATTAAACCTTATGGATAATTAATAATAATAATTATTATAATAATAATAATAATAACAACAATAACATTATTATTATTATTATAAAATAATGATAATAATAAGACTAAAACTAATAATATTAATAACAATAACAATTATATTTTATTTTATATTAATTTTAATCAATAAAATTGTAATCTAACAATTTTATTTATTAAAACATTTTTTTAAATCACATCTATCAAATAATTCACAATAACAAATTTTATCTTAAATTCATTTACTTTAACATCTATATTCCTTCAAACAAACAACCTCACATTCACTTTCTATCTTCTTAAATTAGTGCTATCAAAACGGATAACTCAATCCGGTCCAACACGGATTGGTTACTTAGTAAATTAACTCAACGTGGTTCACTTATTAGCGAGTTAAAAAAATTTGAATTTGTCCTAATTCACTACTAAGTTAAACAGATTAGTTCACTGCTTACTTAATCCAAATATAATCATTTTAATCCAATTACTTTAATTTATTTATGTGTCAAAAACATTTTATATCAAGATTGAAATTGTTTATAACATTTGTCATATTTTAGTTTTAATATAAGTTAAAAAAACACGTATATTAAAGTAATTGAAATAGGACACGTAAAAAAATTTAAAATAATTGAATTGAAAAACTATATTAATTTATTTTTAAAATTTAAGAACTAAAATATATTAAAATTATATTCAATGACAAATTTTAGTTTTAAAATCAAAATTATTCATGAACTAAAAACATATTTATCATCTAAAATAATTAAATTTTCATTTCAGATTTATTTTTCACACATAGAGAACCTTTATATATGTATACACAAACTTTCAGATAGAATTTAAACAAATTTGTGCACCATGGTATAATAACAATGAATAACATAAAATATTGAATAATCACTCTGCGTCAAATGAAGAATAACTTAAGTCACGTTTCTTTGCATCATACAAGTGGGTACCATTTTAAAAATACAACTTACTCAAATATTATAATTTAGGTAATTTACACCAGAATTCTTATAGGTATCCACGACCTTTTTAATTTAATATAATTTTATAATGTAATAATTGTAATGGCTAGATAAGATACTCAAATACTACAAACTTTTAACAATAAGATATTAAGATGTATATGTGGCCGCCGCGTCACTTCAAATATGTTATTTTCCATACATATCATTTCAATTAATATAAAATGACACATAGAGTATTCAATTAAATGTCTAATGACTTTATATTACTCAAGAACAAATAAATAAAAGGAAAATGGCTTTTTAAATGTTCTAAGTAACATTGTCACCATTATAAATGTACATGTGATGTGAAGTTGGAGAAATAGATTGCATGATGTAGTTTTACCGAGAGATAAAATTGTGACATCCCAAAATATCATATACATATAATATAATAGGATTCAGCTATTATAATATGTGAAAACAATTAAGAGATAGAGATAGCAATATTTAAATATGTATACAGTCATCCAAAAGGAAATTAAAAGGAATTAAAACTTGAGTACAAGTTTCCAAAGTTCTCCAAAATGTAAGGCTAACTAAACTTTAAAGAGGTCTAAAGAGTTTTTTTCCAAAATACCGATCGTGGTAAAATAAAAGCTAGAAGTTTTTCAAAATAAGAGCTATTTAAACTAAAAGCTAGTAGAAGTCCTAAGCACTGGGGACTGGGTCTTCTTCAATCTCCAATGCTTGCTCCAACGGTACATCACTTACTGCTCACATCCAAAGGATTGGATGATCATCGCAAGGAGGAAAGCAAACACATACAACCATACAATGTAAGGGTGAGCTAGGTCTCAAACAAACATATAATTCATTTCAAATCAATCTAGCATTTTCGAGAATATCCATACACATATAAACATGTAAGTTATCATAAATATGAACATTTATTTCATAAAACTCATCAAAACAAGCATCCTATCATGTTAAGACCTCTAGACTCGTCTAGACTTAGAATGTATGTAGAGCTGGGGCGGGTGTGCACTTGTGGTGACCTTTACTGCTTTGCAAAGCCATTGCCGAGGGGTTTCACCCGACCACACACAAGGCTAGTCCGTTACCGCGGAATAGACCTCCAGTGATAGCGCCTACCCTTGGACCTCCCACTACTCTCACCACACGTGTCAATCCTCTCTAAGTGAGAATGAAAGACCGTTAGAGTGTTAGGGATAACCCCTCATATGAAAGCCTCTTACATTCATTCAATACACTAAATGATCTCACACTAGTGCAAAAACGCTATTTAACGTCACCCCTTAGACGTCGGTTAAGGGTAAGCACGACGTATATTGATGACCGGTGGCATTTTCGTAAATAAGTTGGCCATATAGACGTCAGTTAGAAGGTGCCCCGACGTCTATAATATTTTAGACGTCGGGGCCCCTCCTAACTGACGTCTATATGTCTGACAGGTGGGTGAAAAGTCATTTCTTTCAGTCGTATAGACGTCAGTTAGGAGGGGCCCCGACATCTATATGGCAGAAATCAATGGCTATTCACCTACCTGCCAGACATATAGACGTCAGTTGGGAGAGCCCCGACGTCTAAAATATTATAGACGTCTGTTATGGGGGGAACCAACGTCTAAACCCTAGATCCAAAAATTTAAAAAGTCACTTTTTGACTCCATATAGACGTCTGATCCCGCCACTCTGACTTCTAAAGCCTTTTAGACGTCTGTTGTGGGGGAACCGACGTCTGTAGGCGTCTGTTATGGGGGAACTGACTTCTAAATGTCTGCATTAAAGCATTGCGAACGCGGGACACCAGTTACGCGCACTCATTGTTCATCATCGTCCTCGGATTTTCTCTCCACGGGCTACGTTTTTCAGGTTCGTTTTCTCACTTTTGCACCGTTTAAAATTAATTTTACTCCGATTACATTACTCTTTGATGAATTATCTTTCATTTCAACCGATTAAAATGCGTTTTCGTTGAGTTTTGTCCAGTTTTGCTCGTGTCCTTCGGCGGCGTTCTTGGACGGCGATTTCTTGCGTTTTGCACTCCTCTAATTCCCTCCACTACATTATTAAAATCATCCAATACAAAAAAAAGCATACAATCCATTCTCTTCAACTAAAATATAAAGTTGTAAACTCGAATCACCATAAGCGAGGAGCAACTCGAGATGCCTCAAGCGGAGAAAGATCCTATCAAATACGGCGACATTTTAGACGTCTGACCTATAGAATCTGACATCTATATAGACGTCTGACCTATATAGACCGACGTCTATGTAGACGTCGGTCATATCCTGACCGATGTGTAATTAACGTCACCCGAATAGACGTTGGTTCCATATGTGACGTTAAAAGCCCAAAATAACCGACGTTAAACAGCGTTTTTCCACTAGTGTCACCTAGAGATCTTAGTTTCATATTCAATCCGACCACTTTAAATCACAGGATATACCTCTTGAATCAATAATTCCTCTCAAAGTTTCACAACAATCAAAACTTTTAATCATTTCATAATTCCTTTGAACCAAAATCAAACCACACATTTGAGCTTTAAAGATCAAGTCAAATATATCAGAGCATGCTTCACAACCCAAGCAAATCAATCATTGATTTAGAGATGTTAATTTATAACCCAACAACATGACTCAACATATGTTCCTCTCGCATGAATATTTCCAGTTTATTATCATCTCAACTATAAAACTCAATAAAGTTGCAAAATATCAATGTTTTGGTACAGAAACAGCAGCAAAAACAACCTAATACAACAAAGATGTTAATGCAGTAACAACAATCAAAACAGTTCAATACAGCACGAATTTTAGTCAAAACAATAAATAATTTTCTGCAGCATTTTAATCAAAACAACAAACGATTTTCTGCAGCAATTTAAACCCATAGAGCCAACAATTTTCTGCAGCTTTTTAATCGAAACAACAATGACAGAATTTGCAGAATTCTGAAACAACAACTGATAGCAAGTAATGACAGCAAACCTCTTTGACAACAAACCACAAAGTATCTTATATAGATTTTATAACAGCAAATAACAAAGTGAGCACTTAACACACAAGCTGGAATCTAACTTAACACAACCAACATATAACGATACCTTATTTTTTTCTATCCATAACATTATAAAAATACAATAATATATATATATATATATATATATATATATATATATATATATATAATATTATCTTACCTTATATAAATCAATCTAATTTCCCTTTTTAAAACATTATATTTAATAGATATACCATATCTACAATGACTCTGCGCTTAAATCTAAAACTAAAGATTATATATTGTTAATAAAAAAAATAGCTTATTATTTAAAAAAAAATGAAACGACAATTAAAACCATGCCGAAATCATTTTAATCAAAACTAAAATATCATATATTCTTAATATTGAAAAGATAGAATATTAATCAAAGAAAATTGAAACTGAAAGAAGCCGTATCATATAAAAAAAATAAAGGTCATATATTTTCTTTGAAAGGTATAAAAATTTACATTATTATAAGATCAAACTCATGATTTGAGGATCCGCAATTCATTGTTTGAGAACAGGAAGAATTGTTTGGAGGCATTACAATACATGCAATGGCAATAAAAAAAACAGAAAGCGTTGCATCTCATGCTTTAAAATGTTCATAAGAAAAAAAAAACTTTTATAACGTAATAACAATTAAAGCAGGGTATATTAATTAGAAGAAAAACTGCACAACCACTAATAGAATAAAAACACCATATGTTGCATACTGAAAAGAACGTGGAATGACACACTAAATTTAAAAACTCCAGTGCAAATAAACAAATAGATTAAGTACACCTTATTTATGCATCAATACCATGGATCAAACAACTTGAACATCATAAGTATACGAACCAACAATCACAATCTCATTCAAATTCTCTAAACGATGCACTCAAAATCATACAAAGCAATCAACCACATATTCATCAATACAAAACAGAAACTAATTCACCAAAACTCAACCAAACAAAATAAATCAAATTAACTCCCCTTACCTCTAGACAACCAAGCTCAAGAAGGCTAGAGATGTCCAGCATCCTATGGAAACCCCCTTACGGTACCTATAAATCATCAATTTGATGATAGAATACAATTTTTAGAACCTAATAAAAGCTAAAAATTTAATAAACGAGAAGTGGGTCACATGCACCCAGATTTTGTTGCATGATTAAAATCCTAAGTGAATGGGAAGAAAGGGGTTTCTCTTACCGGTTGAAGGAAATGGAACTTAGAACGGTGGAAATGTTGATTGCGACCTCAAGAACGCTTAGGAGCTCCCTATTCAACAATCAAACGGTTAGATTTTTGAGATTAGGAAGGATTAGAAGTAGGCAAGGTTCTGAAGAAAATAGATGAGAGAGTTGTGTTTGTTTGGAAATGTATCATGGTAAGGGAAAGACTGAAAGCTTGAAATAAATGTTTTAATAAAATGCATTTAACCATTAAAATTGTACCCAATGCCTTACTGACACGCATACACCACTTAAGTGATGTTTTTATCAGACTTTACAAAAATATGTTTGTAATTAAAATTATTTCTCTATAATTAGCACATCATATTTTTCTTTTTAAATGTTTAAGAGGTTTTCATTATCTATGCATGGATCATAAGAATATTTAACCTTTTAAAATAAGTTGGCGTATTATACAATACATTATATATTTTTTCTACTTATGACACGTAATAAAATAGTTTAACCTTTTTAAAGACTATTATACTTTACATGATATTTATTATTTGAGTCTTAAAAATAAAAATAAATAGTTTTTTAATATTTTAGCATCTTATTTTTTTATAACTTACTGTAAAAGCATTTAAATGGTATTTTAAATTTATAATCAACAATTTAAACTTGATATACATTTGTTTTTAACTATCCCAATTATATAGAAGAAGAATATATAAATAAGACGTCATCATGCATAATATTGGAAAGCAGTCAAGAGTAATTAGGATTACAGTCATCCTTAAACAGTACAGGAATTTAGAATTGGAGTATCATAGTCTCCTATAAAATGCAAGGAATTTAAAACTTGAAATATAACAAGAGTCTTCAAAATAACTTGAGTTCAAATGGCATAAAGCCTAGAGAACTAAGTTGCAGCATCTCTGTTTCCTTCCAAAACTGTCTCCAAGGAAACTTCATTCTCCTCTGCTCACATCCAAGTGGATGATCATTCCAAAAGAAAAACATACGCAAACATGACACAAACACAAGCAAGCAAGGGTGAGCTAATTATATAAAAAGCATACAATCAAGAGCATGTACATACAAGAGATTAATTTAAAGCAAACAAGATAAAACATCCATCCTATCATGTTAAATACTAGACTTGACTTATCTGGACTTTAGAATGATAGTCGAGCTATGGCGGGCCATGCACTCGTGGTGGCTGGTGATACTTGGGCTCCCCCGCCCTGCCACACGCACGAGGTTAGTCTGTTCCGCGCCCTGGAGCATGATGGAAGCCTCCAAGACTAAGACCTCCTGCTACTCCTCACCACATGGTTCAATCCTCTCTACGTGAGAAGAAAGGCCATTGGAGCGTCAGGAAGACCCTCAAGACTAAGCTCCTAGTTTCATTCTAAAACGCTAAGAATCTCACCAAGAGATTCTACATTTGAAACTACCATAAGCAACCATGAAATCATGTTTCAGTCTTTCCCAATTCACACACCTTTGAATTATAATCAAACCACATGTTTAAGCCTTAAAGATCAAGTCATATGTAATAGAACATGCTCCACAACCACTTCCAATCATCTCAAATAGATAATATTGTCATGTTACCACCAACAGTAATATATACCAAACAGTAATTGATAAAATCATGGATTATATGTGAAAATAATAATAGCATAATCATTGAAAGCTAAAACAAATTTATCACTGCAAATTTAATATAATGAATGGAATAATAATAAAAAAAGAAAACATGCACTATTGATTTTTAAAGAGAAAAAGGAAACATTTACAACACTGTAAACCATTCATTGAAATATATTGAATGGAATAACATCCGCATAATGAGAAAGCAGTGAATTATTTAGAAATAGAGACAATTATTTGAAAACTATACATTAAATGTAATGGCATAAAAAAAAAAGACGCTGCCACCTTATGCTTTTGATAGGTTCATAAAAATAATATATATATATATATATATATATTTATTTATTTTGCTATATATTTAATATTTCATATTACATTAAGTGTTATTACACTGGAGATCTTACCTTTTTCCAATCCTCCTTACACCCCAAAATTTTTGGTAAATTACTTGTCTAATTATCAGTAAAGATCTTACTTTCCCCCAATTGGTCACCGGAGAGGATCCAGATGTCTGAACGCATCAAACTCACCTTCGACGCCAGCACATATGACTAGTCACAACTGACTGGACCAGGCCAGGCTGCTCTATGATCAAGGATGTGCCAACTCTGGTTTTTAAGGTTCCTCTATCCTACCAACAAAGAAAGGCTTTCAACAATTAACAATTAATTTATTTAAATTATCTACCCTGTTCTCTTATGCTTTAAATCTAAAATGCCTAATTTTTAATATTTTCACTTCCTCTCACAGTAACCTCAAACAATACCTGTACACCTATTTAATACCCATATACATGCTATTACAGAACCCTTACTCCAGACCTTCCAACAAGATCAATTTCAGCCAACAAACTCATCCCAATCAAATAATAATCTGCACACACCATTTCCAGAGATTAAACTCATTCAAAACAGATTAAATTCATCACATCACAACATGCACAATTTCACAGTTTTCAGTTATAACACCAATACAATAAAGTCATAAAACAGTTTCACAAGAGCACACCAGTTCAACATTCATATGCATATATTTTTATAAAATAAATTCATACAAAAATAATTAGCTCCTCTTACCTGGTTTTCACAGCACAACTAAGTGAAAGATTCTCTAACAGTGCCCTTCACAGGACAAGAACTCAACAGTACCTATAAGTCACCACAGTGGTGTTGAGTACAACTCTTAAGAGTTAGAAAAAGTGGAATTCACGAAGGGAAAAGGCCACTAGCTACATGCAACCAGAAAAGTCGCACGCCCTAAGCTCAAGAACAATGGGAGAAAGAGGGGAAAATGACTTACCCGCTGGAATGAAGAATTGTTCGGTTTGAATCGAAGCCCTCTACGCGAGGAACGATTTGGCAGCACCAAATCAAGAATCAAACGGTTCACTTTGCTGGAATTCTAGAAAGAAGTCAGAGCACAAGGTTAGGGCAAAGTTCTTAGAGAGAGAAAGGAAATTAACAAAGTGAGAATCTGACTTCTGAAAAAGAGAGGCCTCCCTCTAAGGCTGAGGCACTCTAAACTTATGGGCCTAACTGCCCTAATTCATAAGGCCCAATAGCCCTAAGCCTATTTTCAAGTCCTAACATACATACATACATACATACATACATACATACATACATACATACATACATACATACATACATACATACATACATATATATATATATATATATATATTTGTGTGGATATAAAAGTTTTTAGTCCTAAAACTCCTTATTCAACCAATACATTCTCATTAAGCTTTGAATGTATCACGGAAATAAAAAAAACCTTTGTCTTTTGAAAGATATAGGACAATATGACAATTTCATAACACTAGTTTTATATTTAAGAATTTTGTCTTAGTGACGTTCCATACTTAGTAAAATAATAATTATTTATATGATTTTTGCAAAGAATAGTCATTGAAAAAATAATTCTATCTTGTATAAATATAAAAGGATGATTTAATTATAATATCTATAAATGATATAATATAAAGATGATATATCCAATTAATGATCTAAATAATATAAATAAAACATATTACAAAGTCAAAAATTAACTAATTTTTTGTTCAATTTTATAAAATCTTTATACTTTTTGTTTAAAATGATTAAAGTTGTTGTTAATACTGTAGTTATTAGAATGTTTTGGATGATAGAAGATTTTAGTAAATTTGAAGTTTAGTTGGTGGCATACCCTTAGTTGGTGGCATACCCTGATGCTCCAATGGTCTTTCTTCTTATGTAGAGAAGGCTGACCATGTGGTGAGGAGTAGTAGGAGGTCTTAGTCTTGGAGGCTTCCATCATGCTCCAGGGCGCGGAACAGACTAACCTCGTGAGTGTGGCAGGGCAGGGGAGCCTATGGCGGGGGAACCCAAGTATCACAAGCCACCACGGGTGCATGGCCCGCCATAGCTTGACTATCATTCTAAAGTCCGGACGAGTCAAATCTAGAATATTACATGTTAAGATGTATGCTTAAAATTGCTATTGAATGAAGTTTATTCGTGTATGTATAGGCTCTTGTAATGTGTCAACACCCAATTTCGTCTGGGAAAGTAAATATCAAAATTAAAGAATAAGAGAATAATAATTAATGATGGGTAAAGGAAAAAGGGAAAAAGAAAATAATAAAATAATTTTCCTTAATGCAGGACAAATCACTTTAGAATGTTTTTGAAATATTTTGAATCAATATTATGGCAATAATTATAAGCAATAATTAAAAATAATATATTGATTGCTGCATCAGTTTCTTCCTAAAGAGAAAAATATGATTTCTCTTTTTAAAATGGACAAATTTTCTGACAATTATTATAATCAATGTCTTGTTTCTTTTCTATTTTGTCTATTGTCAATTAATTCTCAATTAAAAAAAAGAGAGAGAGAGACTTGCAGAAACAATAGAAAAAAAAAGAAAGAGAGTATAGAGAAAAATAGGTTCTCACACATAAGGGTTCTGTCAACCACAATCACCAAAGAAGAAACAAGGAAGTACCGAAAGCTAAAAAGGTATGTCATCTCTGCACCATTCTTTTTCTTTTTATTGTGCTCTGAACTTTTTTTTCTAAAAGGTTTTTACTACACACAAATAATGTTTTTTTAAATAATAAAATAAAGGGTACGCGTCGGCCTATGGCCGGTTTCTTTCTTTTTCCCACCATTCTTAAAATATAAAAAATTACAAAATATTTAAAACCAAAAGGTCAATTTTGTTAAACTAAACCTTTTCACTTTTCGAAAAATGTCAAACAATCTATAATATTTTTTAAACAAACCCACAAATCTTTTTCTAGATAAAGAACTACGTGATCTCTGATTGTCCATTAATGGATATACGTAGGACCAAGGTAATCCTTGTCAGAGGTTCATAAAACAAAAAAATATTTTTGTTTCATAATAATTTATTTTATTTTATTTTACTTTTATATTTGGGGAAAATTAAGTATTTTGGAAAACCACGTTAATTTTATACATTTAATTAGAGGTACTGCCTTTGGGCATGCACGCTAGGGTGCTAATACCTTCCTTACGTGTAACCGATTCGCGAATATGAAAATCTCTTTTTCGTAGACCATGCTTTTGTTTTAGGGTTTTTCCATAATAAATTATGGTGGCGACTCCCAAAATCTTTTTCTCAAACCCGTTTGTTTTTCGGTTCGCCGTCCCATCACGATTTCGATTGCGACATGATGCATGATTTTTATATAATTAGCTCACCCTTGCAATTGTTTATGTTGTGCTATGTCTGCGTGTTTTTGTTAGCAAAATGATAAAGATGAAGTTTTGATGATGCCCAAATCAAGTCAAGATTTATCAAGATTCATGAAGTGCTACTACGGTGACAGATGAATAGCCGGTTCATCCTTGGTGCGTGTGAGGAGGTGTGTGAAAGAGGATCATCCTTCGTGAAGTATTTGAAGGAGGTGTTTCATCCTTCGTGAAGTATTCTGAGGAGGTGTTTCATCCTTCGTGAAGTATTCAGAGAAGGTGTCTCATCCTTTGTGAAGATTCAAAGGAGGTGCAAGTTCATCTCTTGTGGTATCAAGAGAGGTGGTTTCTAAACTCTTACAAATTGTTTCTTTGTGAATGTAGTTTGTAATTGTTTTGTGCTTAGTAAACTGTTTATCTTGGTTTGAGATAAGCGACTTGACGTAGGATTGGTAAGATCTGAACCAGTATAAAAATCATCTGTGCAAATTTCTCTCAACCTTACTCTTTTTATTTATATTTATTATTTGCATTGTAAGATAAATTGAGTAGAAATTAAAAGGCACACGTTTGAATTAAAAACCCTCTTGGTTTGTTATTCCACGTTAATCATTCCGCTGCAGCCGCTCTGACAGTTTTCTCTTGCGATGATCATCCACTTGGATGTGAGCAGATGGTGAGGAGGCTACTTTGGAAACAACTCTTGATGGGGATGACAGTGCTGCAGTCTAGTTCACTAGGCTTAACTTGTTTAACCTTTTATTTTGAAGAACTTTGTCATGTTCTAGGTTCTCATTCCTTATGTTGGGGAAACTTTAATACTCCAGCTCCACGTTCCAATACTATTTTGAGAACGAGTGTAATCATAATTATCTCTATTATACTTTAACTACTTTCAATTATTATATATGATGACGTCTTGATTACGTATGTTTTTTTATATAATTGGGATGTCACATTCATTTTAGTTATCAGTTTTACCTTTTTAAATATAAAATATTTTAAAATTTTGATTTTATAATTATTTCTTTAAAATTTAATTAATTATCGATCGACAATGAAAATTATCTTCAATAAAAAATTATTTATAATAGAATTATAAAAATTATTTATTTTATACCTAATTTTTAATAATTATAATAAAAATTACTTTATTTTATTTATACTTATATGTAAGGAAGATTGATTTTGGTGTCCAAATTGATTTCGAACTTTATTTTTTAATTACAAGTTTTTTAAATTAAAATAATTATTTTATTAATTTTATTTTTAAATGATAGTTGTTTTAAATTTAATTATTTTTTTATTTGATCGTGTTTTAATTTTAAAAATTTTATTATTTTTTATTGTCGTAAAAAAAATAACACACAAAACGCATGTGTCTTTGGTAGTTATAATGAAAAAAAAAAATACACATAAGGTTTTCACTAGTATTACTAGTTAACTAATAAATATTTTATTTTGACAAATTCTACAAATAGAAAACCTTTTAAAATATTATATAAATAAATATTGCTTTTCCCTGTTTTCCGAAACCCTTCTCTGTTTCTCCCCTTCACTTCCTTCTCCCTAATCTAATAGCTATCTCCACTCTTTAGTTCTAATATTTGTTCGTTGAATTGGAGGTAATCTACAATTTCGTCTTTTACTTCGCTACCAGAGAATTCCATTCTCCCTCTCTCATTTTTTTTCTCATAAACAATGTTAAAACCTTGACTCATAGATTCATCTGTGTATTTTTCAAAATCAACAATCTTTTGGTTTGGAAGATTCTAGTGATAACTCTTCTGATAGGATGGTTGCAATCAGAAAGTTCTTCTTCAATTCCTCTATTATAACATGTACCTCACTATGTACCCACGATTTATCGCGCTCAATTTTTCAAAAAAACTTGGCTAGAAACATAAAAGGTGAATGAAATAGTAACACTGCACATTTCGGTTTATTACTATTTCAATTTCGCAATATTTGACTCCGTACTTGGTGCGCCTCCAAACAAATTTGTAACTTGGGGTCAAAACAAATTTCAGACTACTCGGATCCGGCCTCGATACCACCTCCAAATCTGTACTCGAAACAGAATACAGATGGAAGTTTCATCCCGCACTCACCGTGTCAGGGTATAGGAGGATGATTCAGAAATGGTATTGGTAGATGCTTGTGTGACTTTTCTAAATCTCTGCAAGGACGTTGCGCCCTGAAACACGGTCTTTGTATGGGATATGATCTTGGTTATAAAAGGATAATTTCTGAGAGCGACTTTATGGAAATGATTAATATTTTTTATATTGCTGATGTGAGGGTACATGCCAATATGACCTTAATTTTGGAGACAAAGGGGTTGTTGAGTTGACATTGGCAAATGTTGCTGGAATTTGTCATAGAGAAGTATATGTGGCTAGATTTACAGGCAAAAAGGGCATCCCGAAGCAGAATTACGTTCAAAACCTGACTTAAACCACCCGATGATCTTTGCTCTGCTCTAGGACACAGTTTTGGCTTAGCTTCTGTTAGTTTTCTTTTACTTATGTACCAAAAAAAAAAAGCGTGCCTCGTTAACTTTCATATATTAATACCTCTTTTCCCTGCAAAAAATCTTCCTTAAGTGTATTTAGGGTATCACGGCTCCCTTAAGTGTATTTTTTTTTAAGTTGCTGGTTATGTTTGTTTTTGTTTGTGAAGATTGGTTCAGTAAAATCTTGACAAGGTTCCTATACCATCTAATTGTACTAGATTATCTAAACTAGACTATCTAATTGTACCATATCATCCAGTAGAAGATGTTTACCTTTTAGTATCAGTGTGGATATTCTCAATAGAAAGTCTAGTCTTTTCGTGTCTACTGAGGTTAGTACCCTTTGGAGAAGCCACCTTACCAACGTTCCATTGCAATAGGAGGATTTACTATTCATGTGTCTTCTCCATTAGTTTAGACACATTTCACGGTAGTTAGTTATGATTGTTATGTTGTATATATAGGAAACCTACATCATTGACTATTGTTAATTGAAAGTTGTTGTTCACCTATGATAACAAAAATTGTGAGAGTTGAGCAAGAATTCATTCAGGTAGAAACTTCGAGTTGTAATATCTGTTCATAGTAAATTCTATCATAGATGCGGATTGAAGTTTGTTAATACTTCAATTGAACCATATTATTTTTGTATGTGATTCTATCTTGTTCTCTTCTATTTATCTTCTACCTATTTTGTTTGCGGGATTCTTTGTTGTCAAATTGTCCTTGGTGTGGTAGATGCTTCGGCAGTGAATTTGATTTAATCAGTTCCACAACAAATCAGTGGTGAATCTTGATTCTAGGTTGATCAATTGTAAATGAATTTTCAAACTTAAAGATGGTAATCCAAGAACTAATCAATGAAAGTTCAAGGTGAGATCAGTGGCTAGAGGCTTTACTTAGAGAGAAGTTGATTATAATGACGTTTCCTCTCCTATATAGTAAAGCACAAATCCACATAGATGTTAGCTATGGTTGTTGAGCTTACCCTTAAGCTGGAACAGATAGTTGTTAAAACTGCATTTCTATATAGAGATTTAGAAGAAATCATCTACATGAAGCAACCAAAAGGATCTTAGGTAAGAGATAAGGAGAATTATGTTTATAAACTAAACAAATCCTTGTATGGTTTGAAATGATCCCCGAGGCAATGGAACAAGCAATTTGGCTAGTCCTTTGCAAGTACTGAATTTGAACAGAGCAAGTGTGATACTTGTGTCTACTTCAAGTTTCTAGTAGAAGACCACTACATAGTATTGTTGTATGTTGATGCATTTTGATAACAAGAAATAGTAAGTATGAGATTGAGAAGGCTAAGGTTGAGCTAAATAAAAAATTTGATATGAAGGATCTTGGAGTTGCTAAGAAGATTATGGGGATTGAGATCAATAGATGCATTTTGAATCGTCTATATGTGTCTCAAGGAGCCTACCTTAGAAAAATCCTTTTGGAATGACAAGCTTGAAACCTGTTTTCAAACCTCTTGCTTCTCATTATAAGTTGAGTGATGAGTATCTCCTATGACAATGGAGGAACAAAGTTATATGGATGATATTCCATATGCAAACATCACTGGTTATTGATTATGCAGTAATTTTGTACACCCAACATAGCCTATGTTGAGAGTGTTGTTAGTAGGTTCTTGTTAAATGGTAGTGAAGCTCACTCTTAAGCTCTTAGTTGGATTCTTCATTATTTGAAGAGATTGCTTGGAAGAGTTTTAGTTTTTCATGGAGCTAGACAATATGCCAAGGATGGTCCCGTAGAATGTTATGTTGACTTGGACTACTTTATGTGCTTGGACACCTAAAAGTTTCTCATAGGCTGTGTTTAGTATGTATGGTACTGCAGTAAGCTAGAAGGTCAATCTAGAAAAGGTAGTGACTTTGTCAACCACTGAAACAAAGTACATTACCATGACCAAAGCAAGTGAAGGAAGTGTGATAGCTACAAGGTCTATCTAGAGAGATGAATGTGCAAGACATGTTGTTAATGTCTATTGTGGTAACAACAATGCTACAAAGCTACATTTCATAAGATAGGAGATTGCTCGAGGATATGTGAAGGTGATGAAAGTATCACAAATCATAATCCCTCTAATATGATTACGAACCTTCTATTAGGAAGAAAGTTCTTTCATTGCTTGGATTTGATCAAACTAATGGTTGATTAAGCCTGCAAAGGGCTCACTGGTAGCTAGTCATTTTTAGTGAGAAGATTTATGCTATACCAAGTTGGAGATTTGTGAAGATTGTTTCTTTACAATTTTGACGCGGTTCCTAAACTGTCTAACTGCATCAGACTGTCTAGTAGATGTATATCTTCTAGTATCAATATGGATAGTCTTGGTGGAATGTTTAGTCTTTTAATGTCTATTGAGATTAACTATTCGGAGCTCCGCCGCCTAAATGACGTCTTCTTGATTAGTTTAGACGTGTTTCATGATAATTAGATATGGTTATGTTATATATATTACAACACATATCATAAATTACTATTAATTGAGAGTTATTGTTCAAGTATAATAACAAAAACTGTGACAATAGAGCAAGAGTTATCTGAGAGAGAAACTTCAAATTGTGATATCTGTTCATAGTGGATTTTATCTTGGATGTAGATTGAAGTTCGATATTGCTTCAATTGAATCTTATTATTTTTGTGCGATTCTTTCTTGTTCTTCTTTGTATATCTTCTACCTATTTTGTTTGTGATTTCTCTCTATTATCGAATTATCGTTTGTGGTAGATTCTTCTACAGTTAATTTGATTTTAGGTATTCCACAAAATGTTTGTAAGTTGCAGCAATATATGACGTTGGTTGGTTTAGATGTATTCAAGTAGTCATATACACTACTCTTGTTTGAGAGTGAGTCATGAGACGATAGTAAGGTTAGTGTCTTCATGACCAGATGATTGTGTCTAAATCTAGAAACAGTATTTTTACATATTAAAGTGAAAGATTACATGCAATGACTCTCTCCTATATCTTTGCAAAGCTAGGAGCCTCTGGCACTCGGAAGTTAGTTTTCCACCAGACACTTGATTTATTTATTTATTTATTATTTTTTTTAATATGAATGATTGTTTATAAGATATTCTGTCTATGCTATGCAGTCACTCATCTAAATTAGGATGTATAAGAAATCCCTTAGATTTTTAGTTAATGGATTGCCCATGATTGCAATGTTTGTCCTGTTCCACTTCTAAGCATGAATGCTAAAACCATGTGTTAGTGCTGGGAGGAGAGGCATACAGTAGGTAGGATCTGTAAATAGCTGGTAATAGGAGAATAATATTTCAACCCTGGAAATTAAAATGATATATATTCAGTGTTAACAATGGAACTTACAAAGACTCAAAGAAAGGAGACTTAGAGTGGCCCTGAAACTGTCATTGTCTCTTCAAAAACTCTAGTTTTACACAACCTGGATACAAAAACATAAACTGAAAATATAGGGCTTTGTTTGGTTTGTGAAAAGATTATTGTTTTCATGTTCAGTTTCATAAATATTTACAAAAATGATACCTTATTTCCACTTTATTTAGATTTCAAAATTTTGTACAAGAGCTGGTTGCCATACAAAATTTTGAAAGCAAGGATACAGATGGAGAGAAGGTAACATCTGAGTAATTATTTGCATAAACAAAAAGGTTTTCTCAAACCAAACAAACCGTTAGCTGAAACGAAAACAATGACTAGTTATAAGAGACTCGGTTAAAAGGGCTTCTCTAACCGAAGCCAGCCAGTTTTGCTTCCGACAGCAACTATAGCTCAAGTTAATTTGACTAGTTGATCCCTTCTTTCTCTTATTTATATATGCTGTTATCGTAGCCTTTGTTGGTTGTTCATCGCAAATTATACTTTATAGCTACCAGGCATATCATTCTCTTCGTATTTCCCTTCCAGCTGTATACTCTTGAACCACTTTGCACATACAATATAAACGATCAAGTCTATTGATGTCAAGGCAGCTAAGAGGAAGTAAAACCTATCTAGGTGACCTCTGTTTAAGTTTCCAGGGATCCACCCTGGCATGTGATCCTCGGTGGAGATCTTCATAACGATACTAACAATTAAGCTACTTACATAGTTCCCAAGAGAGATGGACGTCATGCAAAGGGCACTTCCAAAGCTTTTTAAACCATCTGGTGTTTGAGCATTGAAGAACTCTAGCTGGCCTACATACATAAAAACTTCAGAAGCTCCGATAAGTGCATATTGAGGAATTTGCCAAAAGATGCTTAGAGAGCTTGTCCCACTGCAGTGGGGGCATCCTGATTTTGCATATTTAAGCCTGTAGCATTCAACTATTCCAGCTGAAACCATTGCCATTACAGCTATAACAAGCCCAATTCCCATTCTCTGAAGCTCAGTAAGACCTTTGGAACTTGTCTTTTTAAGTCGTCCCACTAGTGGATCAATCACTCTACGGTAGAAGAAAATGAAGACAGCTACGCTGAGGATGTCAAAGCTAGACATGCTTGCAGGTGGTATTCTAAAATGGGAAATTGTAGTTTTCATGGCAGCTCCTTGTTCTACAAAAAGAGAAGCCATTTGTGTGAAAACCACTGAGTAGATTATGGTGCAGAGCCAAATTGGAAGAAGTCTTAGTATACACTTCACTTCTTCAACTTGAGTTATAGGACAGAGACGCCAGGGGTTATGGAGGCCTCTTTTTTGGTCTTCTAGATCTCTGGTAGATATAAATGCTGCTCTGTCCAGAAACCTGCAAAGCAGATGACAAATGTCCAATTGATCAATTTTTTATAGCTTGGTAGAATGAAGAATGACACCAATTATTCAGAAAGTGTTTGGTGTTTAATTTTTAAGTTGTGCCATGGTCTAAGCAAAATGATTAATTGATGACATCAATACAGTAAAAGCATTCCATGCAACTTCTGGTCTATAAGCAAAAGGTATTAACATGAATTATATTCAGAAGTATTTAAATACATGTGGTTTCATCTGGAAATAGCTTCTAATACTTACTTGAATCCGTCGGTGTGAAGAATCTTTCTGTTGCCATTAGTGGGAGATTCATTTTCATCCATGACATATAGATCCTCTTCATTTGATGTCGTATGAGCTCCCCATTTCCTTAATGCAGCAACAAGGACTTGGCCGAACCTTGAAAGAGGATTGCCACTTGGTTTGAAGTGTCTATATCTTGGGGTCCCAAGAAGAAATAAAACAAGGGCAGCAAAAGCAGAACCCGCAGACGCCCAGAACCCAAGTGCCCACAATCCTTCATCTTCAAAGTATCCCAGAATTGTGTTTGAGAAGAGTGAACCCAGGTTCAAAGCCAAGTAGAAGTAGCTAAAGAAGGCAACCTTTGAATAACCCTCCTTTGAGTGCTCCTCGTCAAACTGGTCAGCTCCAAATGTGGCAATATTTGGCTGATACCCTCCATTCCCCAAAGCAATGAGATAGATCGAGAGGTAGAACATCCCCATCTCCAAGCTTGAATGTTTCCCACATGAAATAGTTTCATTTCCACAACCTTTCGGCCTAATCAAGGAGAGGTACGATGAAATGGACAAGGACACCAGGCCCTGTTATTTCAAACCAGAATATTAGTTAATTACCCGACGAATGTATTATCTTGAAATTAAAGATGAAATGATATCAAGAGGATATTACTTACTATCACAAAAATGACCTGAAAGACGGCACAAGTTTTGTATCTTCCCCAGTAAGAGTCACTTAGGAAGGCACCCACAAGAGAGAAGATGTATACTGTGCCAGTCCATTTGCTAACACTGTTTGCAGCATCAGCATTGTTCTGCCCCATCACTCTTGTCAGGAATAACACTAGGTTCACTCCTACTCCAAAGAATGCTAAGGTTGCCAGACCTTGGTTCACTGATTGATACCATCAAGAAAATAAACAGTGTCAAAATAGTGTTTATTAGTATTGTAAATAGTGATATTTGAATACACTCACATGCATCCTTGCTTAAGTGGACTAAAGGTGTAACTTGTTTGCGTTATCCCAGTAGTTCTATTAGTCTTTAATTACGTATTTTGCAGATAGACTTTCAAATTGTTGCAAATTCAGCTAAGAAACATGCAAATTTTATTCTCATTTAATTGTTTAACTCATCTATCTAACGTGGTATAAAGGTATGTGCAGAGGGGAGAAATATAGATGTGTTAACATGCATGGATAAATCAATCAGGGTTACCATAACTTGCAAAGAGTGTTGGATCATGTCACTTGACAATATACCGAAGACTGATTATAATAATAAGAATGACAGGTCCATATTTCACTGTGAATGGTGCATTCCCACTAACAAGCATTAGGAGCCACCAAAATAAATATGCACGCATGATATTTAATAATATAATTTTTGGTATTCCAGGTTTTGCTTTTGGAAAGCACACGCTTTTAGTCATTAATGATAATGGTTTCACACACATAAATAACACTTCGAATTTTCTGCTTTAAGTAAATCCTTTTTTTCTAGTATTGTTAATTAAAATATACAATCTGGCATTAATTCTGTAATGAGAGAAGTGTATGAAAAAACTTGGCTACATCAAGTGTTTTGGTTTTGTGATTTTGCCATTTGTTTTCTTAAATTTTAATTTTAGAAGAAAAATATATTGTACTGATAAAATTTATTGAAGACTGATTGGTCGATCTTCTTCGAAAAAAATGTATTTCTGATTGCGACTCATATTTCAGTAGTAGTAGGATGGTGACTTCTCTTTCTTGCATTCCACACACAAACAAAAATCTCAATTTGCATGATTGAAGAATCAGGAATTATCTAAAGCCAACCAAAACAAAAAATAATATTCATAAAAGGGTATATTCTGTATAGTTTAAAATTGAAATTATTTATTTATTATGAAGTATCTTTTCTGTTCTCAACTAAATATTTGTAAATTAATTAAAATTCGTTTTTGTTGGATTCCTTACTATACCATCCCTATAAAAACAAAAACAAAAAAGCAAAAGATATATTATCTCAGCATGTGTGTACTTTTGCATCTAAAAAACAATCACATAATTCTGTATATGTACATGCACGTTACTTATTTGCTCACTTCTCTGCACACACGAAAAAGTCTCAGAACTAACTTAACAATTCCAATATTACTTGGCTGCTTCTGACCTACCAATTTCCCTTCACCTTTAATGGTGTGCTTATGTTATATTTGGAACAAACTTCTGAATAAGTCACCGAGCATTTATCTATTATTCTTCCCTCTTACTATTATACTATCTATATTTCAAAAATAATTGCTAAAGAATCAATAAATTAAGTATTGTTATCAAACATTATACTTTCTACCTGCTGTACTATTAATTATCATTCAAATGTAAATATCAAAATTAATTCAAAATACTTGAAATGATATTAATTAAAATATAATAAGCAAAAAATAATTAAAAATATATATAAACATACCAGCAAGTTCTCTTATAGTAAGTAATGTTAACACATCTTCTAACACTCTTTTTAATTCAGACCATACGTGTTAAAATTATTAAAATTATAAATGAGAAAGAGAACCTTATAGTGATTAAAAAAGAAATATATTAAAAAGTATGATGTTAATATATTTGTCAATGAACTGAGTGTGTATTTACCAAATGTATAGTTAACATTGCTTACACACATTGGTTGGTTCATGGTCATACATCCATTGTTAAGGACACGTGGCAACGACCCACGTCATGCAAGATCCTAAAACTGGTAACGTGTCAGGAACGTATTCCCTTAAAATGCATGCTAATTTCTTCACTCTCCCTCTCCTTTTTCAATTATTGTGTTCTTTTATCAGTATTCAGAAACCTCTGTCTCACACGACTGGATCAAGAAAGAGTATCACTAATCCAACAAGATATATAGTGAGCTGGAGTAGAATTTTCAGCCAGGAATTTAAAACCTTTGATTTTTTGTAAATTGAATGGAGCACGAGGTTCCTGCATTTAAGATGTGTCCTTTTCTACTGATGAAACTGATAGGATGACGAAGAAAAGCCTTGTTTGTTTCTGAGAACCATCCTAAAGGCAAATTCTAGAGTTCTTTCACTGATAAGCTATCTAACATACACACATTTATTCATCAAATTTTATGCTAGCTGGACAAGGTTCTTCAAACTTCTACGGCTCCAACTTGTGCCACGAGTCACCCCTATCATCAGCTGCTACTACACTTCACGTATCTATCATCAGATACTACACTTCACGTATCTTTCTCTCTCTCACACAATTCATCATCTTGTAATAAGCTCAAATCAATAACACGTTTGTTCGTTCATAAGATTTAAGTCATTTCATGCATTACAGAAAGAAAAAACCATGAAACATAATCAAAAATGAATTGTCCTGATATATTTATATTTGGAACTTACATAGCACTATGGTTCCAGCAACCCATCTCCCAGATTTGGCTCTGATTGCCGGACGACCATGCCAATCAACACTTCCATCAAGAGTTAACTCTTCTGTGTCATCTTTGAACTTTACCTGCAGATTGATTTCAACATTTAAAAGAAATGACACATTTTCCATAGATATGTTTACAAAATCATGAAACGCATGGTAGAGAATGCATGCATGCAGTTAGCCGCATATCAAGGAAGTATATATAGAAAAAAAGAAGGGAAAAGGGTAAGCTGATATATATAAGGAAGAATTTGAAGTTTGTAAGTACATATATATACCTCTTTGGAGAGTTCTAAGCAGGCCATTGGAGATGTGAAAGTGATAAAAGTAAGAGAAAGTTGTGGTAAATTCTCAACCTGCTATGGAATGCAGGTGAGAGAGGTGAAGCAGAGGAAGGTGTTAATATGAGTGAAGGCTTTTAGAAGAAGAATGAAATTTACAGATGATGCAGAGAGGTTCGGTGTATCCAATAAATAGGGGAAGCAAAGATCGCTTCAACGGTCCAGATTTCAGAGTACAGAAGTGGGGACATCCCACGTGTCATCGTCTATTACTTTATGAAAACATATATAAAATACACTCACTTTTTTTCATAAATTATATGAATACTTTATGTACAATAATTGTCACATTAATATATATATATATTAATAACCAATGAGAACAAAAATGAAAAAAATATATATATAACATTTTTTAAAGAAAGAATTCGGGTGAAGTGAGTTTTAAGATTTTACTGAGATAATTCCATACTACAGAACTCAAAGAATCTAATTAATATACTTACAAATTATTCATCAACGTATAAATGACACTGAGGAGGTTCTTATTGGATATGCATCAGTCTCTTATCATATGAAGTTGTTGGTTATAACTTTATAATAGTTTTTTATTTCTCTTTTCCCAAATTGTTTGATGTAATAATACATGCACTCCAGACATCCACATATTATTTTCTTTTTGATTTTTTGCATTGAAATGATAAGAATAAATAATCATCAACAAACTCATTACACGCTGAAAAGCTGATTTAATATCTCAGATGATGTAAAAAATATAAATTGATTCCTTAATCTTATCATATAATATTACAAAACTAAATCTTATGACAATTAAAACTCTATCATATTTAAACTAAGATAAAAAATTTCGATTTAAAAAAAAAATTAGAATTTCTCATACTTTACTTAATTAACCATTCAACTAATTGTTCATAAAGAGCATAATTGTTGAATTATTTTTTTCGACCATTTAAGAAAATAAATATGTATTATAATATTAGGTGGTTAATTTTATTTTAAGTAAAAATTGACTAAAATTAAAATAATTACACTTATACCAAAATCAAAATCAAAATACAGTGCATATGAAATGGCAGCTACCAATAAATGCAAAGAATTTCTTTTGGACTGAAATATACGGCAAGTCGATATCATATTTAGCACCCACATAATTATTTTTTTTTAATTTTCTTTAATTTTTGTTATATCTTTATTTTCTCCTTTTAATTTATAGATATATTTTAAGTAATTTATTAGAATATTGGTATTTTTATTGCTGTTAAAATATTTATTAATAGCTAGCCTTTAAAATAAGTATTGCAGCCTCTAATAAACTGTTGAGTGGAAACTTATGAGTATTGGGTAATATATCAATAAAATCTTGTTTTTAAAATGATAAATTACTCAATTGTTTTTATACTTTCAATTTTATAGTTCAAAAATCGTTTGATTTTTTTTTTTTACTTTTCAACAAAGTAAATAAATCCTTATTTATGTTTGTTTTCCATTAAGAGAAAAGCTATAAAATTACATAAAAAGTATTAAAAATCAAATATAGAATATTATCCAGAACAAGATTATAAAATTCAACTATAAGTAACGTCTAACCTAATGAAAATAAACGCCGAATTTAAATAATTAATGAATGTTATGACCAAGCATTATTCCCTCGTGTGGTCAATTATTAGTAGTTATTGTTTGACGTTTAAGGTTCTTAATTGGCACTGTTTATTTTAAGGTTAGACATGATTCATTACTTTTAGAATTGATAACTAGGATAAGTTTAGACTAATTTCGACCATATAATTATATTGAAACACACATTTTATAAGAAGAATGTGATAATTAATTTTCTATTTGTAAAATAGAGGTTGGATGGAACGACACTTCTCTCATTCAAACTGAATTGGATTAAAAAAATTGTAAACTTTAGTAAATGTTGGTTAGTTGGATTATTTACCAATTTATGATAAAAAAAATTGAAAAAAAAAACCTTGATTTAGTAACAATAGTCAAATACAATTAAAAAAAATTTGATATGAAAAAATATGACCCACAAATTTCCTTTTTTTCCTCTTCAATTCTCCTTTTCTCTCACTCCGCTTCTCTCAACTCACACTTGCTTCTCCTTCTACTTTTTATATTTTATTTAGTTGTTATTTAAAATTATCATTTAATATTTGTGTTTAGTACGCATATAATAATATTAATATTTATAATTATCATCGATCACATATTATATATATATATATATATACATATATATTAATAAAATACTTTTTTTCATAATTATTTTATAAATATGAAATTTAGTTTCAGTTTTCATATTAGAAAAAAGTAAATTAAGGAAGAAATAAATAAAACTAAAATGTTGCAACTTTTTTAAAATCGAATAATTCAACTTATTAATCAATCAACTCGTAGTAAAGTAATAATAAAAATAAGTTTTATATTAACTAAGGCTAAGAACTCATTTAATTAAATATCGATTTAAAAATTAGTGATGTTACTTAGAATTAGTCTTTAAAAATCATATTAATGAGTCGCCATGTATAATTTTATAGCTGACGCATGTATAACCCAAATTTAACAATATTGACTAATTAGTGTTAACTGTTAACCAGTGTTAAATATTTATTTTCTTATAATGACACTTAATATAAATATTTCGTAATTTTACAACCATTAGGGTGAGATTTCTAAACTAATATAATTTTAGAAAGAATTAAATAGATTTAGATTGACATAAACTATTTTTGTTTGAATTATATTGTGAATATTTATACTATCATTAATTCTTGATAATTTATCATTTGTATGTTTTCTATATAAATATAATAATAATTAATACATGGTCAGATGACATTAATTATATATAGCTAAAGTGTTAAAAGTATATGGGTTTTATATTATATGTAAAGAGAGATACTTTATTCCAATTTCCATATTATAATTAATATAACTTTTGTATGTAAATGTAAATAGAGAAGCTTTATATAATTATGTTAGTTATGCCATGAATTAAAAAGTCACATAAACTAATCATCTTGTGGACGAGTATATTTAGTTGATAAAATACCATAATGGAATTTTATGGTTAGTTTGAAGGAAAAAAGAATAATAACGTAGAGACAAACGTGTCATACATGGACAGCATACACAGAGAAAAATACTCATCCACATGGAATTTAATTTGCACATGTTTGGTGGCAGCAGTGTCTTAAACAAATAACAAACATTATGCATGCATATTCACCCAATTAATTGTAATGTTAATTAATAATTTTATATAAACACCAGCTTTTATGGACACAATCACTAAACAGAGAAAACAGTAGTTAATATGCTTTTGTCATTTCTCAATTGTCATTTTAATATGCATATATTAAAATAGTTATCGTACTACAACTTATATAATATAATAAGTTTAAATTTTATTATTTTCCAGTAAAAAAAATATTCTCAAGAAAAGTTTGTTAGCTATGAACTTTAAAACATTTGTTATAAAAGTTAACAGCTTTATTATGCATTGCAAAATAGTATTGTGAAAAATATCTTGTATTATATCTTTTTCTCTCATCATATTCTTCTTTGATTCTATGCCTCTAAAGTATTTATCAATTTTTGCTTTTGACTCATCTAAAGTTGATATCTTCGATTCATATTTTTCAAAACAAATGACAATTTCATTGTACAATTCTTTCATCTCAAAGTCCTTACTAAGAGTTACACTCTGTTCACTATACTTAGGTGTTTGTCAACATGACCTTGGATGGTTTACGTCTCTTTCATACTTTGCACCTTAAATTCTCTTATCAAGTTTAAAGTTTGCAAGCCTCTAGCTAGTTTTTTCACCAACATGATGTTTTGATTTGAGATGCTCCCCATGACTTTTCCAGACTTTGAATTCAAATTTTGTAAATATTATTTTTAATACAGTTGAAAAGAAAATTTTTTAAATTTAGTCTTCCTTGTCTTCATGCCTTATTTGAGCTAAGATCAGATTTTTAAATAGCTCAAAAACATCAAAATCCTCTTCCAGTGCATATAAAAAAATCTAGTGCTTCAAGAGGAGTCATCCTCATAGTCCATAATTGATACTCTTCACTATAAAAAGTGAATACTTTCAGTATAAAAATTGAATGAAACGTATGTGTGATATCTCCTTCAATTGTTATTTCTCTTAGATTTCTCAAGATAATAACTCTAAATACTAATTTGTAGTATTTATTATAAAATTGAGAAAAATATTAGAAATGTATAAATTTTTAATATTTTATTAAAACACTCCATAATAACATAGTTCATAACACGTTACAACATTTTATAGACATGATAACCCTAATTGAAAACTTAATACTCAAAATGTAAACAATTCAAAGAAATCGCTACTAAATAGAAAACTAAACAAAACCTCCGGTTATATTAATTTTGTGTATAATTAATTAGTCCACAATCTTTCAATTAATCTAGAGATTAAACTGTGCCACAAGATTAAATTGTTGTTCATTAAACTTTATTTTCACAGAAGGCAAAGAATCAGAGTTTATGCTCCCTTGTTCTCTAACAAAAACAAAAAAGATCTAGTCAGCTATATGAAATGAGATTTTGATTTTGCTATACTCATCTAACCAACGTGCATAAAAAAACTATAGGAAATAGTCATAATTTAGGTATATGCAATAATTGTTTAAAGCTATTTGCTCTTTTCTTGTTTTCCGTCTGTAAAACTAACTAATCCCTGCATCTCGCTATCGTACTATTTCAGAAGAAGGATGCTAATTATTCCAGGGAATAAACACAATCACGTTTCGTTTTGCGATTTGCTTGTTATAGATTCAGTGTTCAATTATTATATGCGATACGATTCCATTAATATATGCCTCGACAAAAGCGAGGTTTACAATTGTAACATTCCAAGTGTTTTGTTTCCCAAGCCAATGGGAAACTGTATATGTATGCCAAATTGAATACAAATTCTAATTTATTATTATATAAACATATCAGACATTCCTTGCCAGCTTCTGAATGCAGTATTAGTGTGATCGGGTCACATCTTATCAAACACAGCAAAGCAACTTGTGAATTACGTGCATTATTTTATTATTTAAACATCTCATATACAATTTAACCATAGATAGGAAAAGTATATTCCATCAAACTCCTATTGCAATAATTCTTTTGCTTTAAAACCATGATTCCCAGCCAATATAACCAAAACAAAAGAGTTTCAAAAGTTCTGTGTACCAAACATAGAGTTTCAAAAGCAAATAACTTCTCCAATTAATCCCAATGTGCATTTAAACAACCCTTCAGTAGTATCATTATCAGCCCAAATTGCCTTCTGTTGCCAAACTAAAAACAGAAAATATTGATTGTAGTGTTCATTTCATATTCTATAATGTGAATGATATATATATATATATATATATATATATATATATATATATATAAGCAAACGAAATTTCTAACCAGTGTGGCGATTTTTGTATTTAATAACAATAACTGGTGACTGCACAACTACCTGTACAATAGCTACTGTCACATAAGCACAAAAACATTATAAGATCATTGAAAAGAAATTGTGAAATATAAGATATTACAATAATGTCTGTCGCTATAGAACTGAAAAGTTCGGGAGTGTTAGAGTTGAGTACTAGTGTGCGTCTGTGTGTGTTATATAAGCATGTTTATTAAGAAAATATTAATTGCAAAACTTAATTACGTAGTGTGAAAAGATTATCCTTTATGTTATGTAGATTATATATAAAACAAATTTATTAGAAGGCATATGAACAGTTTATAGTTATTAAATGAGATTTCAAAATAAATTTAAACAAATAATTTTGATTACTTGTGACATTGGCTGATAAAAACATTTATCAAATAAGTGGATACATCAAGGAAAATGAATACTAAATAATTTTAATCTAATTAATAATTTTGAGTTTGATTAACAATTACACACCAAAAAAGAACCCATGAAGTTTACCAATACGTAAGTTGATGCATCGACTCAAAATATAAACTTACCAACCTAGTTAATTAGTATTTAAATAAAAAAAAAGTTGTGATAAATGGCTCTTTTTTTAACTTAAGCCAGGTTCCTTGTACCTTCCCTTCATCCATCCCTAGGTTTGATTTGAGAAACAAATTAATTTCTTTTTTTCAGTGTCAAGACAAGAAGTACATTGATGACTCTCGTAGCTAAGAGAAAGCTCGAAAAAGTCCAAAAGAGAAGGAAAAAATATTGTTCGAAAAGCTGTTTTCTGAGGAAAGAAAAATATGATGCATGCTGCAACTAGCATATTAGGTCAATATGCAGTATGTATCAGCATCATGTACAACAGTGATGATATAATCAACTTGAGTTATTGCTCCTCTTATGATCAATCTCCCCTACCCCAAAAACAAATCGAGAACAAGTGCGTGTCTTATTTGCCAACTTGATCTTCTCAGTAAAATCCAATTCTAGCATAATTTTTGTTCAGACATTGCATTAATGCAATATCCAACCTACTCACTAAGCTAAGAACATCATCACATGCCTTTAGTGTTGATTTTGTTATATATAAATATATATGTGTGTGTGTGTGTGTTGGTAAATGAATATTAATTTTTAGCTACTGCGTGTAGACATGTTAGATTCATTTCTTTCCAAGGAAATCTCTTCCCACGTCTCATTCAAAGAGCATTTGTGCACAAGATGTCAAGTCTACAAAGTAAAAGAAGCTTTGAAACTGACGCAGGCGACCAAACAATACTACAATCTCACCCTTTTGTCACAGGTGGAAAATGATATAGAAAGAAAGGGTTGATGATAAAGGAAATGACCATTGATTAATATCACATTTTTTTGTGTGGTGCAATCCACAAAGAACAGATAATAAACTTAGTGCAAGAGTAACAAGTCAATTTTGTTTTAAAGACCCTTTAGTTGAATCCACTATAGCCAGCTAGCTATTCTGTTCATTTTATTTTTTTCAACATCTGCTTTTAAAAGACGATGCCAAAATGAAAGGTGAAGATTGTTGAAGTAAGAAGAAGTTAGTATGATAAATATGGCGATGAGAATATTAATTCACTCACTTTGGCTGTGAAATGGAATAGCTCGTATTGTGTCTGTATGTAACTGACTTATCAACAGCAACTCCATAAAGCAGCATACATTGTGGATTTTCTCACGCAATAGAGCACTACGTAGATGATTCATCCACAGCCCTGCAATAAAAATCTGTGTCTTATCACTGATTTTTTGCACCATAAATTTATTGTATAAAGTCTAGAAAAACACTTGATGCCATGTAGTTTTTCTACATAAATTATTCTAAAGTCTATTTCAACAGTCAGATCCCACCATTGCATTCATGAACATCAACATCGTGACCGAAGTTTTTAGGATTTGGTGGAACAATCTCGAATGTATCATGAGGATTGGATGGGTGAAGAGACAGTGACCTGTTTTTAGTCCATGTTGACAGCCACACTTGTAAACTTTCATTGGTTGCCCTTCTGTGGCTTCTTCTGTTTCGCATTTGTCTCAAGTTCGGTCTTAACAGGACAAGTCAAATATTTTACTGTTGCTGTTTCAATCTTTGGATTCACTTATCACTCTTCTCGATATGCTATGCTGCTCATATTTCAAATACTATTACCACATTGCTATATATATACTCTCTCTTCTTCATATATAGTGGAACAAATTTCATGAACTGTGCTTCATCGTATTACACTATGCCATGAATTAATCTCCAACACGTGTTTGTAGACTAACAAGGAATAATTGATTTGGGTGTTTTGTTTCATAATGATGATACTTAGGTTTCCTCAACAATATACATCCCTTTCCTATATTTTGGCCACTGGGAATAAATCCTATTTTATTATTTCAATACTTTAAAAATATCCACGAATCTTGTCCTTTAATTTTCTGAAACGTCATTTGGTATTTTAAGCACAAAATTAATGACACAATAACAATAATCTATTACAAATTATCTACATTTATATTTATAGAGTAGCTAATGTTATTCACTATTGTTCTGACTTAAAATCAAAATGATAAGTATTAATTTCTTTTATTCTGATAAAATATTAAATATATTTAATATTTTTCTACAAACATATATATAATTAATACTTAGAAATATTTATAACCATACTTATAGAAAAGTATAGCAACACTCACGGTTGCTTAAACGAGTGAACATATTATGAAATTAGCAGTGATACATTGAATTGGTCTACAACACATATGTTGTTAATAATAGGAAATCATTAAACAATTTGTGTTGGAAAGCATTAGTGTTTCCATCTTAATGGTAGATTTTGATTGATTTGATCTCAGGAACAAAGCCTATCTTAGTCTTTGAAATTGTAAACACCTGTTGTGACACTTTAATTAGTAGTACAGTATTAGAATGACAAGAAAAGATGAAGTGAAAATAATATATATATTTTAATCATTTTCCCATGAAAAAAAGTTTTAAGAAAAATTTAAGAAACTTTTGTATTATTTATAAAATAAGCAACAACAACTTTATTTAATTAACCTTAGTTTCTCTTTTGTTTATATATGTTTCCATAGTTCCATCAAGCAGCCAATGAAACATCCATTATCATATTATATGTGAGCACTGACAATTAAACTAAATAAAACCAAATTTAAATCCCTCATTGGATGAGAATATTTAGAAGAATACGAATTTAAAATGTTTTATAATAAAATATAATTTTTGGATAAACTTTAAAAGGAATTTAAACGTTAAAAATTTATGGAAGTAAAAAATTTAAATTATCTTTTCTGAATATTTGTTTTTTTTTTCTCTTTGTACTCTTTTTTCAGTTCAGTCAAAGTCAGAGTATCATCAATTTGACAATAGTCTAAAATTTCTTGATCAACGTTAATGCAATTTTTAGACTGATGATAAAATTTGAATTATCAAGTGGAGTTCATCACTGTTATTTTTTATAACGTGAACTAAAGAAACTTTTAAAAACACATACAAATTATTTTTTACCAATGTCATTTGATATAATTTTTCAACTTATGAGTCCAAAAGTTACTAAAAATTACGTGACCGGTGACATAAAAAAAATACTTTTGTCAGTGTCAACAAAAAATATTGTAACCCCAACTTGGTTGAAAATAATTCTAATAGATGTAAAAAGAGATACTCTTGTCAACATCAAATTAAAAAATCTTGATATATTTTGATCGAAAAATAATCCAGATAAAAACATTTTCAACTTACATTTTTAATAATTAATTTTTTATATTTGATAAGAATTAAAATATTCTATTAAAAAATAAATAAATTTAATTTATATTAAACAAAAAAAAAGTGAAATAAATTAAACTTAATATATTTAGAATTTCAAAATATTATGAAGTTTTCCCTGTGTACGTCAATTATCTTCTAAATTATCATTTTTAGTAATAAATTAAGTATGTATATTTATAAGAATGTTAATAATTTTTATTAAATATATAAAAATATTTAAAAATAGTGAAATCAACTTGCACCACGTGTTACAAATTGGAAGATGAAAAAAATGTATATTTCCATATTGCAAAAGGAAATATTTTTTTTAAAATAGTAATAAAAGTGAAACACGTGCTATATTTTACATTTTTTTTTGTATTAATCTCTTGATAAAATATATAAATATTATATCAATATTTTCTGGTTTACATAATGAAATCAATAATATTGCTGCATAAAATCTCTTGATAAAATATCTAAATATTGTATCAATATTTTCTGGTTTACATAATGAAATCAATAATATTGCTGCATAAAATAAGAAATTGTTTTTCTCAAAAACATAAATGACATAGAAGTTTCCTAGTTAACAGTAAACATTAGACCTTTTGTTGATATTGCGTTGGCTAAAGTATATAAACAGAAAGGACAAAATTTTGATGTAAGTGTTCTCAATTTCATATTTTGTGGTTGCAAGTCTAAGACCTGTCTCTTCTTATCTTTAAACATACCCAAAGACCCAATTATTGCTCAAGAAAATTTCAAACTGATAATACAATTCAATACAATCCATGAAACCCTACCCAGTTGGCTTCAATTATGGCAAACCACACTGAAAATTGAAAGCAGAAACTCAACAGTCACATTAACTAATTTGAGTTGCCTGGGTGTAATAGTAGTGTGTCATATATATCTTCATTTTTGCACTTTGTAAAAATACCCTTCTACCATTGTCTTTCATGGGTCTAACAATGAGCACGTAAGGCTTAATATGAGCCATGAAAGGAAACATTGAACTAATTTTGAAAATGAAGTTTGCTCTTAGTGGAGAACAGAAATCCAGCCACAAGAATGGATGTGCCAGTGCCCACCATCTTTCTTTTCAGTTAGGTCATTTGGATACTTATCACACTTTTTTCACTTTTTTTTATTATGTCATGCATCAAAAACGTCATATTCATGCTTTTAGGCATGGAATTCAATTACACTTTAAACCTAATAAAAGAATAAAAATAAACAATTTTTAAATGATTTTCATTTCAGCTATAGATATCTAACAGGGAAAAGCTGCTAACTACACCATAGGTGAGAATCTTCATCAAAATTTGTCAGTACAGTTGTTAATTATTGCAGTTTTCAATCTTGAAACTTATCAAGTTTTGAGAGGATTTTTTAACCCATGGTGTATGCAGTTGCAGAGTTTAACATGGATCTTCTGGTTTAGGCAGTATTTGTTTGATTCCAAGAGTTGGACCAATTACAGATCAGTTGTACATATATAGCTTTGGTAGGTCTTTTCCATATATATTCCAACAAGTTACCATTCATTATTTAATTCATATTTCATTGACTGCAAAGTCATTTTGTATCATAACAGAGAATAGTAAATGCGTGTGTGGTCCTAAAATGCACAAGATTTGGTGTGCATTTGCAAATCAAGAACAAATCTAATTTTGGATTAAATTTAGATTGGTAAGCCAAGTGGGTTGGTGATCTGGAAGGTCAACTATGCACACAAATTATCCTAATTTAACCCTTGCCATTCATGATGTGCCAAGGTAGCACTAATTAATTGGCAACAACAATCTCTTCCATGAGAAATATTAGAAAAAGCTGTGAGTGATGATGACTGCTTCTCTGTGCTGTGTTTTGTCTGTATACAATAAGGGAGCAAAGAAGGTATTAATGACTTGAGGGACTTTGATTCATTGTGGTTTTAAGTACATCAAATTTGTGCCAAAAGAAGAGGGATCGATGTGGGGCAAATAAGAGTGCCTGAAACGCTTCAAACTCTCCTCTCTTTCATTCCTTCAAGACTAGAAAAGCTTCTAAATGAGGGAAACTACAGTTTTTATCACTGCATTATTTCAGATGTAACACTTTGTGGTCCTGCATCATCCTCCAACCATTGTAATTACTAAAATGGACAACTATTGCATAAGCAATATATAATGGGATTGAGATCAAGGGACAATAATTACAATAAAGAAATTTAAAGTGCCATTTTGTTACATAGTTCCTTCATGTAAAACATATGTTGCATTATCATATAATGGTTGTATTCTATCCCTTATTCGTTGCTTTTTATTAGCTTTTTTTTCCATTTTATGGAACTTTAATGCAGGCTACCTAACTATCGGAGTGATTGCTTTAATTTGAATATATATATATATATATATATATATATATATATATATATATATATATATATTAAGATGTAAAAGGCAAGAAAATTAGAGTTGGAAGAAAACATGAGTCTATTTTTAATGTGATGTTGTGAATGATTAAGAAAAGCACAATGTGGGTGGGTTGTGTGTCTAAGTTTGAGCTTTTTTCTTCACCTATCCATTGTAAGAAAATAGAAACTTCTCGACTTGTCTATCAACAAAACTTATGAATAAGCAAAGCACTGATTGCTTTCTAATTAATAAGCTTACTATATTATTCATACACTTGATTTGGATCTTCTACTAAATTAGACTGCATATATAGTCATTGTGAGATACTTTAAAAAACGAAGTTCTGAAAACTTGTATTAATTTTTTCTTTTAATTATCTCTTGACATTCAAAATACATGTGCATGCAAATGCAGTTAAACCTTCCTATTGGGATGAAAAATTGCAAACAAATAAATAAATGAAAAAACAAAGTGAAAACATTTGATTCCCACCACAGCGACAGCATTATTACTAATTTGATTATAAAGAGAATACTCATGTTTTGACAGACAAGAAACCAAAAAAAAAAATACTCATTACTCCGAATTGTATTTAGAAAATAAAAATTAAAAACTTGATTTTTCGTGCATGGTTATATGATCAAATATAATTTTCCGTATAAGCATAACAATAATAACATTAAGGTCTAATTTAAAGAAAGAAATGGGTTAATGAGAAAACAGATACATAATTCGTGGGATAAAATTAGAAGTCAATAGTGAAAACACATGCGATTCATTTTTTTTTTATCATAATAAAAAAATTATTATTACTTATAATATTATTATTATTATTATTATTATTATAAAATTAAACATAAATCATTTTTATGGTTTTATGTAAATAGTTTATATTTTTTTATAGATAGTTTTATAATTAAAAATGATTAAATTTTAAAAAATGATTAAACTAAAAAATAGTTAAATTTAAAGAAACAGTAAAATTAATAAAACAATTATTTTAATTTTAAAAACTTTTACTTAAAAGATAAATTTTAAAAACAAATATGAACAATGAAAATGATACTCTTCTTTGTTTATAAGTATGGATAAGACGCATGCATATATTTATATAATGGAATTATAATTAGTTAGATAAAAATCTAAATACAAAGAAGATTTATTTTTAACTGTTTTAGTGTACACAATTCTTTATTATTTTTTATTAATATATTTTATTTTTTAATTGAAAATATCTTTTTAATTCAATTAACTATTTCTAATGTAAAAATTATATGATAATTTTTCTTTTATCTCGATAAAGAAAAAGTGAATAGATTGAACATTAATGTGCACTAAAAAAATCTATTACTTACAATTCAAATATGTAGGTAAGTCACAAAATTTTTAGATAATACAGTGTTATTCAGTAATAAAAATCTGTAAGTAATATTGTCGTAAGAAACACTATTTATAGATTTATGTAAGTAATTACATATAAATATTTGTAGGTAATTATTTATTTTTTAGATAATTACTTACAAAAACATCTATGGATAATTATTGCATAAAATACAAATAATTATATATAAAAAAATTCGTAAGAAATTATTTACAAATAAATTCGTAAATTAGATAAAAAAAATTAGACTAATTCATAATTTATTTAATAACATATCTTTATTACATTAAGATCTCAATCCAACACATGATATCAGAATAATAATTATTGATCACAACTTTCTCAGTTAAATAATACAAATTCAATAATATATATATATATATATATATATATATATATATATAACTCTACGTGTAGCATTAAAAATTCAATTTTCAATTCACTCAATCAAATATATAAATTAATATCTCTTATCTTTTAAACAATTCTAAAAACATCGATTCCTTTAATTTCACAAGATGTTGTATCTATTTATAGAAACTTGCAAGAATAATTAGATATCACTATGATTACTCATCGGCATGAACTCATATTGATAACTTAAATAACACGTACAAAAACAAATATTTCATACAAAGATAAATAGATTGAAAAAAAAATAGGCAAAAAAACTAACAAAGAAGAACAAATAAATTAATCAATCCAAATTAAATAACTTTGTTGCAAAAATAACTCAAACGGTCTCAAATTTTTAAACATACGAAAACTCCTAAAAAACAAATTAATTAACTATAGAAAAATAAATTTTAAATAAATAATATTTTAAAATAAAAAAAAATTATAACAAAACTATTTAAACTAATCTTTTTAATAATTAAGTTTCATTATTTTAAAATCGCTGTGAATTTTAAAATACTATTTTTTTAGTCTTTAGATTTATGTATGAGAAACAAATATTTAATTTAATTAAAAAGATTGAGAAAAGGAGTTAACTTAGTTGTTTTAATTTTCAATTTGAATTTTATTTCAGACATTCGTAAAATTAGTCCGTGTAAGTTGTAAATATATTTAATGACATTAACCACTTAATGATTTTTTCAAGTAATAGAAATGGATTTTACAATTAATGATCCAATAATTTTGTGTCTTAGCAAATTTTATTCTATTTAGTTGCTTCAAAAGTAAGTCTACTGTCTGGTGTTTTAATTAGACTTGATTAAAATTTAACTACCAAATATATTTAAATATTTTTAATCAAAATTTGTATTAAAAATTTGTTGTATTTAATTTAATCTTTTTTCTTAAGTACATTCTCGTTTCGTTTCTTTTAACTCATCAATTAACTTACTCTTAAAAAAGAAAAAAAAATTAAACATTACAAAAAATGAAAATAATAATAACATCATCCTGTTAATAATAATTAAATAATAGGATACTTAAATAAAATCATTTGAAGTAATCAATACCTAAATAATTTTCCTATATTACTTACAATCAATACAAAATTTTCTTTATACATACATGTATAAAAAATTTCAACATAAACTATCTAATCACTACGTCAACTCTTGCGTTTAATGACTCAGTTAATTCATCCACTTTCAAAAATAATGAATCTTTTTAATACGTTTCACAATAAATTATAGTTACAAAAAATATGCTTTGGAAAGTCGTTATGTTTCTTGCAGTTAGGAAAAAAACATTCTTATAGATATTTTTCATTTTCTAATCTAAATTTTTATTTTTAAAATTTCCCTACAAATAGTTTCAAGTAGTATTCAATTATAAAAGTAAAAAATCCTACAGCATGGATGTACAATATTTTCAAATTTTGAATTAGCTAATAACCGAAGACCATTTTGGTCCTGCAAATAAAAATAGAGGCATATGGAAATGAATTTCTCAGCCCAATAAGTAGTTGGGTAAAAAGCCCAGTAGCCATGAGCACTTGTATATGGGCCACGGCGTTGCAACCTCCACCAAGAATAATTAACGGCGCAATTTATTTTTATGCCAATTTTTTTTAAGCTGAAAAAAATATTTCTCTCAATAACAAATAATTATCACTATGAGTATTATAAAATGATTACAAGAAAATATTTACAAGCTATTATTTTATTTTCCTTAAAGTCATCAAGCCTATTCTCTCTAGATCCATTTTCTTCTCCGTGAAAGCCCTTTTGGTAAGTGTTTTTCTTCATGTTTTTTTTTTCCTAATTTTTAGCTTGTTGTAAAACTTTCATCAAAATATCTTCTTCCCCCTAATGAACCGTAACTAGTCATTTTCCTACTAATATGAAAATCTTGCTCATCTAAAAAATACAAATAGAGGTTTGTTTTAGTGTCAAGGTGCCAAATATAAATGGGGGAGCATAGACTACAAAAGTGTACGATTCATGGTTGAATTGCTCTTTTGTTTTCATCATTTTCCTAAAATCCTTGAGTAGTAACAATTGTAGTATATGATATCATATTTGTCAAATGCCACTGTCATGTCCTCTCTATATCACCTTTTTCAACTCTACTTTTTCCTTTTTCTTATTTTTCAAATAACAAAATTTTGCATATATTATCTTTCAAATAATACTACATATTCGATCCAATCCCATTTTTCTATGGCAAATATAACAATTGTTACATATCAATACAAGAAGAGTATAAAGAGTAAAATAAATAACAATTGTTACATATAAATATAAATAAATATAAGAAGAGTATAAGGAGTAAAATAATTGGTAGGTGACTATATTATAAAAGAAAAATTGGACAATGAAATTGAGACAAGATTCAATTGAGGATGTCGTGTCGATGACATTCCATTTGAGTCTTCATCAACTCTATTTCTCAATATAGACAAACTTATTGAAGGTTCATCTTATTTTATTTTGATTCTAATTAATTTACTTCAAGCACATAGACATGTGTTAATTAATTATAAAGAAATACACAATTTCATTGAATAAGTCTTACTTTAAAAACTATATATATATATATATATATAAAATAAATTCTTTTCTCCTCCATATTATAATATTTATAATCATATAAAACATATGAGATTCATTTTAAAAGTAAGAACAAATTGAAAAAACTAATATATGTATAATTTATTTTTTATTACAAATAAAAAAATTGAGGAGTACTTTTGAAATATAGAAAAACACTAGAAAAAAAGAAGGGTTTAATAATGTTTTAAATTATTTCGCAAATCAACTCTTAATGACTATTGCAGGGATTAGATGGTCTGCAATAATTGTTAGACGTGTGTATTTTCAACAAAGTATTTAGGAAAATGCTTTAAATAAAAGAAGCAATAACACAAGTATTTTTATATTAGTTTACTCAATCCTACATCAAGTCTTTCTTAAGACCTCTTAAGGGTTCAATAATCTTATACAAGATTACAAACGAGTACAAACCACTTATGGTATATATAGAGTATTATCAACCATTCTTTATTTTCAAGTATTGTTAACCACTTTTGGTTCCCCTAATCAACCTGACTAGTCCAAGTTTAACCACTTTAGATATCAATCCTAGACAACATGCTAGAACGTTTAACTCAACTAAGTTAAAGAATACAAGTGTTTTAATTCACTTCTGAATATCAACACAACAAGTGCTTTGATTACAAGTACAATTTCAAGAAAGTGGGTTTTAAAGCCTAACTTAACCCTACAAAACCGGCTTGTAAGATGAGGTTTGCACCTCACTTATATATTATAAATTGGTCTTATCTCTAGTCGATGTGGGACTTCCAATAGATAGTTGTACACAAAGTTGACTTGCAGATAGATTTCATAGCCTTTTTAGATAGTTGGTTAGACTCAAGTCTACATTGTAGACTAACCGTGCTTTATTAGCATTTTATTTCATAAGTAGCTTGTACGATCTTTTAGAGCTAAAAGCTTTGAGGAAACATTCAAAAAATGTCTTCCTATCTCTCAACGTCTTTTTAATTTTTGTGCATAGCTTCTGAATAAAGCTTGGTGATGTCATTTCCTGCACATAAAAAGAGAGCAATGCATGCAAGCAGAGAAACACTTGTTCGTACATCATTAAATGTTTTAAATGTTGATGACCATTAAGTGTGTTGCACATTTAAATCACATTGACGCAATTCAACATTGTTTAATAAAAGCATGTTTAAAACATTTGATTATTGGATACATATGATATAATCTTTAAACGCTTGTTTCACAAAGTTGTCTAGGCTTCATTACATTGTTTGTCAGAACTATCGTTTAGACGCTTTATCTTTTTGTTTAGTCGCTATAATGTTTAAACACTTTGTTAAGAGTTATATAACGTTTAGCACTTTTTATGTCATGCATCATAGGCAGTTGAGATGTCAGATATTCATATATCTTTTGATATCGTTTAACACGTTACACTGATATATCAAATAATTCATACTCTCAAACACTTAGTGGCTCAACACGTTTGGATGTTAAATCTTAGGTATCATTGTTTAGCCTAACGTTTATGTGTATATATATGTATACACACATGTATGCGTGTGGTCATGCATGACTTTGATCTAAATGGTATAATGTGACTATTAAATAGAGAAATTACAAATTGTGTTTTGTTTGATAAATGAAAAGTATTGTGTGCAAAAACATCATTTGATACGCTCTTGCTTAAATAACCAATAATTATACTTCATTTGATATGTACAAACCTAAAATATTTCTTAGTACATGTTGAACTTTAATAAATATACAGAGTATGTTTGCAAGGTTTATGTGTTTATTTGTTTTTTCAAGAATAACATGTTGAAAGTTGCTTCACACAACGAACTTTTTTCTATATTAGTGTTGCGGAGCTACCTAGTTATATCAAACTATATGTTTTGCTGAAAAAAAATGAAGAAAAAACACTTGATTTGATATATGAAGCTTTGCTATGTTCCATAAATGTTGCATAAAAAATTGCACACATTTAATGCTAAACCAAGAACATTTAGTGTTTTATCTATGAATGTATGCTTTCCCTATAATAATATTCAATCTTTTAGTTAAAAATGACTATATTTTAAAGAATATTCAACTAAATCAGAAGTAATTGCATTTCAAAAATACTTAGTGATACAACTATAAGTAGTTCGGTTCTAAATAATATTTAGGATTTTAGCGTTAAAATAATGCTTGTGTTTTTAGTCGAAAAGTAGTTACATTCCCAATAATACTTGTTTATATTTCAAAATGGTAAAAAAACCTCAATTAATTGATTTAGAATTTAATATAGTATTTTATTTATATATAAACTAGTACAAAAACATTTTAAGTAAATATTTTTTCTTAATTTTTTTATATTACATATTATTTAAACGTATCTAGAAGAAGAATTAATTTTTATAAAAGATTTTAACCAATGGTCTTCCAAGTAAATTATTGTATGACTCTAACAAAAATTAAAAAATAAAAATAAATGTACAATTCAATTTAACATACTTATACATTTGGTCTATTTTTCGCATATATAATTTGTACTGAATATTGTTAAAATTGAACAATAATAATAAAATGATGCATTGATTTATATTTTCATATATTTTTTAATATATATATATATATATATATATATATATATAATTTATGAAATTTAAAATATATTTAGTTATTTTCAATTTATAAAATTTATGCTGATAATTACAGAAATATTATTTTAGTTTAAATATTGCATTTTTTTAAATATGGAGATTAAGAAATTTTATTTACACTCTTCATTCACTAGATTATAAAAGCATGTTGTTTGTGTAATCAGTGGATAAAAAGGCTAAGGCAGAAATGAAAAATAAGGGAACATCTTTTCTGTATTATTTCTAAAAATAATTCTGTACCATACAAATAAAACTTTTTTGCCTACTAAAAATGGTTAATGTATCTTAAAAGAAAAAAAAAAGTGTTATTTTAGAGTCACACTGTATCTTCAATTGCTTTTTTGGGAGATGATAACTACATAATATCTAAGATTTAAAAAATATTATAAAGGAGTAATTTTTCATGTTTTACGTGATTGCTTTTCCACAACCCACCTATTTTTTTATCTCATATCATGCCAATATTATTAAAGCATTTATACTTTTTCGCTTTCATTATCTCATAATCACAGCACGTAAACATTATATATAATATATGCTTATTTAAATTAATTGTTTACTTTAATTATGTGAATATTGCAATTAATTATGATCAAACTTGTCACGTAAATTTAGTTTTGTAGATCTTACAATCAATTTTGTTTGGAAATTTTGGTTATTAATTGTACTGTTTTAGTTTTAATTGTATTTGTACTTTCGTTTTGTTATTTAGTTAAAATCATCTTATCTGTACTTTTTTTTGTCTATTTTTAATTTACTAAATATTCCTTTTACAAAAAGTGGTAATATAATTTATTTATACGAGTTTAGCCATATATGGAATAAATTTTACAAATTAAAATACTAAATAATAGCGTGATTTTGTTACATTAATTCCCATTTATCTTTCCTCTGGTATAATAGTCATATTTTTATTACATAATTCTCACAAATCTGTATATGCGTTGGCTTGACTTGAAGTTATTTCTCGGGTTTTCAGTCTCATCTCGTTGAATATTTTCGAGTTCGAACTTCAAAGAAAAAACGTTTCTTTTCGTCGGAATTTCTAGCAGGGAATAGCAACTTTAAATAAAATAAAAAAGGAAAAATAAATGACCCGTGAGTCAATCATGCTATGCCAAGTGCATTTATTCGAAGGTAAATGTTATGGATAAATTCATAGTCTGAAAATATAAATAAAAATAATGTAAACATATTAATTAGCATTAAATATTTTAATTTTTAACTCTTTAGGCAGATGGTAAAGATTATAGTCGAAGTCATTTAATTTTTTATTAAAAGAAATTAAAAATGTTATAAGTTGAATAAAATTTAATGGTGGTGAAATGTATGGAATTGGTGTTTTGTAAGAAAACAGTAAGTTGTCTTCCAAATGGTGAAGGTGAAGGTATTTGGGCAATGTTGGTGGATTGAAATTGAAATTACGGAAGCTTCTGAAAAGTTTGCAGAGGATGCAAAGGGAAAGTAAGAAGTTTGAAAGTTAAATCTGGTTGTGATCATTATTGTTCGCTGAAGTTGAAAACACATGAGAGAAAACAAAGGTGATTCACTTTTGATCACAACACTACCCTTAAAACATGGAGGAGAACAATCAACAACAAACAAACTGGTTCCACACGTTGTAAATTGTAATTTTCCAACTCTCCAACGCTAAAGTAAAAGAGAAATTAATATTAATTTATCAAGTGCCATTGGAAAATGGTTCTCACTTCTTACTTCTTACTACTTCTCAGTCCCACCTGAGGCAGCACGTGCTGCATCATAGACACTGTCATGTGACCTTCTCTGTTCCTTTTTCATCCTTGTTCCTCTCTCTCTCTCTCTCTCCTTTTTCATACTGATTGATTTTAGTTACTTACCTTTTGGGTTTTGGCCTTTTCATCTCTCTCTTTTTCTCTCTCTCTTCGCGTGTTTCCGCCGCTGCAACAACGACTCAGTCACTTGCTGCATTTCCACTTATATCAAACCCATACCATAGAACCATCGCTCTTTCTGCTTATGCTCACCTATATCATCATGCCCCCTATGCCAATCTGGCGATGTTGTAATTTTTTTACAACCTTTTTTCTATGTTGACACCCCACTTATTATTCCATTGCGATATTAGTTAATCATTTCCCAATCATAGCCATGGGTTGCCTACACTCCAAAACCGCTCATCTTCACTCTCCTGAAGACCCTCCCACTGCCTTGCCAGACTCAAAAAAACCCGATCCAGGTCTCCCCTTAGTTCTTTTCACCTTGTCTCTGCGTTTTGCTCTTGGGATTTTTACACCCTTTTGGTTTTTACGGTGTGGAAATGTTTGTTTACTTTTTTTATTGTTGTGGGGTTTGTCAAAATCTTGCTTTGATGGGTTTCGAAGCTCAATGGAGTTGGTTCTTGTCGTATTTTTGTTGTTGTTTGTTTGAGAAAGTTTGGGTTTTTAGTTTGGTTTTGATTTTGAAGGGAATGGTGGGGATGATGTTGATCAAGACGTTCAGGTTCCAGCATTCAAAGAGTACGGTCTGAGTGAACTTCGAAGGGCCACAAATGAGTTCAACACAGATTACATTGTTTCTGAGAGTGGGGAGAAAGCCCCCAATGTGGTCTACAGAGGGAAGCTAGAGAACAATCGTTTAGTTGCTGTGAAGCGGTTCTCAAAACTGTCTTGGCCTGATGCTCAACAGTTTATGGTGAGTGAAATGGACAACTTTTATCAGCCCTCGGTATGGTTGCCGATTGAGGAAGAAAGGACAATATTTAGTTGTTTTTTCAAACGCACTGCTAATTTTTGTGGATTCTCTTGTGCATTTCTGGGATTTGACTGTGAGATAAAATTTTACATTCTTTAAATTTTAAACATTTTCCCTCATGCATTTTTTACCCCGTGATATTTAATCTGGCAATGCAAGCTATTGTTGTTAATGGTTTTGATTGGTCAGGCAGAGGCAGCTGGAGTTGGGAAAGTGAGGCACAAGAGACTGGTGAATCTAATTGGCTGTTGTGCTGAAGGAGATGAAAGGCTCTTGGTAGCTGAGTACATGCCAAATGACACTTTGTCCAAACATCTCTTTCATTGTACTTCTCTTTTATCTTTACATTTAACTTCGTTAGCAGTCATTTAAAGCTCTTTATTAATTATAGTACTTTTTCCCTCTCTTGTCATTCTCCTTGTTGACTGACTGTCTTTAGATCTGGTGGCGAGTCCTTGCTTTCATTTCTTGAAAGACAGGGCTGCCTGTCTTAAATTTTTACCCCATTTGTGTTAGTTTACTGGATCCGTAAATCGCATATTCTAAGAGCTAATATGCTTTTACAGAGACAGAAATGATACATTTATTTAGCTGTTGGCCAATATAAGTTATACAATTCTCATGCTTTTAAGGCCATGTTGTTTTGTTGGAGTGAAATGGACACTTGAAAAATAAGATTGCATAAAGGTACTGCATTTTAACACAATAAAATCTAGATATTGTCAGTTTCCAGCTTTCATATTCACCCAAACCAAGCATAGCTCAACTGACGAAGTCCTTTTTTGGTACCTGAACTTTGGTAGTTTTAATCTTATCTGATATAGTAATTACTTACCGAAGAGATTTTGGCCCGTGGAATTAATTTTTATTTGATTAGTCAAGCAAATTTAACCAACATCTCTGCATATCCAACTAAGAAACCCCTCTGAAAGGGATATTGCTACATTAGCCGAACACCATCAAGAAGCAAAGAACTTCACCTCAAAGTAGAAGTAGAATAAAATGTAATTCCTTTTAGTTCTGTTATTCTTCTCCACTATTGGCACTAAATAACTGCATACATTGCAAATCGTAACATAATCTTAACAAAAACTGTATAGCGAAACTTTTCAAGCTTTCTAGGCAATCCAATGTTTATTCCTTTATCTTTGTAGATAGCGTGGCATATTTTTATTGCCTTATTTCTTAGTCCTGTTCTATCATAATATCTGTTTCACTTGACAACGGTAGTTTAATTTTAGTTTACTTAATTTTTTGTTGATGAATTCTTTGTTTCTGTCAGGGGACAAGCAACCATTACCATGGGAAATGCGTGTAAGAGTTGCGTACCATGTTGCGCAGGCACTAGATCATTGCAGCATGGAAAACCGGAAAATATATCATGATCTGAATGCATATAGGATTCTTTTTGATGAGGTGTGATTTTGAACCTAACGTAATGAACTCATTGTTTTGTAAACGTTGTCACCATATTATAAGCATTGTGAAATATTTTCTGTTTGATGCAGTTTCCTGCTTTGGTATATCTATCCCATATGCTTGTTGTCTGACTTTGATACTTCATTGTTGTCTTCTCCACATAGGTGGTGCCTAGTTGCCATTATATTCATATGCTTGCACACAAAGAATGTTCAATGCCATGAACTTCATTCGTTCGTTAGTACATGTCTAAATTAGCTATTGAAATTTGTTGCTAATTTATTCACTTATGTCAGGATGGTGATCCCCGCTTGTCTAGTTTTGGGCTTATGAAAAATAGTCGAGACGGGAAAAGCTACAGTACCAATTTAGCTTACACTCCACCTGAATTTTTGAGAACAGGTATATTTGCTGGCATGTATTTTTGCGGATAATTGGTGATGGTTGAACGTTTTACTTTTGCTTCTTAGAGAATTCTGAACAAGGATGGACATGAATTATACACATTTGATGGAATGGGCTTATTATATACATACACGATGAATTATAGAGCAGAATTTTTATTTTGTCAACGTGTTCTTTAAGAGTCTAAAAAGAATAAAAATGTTTGCTGGATTCATTGATTCTTTCAGAACTGTCTTATCAGAAGTCTTGCTGCTAAGTATAATTAATGACAATATGGTACTCCAATGACACCTGCAGGCAGAATAATCCCGGAGAGTGTGATATACAGTTATGGAACTGTTCTTCTGGATCTTTTAAGTGGCAAGCATATTCCCCCTAGCCATGTATGTTAATTTGAACTCTGCATTCCTTTAAGAATGTTTTTTATTCTGTTTTGTTAGATATGCTAAGCATTCTATATTATTCTACATTTTCTGGACTCCATTGATGTTTGATATGTGAATTATATGATCTATCCAATTCACGTGAGTATTGTCTGCTTATGACATACTGGATTGATGAAATATTTTGGTGCATACGTTGGTAAAGAGTTATTGTCCCTCTACATGGGGCTGGATTTTATGATTACTTTCTGGTTGCTGAGTTTATGCTCGCATAGAATTGGAAATGAATGATTTGCATAATTAGTATTTGAATTCCTTTTATGTTTTGACTTGATACATATATGTCTATTCTTGCTGCTTAGTTAAATCATATGAAGTTGAATAGTATGGTGTATGCAACGTAAGGGTATGTAATTTGTTAATAGGAATGATTTCGTGCTATAGGCTTTGGACCTGATTAGAGGAAAGAATGTTTTGTTGTTGATGGACTCTTCCCTGGAAGGGCAATACGCGAATGATGATGCTACAAAGTTGGTTGAGCTTGCTTCAAAATGTCTTCAGTTTGAGGCCAGAGAACGACCGGAAATTAAGTTTCTTCTTACTTCCGTTACACCTCTTCAGAAGCAAAAAGAGGTTTTCAGTTTTCGTTTTAGCTTTCGATGTTGATCTTCAGCTTTCACTTCTTGTCCTTTTATCTCCATTTCAATTGTGTTCCACTTCATTTTCCAGGTTTCCCTTCTCTTGCTTGTAAAGTATTTGTTCATCATGTTGAATCACCCTCCTCCTTTTTACAGGTAGCATCTCATGTGTTGATGGGCCTAACTAAAAATACAGCAGTGCTACCAACCATGCTTTCTCCCCTTGGAAAGGCTTGTGCAAGAATGGATCTCACTGCTGTGCATGATATATTGTTAAAAACAGGTTATAAAGATGAGGAAGGAGCTGAAAATGAGGTATGTCAAAAATCACATATTGGCCTGCAAGTCAAGTTTGGGTAGTTACTACAGAGAAACCCTCTACTGAGTGGAATGTGTGGATATGTAGCTGATGTATTATACCTGTTAGCATGGTTAATATTCCTGTTATCTAATTCATTCACATTTGGCCTCATTGTCCACTTTCCTGCTGGAGAGGGTTTGCTAGACATCATTACAAAAAGGAAAAAAAAGAAATCATTCACGTTTAAGTTGTTCTTCTGTTTGGGTTGGCTTATTGCTCGTACACCACATGAGATTATATTTTACGTGAGTTTCTGTCGCTTTGGAATCTCAGAAACACATAAAATAAACAGTTAATGCACTATAGTTGCATTGCATTAAAGGATAAGGTGCTGTCTCTGCAGCACAAAGCTGTTTGTTTTACTTGGAAAGACTAAAATTTTAAATCTAACTTGTTAATCTCTGGATTTCCGCCTAATGTTTTTAGTACTTGCTTTTGTATATTAATTAAAGATGTGATTGCAGCTTTCATTCCAAGAATGGACACAGCAAGTGCAAGATATATTGAACACTAAAAAGTTTGGGGATATTGCATTCAGGGACAAGGATTTCAAAAATGCTATTGAGTACTATTCTAAGGTAGGTTCAGTGTTTCACATTTTTTACAGGTTTCTGGCTGTGTCTCTCTATACACTCCTATTCTGATTGTTCTTTATTTATTTGCATTTAAACAGTTGGTGGTTATGATGTCTGTTCCATCTGCTACTGTGTTTGCAAGGAGAGCCTTCTCCTACTTGATGAATGATCAAGCAGAACTTGCATTAAGGGATGCCATGCAGGCACAGGTATGCATACCTGATTGGCCAACTGCATTTTATCTGCAGGCTCTGGCTCTCTCAAAGCTGGGAATGGAAACTGATGCACATGACATGCTCAATGATGGGGCTGCTTTTGAAGCAAAGAGGACTAACAGCTGGCGTGGTTAATTTTCTTATTTGCAGTTCTTTGCTCTCTAAACTAGCAGAGTGGCATAAAAGAATATGCTATTTTGCCATAATTTGTACTTGCTAGAATAGGAATATGTAGGGTGCTAGTTTAAGAGGCAAGCAAAAGAACTCTGCTTTAAGATGTTCTCAAGGAATATTACAGTATAGATTTTCCCATACATATGAACTCTGTAGCATTAATTTCTCCATATGAAAATAACAATGTGTTTGGATGGGGAGTTTTTGAGGGAGGAATTCAGTTTTCAAGTGATTTTTCTTAACATCACGTATACAATTGACTTTTTATATATTAACTATAAATAATTTTCAAACTCATGAAAGCTTAGTAGGTTATTTTTTAAGTAGAAAGAAGAGATTTCAGACAAGATTTAAAATTGAAGATTTTGTCAATTCTTTTTCTGGTTTGTGTGAACTTTACTCCAATCCTTGGTGGTGGGTCCATAATAAGTCTAAATGCTGTCCCTCTATCTTTCTCTCTCACCCCTTTCGCGTCAAATCCTCTCCTCTTCTGAACCTTCAACCTTCCATTGCCTTTTTCTTCGAGGCTCAGTTTCCAACTTCTTCACGTCAATGCTCCTGATTCGCCCATTTATGTCATCACTTGCTCGTCATTAAGCAGGAGTAATCTTGCACCCATCACTGATCACCTTTAACCGATCTCAATTTAGTGTTTTCCACAACCACAAGACAATGTAGTTTGTATGTGTGTGCATTGTACCTGCACAGTCAATAAAAGTTTAAAGTTAATATAAAGAAAGGTTTAAACACAACATAACAAGTGTCTCTTGAAAACTATGTTTCATTGTGTACTGATGGTAAAGAAAATAATGAAAATAGTAAAACAGAACCAGAGAAAAAACTTATGTTTTCGAGGAAGATTACGGACAAAGAACGAGGAAGAAAGAAACTGTTAGAAGAAGAATCGGTTTAGAAAATGGTTTATAAAGGAAAAAGGAAAGGTGGCGAAGAAAGAAACTTGCCCTAATGAATGTGATAAGAAAACATTTTTTTGACAATATTTTAACATCATTTATATGTGATGTGGTTAATTCAAAATTATTTTATAATAATTATAAACATTAACATGGACCAATTACATAATGACACGTAGTAATAGTATTAAAATATTGTAAAAAAAATTATCAAACTATCATTATCCTAATAAATAATACTATAAATAAGAAAAAATATTAAAATATAGAAACTAAATAAGTTTCTAACCGAAGTAGCTTATAAGTTAAAAGCTGATGAAATAATCTACTTTGAGAAACTTACCAAATATTTCGTGTTCTGATAAGACTAAATCATGAGATAGTTAAATAAGTTAACAATTATCTTCTTGATCTTATGAAACATAGTCATAGGATTTGTTTGTCATGAGACAGAGTATAGAGGCAAACAGTTTCAAAATAGCGATCATAGCTGACGACAATTCGCAAGAAGAGTAGATAAAACCTTTGGTTGGGGCGTTAACGATAAATCAGATTATTATGACAAATTTTATCACTTTTTCTTTGGATTTTTGTGTGAGAAGATGTTCACACTTATGGCTATGACATTTCATTCATAAGTTTTATAAAAGTCTAACGAGACTTTTTCATTTTATCGAGACAATTTATTAATCAATTCCGTCCGTCATTAAAACAAATATTATAGCTATAGATTCATGGAAATAAAATATTTACTTCATTTTTCTCCTTGGTGCTAAGAATTCTTCTCTCAATTTCTTTTTCGTCTTTCTTTTTCTGTTAATTTCTAGAACTTCTGTTCTTGTACAATGAAGAAGTGCTTTTATGAAAAAAAACAAGTTTTCATATCACTTGAGTTAGATTACAAAATTTTAATAATAAAATATTATCAATTTTGATTGTGGAAATTATATTGCTATAAAGAGTTGGGTCAAATTGAGTATTTCATTAAAAGGAGATAGATGCGTGTAGAACAGAGAAACAATAAAATTGAATAAGGAAGAGAAGAAGTATATGACTTTTTCTTTTAAGAGACTAAAAGGTTAAAAGAAAGTCTGTGTAAGAAAAAAAGCTTTACTAAATTAGAAAAAAAAAGTTTTAAAAATAAACTAATATTTTTGTTATTAAAAAGAATGAGAAATATAAATAAATGAGAGCAAAAAGATTTTATTATCAAGATGGACTAGTTTATCTTTATAAATTGTTATGATTAAAAAATTAGTGAAGTGTCTATGTGGTAAAATTAAAATATAAATTAAATATAAAAAATATATAATTATTACCCATTGCTTCGATTTATAAGTTAGTCATCCGTTTAAAAAATAATTATCAATTATTTTACAATAATCAGTGTTTACAATTTGTAAAAAAAAATTAATATAGAAAGTATATTTTATAACGAAAAAATAAATTTAGTTGTCCCCTAAAACGCCAAAATATAAATTAATTCATTTTATTTTTTTTAATATTTTTATTTAATTATTTGTTTTATTATAATAAAAATTGGTAAACAAAAGAATTATCACTAACTTTTCACTCGTTGGTTAGAATGAAAGTGGGTGGAAAGAACACAATAAAAACAATGTGAAGAAAATTAAAATTAATATTTTTCAGTTCAATTCTTTTTAATCCCTTAAATTTGAAGTAATTTTTATTCTTCAAATCCAAAATTAATTTCTTTAGTTTTTATATAAGAATATAGAAAATAGAGTTTTAACATGTTTTAATTCAACAAGGCTCTATTATTTTAATGTTAAAAAGTTTAATTATAAATAAAAATTTATATAAACGAGTTTTATTATTTAAAACTATATTATTTTTCTATAATTTTGTTGTTAGATTTTCTTATTATCTTTTTAGCACTCTGTTTCACCGTAGGCTCTAACCATAATATTATGTTAAGAAGTAAATTTTAAGTCTAACTTAATCCTACAAAATCGACTTGTAAAGTGAGGTTTGCACTCACTTATATAAATATTATAAATTGGTCTTATCTCTAGTCGATGTGGAACTTCCAACAAGAGCTTTGTCTTTGAACATTCCTTGTTGCGAAGTCCGTACATGTTTTCTGTTATATTTTCTAATTCTTGTGTTTTTTTAAGTGGTTTATACGAATTCATTTCATGTTTATTGGAATTGTGGATGATTCCTGGATTGTAAATATGACTGAGTATGAATGATATGTGATGTGAGAAGAATCTCAATGAGAGATTTTATGTTTTGAGAAAATGTTAATGTATTCCTTACATACCAGAATTCAGAAAAGAGATATTCTAATATTCTACTAACCATTAAACTCATGTACAGATGAATGATGTGAGAGAGAATGTTAGAAGGCCTTCACCCTAGACTTTTAGTCTTAGGCATGAAAGATTAACCTCGTGTGAGTAGTAGGGTGATAACCTCATGTTTATGACTCAACAAAGTATAAATACTACTAAGAGTGTACACTTTTGGTGAAGTTTTATGTCAAAACATGTATCCGGATAATTGAATCTAGAATCATATGTATGTATGTTATATGGGATATGAAATTTGATACATGATGATTTACTATATTCTATGATTTAAATTGTTGAAATAATATTTCTTTTCTATTTGAACACAGATTACCCTTCTTTCTTTTCTTCTGTGTTGTTTCTTTTTCTTACAATAATCATCTATTTAATATAAGGAGAGGATAAGTCAAATATATATATGTTATTAAGTGATTCTTTTATAGTCTATATTTGAAAAACTTATTTTAGTGTTTTGCAACTTTTATATATATTAGTATAATTATTATTTTAGATAAATATATTAATATTTTATATATTTATCATAATTTTAATATTTTGTTTAGTAGTTTATATTATTAAATAAGATACTACATTATATAATTTAGAGAATTATTTTAATAATTTCTCTAATAAGAGAATATCAAAACTAAAATTATTTTCGTAATTTTAGCTGTATGAACAAAATTCTTCAGAAAAATATTCCAAATTTTGCAATGATCTAAAAAAACTTCAATCAAAATTTTCTTTCCAATTTATTCTCAAATAAATTAATTTCTTTACTTTCAACATTTATTACAAAATTAAAAGTATTTAAACAAAGTTAATTTAAAAAGTGGTATATTTATTATTGTTAGCCTCCTAAAGAGCAATGATTATGGTACAGAGGACACAACTATATGAGTCTACCCGTATCCTTATCCGGCGTGGATTTTAGATAGCTTAAATCCAACCCAATAAAAGCACTTCTTTTAAATTACATTATTAAAAAAGTTGTAAATTTGGAAAATAGAAAAAATGTTAGTTTAGAATTATTTGGATAAATATAAAAAGAAGTTTTGTTTAAGATAAGGGATTTGTTAGTTGGTTATTTTTACAAATGATAATTTTGGTGAAAATCGAAACATGCAGGATTCTGACGAAAGCCGAAAAGCGTGTGATTTTGTCCCTTAAATTGCAAATCCCGAATCTTAATCGCTCCCGTGAGATTCATTTTTACAAAGTTATAGTTTCGTCTTGTTGGAAAAGAAAGGGTCCTACATCTACTCTCTCTTCCTATTTCTCGTTAACTTCCAAGGTACGGATGTCACCCCCAAATTTTTTTTTTCCAACTCTTCGCAATCTAAATCCTTCTCATCGATCGATTCTCTCTTGTTACTCATACATAGATTCAGCTCATTTTTTCTGACGCTTTTCTCCCTGTTTTCCTCATCGTGTTTTCTCTCCGATTGGGGATTCTAAAACACACCAACGCAACTCATATGTTCATTCCTGATGAAAGAAATGGAAATAACATCTGCATGAATTCCAAATTAACGTTTTTGCCGATTTCTTTCCTTGATTTTGAGTCTTCATGACCTGCTGCAGAAATCCGCTGCAATCGGTCAGGTTGACTCGGTTTCAGGGTGATCATTCAAATTAAAAGAATAAATTGTTTGTGACGATTTTTCTTGGCAATATCGAAGTAACTTATTGGATAATTTCCAGATGATTCAGTTTATGAACTAAAAATTGCTCGTGACAATCTCAGAGTAACTTATGAGTTAGATTACTTCGGCATATGATATGTCAGTCGTAATTTGAATTTTACTGTTTCTGAGATAAATTAGTTATTCGGTCTAACTTTTGATAATCAAACTTCAATTGCATGTTGTGGCTACTTCTCCCGTCCTTTTTATTTAAAATTGTTGATTTTTGGATAGGTGGTATATGTAAAGTAAAAAAAAGAACATTTATTGTTCATGTTCTTTCTTTGGTTTTTGCATAGTGTATGTGACTGAATCATTGTTTCACTTCCTGTTGCGACTGAATCAACTGCTTTGCAAGACCTTTAATATTCATATCGTCTAGAGCTCTATGAAGAAAATAACCTCTATAGCTTATATCAACGGTTTCATTGTAAATATGAAAACTCATGCCTCTGAAAGCGAAACTGGATAATTTAGGAGGTTTCTTTCTCCTTTTGTATTTGGGGTACCCTTCATAATGAGCTGCGGATAATATTTTTCCATGTATCGATTAACATATAAACTTGCATTTGTATTTTTATAATTTTATTTTAGTTGAATGGGAACATAACTAAATATTGATCACCATTCATTAATTATCATTGGTAAGGGTACTATAAGAATCTTGCAATAATTCTAAATATTAAAGTATTACAATACATGTTGGAAATCAGTTCTTGCTCGTGCGAAAATTCGAAGAAGTGGAGAACTGTTGGATATGGTTGTAGTTGGCAGATAATTTTCTTTGATTCTCCTTTTTCTGTCCCTCTTTTTGGGTAGTAAAACTTGATAGTATTTTATACATGGACTTTAGAGCCTATTCGATTCAAGACTACCGGCAACAAATGATACCCCTAAATAGAGAAAAAAACATATGCTTGAGTAAAAAGTAGATTCATTTTCTTGTCATGGACTGAGACTAGGCAAAAAGTGAAAAGACCTAACGAAAGGAATAGCGGAGGAAAAATGTTAGAGGAGCTGTCTAGTTGGATAAGAAATGTTGAATTGATTACAAAAATGAAGATGCCTATTGTTACTGTCATGTAGGGGTGTTTATTGAACTTTTTTAAATTTAATCTATATAATTAGATTGATTTAAATTTAAGTTTATATTTTAAGAAGAATAGTTTACATTTTTTCGATTTAAATAGTTTTATGAAATTTCTAAATTTTGAGTAATAGAAGAATGGGGATATTCTATACTGAACCATGTTTGATCTTAGATATCGAATGTTAAGTAGGGCATATATGCACTTTTGTTTCAGGTCGAATGTCAAGATTTCAGATTCACTAGATTAATTAGATTAGAGAAACAGATTTGGTGATATTATGTCCATTGAAGAGTTTAACCGGTTAGTCATACCAGTGGAATCATTACTGCTACTTTTGGAATGCTGGACTTGCAAAAGATGTTTCTCTCCTAATTTTGCCTGTACATGTTGTGCATTTTGATTCTTTTGGAAAGATTTAAAGACAGGAATGGAAGTAACTATAAGCAATTCAACATATTTTGGTATTTTGAAAGTGTTTGTTAATTTTGTCGTGAGATCACCAACTGACCTCAAACCTTTGGGCGTGCTTGTGGTGCTGGTCTTGTTTGACAGCTTGAGTTCTCGTATTGGCTCGTCCTTATAAGTTATAACATTCGTGTTTTAGTTTGATATGCTTATGAATCCACTTTACTGTGCGAAGACATTTATAGACCTATTTATGACATATATTCATGCATGATAGCAGTAATGGGGTGGATGAAGTTTACCTCAAGCTAATAGGTCTTCTTATTTTAAACATGGTAGAAAGTTCCGGACAGTACGCCCAATCTGGGGGTTAGTTTGAGGTCAAATAAACCTAACGTTGAATGGGTTGATCAAGTTTGACCAAATTCCGGTCAGCATGTCTGAACAACCCAGTCAAGGATCACCTGCTTTCATAACATAAATTTAAAATATCTGATATCACATCATAAGTTTAAAATATCTTATCCCTCGGATTGGATGAACTCTGAGAATTTTGGTTTTGAATTGTAGGAAAAAAAGAAAAGTGGTATAGTTATATGGATAACGGATCACTGACCAAGGAGTCCAAAGAGGTGGCACGTGAGTCTCTTATTGCTATCTCTAACTCTCTGCCTGAAAAGACTCTGGATTCAAACTCTGTGTCTGAGAACAAGAAGTCAGATGGGGTTGCAATGCCAAGCCGTGATAAAGATGACAAATTTAGGTCCGAGCTGATTTCGATTTCCTATGCTGAATCTCCTGATCTCAAAATCTGATCAGTTTGTATGATAAACTAGCTCGTGTGTAACTCATGGATTATCGTTTTGTTGAATTTTCTGTATGCCAATGTTGTGACTGAACCGATTATCTATTGTCTCAACTGTACTGCAACCCTATGTAAATATTGTCACCGGCCACATGCTTCGGTCGTTTGTTGTTTTTTTGACTGTGACAGTTGTGTTGTCTCAATACTATGTTACTTCATGTGAGGTTGTAAGTGTAGAACATTTTCTTATATTAACAATACTGTTTTGACCACTTCTATGCAGTTATGGAATTTGTCATCCTCCTTTTCAAGCAAAGAAGCTTTAAAAAAGTTTACAGCGTCACACCCATATGAATGGTGATTCTGCTGTAGATTATGTAAGAAAAATAGATGAATGACAGCATGATTTTCATAGGAAACGAACTGCTTCCTGTAACTCCAATGCAGTCTTCTCTTAGCATATACTTCTATTTGCTTGTTTCAGTTTAAAAGTGAATCATACAAATAATGCAAATAATTGAATCTTTGTGAAAATAGATAGAAAAGGATTGGATTATTGGGAGCATGACGATAATCAAGATAAAGAAACTATTCCATTGTATTGTGATGAAATCATATGCATTGGCTCAGGATAGACAATTTCTTTTTATGATAATTCTAATTAAGAAAGAAAAATAAAAGAAAATAAAATAAAAATTTTATAAGTTGAATATAGATCAATATAATTTTACGAATTTTTCAATTGTCAATTCCGGTAATGTTAAAGGTGCTACTAAATTAAGATGGGATGCTGTTTTCATTACAATGGACGCCCTTCAATTGCGCCAATTCGTCTAGCTGGGTTGGGAATTCTTATAAACCATTTCGGCTCAATACAATTTGTAAAAGGTAAAATTGAATTTTTAAAATGCTTTTTTTTTTTAAGAATTACAGATACCTTTTTATTAATTCATGAATCTAAATGTTTATAATTTTATTCATAAAGAGAACTTCTCATTCATACTTACATAAAAATATATTTATGAAATTGCAATGCTTAATTTTTTTTTATGATTTTAGTTCTTCGATTACTTTTAATTATTTTTAAAGAATGTATCTTAATTTTAAATAATAAACTTATGATTACTTTGCATAAGTTGGAATTCTTATGTTGTCTTAATCTTTTTCATCATATACAATTTTTGTTTTACAAAAATAGAGAAGTTTTGGTTAAGAAGGAGGGAAAGCGTTTTTTGTTTTGGTCTTCAAGCAATAACACCACCTTTATATGTTTAAACTAAAAATTGTGTTGCTTTAAGTAAATTTTATCAAAACGTCATTTTTTAGGGTAAAACAAGGAAAATTAATTGCTAATAAACATTTAGCACTTAAATAAAAAAAAAAAAAAACAAATGTTAGTCAACTCAAATATGAACACATTTTAATTTTCTTATCTCATTGTTATTAGTTCAAAAATAATTCTTATGTTTCATACATAAGTTTTTGTTAGGACGAACTTTTCTTTAAAATTTGCTTTTATTATTTTCTTAATAAAAATTTTAAGAAAACAAGAATTTGACTTACTAATAAGTTAAACTTAATTTATATACTAATTAAAAATAGAATTTTTAAAGAGTTTCTAGGAAAGAACTTTTACATAATCGAATTTTAATTTATATGAAAGTTAGATACATTTTTCTATATTTTTTCTGCAGGTTTTTATGAAGAAACTTAATTAAATAGATCACTAAACATCATTCACAAGAATATAATTGATAGTAATTTCAAAAATATATATTTTTATTTTATGAAATAAAATACTAGATAAATGTTGGTTTTTATTTATTTATTTGATATTGTAATTTACTTTCTTACTCATACATATATTTTGCTGACACTTGTTAATTTACCTTTTTTATCTTTCAATTTTATTTTTAGAATAATTTGTTGAAAAAGAAATATATAAATAATATTCAAAGTTTATTGCTGAATACTTAATACATTATAAATAATATTTACTCATGCTTTTTCTTGTAAATAAATTCTCATAATTCAAAATTATATTTTACATATATATTATTTTTTTAAATTTATAAATAATTTTTTAAATAAATTTTATTCAAAACTTAATTATAAACTTAAAATTATTTGATGTTTTTTTTTTTCAATTTTTGTAACATCCTATAAATATAGCATTAGACTATATAAAAGAGTTATTACAGGAATGATACTATAAAACAATTATGTACCAGAATATAAAGTGGAACTTTATCCAAAAACACTTATAAATTTCAAACTTTATATACAAACTGGATGAAACAAAACTATAATCAAACTATTCTAAACTAACTAAGCCACCAGATCATCTTCATCAAGCGCCTGCTCCACATAGAGCTTATCTCCCTCTCCTCACACCCACATGATGATCATAGCCAAACAAGAAACATAGCCACTACAAAAACAAACACAAACACAAACAGAAGGGTAAGCTATATATAAAAGATTCATTCAATAGTATAACATACAATCAAAACATAATTCATGCATATGATATAATTAACTTCAAACATCTTAGACATATTATGACTTAGACTTGACTGTTCGAACTTAAAATGAATATCGAGCTATGGCGGGTTGTGCACTTGTAGTAGCCTCTACTGCTTTACAAAGTCATTGCCATGGGTTTCACCCTACCACACACACACAAGGTTAATCCGTTACCGCGTAATAGGCCTCCAAGTAGCGCTTGCACTATGACCTCCTACTACTCTCACCACATGTATCAATCCTCTCTATTTGAGAATGAAAGATCATTAGAGTGTTAGGATAACCCCCAATACTGAACTCCCTGTATTCATTCTAAACTTACTTGAACCTCACCAAGAGGATTCATTATTGAAACTTACTTTCACCACTTTGAAACACAACTCATGGTTTTGATGTTCATACAAATTATACATAATCATACATTATCCATAATGAATTCAACTCACACCTCAATTCAAATCAAACAAAGCAAAGAAGGAAAGAACAAATTTCAACTAAACCAGTCGCTCAGCGCACACACTCGCTGAGCGACCCTAGACTCTTCTCGAACAACGACCTAGCTCGCTATGTGAATCCACTAACAGTACTCCAGCCTCCAAACCACTCGCTCAACGCTCCAACTCGCTGAGCGAATTAAACTACCAGTAGTACTAGACCTCAACCCCTCGCTTAGCGCCCCCAACTCGCTATGCGAAAGTCCAGAGAGTGGTCCAGACCCCCCAAACACTCGCTGAGTGCACCCATTTGCTATTCGAATAAAACTGACAATGCTCCCAAACCTCGACTAGTCACTCAGCGCACCATCTCATTGTGTGAATCCTCAAACAGAGGGTCAGCCTCCATAACCACTTGCTCAGCAAGTCTGCATAATCTACAACACAAAATCTGCAGAATTACGCAACCAACACCCAATTTACCAATTCCACCTATTTTGCCCAACTTCTAACCCTCCTAGATTGTATTATATACTTAATTATACTTGACTAAGTGTGTCTAAAACTTTCTAACCCCATTCTAAAGTGTTTACTAACCAATTTCTTCTCTAAAACATCCAATTCATCTACTTATGGACCCAAATCACATTCTACCACTTTTGGTACCATTTTCATTAACTTGGGGACTCAAGCAAGTCCCAATTGACCTACCTAGCCTATTCCAACTCACCAATTCAGTACCAACTCCTAATTCAAAATTTCACTACCCCACTTCCTCAAAACTAGCTTAGACAAATATGAATCCCTTCAATTTTTTTAACAAATTACTCTCATAACAGATTTCTAACAGTTTAAAGCATCCAAACACATAATCAACATTATTCCAAATGGTCCAAAAATCTCAACTCATCATTCCATACTCAAAACAATCAAAACTGTACATTTTCCATCTACTTTTAACATCAATCTAGTATAATCAGTTCAAGAATCATAAAATCATCAAACATGCAAAATAAATCATCAATTAAACACATTTTAGCTTCCCTTACCTCTAGCAAACTCGCACCGGTCTAGAAAATATCCAAACCATGACTTGCACTGTAAGGAACTTCTAAAAACACCTACAAATCACCAAATGGTGATAGAAGAGAAACTTTAGAACTTAATTTGAGTCAAAAATTGAAGAAGAGGAACTCTCGATCCATGCAAACAGAATTCTTTCACAGGATCCAAAACCCTAGACGCTAGAGAAAGAGTTTAACTGCTTACCCGCTCGATTTGACCAGAAACGTTAGAGAAACTTTAGAGACAGGAAAGATAACAGTGTTTTAGAAAGATGGAAAACATTTAGATAATGAACGAGCTTTTGAAAATTCTATTTATATTATAAAATTATTTTAAAATAAAATACTCAGTCTCATTATTTTAATACAACTATTTATTTTAATACTCTATTATCTAAGTTTTTACAATTTTAACATTATTTTAATATATATATATATATATATATATATTAACATGAAAAACACACACACATCAGTGGCTGGGTTTAAATCTAGTTTAATATCTAAAATAAATAAAAAATTTAGAAGTCTTTCAAATGCGCCATTCTAAAGATGGATAGTTTAAGATGTTTCATAAGGATCTGTGAACTAATCTGGTCAGGTAAATTTTCAATAATCTAAAATCCAAAGTGACAATAAATTTGACTGTTTACTCTGAAAGAATGATAAAAGAATTGTTTATGAATCTCTTTTAGAATGATTTAATTAATGGGTCTAAATTAGCTTTAATGGAATTAAATTGAATTTGATTCAAAAGCATATTTTAATTAATTGGTATTGATGATGGTAGAGTGGTACGTGGTTTGATTCAGAGATGGGCATGGAGGAACAAGACTCCGAGAAGAAGGTGGAGATCGTCCTCAAAACTATTGGTCCTGCACGCCCCTCTCGCCTCCTTCTTCCTTCTTCCATCAAGGTTTCTCTTCTAACTTATTTCCCCCTTCAATTCTCAATTTCGCGTTTTTCATTTTCAATTCCACCATCTCAACTCACACCGTTTCAATCCACTGTTGTTCTTCCCTCTTCTCTGGGGCGTTGGTAAAACAAAAAAAGAATCAAAATTTATACCCTTTTCCCTGATGACAAGATTTTAGTTGACAATGATACTTAGCTAGGGTTAGTTGCAATCGAATCATGGACTATGCCAAGTGTGCCTTCGTAACTCAAACTGCGAGTATTTTTATTTTGTTTGTTAATGTTGTGTTTTTCAAAGAAGGGTGTTGTTTGGGAAGGGGGGATCGACGTGATCAAATTCTGACCCTGCCTTTCTTTGGGAAGAATGGTTATGGTTTCATTTCTTTTAATTAGTTTGTTTGGCGATCCATCTTGTTAACTTAGGTGATATTTTTTCATTTCTTTTGTTTCTTTTAAATCACATATAGGTGCGTGATTTGAGGAGGTTAGTTGCTGGGAATGTTAATTTACCAATTGAGAACTTGAGTCTTATTCTGCGTGGATGTGCTTTGTGTGACATGAAAAATGGAGATGAATTATCTGTACAACTCAATGATGGAGGTATAGTTCTAGTCCTAGTTTGGTTATTTGATAAATGCACTATATTGACTTCTTTAAAGAAAAAGAAGAATGTTCTATGAAATTGAGTGCTCATAGATGTAAAACACTCAAATTCCTTACAGTAACTTGACACTACTTAGACTTTAATTCACAATTATACTAATTTAACTAAAACATTGCACTGGTTTAACCAAAGTGTTGTGATCTTGAAAAAAAATTAGGATGACATGATTCTCCATGATAACCATGTGATCATTGATTTTTCATGTTATTTTACAAGATTAGTGATGATTATGGAGGTTTAAGAAGCCCTTTTAATGGTTATGTAATGTTTGGGTGTGTTACAATATTGGTTTAAATATGAAGTTAATCAATAATTATACTAATTTAATCAATACATTGTACTTGTTTAACCAACATGTAAAAGTGTAAAATAGGTGTATCCAAGATGGAGGTGTATGACATTTCCAACTTAAAGTTGCAACCTTCCGTAGTCTTTGATATGGTCACATCATTCATCCTTTCAACTTTGTTATAGATTTCGGACAAATTTCTCCTTCAGTACTTTTACGAGAGAAACAAGAAAAAATGAAATGAACTTCGTCCTTAGCTAAAATTAGCTTATATATGAGTTTATTTGTACAAGTTCTCTCATGTAACTTCTCCAAATTCTTATTTTTTACTTGTGCTTTAGCTAGCTTTAGCTTATAAAAAGAAACTCATTTCATTTTTTTCTTATTTTTCTCTCCTGGTAGTGTTTATGAAGAGACTTATCCAGATAAGCTCTTGACAATTTTACCTTTTGAAAATAACTTTTGCTTCTGGGACTGCATCAGTTGAAACCATTGTCTCCCTAACTTTATTCCTTGGTGTAATATAAAATAAAAAAATACCTGATTAGTTGTTGATTATATTGATTGATTCTCTATCTTTTTTGGGTTTAAGTTTTTTTTTTTATGCATTTGATCTTAAATATTCCTACATCATACAGAGATGTGATTAATTGTTTTTTGATATACTAGATAGCTTGATTGTTGCTGTCAAACCAAAGCCACCCGTGAAGGATGAATATGACAATGATGATGATGATGAAGATCTGGTAAAATCAATTCATTGTTACCTAACAAAGTGACCATAACGTCAATTTGGTATGCATTTGATTCAATGTCATCTTGATTACTTCTTCTGCAGAAGTTTCGGCTTCCTCACTCTTCAAGTCGGTGGAAGAAGTGGCTGTACACTTTTCTACACGATAACTTGAAGCTTCCAGGTATGAAGCTGAATAAATGGTATTTGTTTAGAATTTAGTAAATCACTATTGTCATCCTTCAAATATGTAATCATTTAGTGTTGAATCCATAATGTTCAAATCATCATTTCACTTTATTTCATGAATAAATTATTCAAATATTCCTACTTCCAAATCTTCTAGTTATACCAATGTGGCCCTTGGAGCATCTGCAGTATGTGTCACCATAATCTGCTTGCTTGCAGACAATTTAAACTGGGTCATTCAGCAGGTGTATGCATTATTCCAGGCATCAATATAGATATTTGAATCTCTCGTGGGCAATGATGATGATAATAGTTCCCTTTGACATTAACAATCTTCTAAAAATGCTCATTCTCCATTCACAGATGTTGTTTTGATGGTAATTTTCACTCTGAGTCTGAAGGCGTGGCTTCTCATAACTTTGTGGTTTATCCTTGCTCCTGTCGCCCACAGATATGATCTCGGGCCTTTGTATGTATGTCTCTTTCTTCCTTTCTATTATTTGGGCTTTTATAGTCCACTTAGTATCTGTTATTTATGGGTTCAACTCCACTATATCTTTCCTGTGAATAGCTTGGACTAGGGATGCTGCTCCATAAATTCGCTGCACAAATTTCTGTATATAATTATTTGTGATTTCTTTTGAATCCGAATTCCCCTTGAAATGAAGTTTGAAAAGAAGAGAGTCTTTTTTTGTTTGGGAGAAAAGCAATTATGAGCTTATGTTGTGTGAAATTTCTGTGGCACATTTTACTCCTTTCTTGTCATAATCTCATGGTTAGATCTTCATCTGATGTGCTGAGAATTTCCATGCACCATTATGCCCTGAACCCATCAATTCGATTTGACATTGTAGAGATTAAAATAAGATGTCTTACAAGGATACTCGCTGGTCATTGTATACGATAAAATTTGTGTCTTTATTGTGTGTTTCAACTTTCGTGTAGATACTTGCAACTGGCTTTTGTCTCATTCTCTTCAACCTTGGAAAGCGCCAAGCTGGTGACATCAGGTATGACCAGACATTATTTGCTGTGCATTACTAGTATATTGTTCACAACGTTGAACAAGGGGAAAGTCAAATCTCATAATTCAAGTAAGACCCGTGTATGCTACTGTGAACTTCATCATTATCAAAACAAGACAAAATGAAGTACAGAAGGTTGAGAATGAAGTGTGAATAAATTTGGTAAAATCCTGGATTAAAAATTCGACATATCTAAATAATAGCACATCAGGAGCTTAAATTATTTTCACTTGCTCTTTTGGATTTTACCGCTTCTTTTCCCTTTGGAAAAATTCCCAGTATGATGTATAATATTTCTACCTACTTCATATGTTAACCTTTTCTGATTGGTCAATCCATGAGAAGGATGTCACGAGTTTAGTATTCTAGTTTTATCCATTTCGACAATATGGAAGAAATACTAGTTTTCTCAAATGGAAAGACAAAAAGGAATACATAGAAAATAAAGCTAATGATGTATTTTATGTCTGATCTCTGTCAACATTTATATGCCTAAAATGTTCATGGTACATGTCTATCTATAATATATTTAAAGTAAGAATTATGACCCACTCATATCTGTATTCTTGACAAGTTATAAATGATTGTTGATACCAAATATACTTGTTGCAAACTATTTTGTGATAGTTTTGAAATATTTTCTGCTTTACAACAAACATTGCAGTGCATATTCTATCTTCAATGAAGACTTCAGAGAGCTTCCAGGGACGCTTAACGCAGATCGGCTTGATAGAGATATAAGAGCAGGACAATTTTGAGCCTTGCCGCACTCTTTCCAATCTCCCCGACATTGATGTCAAGTCACATGATGTATATCTGCAAAATCACAAGGAGATAATTGACTAGCCAAAGAGTTAACAAGTACAGTACCAATGAAAATGACAAAGTTTTCCATTAGACCTGCGCCCCTTCTGTGTATATATCATGTACGATGTACTGATACGATTGAGATGAACGTTTCATTGTGGATTATTGGGTCTATGTCTCTGCTACCGAGGCTCCTGTTTATGAATTTCAGAGTTCACACTTTCGGTGCAGCGGCCACCTTTGGGCCATATATGCAGAGACTTGTCAGGAATCAAAAATTGAGAGTGGTATTTTAATACTGTTAAGACTATAGCTTTGAACTTTTTTGTTAATCTATAACTTTACTTAATCTGTAATTTTTTACTCAAAGTAAAAGTTTTCTCAAGAACTGCTGATTTAAAAAAAAAAAAAAATATTTTTTTTATTCTAAGTTAGAAGTCAGCAACATGTATGCCACTGCCGATTGAAAATCCACAAATCTACGAATCCGAACTAGTCACTACGAAATAATGAATCAGTGAGTGATTTTCGAGAGAGTACTTTTTGGTTACAGGCCCTTTTTGACATTTGGTTTATTACATGTTATTGGATGAAAGTTAAATTCATTGAATTTTTTATCAGTTTAGGCTGTTCAGTTCAGCAGAACTTGTATAAAATTATTGTAAAGATTGTGCTGAGAAATACCCTCTTAGCAAATTTTTCTAGAAGAAAAACTTGTTGTCGTTGGTTCCCTGTGGATGTGGTACTGGTTATAGTGCTTCACTCTCTTTCCTTTGCAAAGTCAAACCATAACCATGTCAGAGGAGGACATTTAATGAAAGACAACCATGGACGGTTGTTAGCTCGTACTTTAGCTTGTGCATGTAATGTTATTTTACACATTTTGTTGCTGGAATTATTTCAAAAAGAATATTTTTTAATAACCCACTTTTTTTAAAGTTGTTAATGTCCCACTTTTTTTCAAAAGTTGTTAGTTTCCCACTTAAATATTTTAATGATTCATAATTATATTTCAGCTATTTTAACAAATATTTGATTTTAACCAGTTATGTAATTAGCTTTTTTTAAAAGTATAGATAGATAGTCTTTATAAGTGTTCCCATTTTTTAAGTGTAGTCTTTCTAGAAAAGAAAATTCTACGTTCTAGTTTGTATATATTGATTTGGTTGGGGAAAAATATTGATTTCTTTGAGTTGAGTTCATACAAATAGCAAAATTAGACTGATTTCTGCTAATACCATATTAGTCATTTGTACATATTGTCAAATTAAGTCCCTTCCACACCACACAGATTCAGTGCCTTTATGGAGAAACAAATCTTAGTTTGAAATTAAATTAAATAATACGATTTTAACAAGGACACTTCTATTTTGATACAACATTTTTTTTCTATTACTTACTATTATTTACTCTTTTTTTAAAATATAAAAAATTAACTTTTATAAGACTATTTTATTTTTATAAAACTAATCAAATGGTAGTAAAATAGTATTAGATATTATTTGTCCATTTAACAATATGTTTTGGGGGTTGGCGAAAAATCAGTGGTCAATAATAATATCATAGTGTGGAACCCCAATCCTCGACGGCACGTAACTTCACATTGGCGGAACCAAGTCAAACCATGCACCTTTACATCTTCTAATTTTAATAACTTTTTAATTATTTTTTCAGTTCCGATAAATAGTTTTTTATCTCATAAATTATAAACATTGTTTTAAAAACGATTATGAAAACAGTGTTGAAATATTTAAAAACATGTCTCAAAGACTCTTTTGTAGATTATTGAATTATTTTTATTGAAAGATGGTAATAGTTTATTTGGCATAAATGTAGCTACGATGGTGAGAAACAGTTCAGAGCTTCTGTCAAACGTCGTTGACTAATATATAATATTCTATGTCCCGTCCTATTCATTTTTCATGGACCCACCTCTTCCATTGAGTTACTTCAACAACAAAAAACAATCTATATTAATGCCTTTTCTTCATATATATATATATATATATATATATATATATATATATATGTCAATTTTAAAATAATTACTTGACTTTTTGTTGAACAAATAACCACACTAAATAAAGTGTCACATAATATAAAAGGCAAAAAATAATTATTAGTTTTTACACATTACAAACACATATTTTCTCATAGGAAACAGAATTAAGATATAATTATTTTATCAATATTAAAAACATAGTTACTGTTTTTTCATAATTTTAAAATTAAACAATTTTTAAAAAGAAGGTATTTAAATTTTTAAAAACAAGGTATGATGACAAGACTTAACAACTTGTATATGTCCATAAAGATGCTCATTCGGTCCCAGCTGCATTTCCCGCCTTTCGCATTTCACTTGTTTATTAATTTCCTTTTTGTCTTTTTTTTAATCTCTCTTTCTCGGTCTACTAGTAAATTATTATATCCTTAATGTAAAATCAGATTTAAAAGAAGTTAAGAAAAAAAAATAATTATTTTTACAAAATGCTTCCAACTTCTATGAACTATTAAAATTTTGTTTTTTATTAATTAACAATGAAAAGAAAATTTTAAAAACATCAAAATACCTTAACAATATTGTTCTAAATATTGAGTAAAATACATTGACTTATTTATTTTTATTTGATATGTTGAAAGTGTATTATAAAGTACTAATCAGTGGTGGTATTAAAAACCTATTACTTACTGGTGATTAAGATTTGATTATTGTTTGAATTAATTAGTAATAATTGGTTTAAAGTGGATTATTCTTTGACCAAGTGGAAAAGCTATCCTACCACTTTCTATAATAATTAGTAAATTATGAAGATACGTTACCAAACAAAAACAAAACAAAAGATAAGATGAAACCAAATCAAATTAGGATTCAGACAAAAAGGTTCAGAGTCTAACTTTTGACCAATGCCTCACTCTCTCATCCCAATTCAATCACCGCCCTCCATTTTCTTGTAATGTCTCACCTCTTTTTATTTTAATTAATAAATTACTATTATTACCATAAGTTGGGGACAATTTTTCTTTTATTTTGTTTTACATTATTAGTATCACGACTTAAAACTAATATTTCTTAACAAAATTTTATATAATATCTAATATAACGCTACAAAAAATTTCTAAATAATAATCAATTTCAGTCATTAAAGACTAATTTAGAAACTAGTTTTGTAATTGAAAACAATGTTTTTTAGTAGTCAAAGTTTTAATTGTTAGTGTTTAGAGACCAATTTAAATATTAATTTATGATAAAAATTAATTTAGTTAATAATTTAAAAATTAATTATAATTTTTTTATTTATAATAAAAATTATTTTAGTTATTAATAATTTTTAGTTTATAAATTGATATCAAGTGGAGTGAATAATTTTATAAGTTATTAAAATTCTTTTGTAATTTAATATTGATATAATAATGTTTTATATTCCATTTTCTAATTTATTATATTTATATGATATTTATTTATTCTATTAATTTTCATAACTCTTTTTGTTTTTAGTTACTATTCATTCATAATGTATACTTCAATTTAAATTAGGTATTATAGAATATATATTGAATATTTTAGGTTATTTTACTTATATTTATTAACAAATTATTTAATCTATAAAATAATAAATTTTTGATAATAACGATTTATATGATACTAAATGAAAATAATTGAAAAGAATATATATATATATATATATATATATATATATATATATTAACATGCGTACGCCTGTTTTTCAGTTTTTCAGTTGGTACATTTTAATAATGTGTACCGGATTATAGTAGACAAAAATACCCTCGTATATTATGGATTCTAAGTTTTAAAGTCAAGGGTATTTAAATAATTTTCATTCTCAAAACTAAAAAAAAAAAAACCCCAAACCCTTACTCACCTCTCTCATTCCTCTCAAACATTTCTTTTTCATCTCTCTTACAGTAACCTTTTCTCTGTCATTTCTACTGTAGTCCCAATTAAAAAAAATCAGAAACATTGACGGTTAAACAATTTCTTACAAAAAAATGATTTTATAATGAGTTTTCCTTTTATAATTTGTGTCTTATCTAATTTTCACAAGCATAATGACATATGAAGGAATTGGTAATTCGTCTGTAAAAAATAAAAAACACTCGCTTAAACAATTTCTTACAAAAAAATGATTTTATAATGAGTTTTCATTTTATAATTTTTGTCTTATCTAATTTTCATAAGCATAATGACATCAGAAGGAATTGGTAATTGGCCTGAAGGGTTTTTAAGAGATGATGATTCAACATATACAGATGATGAAATTAGAGAGGTTAGTGAAGATGATGAAATTGAAGAGATCTTGAATGAACATTCGCTTGAAGGCAAATATGCCAATGACTCAAGTCTTTACAAAGGTAAATTATTTAACGACGAGTATTTCTATTTATTTTTTTTCAGTTGGATCTACCATAGGATGATAGAGAAAATGTTGGTGTGAGAGAGATGAAAGAGAAAGGGTTGAGAGGAATGAGGAAGGTGAGTAAGGGTTTGGGGGTTTCTTTTTCTTTTTTTAGTTTTGAGAATGAAAATTATTTAAATATCCTTGACTTTAAAACTTAGAATCCATAATATATGAGGGTATTTTTGTCTACTATAATCCGATACACATTGTTAAAATGTACCAACTGAAAAACAGGCGTACACACATTAACAAACCCCATATATATACAAATTCACTGAGGTATAATACTAAAAAATATATTGTACGTTTTGAAATTCTCTTCAATCCTCTAGTACCAATTGTGTTTTTTTTTTTTATATATATAAATTGGAAGGAAAACACTAACTACAATAGGAGATATTTTTTTGTACTTATTGTGAGATATGCACCAATAAATGTTGAATGCCAATTGAAAATATTTTCTGAAACCCGTTCATAAATAAGATGTTTTTGCTTTTATTATTCTGTTTTAAACAATTTTTATTTTAAATAAATTAGATTAGTTATTGACTTATTTTTTAGGGAGTGAAAACTATATTTTAACTTATGACTTAGTTAGGTACAATCTACTAAATTTTGTTTAACAGTAGTAGGGTTGGATAAGTTACTGTTTGTATTTGGTTATAAATTGTAATATTGTTTTAGTTTTAATTAATACAACTTTATATAGAATTTAGCAAATTATTCTATCTTATTTATGTTCACAATTTGGTATAAAAGCTCCGTTACAGAAACTTGAACTAAAAAAAAGAAGAAAAGAAAATCAACTAGTGAGAGTGAGAGGAATATATGAGATCCTATAATTAGGTGAGATTGACCGAAACACCTATAAGAGTGAGTGTTTAAGAAGCAATTGATAGCAATTGTAAAACCCATCAAATACATATAGTCTGTAATTCCAAAATTTGATGGACATTATGAACATTGGACAAAATTGATGGAGAATTTCCTTCGTTCAAAGGAATATTGACATCTAGTGGAACATGGAACTATAGTCATTCCAGATCCTATAAAAACAACTCAAGCAAAACTCAAACTATTGGAGGAGTAGAAGCTGAAAGATTTGAAGATAAAAAATTATCTTCATCAAGCAATTGATGGGGAAATTCTAAATACTATTTTAAACGATGAGATGTCTAAAAATATATGGGATTCCATAAGCAAAACTTTTAGGGCTCAACATGGGTGAAAAAGCACAACTACAAGCCTTACGCAAAGATTTTGAAACACTACAGATGAACGAGGAAGAGTTAGTAAATTCGTATTTTGGTTGAACTCTGAAGATAACAAAGAGTGTGAAAGCATGTGGCGAAAACATGCAGGAAAGTATCATAACTGCAAAAATATTGCGATCCATGACAACAAAATTCAAGTATATGGTGTCTTTTATTGAAGAATCCAATAATATGGATACCATGACAATAGATGAACTACTAGACAACCTGCTATTTCATGAGTAGCAGATGATGTTCTTTGAGGAAGAGGGGCAAATAATGCAGATTATGACTTATGAGAGAAGCATCAGAGGTAGAGGAAGAGCGAGAAGTAGAGAGGATTTTCCCGAGGTAGAGGAAGGGGACGACAATCATTCAATAAGGATGAAAATGAATGCTTCAAATGAATGCTTCAAATGTCATAAAATTGGACATATTCAATATGAATGTCCTATGTGGGAGAAGAAAGTGAATTATGTTGAAACAGAAGATATAGTGGAACAAGAGGATGACATTTTGTTAATGACTTTTGAACAATTTGGTACACTCGCAAATGAGTTTTAATAAGTTTACCGAATCATTCAAATAATATAAAATGGTAAGACCAAGTATCGTTTCTCAAGAGGATTGTGTAATACTAGTTAATTGCACTATTAACAACTCATCTAGACTCAAGAACATAACATCCATATTGTCAAACATGTGCAAAGAGATAAAATCACAATTATACAAGGTTGAACTTTGGTATTTGAAGACACTTAAGAATGGGATAGACTAGAAATGATATGAAATGACGTTGCTAAAGTTAGGTTTCACCAATTCACTCTTATGCATACACAATTTCATCTCCTCTCAATTAAATTACTAAAGTCAATCCACAAAATTATTCTAGCCCTAATACCTTAGGTGAAAGAGCCTAACTTTTCCCTATTAACCAACAATCCCTTGATAAATTAACAAGCAAAACCTGCATTAAGAGTTAGGATCTAAGACAACAAGTGAATCATCTTCCATCCCTAGAATCAATCAACCACTGAGACTCTTGTTTCATATCTAGGTTCCATCTTACGTTCCAATAACCCATGAAACCCGAAAATCATGTCATGAACGTCCCCATTATATTCAAGATTTAAGATTAGAAACAATAATACTAGAAATTGATGGAAAAGACACACACACACACACACACACACACACACACATATATATATATATATATATATATATATATATATATTCAAATCATTCAACAAATACACAAGAATTCATAGGCTATAACTATCCCCAACAAGATGGGTTTGGCTCTCCATTTCCATGGAGAGACTTAAGCTTACAAAATGGTCATGGAAGAAGAAGAAGAACCCAAAGAGGAAGAAGAGAGTGTTCCCACGAACCCTAGCAGCCCTTCAAGCTCTCCTCTGAGTGAAATTGTGCCTCCAAACTACCAAAAACCCAAACCCCTTCGCATTTTAGGGTTAAATAAGCTCAATCTACCACATCAGCGAAAGTGGCGCTCAGTGCCCCTAGAGGGGCACCTGGGGACGAGATTTTCGAAGCAAATGGCGCTCAGGGACCCTAGAGGGGCGCTCGAGCACAAGATTCTGGCAGCAGTATTTTTCTCCCATTTTGTGCAGATTTGCTTCATCTTGTGGCTGGTTCAGCTCTATACATTGGTGGAGGTTCTTCCAAGCACAATATTAGCTACAAAATAAGGGGATTAGTGATGAATTTATATCAGTGTAGCCCAAAATATAAATAAACATTAAAATAAGATAAACGAGAGGATTTAAGCAAGAAATAAGCTAAGGGAGAGCTGATTTTGTCTGTAAAATGAACCTCAGATAATGGTAAGAATTATCGTTATCAACGAACAACCTCCTATCACATTTCCCAAGGATTTGTGTACACAGTGTGTGATAGGGAAACAACGTCGAAATGTAATATCAAAGAAAAGTCTTTGGAGAGGATACAAAATTTGCAATTGGTTCATGCAAACATATGTTGGCCTATTCAACGAACTTCAAGTAGTAATAAAAGATATATCCTAAATTTTATTGATGATTTATCCCGTAAAAATTAGGTATACTTTTTAAGTGAGAAATCATAAGTTTTTTCTTTATTTAAAAGTTTCAAAACACTAGTGGAAAAAGAGGCTAGAGAAAGCATTCTTTGCTTACGCGTAGATAGATGAGGATAATTCACTTCCAATGAGTTTGAAAACTTTTGTAAAAGCCAATACATTCGAAGACAATTAATAGTTGGCTACACTCCTCAATAGAATGGAGTTGTTGAAACAAGGAATAGAACTATCATGAATATGGTTCGATCAATGCTAGCTAGAAGAAGAGTTTCCAAATTTTTTTGGCTGGAAGTAACAAACTAGTGTATTCACATTCTTAATAGAAGTCCACAATAACAGTAGAAGACAAAACTCCTTAAGAAACATGGAATGGAGTGAAGCTTTCAGCTGATTATTTTCGCATATTTGGTTGTCTAGCCCGTGTCCATACACCAGACCAACAACGATTCAAATTGGATGACAAGAGTAAGAAATGTGTCCTTCTTAGAGTTAGTGATAAATCCAAGGCTTACTGATTATTTGACCTAATTAATAAGAAGATTATAATAAAAAAGGATGTAATTTTTGAAGAACAGAAAGGTTGAATTAGAAGCATAATGGATAAGAAAATCATCAAACCGGCTTAAAATGGGGAGAAGATGAAGATTGTGAGAAACAAATTGAAGAGGATACAAAAAATAAGGAGAAACATAAATATCAGAACTAAAGCAAATTCCAAAATTGAATCTCAACCTCCAACAATTAAAAATCTAGTTGAAGGGAAGCCTAAAATATGCAGGAAAGAACCAATGTGGATTACAAATTATGAAGAAGGAAAAGGCCTATCAAATGATGAAGTAAATGCAATGTGTGTGGCTGCTAATGACCTCGTAACCTTTGAATAAGATCTTAAGAGCAAGAAGTTGAGAGATGGAATGGTAAAAGAGATGGAGTCAATAGAAAGGAATGGTACATGGGAGTTGATGAATTTACCTAAAGGGGTAAAACCAACTGGAGTAAAATGGATATTCAAGACAAAACTTAAGGAAAATGGAGAAATTGACAAATTCAAATAAAGGTTAGTAGTAAAGGGTTATGCACAACGATATCGAGTGAAATACATTGATGTTTTTGCACCAGTGGCTAAACTTGACACCATATGCATAGTCATCTCAATGGTTGCACAACATGGCTGGATTATCTTTCAATTATATGTGAAGAGTGCTTTTCTTCTTAGAGAGCTCAAAGGAGAAATATATGTGCAACAACCTATTGGATTTAGGAAGATGGGAAAAGAAGATAAATTATACAAGTTGAGAAAAGCTTTGTATGGACTCAAACAAACACCAAGAGCTTGGTACAACAAAATAGAATCATACTTCTTACGAAGTGGCTTTGAGAGATGCTTTTGTGAACACACATTGTTTACAAAATCAACAGAGGAAGATAAGTTATTAATTGTGAACTTATATGTAGATGATTTAATATATATGGAAAATGATGAAAGTATGCGTGGTGATTTTAAAAATTTAATGATGTCATAATTTGACATGTTTGACTTAAGGGGAATGAGCTATTTTCTTAGAATTGAGATTTTACAGAATGCATATGGAAGTCTGCAGCCAAAAGAATATTGATATATTTAAGGGGCACCACTGTACTTGGTATTTTCTACAAGAAAAAGAAAAACTCACATTATTGCTTATACAAAAAGTGATTTTGTTGGAGATTTGGATGATAGGAAGAGCACATCAGGTTTCATGATTTCTTTAGGATTTGGAGTAGTTTCATGGTCTTATGAAAAACAACCAATGGTAACACTGCCTACCCATAAGCATAATACATAGTTGTTGCATCATGTGCAGGTCAATGTATCTGGATTAAAAGAGTATTGGAGAATTTTGGATTCAAAGAACAGGAAAATACTATAGTTTGATGTGACAACAGTTTAATCATTAAGTAATCTGAGAATCCAGTGTTTCATGGAAGGAGTAAACATATTGATGTTAGATTTCGTTTTTTGAGAGTTCTTGTCAAAGAAGGAAGCATCAAGTTAAGCTATTGTAATACTCAAAATCAGTTGCCTGACATAATGACCAAACCACTTAAACTGGAGCAGTTTCTAAAGCTTATGAGAATGTTAGGCATGGTTGAAGCGTAAGAGATAAACATAATGCTATTGACATTAGTTTGTGGGAGGGAATGTTAGTAGATAAAATGTTTCTGTTTTAAACAATTTTTATTTTAAATAAATTAGGTTAGTTATTGGCCTATTCTTTATGGAGTGAAAGCTATATTTTAGCTTATGATCTAATTAGGTATAATCCACTCATTTTTGCAGGAAAGTAGTGAAGTTGGATAAGTTAGCATTTTTGTTTTGCATTTGGTTATAAATTGTAATGTTATTTCATTTTTAATTAATGCAACCTCGTATAGAATTCAAAAAATTATTCAATCTTATTTGTGTTCACAAGATGTTTGAAAACTATTATAGTGAAGCTCAAAGAAACGAATGAAGAATGATAACTTCTTGAATGCACCAGAAGATTTATTTTTCGTTAATATCTATTTTTATGAGTTGTAGCAAATTTTAACGATACAATTCTTTATAATTTTAGAAAAGATTCACCACTTTTCAATATCTTTTATGTTTCTCTAAAGTGAATTATACGTTTTCTTTAAAATAGAAATTTGAAATAATCTCTCAATTGTTCTCTAATAATTAAGAACTGAATTTTTACTCTAATAATAGCTTAAATAGACAATTCTTATAAAAAAACTTAAAAGAATCAAACTTTTATTTGTTTTTATTTTCATTTAATTATGTTTGAAATAAACTCTATTTAAAAATGTGTTTTTTTAAAAGGATTAAATGTGTTTTTAATCCTTACACTTTAGTGAAAAATTAAAAATTATTTAGGTTGGAAAGTTGATACATTTTAGTTCATAAAAGAAAACGAATAGATATAATCCTTTTAATCCAATTATATTAAATTTTTTTGATATATCAAATGTATTTCATGTTAATATTTGAATTATTTACACCGATTAATACTCTCTTGTTTCAATGTTAATTGAGACATATGATTAACACATAAATAAACATAACGTGATTGAGTTAAAATGAATATATTAATTATTTTTAAAGTTTGATATAAAAATGTAACAAAGTTTTGCATAAATACAAAACTCAAAACATATATTAAATTTTTAATAGAAGATAGCCCGTTTCTTGGTCAATTGCATAAGAAACTTTCTCAAGTTGAAGAACCCGGATTTATCATGAATCTTCCCAACTATAAAGATGTTAAAAATTAGCATTTAATACGCTGTAATACGTTTTAATGTTAAATAACATGAAAGTCAGCCTCCTTCATAATTAAAAAGTATTCTTAACTTTAGAGACATAAATGGAATCTTAACGTGTTCAAATAATTCAAATAATTCAAATATTTACCAACTATACGTATTGGCTACTTTAATTCACGATTCCAGTATTTCAATATCCAATAAAAAAAAGACTACGCGTCCCATCATATCTTAAAACCTTACGCGCATATAAAACAACACGCTTCTCTCAACTTAGAAAAGAAAAAACCCAATTTTCCTTTACGTCATTGCTACTTCCAAAAATTTATACCATTTAAAGAAAAACTATTTAATAACATCGTTTTCTTCACCAATTTCTACCATTCAATTATTCACTTTGGTCAACCTCTCGTGTGCGTGCAATGCAACATTTCAATTTTGAATCTTCTTGGCCTATTTTCTATTCTATAATCCCTTTGAAAGAATATAACGACAAATGTTTAAAACAAGAGTAAGCCTTTTGGTACCTATAACTATTTGCATGTTGCATCTTGCATCTTGCATCTTGCTGTATTAATTCATCCACGACAACTTCAAAACGTGATTAATTCCCAAGTTGAAGTCATCAATAATAGTAATAATAATAACAATATGAATGAAAAAATAAAATACTAATAACAAGGTTTGAATTGAACTATGAATAAGGTCTGAAAACAATGACGTAAAAACATTAAAATATGACAACGGTCAAATTATTTTAAATTCAACACGTTAAATGACGAGAATGAATTGTTTTATATATAATGGAGTGCAGTATTGATAAGGGAGAAATAGTCATAATAGTGTTCAGTCTATCTTTGACATGTTTAAAAATTCAATAGCTAAAATGACTTCATCAGAAATTTGTCGTTGCAGTATGAAAGTGATGTATAAACACACGTATTTACACTTTTATTATCAACTCATAAGGATTGAGGCATTTTTGAATTCAAATTATAGATTTTTTCTTTTTAATCAACTTTATTTGCTGTTTATATTTTTCGTATCACACTCAGAAAAAACCAATAATTATTTTCCTTAACGACTCTGTGATGCAGATATCTCATAAAACTGTTTCTGGAACTCGTGCTTCTTGGTTCCTTCAGTCTTATATACAATAATATTTTATGAAATTATTGCGATTATTTTAGAATTGAAATCAACGTCTTGTTTTGATAGCTGGTGCTGTTTTAAATAATTAAAATACAGGGATGAGATGTTTGCCAAACATGGAATTTAATTTAAAAATAAGACTAACAAGACATAGGATTAAAAATATATATATATATATATATATATATATATGTTTTTATTTGGTCAGATTGTAATCTTTCTTACAAAGTAAATTAAACAAATGTAATGGGCACATGGTTTGAGCCACAAGAATTAGAACAATACTTGAGTTGGTTCTTTTATTAAAAGTAAGTTTATAGTGATTCTCTTATAAGATCAGAAATATTAATTATTTTCATATATTTATTGTAATGTATTAAAAGAGTAATAACACCGTTTTCTGATAAAAGGTTTGACTAGTATTTTTGTAGTGTTTAACGGTGTTTGAGAGACATAAAATAATTGAGTTATCTGAAACGAAAGAGAGATAATTAAGATTAAAAAATAAAAAATGAGAAATGGTGATATTAATAATAAGGGCAGAACAGAGCGATGTTTATGAGCTTAACCGTCAACTCACATGAGACCCAACCCAAGGCAACAACTTGACACGCAAACAGAAGAAAAAACATTTGAAAAAGGCGGAGAAAGGACAAAACATGTTCCATTTTTTCTACACATATAAAAGGGTTTCTGTCCGAAATGAAATCTTAAACGAAAAACATAAAATATTATTATAATAATAATAATAATTCTTTAAATTTTGGTGTTTCTTCCCTCTCATTTGGTTATTGTTGTTGGAGTTGGATTGGTGGGTGGGGAAAGAAGAAAGAGTTGAGGTGAATGAGAAGGGAAATGTGATGGGAAGTGGAGTTTCAAGCCTCTGTTGGTGCTACGGGAGGAACCAACCGGCCGACCAGGATGTCCTATTCAAGGCCACCCACCCATTGGACGAAACCCTAGGACACTCCTTCTGTTACGTCAGATCCTCCGCTCGCTTCCTCTCACCTACTCACTCCGATCGCTTCCTCAGCCCCTCCACCTCCCTCCGCTTCTCCCCCACTCATGAGCCCCGAACCCGACCCGAATCCCATGAAACCGGCTTCAAAGCCATTTCCGGAGCCTCCGTCAGCGCCAATAGCTCTCTCCCCACTACAGTCATTCACTTTGACGAAGACACCCTCGATTGCGTCCGAGCTACCACCAAGGGCAATATCGTCAATGGCTTCGAAAGCACGGCGTCGTTTAGCGCGCTCCCGCTCCAGCCCGTTCCCCGAGGCGGCGAGCCCTTCCAGGTCAGCGGCTTCTTCCTCTCCGGTCCAATCGAGGCCAACGCCGTCTCCGGTCCTCTACCCGCCGCCGAAGGAGGCGGCGGCGGCGGCGAGGTTCCCTTCTCTGCGCCGCTCAGCGGGCTCTACGGAAAGAAAAGCAGGAAGAAGAAGGTGATTTCGGGATTCCGGAAGGCGTTCAATCGGAACGCCACGGAGATGAAGAGGCCGTGGGTGGTGCCGGTGCCGGAGAAGAAGGAGGCGGCGGCGGCGGAGGCGAAGGGCGGTGAGGGCAATGTGCAGTGGGCGTTGGGAAAGGCTGGGGAGGATCGCGTCCACGTGGTGGTGTCGGAGGAGCAAGGGTGGTTGTATGTTGGGATTTACGACGGTTTCAATGGCCCAGACGCGCCGGAGTTTCTGATGGGGCACCTCTACCGTGCCGTTCACAGCGAGCTACAAGGCTTGTTCTGGGAGCTGGAAGACGAACAACCGTTGCCGCAAGAGAGTAATCCCGTGGTAGAAGGAACGCAGAGTAAACGGCGTAAACTGTGGGAGCTTCTCGCTGAGGACGGACTGGACCTTTCTGGTTCGGATAGGTTTGCGTTTTCCGTGGACGATGCGTTGAGCGTTAACAACGCCAATGCGGGGTCTGCTGTGAGTAGGAGGTGGCTGTTGCTGTCGAAGTTGAAGCAGGGACTATCGAAGCAGAAGGAGGGTGAAAGGAGGGGGTGGAATTTGGGTAATGAGGAGAAGGAAAAGGAGAAGCCCTCTGGGAGGAAGCGGAAGGTGGGTCCTGTGGATCATGGACTTGTTTTGAGTGCGTTGTCTCGGGCACTTCAAGTCTCGGAGGTTGCGTATTTGGATATGACGGATAAGCTTCTGGATACGAATCCGGAGCTTGCTTTGATGGGTTCGTGTTTGTTGGTTGTGTTGATGAGGGATGAGGATGTGTATGTGATGAATGTTGGGGATAGTAGGGCTATTGTTGCACACTATGAACCAAAGGATGTCGATTCTACTGTTGAATCGGGAAGCAAGGGAGGTGTTGAGTCCGGTGCTGAGAGCATAGTTGAGGAGTCATTGGGTTTGGGTCGAAGTGAAAATGCTCAACAAATGAGGTTGGCGGCGTTGCAACTCTCTACTGACCACAGCACCAGCATTGAAGAAGTAAGTTCTAGATTTGGTAACATGCAGTATTAAGTAATTATTGCATGTTCACGAAGTTTGATTTTTTGTTGTTCCTTGTTGTAGTTGAACATACTAGAAGGTATTCTTTTATTAGTGGTTTGCATTTATTGATATTCCCCCCCCCCCCCCCCCCCCCCCCCCCCCCCTTTTCTTTAGTCATTTTGTGATATGCTTAAGAGTTGGCTGAAAAGTGGTGCTTATTGTTTTGCAGGAAATCATTAGGATTAAAAACGAGCATCCTGATGATACCCAATGTATAGTCAATGACAGAGTCAAAGGTCGCCTGAAGGTCACCAGAGCATTTGGCGCTGGATTTTTGAAACAGGTGTCTTGAAAATACTTTGTTTTATTAATATAATGTTTTATGTGTGCTTCTGAACCATTTTCTACTTCCATCGGGAAGAAAATAATATATGCTGTTTTTTTATAGTTCGTGCATCATGGACGGGGTGATGATTTACCCTGTTATTTTTATTTTTTTTAATACAGACGAAGATTTATTATTCATCTACCTTAGTAGATAATCCTTTGTTTAGTCAACGAGTATGTTTGCGTGCTTAGGAATATCTTATGGTTCATATGGTCAAAATTAACTCTCCTCACCTGTTATGCTTTCACTTCTACGAACTTAAGCTTTGTTAGTAGTACATATGCGCAGATAAACGAGTCTCTAATTAGATGCTTGAAGTCATGAGCATATTTGTATCCATAGATTCTCTGATGTGTGCTTTTAACTCTTTATATTCACCAGCACTCACATCTCATTGGTCATGATCTTTTTGTATTTTAATTGTAGATTTTTGGTATGCCAAAAATTTCCACTATATTAGTTATTTTGCAGAATAGAAGAATGTATCTCAATATGAGACAGCAAATTTCAAAACTTGTCATGTTAATTGATCGCTTTCCTTTACTCTCTAAGCCAAAGAGGTTACATTAATTATACCCAACACACGTATAGACCTAAGTCTCGCAATATACTCCTATTTGATAGAATGATAAGCCAAAGAATAAAACCAATTGTTGGTAGACCATGCTGACACTGGTAATTCAATATTGTACTAAAGTATCTGATGAACAATGTTGGTACCAACATTAGACCATGTTGGTTTTCCAAGTAACGAAACCCATTTTTGGTAGCCAATTGTTGTAATGAAATCCACATTTGTTGTCCTCGTGATACTGCTGTTCATGTTGATGCACATCTACGTGCTAAATTATAAGTCGTCTTGTTTTTCTTATTTAGGGTTGCTACATACTCCTCATATTCAATATAAATGTATTCTGACATGATTGTCTGAATTGATATTTTCCATAGCCGAAGTTGAATGATGCGGTACTAGAGATGTTTCGAAATGAATATATTGGCACTGCTCCGTATATTTCCTGCTCTCCCTCACTACGTCACCACAGATTATGCCAGAGAGATCAGTTCCTGATCCTTTCATCTGATGGTTTATATCAATATCTAAACAATGAAGAAGTGGTTTCTCATGTTGAGAGCTTCATGGAAAAATTTCCTGAAGGAGATCCAGCCCAACATTTAATAGAAGAGGTGCTTCTCCGTGCAGCTAAGAAAGCTGGTAAATGAATCTTCTGACTCTTTCTTGTTTTGCAGTCTTGCTCAACATGATAAATGTGCAATTTGCCGAGTGACACAAATGTGGAGTATTAATTAGTAATTATTTTTTCATGTGTAAATTAAAAGCTTTTTGCCATGTCCTGTATGGTCATGCTAAATTTTAATGACCATGACAAATTTTAAGAAGTAAAACACCAAGGCTTGCAGAGTGTTCAGTTTGAAGGATCTGAATGAACCCCTACAAATATTTGGTGTTGGAGTTAATTAATTATTATTTATTACCTCTTGTTCTCAAGCTTTTCTATTAAAATGTTATGTTCCTCAGAGAAATGTGTTTGTCTTAGTGGGAGATTGTTTATATTTTCCTTTCTTAGAACGCCTACTCTCCTGCTTTAAAAGTTCGTAGTTTTGCACAACACCTTCGTAATTGTCCTTCTTTAGAAAGGTGTCAGTTCTTTGATAGTCTTATATTTGACTTTCATTAAAATCCCATCACTTCTGTGGACTCCTAAATTATTTGCGCAATCTGAGTTTGATACAGCCAAGTTCAGAAAGCACTATTTTAGTGAATACCCTTGTAATTTGGGTAAAACTTATTTTGAAATACGTTTAATGCTGCTGGTGGGGTCTTTTTCTGTTTTCAACCTGCCCGGGCTGGAGATTATGCAAGAAATGTGGCTAAAACAAGAAAATAATTGATGCAAGGAATATGTTCATTTCTAGTAGAAACTTTTGACTTGCCAATTCTTATGCCTACACAACACCCATTTATAGGTTATTTTCGATTGATTTGTGGCAGGAATGGATTTTCATGAATTGCTTGATATACCACAAGGAGATCGGAGGAAGTATCACGATGATGTTACTGTCATGGTAATATCACTTGAAGGGAGAATCTGGAAATCGTCAGGAAAATATCCGTGAGACAATGAGACCTTAAACTTGTTGGCTTATACATGTGATGACATTTTTGCACCCGTGTGTGCCATGAAGGCAGTGCTGAAGTTTCAAAGCAGGTCCATTTGTCATTGGTCTGGGTGTGTTTTTCGCGATCTTGCGACATTAAAAATTATCAACTGAGAAATCTCAGATTTAATTGGCAAAAAGCTACCGCTATAGCTCTGTCCAAAATTAAGGAAAGCTAAATGCAATGGTATGAGCTAAGAACAGGCATTGCAGATGGACCTTGTGAATTCTGTTGATGAGTTAAAAAAAAGAAGCAAAGCCGCCGCTTCTTTTTCCATTGGCAGCTCGATTCTCTCTCCCCTGTATTTTTTTGCAGCTGTATAGATGATAAATTATAGAAATTTTGATAGCCAAGACACTTTCCATTAGTTTTCATTTTTCTTTTCTTATCTTTCTAATAGCCAAGAAAATGGGTGTATATGGGTGGGGATACAATTGTATTGATTGAACTCGACTAGTCAGTCCTTAGTCAGAAATGACGATCTGTAACGGAGAGTGGATATCCACCGTTGCCAATTAAAATGATTATTCTCAATTAGGGGCTAGTGCAATGCATTAAACAATGCAGAATGGAAATGGCCATTCGTAAATTAAAGGCGAAAAATTCGGTTGTTTCAAGGATTACTCGTTGTCCGGTATTTCAGCATGTGTGTACAAAATTCAGAATGTAAAGGTTCTTTCGGAAGCAAACACGACGAATTCTAACATCAATAAAGATAAGAAATAACTTGAGTGAAATTTTTGGGTAAGTTGAAGCAAATTTGTGAAATATATACATACACACATATATAAGAAAAAGAAATATTATATTAAAATATCTAATTGAAAGAGTGAAAGAAGAGAATTCTTAGTTGATGCATTTTTTTTTTCTGTTCACCATGGGGGAGGATGATAGCAGTGTAAGAAATTCAGCAACTATTTCTCTCCAGGCCAAAAAGTCCAATGAGTGTGAAGCATATATTGGTTAAGGATATAGAGGAGTAAACACACGTTAGTTATATTTAGCATATTTTACCACACGAACGATAAAGTGCCGTGTCCAATTTTTAGAAAGTTGTTGTAGGAGTCTTCAGTAAAGAATTAATCACGAAGGATTCCTCTATTTTTCTGAAGAGACTCCTTGACCTTCGGATCAGGACAATTTTACTCTATCAGAGGATTTGACATGAGATAGTCAAGTGAATACATCTTATCCATCCATAACTTTTAAAGATGAATTTATAGCATTTTTTTTTATATAAATAAACTAAATAATTGTAATGAATAAAATCTAATACAACGAAAATGTCACTACAGATTATCTCAACTTCGAATATGCCCTGTTAGAATTTCCAGCATTTTATTGTAATGAGTGCAATTTAGCATGGGAGACAGGACTGTAAACAATTTTCATAACGACTGATTCATGGTAGCATGTATCCAGCCTCTTCCCCTGAAGGTGGGTTATATAAAATGAAGGGAAACAAAAAAAGAATAGTAAATTTCAGGATGTGTTTACATTGTAAGAAATGAGCGGAAGATTATACATCCCATCTCTGCCTTCAAGACTTCATATCTTGGCCTTTCAAGTGATTATAAGTAGACCTGAAAGTATCATTGTATTAGGTTTTAGCCATATCGCACAACGTAAATGCCACTTGAGCTACCATCATTTATGTAGCTGTAGCAGCTGCCGAGGAGTTCGATTGCACCCAAGAGATTAAATCCTCTCTAGTTGCACTGAAACAGCCAACTTTTTCTTCACTCTGCCTAAATGGCACAGCTAGCTTCCTCAAATGAGAGGAAAAAGAAATATGGAGCCCTTGGGCAAACTTATGAGCACCAGTACCAGTTTGGGCAAAGAATAACTCTGGTAATGTTTCCTCCCGCTTAACAATTTTGGTGAGCGTCCACATCCACTCTTCAAGTGCTGTTAGTGCTGCACCAACTGATAATGATCTAACGTCCAAGCACCATTCCTCATCAGTTTTGTGGTGCAAAGTTGGGTACAATCCATACAAGGTTCCCAAGTAGAGTAGCTCATGGGCTCTCTCTAGAAGATCTTTGTTTCTACATATGTCAATCAAGCAGTTACAGAAGGGTCTTCTCACTTCAACCACCGCGCTGTTCATGATACCCTTGAACTCTTCCTTGACAGTCTCAAAACTAGTTTTTTCATCTTCAATCAATTGAATAAAGGCAACCAATTTTGGGTTAGCTAGCTGCAAACAAGCAAGGACTTTTTCCTCATCCTTGCTACCCTGAGAAAGAGACACAACAGATAGCAAGCAACCACATAGCCTATCATCTGGCTTAATTCCCCTCTCAACTGAAGAATAAAAAACTCTTACCAAATCATCAAATTCCATAGCCCTTCCCAAGCACTGAATCAAACAAGTAAACCCCATAACATTGAGTTCAACACCCGACTTGCACATCTCTTCAAACAATTTCATTGCCTTGTCGACATCTCCCTGACTCCCGTATATGTTGAGCATTGCCGTGTAACTCCAACTGTCTGGCTTGCAATGTGCAGACTGCTTCATGTCCCTGAACAAAGTTTCAGCTTCCTCCACCAGTCCAACATCTGCACACATGTTCAGCAATGTATTATACAAGATAAAATCCATAGGCCAGTCATTTTCCTTCATTCGTTGCCACAACTCCAAAGCATCTCTAGACCACCTGGCCTTTCCATATATCTTAATAACCGCCGTCAGAGTCTTCTCGTTCGGCACAACCCCTGACTCAATCATTTCTTCAAACAGGCCCCTTGCGAACCCAGGCTTGCCAGCCTTTCCCATTGCCTCCAGCAAGGTGTTATACACAACCAAATTAGGCTGCACCCCAACAGACTCCATCTCCTGAAACACATATCTAATGCCATCATAGTCCCCAGCCTCCCCAAACATCTTCCCCAGCACAGAGAATGTGATGGGATCAGGCTTCCACCCACTCGCTCTACCTCTCTCATACAAACTTATCACCTCTTCAACCTTACCTAACCTAGCATAAACATCTAAAATAGCAGAGTAAGTTACCTCATCAGGCATCAAACCGGTCTTGTACATCATCTCAAACCACTGCACAGCCTTGTCAAAGAGGTTACACTTCTTGGCACACGAAATGATGGTGGAGTAAGTGATGTTATCCAGCGGAACCCCAGTGTCGATCATCTGGTGTGCAAGTTCTTCTATCAGCGCAAACTGTTTCCCAAACCTCAAAGACTTCATTGTGACATTGTAGAAGATGGTTTCCATGGGAAGCAAATTCTGGGTCTTGATCCAATTCAGAAAAAGACGAGTCTTTTGCCATGGCTTCAAGGTGTTGAGTATCAACAACACGTTTTCTCTAGTAAGAGGGCGTGGAATATCCTCCAAAGAAGGCAAGAATTCACCTTCAGACGAACCACACTCATTCAGTTTGTGAACAAAGCGTTTCAAATCTTTCAACTGTGGACTGTACGAGTAAGTAGCGCGCTTCTGTCTCTCAGAGGACAACACAGTGCGCTTTGCTTTGGTGGGGTTGACCCAAGTGGATTTTCCCTTAGAAAAGGCATAGGATTGGTCTCCTGCGACAGTGGATAGGGTTTTGTTGGCAAGGGGTGCGAGTTGGTCGGATAAGGAAGTGCTCTTCTTCTTGCTGTCTGAAGCTGGTGTGGGAGGAGCCTCTGGAGTAGAATTTGAAGTGGAGCAGTGTATGAAACATTTTCTAATGCCTTTTTGCCTACAATGGTTGGTGACGCTCAATCTTGTTCTTTTGGTGTCTGTGAAATACACATCCACAACGGTAGACAGTGGAGCAGCCATTGGAGTTCTTTGGCTAGAACCAGTCCCAAGATATTCTTTCATAACCTTATCTAAATCCAAAATATATGAGGTAATACTACAAATTCTGTTTTTATTTCAGGATATTTCCACTTTTAAATTAGGAAAAAAAACACACACATATGAACTTTCTTTGAACTGGACTTGGAGATACTTAAGTTGGGCCGAGTTTGCCGTTTGGGCTGGGCTTCGTTCCCGTTTTCCGTATCTTACAATGAGCTTACTAAAAGTATTTTCTTAAATGTGGGAAAAAATTTAGGTGTATTTAGTCCTTCCAGATGAAATTGAAATTTGTTATTGTATTAAGTTTTGATATATTTGATTTCTAAATTTTAAAAATAAATTAATATAATATTTTAATTTAATTATGTTAACATTTTTTTACGTGTTAAACTGTATTTTAAATTAATATTTATACTAAAAGTAATAAATAATATAAAACATCTTTTAACATGTTAAAAATATTCATAAAAATAATTAGAAAAGCTATAGTTATTGATTAAATTGTATGAAAGTTTGGAGATGATATTTACTTTTGCATTTAAAGATTAAAATTATATTTAACTTAAAAAGGTATTTTCAAAAATTACTTTCCAAATTTAGCACAATCTGAAAACTGATTAAAACAGAATTTAAAAAAAAAGATAAAAGGATATTTCGGTAAAAGGGAGGATGTAAGTAATGATTGGCAATAATAAAAGTAATTTTCTTCACCTTTGTTCATCTTTTCCCGCGCTTTCACAAACTACACCTATGTTAGGTATTGGGTCAACACTATGAAAATTCTTAACTAATTCATATTCAGATAGCCTTATAATTAAAAGAGTTTATATTTAACAAGGTGGAAGTTTAACGATTCATGAGTCTTCCTTCCATATTTATATATTGTAAATTCCTCTTATTCATAATCGATATAAAATCTTCAACACCTTTTTCATGCAGTTGATGACATTATAGATTCAACAACACATTATTTTGATGGGTGTCATATGACTTTGATACTAATTTAACAAGTGAAATTTAATTAAAATTATCTCATACCTACAAAATCGATTTGTAAAATGAGCTTTACACAATGTAAATTCATCTTATCTCTAATCAAAATGAAATCTACTATCATAAAAACTAATATGTTTGGTTTTAAATTATCAAATCCTCTAACTTCATCATATCTTGAAAAAGTCATAGTTATTGGCTTACAAAAATTTTACTAATATTTCCCAACAAAACAAACATTTTCACACATTTTAAGAAGTTTGAAAACTGAGAAAGAACATAAATTACACAAATAATATGCCACTATAGTGTATAATCAACTTTTATAATTTCAAACCAAACAATTTGAAGTTAAAAAACATTCAATAAAAAATTTTCAATCCAAAATGGACAAACAAACCTAACATTCTAAAGTTTTAATGTAAACATGCCTTAAATTAATCGCTTCAACAAAAACTTCAATTTAATTTAATAAAATATTCTACAATTGACACAGTTATGATTATAACAAATTTATTATTTCTGTAATGCGTGTAAAATAATTTTTTTCACGAAACATTTACTCAGAGTCTAAGTAAAAGATGAATAGTCGAGAGAATAACAATTTTTAACTAATATGAAAAATGAATTAATGAAAGATAGATTTAAATGATAAAAATAAATTTTCTCTATATCAAATTCTGTATAAATGATTTCTAAGAGAAGTTCGATATGTTGACAATTTTGATAACAACTTTTTCACAACAAGTTACATGTTATTACTTTATTGATCTAATTAAATTTATTAAATTAATCACAAACCAGTAAAAAAGATATAAAAAAAGTTATTAAAAAAATATTTTCCTTTCTTTCTAATATGATCTGATTGCGAAAAATAGAGACAGAAAATTTAAAAAGATAAAGAAATATTGACAAAGAGATAGGAAGATGCTGAATAAAAAAAAAAGAAAAAGAAAACGAAAGTACAATGAGAAATATGAGGGAAAAAGAAAGGTCTCATCTACCGAATATCTCACACTTATATTCATTTTCTGATTTTTCCTAAAAGACGGAAAAAGAAAACAATTAATATTTTCATACTTAATTAGTGATATTATCCATTTCAAAATAATGTTTGACTAGTTTTGCTATACCTATCACTCACATTTTCATTTGAATTTCTTATCTACACGAGGTAAGGCCGAGTAATATTAAAAGGTAAACCTTTTTTTACTTTTGGGTAATGAAAAATCATGTGTAACACGACATTTTGGCATTGATTCCATGTTTTAAGTTTTCATTTCTCAGCAACTTGTGAAGAAGAAGAAGAAGAAGAAAAGAAGATCTTCACTTTATTATTAGAGGAAATTTCGTACCCTATCACTTCCCACATCGCAAACTTATTAGGATATCGATAGTGTCTATGGCGGCTGCTCGAGGATGCAACATATGGAATTCATCATTAAATTATTAATCAAATTCTCAATGAAAACAAACATCCTAAACCTGCGTCAAAGATGAAATGGAAGGTTAGAAAACCATGAAATAACTGAATCCTGTTGATACGATCGTGAAGCACGAGGTGAGTTTGGATGGTATTCCTGTTCAGATAATAGCCGCTAAGTGAGACGAGTCTGCATGCATTGGCAGCTTAAAAGTGATTTATTCATGTTTCATGTTTGACTCTTGTGTCTTGGCAATAATGCTCACATAATCACAAAAACTTGCATTGGATCCATCAACATATCTCGTGCTTTGTGTTTACAAAGCTACTACAAACACATACTTAATTATTAACCTTATCACTAATTCTAACTTAAATTCCAATACATCTTTTAACAATAAAGTAATTACCCTCATTCCGACAATTTGTCTTCCTTCAAGAGTCTACGGGTAAAGCCTTTGGGTTTATACAACACTTTAATGCGTGACTGAGGAAAACGATAAAACTAAATTAGAATGATATTATATTGTTTTCACTATCCAAATTTTCAACAAAAAAGATACGAGTCCAAGTCAAACAAACATAAATGTTTTACCACTTTGTAAAAGTCATAACTATATATTTAACAATTTAGGAAACCGCCTGTATTAGTAAAATTAAAAAAAAAAAAAAAAAAAAAAAACGTTTCGGATATACATTTGCCTTATGTAAAATATATATTACGGACGCGGAAAAAATAAAATTACTTTTATTGAAACTGTCCCATCAATTTGAGCATTTGTTGAACTGTATTTAGAATTGTCAACAATGAACACAAGTACCATCATGAATTAAGAAGGGATGTGAATTGATTTGGATTTTAAGGAAATTTTGGCACCATAGCCATGTTAGGATCTATATTTGGAATGGCTATAGTATTTCTTACTTTTGACAATAGCAAAAACTTTCTTTCAATCCATCTAAGATTGTGGAAAGAATGAACATAATTATGCATTTCATTTACACTAGAAAAAAAGGTGCAGACACGTTCTTTATCAATTTCTTTTTGTCCACCTTCTATAATTTCAGGTTGTGTGAACAAAATTAGTTTATTACAATGGTCAGCTTTTGCCATATTGAACACAAATCAACATACGTTAGATATGATTTTGTTGGAGGATAATATAAGATATTAATGTTAAATTAATTATTTTCATTTAGGCATTTAATTTTTGAAATTGTTGTATGGATTTTGATATTGTAATTTCATAAAATTTGGCAATTATTTTATGGTGGATAGAACCCTGTAAATTTCACATGTGCTATGTATTTTTGGTCATCATATCTGCTTTCTTATGCAGCATATTATATCATTTAGAGATGGTTTAAAAATTGGTTTTTGTTTCTGCTTTAAATTTATCATTTGGTATCAAAGAGGTTAAATATCTTTGTCTTGTTTTACATTTGTCGTGGTTATGATACTACGATTGGAGGCTTTGGCAAATTAGCTTTAAGAAGTTTGAGATTTGTTTTGTTATTGATGTAGTACAAAACAATGCCACTTCGCTTATGGCAATTGACACCATTTTTTGGACAATGGATGTGTTGAATAAAAGTGCACCTTTTATTATTTATTATTATTTTTTAATTACGAAAAATGTATAATTTTGTTTCATATGCATGCAAAATGAACTTTTTAATATGTATTTATGGTAAAGTAAGTCTTGCTTGATTCAGGTGGGAGTTTGATTCCTTATAGCCGTCTTTTATAAATTAAATTTGCAAAATCTTTAACCATTACTTGACTGCATCAAAGGAGGTTAATATACATTATATGTTGTATATTTAATTTATGTACATAGATATTATTATTTATTTTGATTGCGTTATAAATAATGTTGTTGCAAATATTTATTTTAAAATGTTTGAATGGTGGATATAATTTTATAATGAATTAGAGAGTAGCTCGAATATTTATGATGGATTGATATTTATAATCATATAATAAACATTACTTGTAATAAATTATATGTAATATGGTGAATTCTTACCCACAAGAATTTTCTTACATCTATATGATAAATTAGAATGATATATTGGTTTATATTTTTTAAATTTATCACAAAAATTGAGAAAAGGAACATAGTTGTATAATAGTTGTATCATTTAGTTAAATGAGTCTAATTAAGTAAGACTTTAGTCTATAAATAAGATTTACCACTAGATTCATTGAATAAGACATGTTTACATTATCAAAACATGATTTTGTTATAGTCTCAAATTATGATGATAAACATGTATTTTAAAATTTGCACTTTCTCAATCTATAAATATTTTTTATATCAATTATGGTATTCCCAAATTAAAAGGAGATAGTTATAATTTTTGAAAGAAGAGAGTTCTTCTCCATTTGAGTTGGATGGACATTGATTATGTTATTAGAAAAACAAAACCACCAGTTATTACTAAGACTAACACTTTAGATGTTACTGGTCTTTATGAAAAGTGAAAGAGGTCAAATTGTCTCTTTGTAATATTCATAAAGACCAACATTTTTGTTGAAATTTAGGGTTGCAATGTGAGAGATTTACTAAAGACTATTGATGAACAATTTATCACATTTGATAAATCTCTTCCCAACACTATTATCATACATTTTCTCATCCTTAAAACTCACCAAGATTAAGGGAATATGTGATCACATCATGCGCATAAGTGACATTGTGACTCAACTAAAAGCCTTGGAGGTTACCATGTCTAATTCCTTTTATCACATTATATTTTGTGTACTCTACCTCATAAATATGCTCTTTTTAAATTTTCTTATAATACACATAATGATAAGTAGTCTATTAATGCATTGTGACCATGTGTGTTCAAAAAGACGAAAGATTGCTAATGGAGGAAGGGGAAACATTAGACTTGACTATTTCTCTTAACGAAAAAAATCAAGTTAATCAAAAGAAAAAAAATGTCTGTGAAGCCAATTATAAAGAAGGAGTGCAAGTGTTTCTTTATAAAATAAAAGACACTTTGAAGAAGGATTGTCCAAAGTTTAATAATTGACTAGAGAAGAAAAGTAATTGTTTTTCTTTCATTTGTTATATCAATATAATATGACTAATATTAATCATAATACATGGTGGATTGTTTTTAGATCCACAGTCCATGTTTATAATACCATATACAGTATACAAAACCTAAAAAGATTAATGGAAAGTGAACATTACATTTATTCACTAAAGAAGATGAGTTTACATCTGAAAGTCATTAGGACATGCAATTTTGTTTTAATAAGTAGTTTTGTTTTGTGTTTATAAAAGGTTTTTTTATATTCCTAATTTTAGTAAGAATTTAATTTTCATTTTGTAACTTGCACTTTTGGTTTTTCCTTTAATTTTATGGATTCTGGTTTGTTAGAAATTAGCTATTTAAATATAGAGAATAAGATTATAATCAAAGAACAAAATCCATTCCCAGTCGCCTAAAAGAAAATCGTTGGTTGGTATGGGCTGAGATGAGGATGGTTCAATCCACAGAATTTCCACTCATTATAATTGCTTTTCAATCCATTAGGACTTGTCGATAACAGATGCCACGGGATTGAGTTTCTTCGTTTGAACTTTTACTTTTGTTTTCGTTTTTTTTTTTAAGTTATCTTTCTTTATCAGAAAAATATACTAAATTCAGGTAATATTTTTCAAAGTTAGCAAAATGGATAGATTTTAAGAAAAATATTAATATAGATAAGTTGATTTTGGAATAGATGTTTTTTAATCTACCCATTTTTATAATTTATAAGTTATAAAATTCAACATTTATTCATTCTTTTACTAACTACTAAATTAATTGGTGACTTGGAAACAATGTTACTCAATTATGTAAACAAATTTACTAATTATAAGATAGTTTATTATTATAAATAAATACTTTTTAGATGAAAATGTGACAGTGTTATTTAGCATTAAGTACTTTAATTTAGTGTGTATAATAAACCTATTACACCATAATTTATATTACAATAACTTCATTGTATATCTTTTAAAATAAAATAAAAAGTTTATTATGGTATATTTCTTCGTAAAATTTATCAAAATATCTTAACAATTATAAAATTTATCAAAGCTTGACTTGATTCTTGGTAGTAATGCTTGTAGACGCATGGTCGGAGGCAAAAATAATCACCCTAGACCTTTTAATTACCCTAGACTCCTTTGTATTAAAAATCCTTCTTAATTAGTTGTCACAACAGATAATTTGATTTATCTGTTTTTGGAAATTGCAGAATACTAGTTGGTAAGACGATGAGTCGACTATGAAAGTCAACGAAATAAGAATATATTGTGTAGTAATTATTACTAATATTGAAAATGTGATTCAATCTAGCTGAATGAGAAGATGGTAATAAGGTTGAAAAGAAAATGATTTTAAATAGATTATGAATGTTGAAGGAGGAGACCAAGGGACCAAAAGGAGTAGACAAACCATGATAAGGTTTATTGTCTCCTTATTTTATTCATCACATTCAACTCTTAGTTTTCCTCTCTCAGACACTCAAACCATGGGTATCGGCTTTTGTTTCGCTACAACATAAGGTCAATATACTTTGTCTTTTTTTAGTTCATCAATCAATCTCTAGACATACAAAAATGCAGAGACTTTAAGAAATCACATAATCAACCAAAATTGAAGCGTAAAAAACACTAATCCTTACAAATTTATTACGTCGATCATTTATGGAGATGTTTGTAACAAACTTTTTAATACATTGAAGCTAGAATTTGCACTTCCATCATTTTTCTGCTACCATCTTTATAATCTATACTGTGAGAAGTTAAATTTAGATTTATAATAACATCTTTTATCATATTTTTATAACGAGTATAGTTTTACAACGGAAGCATTTTAAAACAAGATAAAAAAAAAATAAAGATTTTTGCAACCAAAACAAAAAAGTTAATATTTTGTTTCGGTTAAACAAATTTGATACATTAAGTCAACAATAAAAATAAAAAATTAAAATATTTAGTTATTTAACTTCATATATTCTCAAAATCAAAGTTAAATTTAAATTAATTATTTAATTTTAAAGATTTTTATCTTGATTCAAACCAGAATCGATGTTAAAGATCCTTAAAATTAAATAATTCTTTTAAATAAAAAAGAGTATATAGTCTCGGTTATGAATATAACTGAGACCAAATCCCTTTTATACTTTGATTGTGAGAATAATCCAGAGCATATACCTTTTTTATTTAAAATAATTAAGTAATTTTAAGGGTTTTTAGCATTAATTCTAACTATAATCGAAATCATATTCCATTTTTTTATTCGGTTTTAATAATAATCAAGATCGAAAGTTGTTTACTTTTTTAAATATTTTTTAAATGATATTTGGCTTTGACTATAGCCTGAACCGAAGTCAAATACCCTTTTTTACTTCAGTTTTGGCTATAACTGAAACCTAATGTTGGCATTTTAAAAAAAATATTTTTCTTGTTTTTGTCTCATCCTACACATATATATCTTGCATAAAATACAACATAATTTAGCACAGAAATAGAAACAAAAATAAAGTATGACTTCCAGAACAAAAACAAAATAGGATATATGTCCTTATAAATCAAAATCTAGATAGTTGTACAAATTATGGTATCCTAATAATTATACATTTCTATTACATATTTTGCACATGTTTTCCTTAAGTAATGAATGGACTTATCAAAAATTGGTATAAGACTCTTGATTTTCTGCACAAAAGATAATGATTTCAATTAGTGTATTAAAAGATAGTGGAAAAAAAATATTTGATTCAATGCAATTATTATCGTTTTTCAGGTACTTGTAATAGGGCACGAATAATGGTTGTTATCCAATGCATTAGATAGTAATCACTCTCATATGAGTCAGTTTGTCTATTATACTACAATATATCATTATAATTATAAATAATCGAGGAAGATTACTGGAATAAAACAATTATAAATGTGTAAACCAAAATACAAAATCTTGAAGGTCAACCATGAAAGCTTTTTAGCCTTAACGATTGATTTCCCTAGCAACATCATATGTCTTGCAATTGAACTACGAAAAATAGAATATTTTAGGATACACTTTAATAACAAAGAAAATTCATAACATTGAGATTTTTTACCTACGAAAGATAACATTGAGATACCACTTCTATAACTACAAAAGATTTTTTAGGATACATATTTCGGATATTTTTTCAAACATTCAAATTCTTTCATATATAATATGTAATCATTAGGACATACATGTATCCTTTTATACTCCATACTCATTGGACGAATAATTTTCTTCGCATCATAATTACAAGTGAGTAATGTATTTCCATTTACAAGCATTTTATTCAATAACACAAACAATTTTGTGAAACTCTTATCAGTTTATTCATTGGTCGATTTTAAATTTGTGAGCCTTAACACCACTGACAACCATGTGAACTTAGTTGAATCGACATACAAAAGAGTCTCAGCATCAGTGGAGATCATCTCATTCACATGTAGGGATGACAAAAATATTCATGTTCACAAGTATCCACATATAAATCTGTGAAGAATAGTTGATATTCGCGGATATTTATTACCCGCGGGTAGTGGATATTTTAATACTCGCGAGTAGTGGGTAGTGGATATTTTAATAACTGCTTATGAATGAGTAGGGTGTGGGTATTATACTACTTATACCAGCGCGTCTCTACTATCCGTGAAAAATAAAAATAAAAAATTAATTTGTATTTTATTAAGTTTAATTTAATTAAAATTAAAATTAATTTATATTTCATCACATTATATTTAATTAAAATTAAATTTTAGTTTATATTTAATTTAATTTATATTATATATATTCTTTTGTAATTTTATTTATATTTTATTTTAATAATTTATAAAATATTTTTTTTTAAATATCCGTAGGTATGAGTTTTAAAATACCTGCGAGTATTTTTTTAAAGGGGTATCCGTGCGAGTAACAAATGAGTAAAGAGTGGATTTTTTTTGTTACAGGTCGGGTAGGTATTATTTATGCCTGACCCGACTTGTTGGCATCCCTATCAAATGTACTTAGGCAAAAGTTTTTACGCCAACATCGTGGATCATGTCCTCTAATTTTTCTACTTTCAGTCGACATTCCATGGTGAAATTGACAACATGTTTACTTTGGAAGATTGTTGAAAAGTCTATTAATTCGCTATGTGTTGGCTGCAAAACCAACGACAAGTGCACCGGTCGCAACGTAGCAAGTGATAAATATCGTTCTTTCCCAAGGGACTTGTGCAACACATGACAATTCTTCCTTTTATAACTCAATTAGACATCAAAGTGTACAAAACAACACAAGAAACTCTTTTTGGTATTTTATCAAACAGTTGGTGTGCAAGGAATTTAACATAGTGTATTTACAACTTGTCAAGACTAGAGTTCATCCACTTCATTCTCATGCATTTACAAACAACTCAATTCCATCAATTAGGTGTTCAATTTCAGTTCTAAGTTCAAGTCATATTTTCTAATACATCAAGAACCATAATTCATGCATGGGTGATAATCCAAAGCAAGCATTAAGCATAAAAATCAAATACTAACATTGAAATGGAAAAGCATATGTATTAACATCACAAAATACACAAGATTCAGTTTATTACATCTAATCTCAACAAATAGGAAAAATTATCCATGGTGGAGAACTTAGGGTTCACAAAATTGAAGAGATAGGGAAGAAATTGGAACCAAAGAGAATATGCAAAGCCTTTCCCAAGGTTCTTGGCAACTACTCCATGCTCCATGTGCGCCTCCCCTTCACAACTTCATCTCCAATTTGTGACCCATCTTCTTCCTCAACCCAAAAGGGGCAAAATCACCATTGATGAAGCTTGAACACCCAAGGAGGAGTGGGAGAGCTTCCCAACACCCCAAATAGCCTCCAAGGGCCTCTCCCAATCTCTCTAGGTGAAGAATGAAGTGTAGGAGGAGAAGAATGCCCAAAAAATTACGAGACTCATGTTTAAATAACCCATTTTTGACACATCAGCAAAAGTCGCTCCCAGCCCCCCTTCTGGGGCGCCCAGGCGCGAAGTTTTGGGTGAATCTGCGAGTTGAAGGGCGCCCAACCCCCTTTTGGGGGCCCGGGCCTGATTTTTCTGCACTGCATCTTTTTCTCTTTCTCTGGAGATCTGCTTACTTCAAAGGCGTCCAACATGGGTCTTTGCTTCAAAATGATCTTTTCTTGTCCCAAAACATGTTCCCTTGAGTTCTTGCTTGTTTTCCTCCACTAGAATTGCTTCTTATTCATTTATTTCACACACTCAAACAAAGAGATTAGAGGTAAAAACAAGCATATACTAAATAAAGCACAAGAAAACTAGAAAACACACTAAACTTGAGGATAAAACAAGGTAAAAGCTATGAAGGAGTTTATTTGTTCATAAAATATATACACACAAACACGTTAAATCAACCGTTATCACTATATCATGTTCATATTGTATAACTTTGAAGGAAACCATAATAGATAAGGTGTTTCCTAATTTTGGTTGCATTTAACTTTCTCCCATTCAAACTGTTGACACAAAAAACATCTAACTCACTTCATCATCACTTTTACTCCCATTACATTGCGCAAATTGTATAAATTCTTCTACTATTCTCTCATACTCAGCATTAATGTGTAATGAATTAATCTAATCTTGATTCATATATATATATATATATATCTGAAGAGTCACTTCGATCACTTTTGTATTCAAGATTTTACCCTATCCCAGTCAAGAAAAGTCACTTTCTTTAATTTATTGTATATATCAATTTTAAACAACATATCTTAAATTTCATGAAATGTTGTCAATATTTCACTCTAGTCTTTAGGTTACATACATACATACATACATATATATACATACATACATACATACATACATACATATATATATATATATATATATATATACATACTGAAATTGTGAATCTTTAAATGAATTATCACTTCAATCACTTTTTGTATTCAAGGTTTGATCATTTCTCATTCAATAAGATTCATTTTCTTTATTTTATTATACATATCAAGTTTAAACAACATCTCTTAAAAATTTCACGAAATTTTTTCAACAATTGGTTTTCGGATTACATGAAATGAAAGTGATTATAAAGCACAATCAAATATGCGCGCGAAGACCAATACAAAACACAAATAGCAAATATTCATAAATTTTAAGACATGTATATTAAAATTTATATACACGGATAAATTATGAAAAAATGATTAATCTTCTTAAATTGTCTAACTGGACAATTCAAGATTTAATACTTATAAATTATTAGTATTGCCTCCTCTTATATTGATTTTAAAAAAAATATATTTCTTCTAAAAGCTTGAAGACAATAAATAATATTTGTATTAAATCTTAAACGAGAAACTAAGAATAACTCAGTACAACAATATATTTAAACATATAATTAATCACATATTCTACATAAAAAAAATAAACAACATACTAAACAATTATAGACTCATATTAAAAATTAATTTTCAAGATAATAATATAAACTTGAGAACATGAAAAAGTGACAATTTTAAAATTTTAATATTTTTTTAGTCTTAATTGTATCTAATTTTGATCTAGTTGTATCTAATCTCGGTCAAGCAACATCAAACCCATGGTTAAGTTAAAATTTGAATTACTTGTAGTAGTCTTGATTGTTCCTTGTTGACAGAAACTTAAAAAATAAAAATAGTTGGACAATTACCCCGCAATACTGAACGCGGATCTGTCTCTAATGTACGTTATTTTTATTTAGTTGTAAAGTAAAACTATATTGGTTGGTTAATATTTTCAATTGGATAATAAGATATCCTGAATGATTTAATTACTTAATTTTATTAACAATTATTTAAGAATTTAGTTTATAAATAAATAATTTGATTAAGTTTAAAGTTTTTGATTTATTTGAATAAATTTTAATTAAGTTTAAATATTCAAAATTTATATATCTTTTAATTAAGTATATATGACGTAATATTTTTCAATGTATAAAATCTCATAATCTTTATGCTTTAAGAAATTATTGATACGTACATAGAGCGTGAAGAAGCTCTAGCGACCATGAAAGTTAAAAGTCATAATTAGAATCATAGAATAATCTTATTGGATTTGTAAACTTGCTGTGTAAGGGAGATAAATCCAAAAAAGACGTCAAAGAACCATGCATCTGATTCTAAAATGTCACCTGGTCAGGTATGCAAGTATTGTCATTAAGATTTTGGATATAATTTCAACTCATTAATTTTTTTCATTCTTCTTCCATTTTTGTTCAGATTCACGCATACGCACACGTCTATTTAATATTTTATATACAATTCACAAACAATAGATTAAAAAACAATGTGTAATATTCTAGTGATGTAATTGTTAGAAGTCCGTTGATATTATTGTTATTGAATTATTATTAATATTATTTTCATATTCTAACTAAACGTAAAAAAAAATTGATTTTGTAAAGTTGAATTAGACTTAAATCTATCTTTTAATAATAAATTAAAAAGTAAAAAATTTAAGGTTGAGCCTTTTGATATGCGAGGATAAATGGAATATGATACACGAGGCTAGAAAGTAAATTAAGTCCATATATATATATAACATTGTTTGAGCCTTTTGATTTTGCTTTCTCCCACCCACTGTGTGAACGCAAAACTCTTAAAGGTCAATAAATTATAGCTATGTCCTACAAAGCCAAAATAGTGAACATCACTCTCCAAATAGAAACAACTCCGCGTAACAAAAGGAGTTTAATCATACCCAGTGTTGTTCATTCTGACAGGTAAAAACGTGACAAATCTAAAAAAACTGCAAACCAGATGACTAGGTTGTGGGATCCATCAAACCAGAGTATGCTTCTTTTTTCCTTTTCATTCTAACATTGATGTAAAGTTCTTATCAACTTTCAATTCAATCAAAGATTTATGCTAGGATTGGATGATTATCTCTGGGGAAATTTCTTTTCCAATGACGCAAAAATGCTAAATTAAGATTTAAATTCGTATAGATAAGCCAAATTATAGTGTAAAAACTCGTAAGTTCTGCTTAATTATTGGGGCTCGTTTCCTTTTGCCTTTTTCACATCTTAAAAGATAGTGCAAGGTACTTCCAAGCCATGCTCTCTTGTTTTGCTTTGCTGATAAAACTTTTCCCCTCAGCCACAAACGGAGAAAAAAAAAACAGACCAAACAAATCAATATTAACGTTGTTTCTCTTTCGTTCTGGTCCCAGCATCAGAAAAAGCAAAAGCTTTTGGAATATGACTTCGTCAGTGATTATACAAAACAATACTATCTTTCAAGTTTGTTTTTCTCCACACGTACAGATTTATACTGTATATGGCAATGGATTGAATTGAATGTAATGAAACAAATGCTATGATTTATAATTTAGAACAGAAAAACTTGGAGTAGAGTAGAAAAAGGTGATTGATTAAAGGATGTTTTATTCTTTTGGAAAATACATGTGAGATGAAATAAAAAAATAACGTGAAGGAACACGTAAGTTTGTCCCTGAGAAGATAAAAAAAGGTAGCCATCATCCCCAACTACCCATATGATAATGCAATATTCCACAACGAAATTGGCTGTGGTTAGAGTAATAAAAGTTATACATGTCCCATAGTTAAAGACCAAACTGACTCAACCTAAGGATTTTAATCAGTTTGCCCTTTTGTTCTTTCTCTGATAAGTATGCAAGATATCCCACTAAACATTGTCCAAGATTTTCCTTCATCACCAAACACTGTAAGATGGTCCCACCAAAAAGAGTTGAGAGGTAGTTTGGTTAAAGCATTTTACATTACATAGTTACATGTGAATTCACCAGAAATAAAGATCAAAAACTGATTAAGCACTTTTTGAGAATTTTCTTTTTCCAAGCATTGGACCCACATGATGACACAATCACTTCAATTTTAAATGTCCCATTATTCAGAGTGACGTGGCAGAAACTTGACGGTAGCGCCAGCACCGTGGAATCTCTCTGACCCCACTTCTCGTCCCTTCCTTCACTCTCTTATTTTTCTTACTTTTCTCCATTCATACCACTTCTGCTATCTTTAAACCTTTTTGTTAACATTTTTTAAGATAAGAATGTTAAATTCTCTTCAATGTTATAAGTAGTTACGAAAAACCATAGAGAATCTTCTTTTAGACGACAAACTAGTATTGCATGATGTTGTAAAAGAATACAATTCTATCAGTGTTACAGTGTATGTTCTGATTTTAAAATATGCAACCACTGGGCTTTAAAATTTAATCAGATAAAATGGGAGCCATGCTACTCTTGTTGTTGTTGATGGTATGTGTTCCTTTGATTTAGATATTCTTTTGGTTAGGGATCCTAATTTTTAGCTTTTTCTTATCAATTTGCATTAAAGGTTCCAATGAGGTTAAAGATAGAAAAAGCTCCCATCAAATCAATTGTGTTGTGTGTATTCCTAGGTCTCGTGCACTTAAAATTGAAAGCTATTGTACCAAACACATTCAATTTAGAATTTACTGAAAATGGATTCGTAGATAAAAGATACAGTTATTACTTTCATAATATTTGTTTTAAAATTTATATTTAAAATTATCTGTAATTAATTAATGGGCTTTGTGCTTGTAGTCTGTCAAAAATTAAGCTCTTCAGTTTATTAAAATCTATCCTTTGTGTTTCTTCTGCATAAAATTATAGTATGTAGTTAGTGTAAGCCCAGTATCGCAAAATTATATTTTGTACTTTTAATGAAATGCACATATTTTAATGCAACTCTTTTATAAACTTTTTTAAAATCAACTTTACTTCAATGGTAATTCAAATATGGCAATAAGCTTGGCAATGCTGTCGCTTTAACACAGGTGATTGCTTTTAACCTTTTTTTATTTCCTTTCAAAACGTAACAAATTACGGGTTATATGTTTTAAGCATCACAATGAACATACTTTTCTAAGTGTTCTTTGAAGAAGAAAAAAAGCAGGGATTCAAACAGAGAAAGGATGGTTGTAAGTCCCAAAAAGAGAGGGAGAAATTCTACCAAGAGTGGCTTTTGAGACTCTTGGATAATAATTTTGTACTTTCAACATTTTCTTATACGGTCAATGTTGAATATACTCACTCATGAATATACTTTGAAAACTGAAACGTACTTTGATGAAATTGGAGGCACAACACCCTGCTTTTGGTATCATTACCTTACCTGGTTTTATAATCCATTTTTCAACTAGGATGCAAATTAAGGAATAAGCCCTTGGGAAGAACCCAAAACGCATGAAATGGAAAACATAAAATAACGGTAAATTAATTGAATTGGCAGGAAGTAAACTATAGTTTGTAGGTGTGAACGTAAACTGGTTGGAGTGGTGGGCCACTTTACTTTGGAATTTTTGGTGCACTTGAGACAAGTAATCTCATTCTCAAACTTTCGGTGTGCTAAATTTTGGACTTTTGGTTCCCTTATCAAATGCTATAAATAGCACACCATCAGTGACTCATGCTTTTACTCTACATTCTCTCATCTTCCTCATCTCAAAGAACTCACACATCCATCACCACTTTGTATTAGTGGGTCGCATCTTCACTCAATTTCAGTGTTATTCTGAATTTGTTCATTCCTTTTGGAAACTTGTGACCAAGTTCCCATTCTTGTTCTCATTTTTGCTTTGCAAACTCAATTGGGTATAAACTAGTTGAGTCGCAGTTACTTTATAACTTCTTGATACTACTCAGTTAATTTCATTCATTTTGTTCCAGCTTTCAGGGTTTTGAAACTTAAGGGTGGTGGTGGGGTTGGAGGGGAATAGGTGCCATAAGAGATTTCTAATTTCTTCAAGACGATGATCCTTGCATTTAATGGATGCACTCTGTGGAAGTGTCACTTGACATTTGATAAAAAATCTGTTGTAGACAAAAGCTTCTATTTCTGGATCTTCCAAATCTTTAATAGATATAGTCTTGGCACCTAGCAATAATTATGTCCTAATCCTTCCAAAAGATCCTGGAAACTACTTTTTTTTTTAATCTCTTGCTATATAGCTTTGGTTACTTTTTCTTCATCAGCCTCACAATTTTTTGTGACTCTTTCTTTCAATATGGGAGGGGCAACACTGCCACCAGGCTTTCGTTTCCATCCAACTGATGAGGAACTAGTGGGATACTACCTTAAAAGAAAAGTAGAGGGGCTTGAAATTGAGCTTGAAGTTATCCCTGTGATCGATTTTTACAAATTCGATCCCTGGGAGTTGCCGGGTAATCTTCGATTTCACATTTTATAATTTTATCAGCACCCTTACTATACTATGCAGAGACATAAAAAAGAAACCTTTCTGATGCAAGTTTAACATAGTAAATGGACCAGACCAGTGTGAAACGCAACTTTATGAACACCACAAAGAAAGCGAGTGACTGTTTTGTCTGTTTTTCTTTTCTTCACTTTTTCTTTAGCGGTTAATCATTCTGAGCTGTAAAACTAAAAGCTGTTCGATACGATTTCTTCAGTAAAAAAAAAAAAAAGTCATGGTTTTACTCGATTTATTTGTTGCATTTTATTTTTTCTCGTAAGGAAGTGTGAGAAGGCTAACTCGTATCAGGTGTGTAATGCAGAGAAGTCTTTCCTTCCAAAACGGGATATGGAATGGTTTTTCTTTTGTCCACGGGATCGCAAGTACCCAAATGGATCAAGAACAAACAGAGCTACCAAAGCTGGGTATTGGAAAGCCACTGGAAAAGACAGAAAGGTGGTGTGCCAGTCTGATCCATCCAATGTTACTGGGTACCGCAAGACCTTGGTTTTCTATGCTGGGAGGGCCCCTTTAGGAGATAGAACTGATTGGGTCATGCATGAGTATCGCCTCTGTGATGATCTTGGCCAACCCACACCTTCTTTCCAGGTACAATCACATTCATGCCATATTTTGGATCAATTTTTGTTTTAACATTGGTTAAAAACATCTTATGTACTTCAACTTTTATAAAGCGCTTGTCTCAAAATAAAATTTGAGGTGTACAAGATAATTTTAACTTGTAAATGAATTTTGATTCTTCTTTGTTCTTTATTATCTTCTTATATAATGGGTTGGCTTTAATTTAAAAGAGTAATACTGAAAGATTTCAGCTAGTTTGTTTGTCGTCATTGTAGGGTGGTTTTGCCTTGTGCCGAGTTATTAAGAAGAATGAGAAAGCAAGTGCTACGAAGGGAGAAAACAAGGGCAAAAGGGCTGGAAGCAGTTCCATTAATGGGAGTGACACCTCAGTGAGATTCTCTGGTGAGCCATTCAGCAATTCTGGTGATTCTTCCTCTCATGCAAGCCAACTGAATAATGAGAGTCGTTATTCAAGCCCAATTACTTCTCCATACAATGTGGCTCCAATGGGAGAGATTAACCAAGCTTCTCTGGAAACCAATCCTTCAAATTTCTGGATCTCCCCGGACATGATTCTTGATTCTTCAAAGGTATATATCTAAGTAGGAACAAAGAAAGAAAGTTGAGATTGAATAAGTAGATCTTGGAGAAGTTACTGACTTTTTCCTTCACTAACTGCAGGATTACCCTCAATTACAGCATGCTGTATCAGAATATTTTCCACGGTATGACTTACCAAGTATGGGGACACAATGGCAATCAGTGGAACATTCAGAAACTCCATCTAGTTTCTCCTACTCAAATGTCAATGGAGAAGTTGAATTTGCTGATACTCTCAGTCAAATTGGCGGCATGTCACCTTACTCAAGAGAATGGAACTCCATGGACTTCTATGGAAATGGAGATGTCCCTTATGAAGATTATGATCAAATTAACTCAATCTCATATCCATGATCCTTTTAAAATCTAAAAGCAAAAGGAAGACCATTCTCTCACTTTTCTTGCAACGCACGGTGTCAAATTGTGATCAAGGACTAATTTAAAGGCCAAAAGTGGAGATAAGAGCTGGTGATCTGAAGTTGCAGGAAGGCAATTTAATGCTTGTCATAACTCCTTGTGGGGATTAGTTAACTGTAGTTTTACTTGGTGTGGCATTATAAGGAATCTGAGACAACGCTTTTTAATGTATGTCTTGGAGTCTTGGAGTGATAAATAATGAGTAGAATCACCTTGTTGCGTAGCAAGCAGAAATTATTTTCTGCCTGAAGTGGTATTGATTATGTTTATCATTTACACCGTTATGTAGGATCCCCAGGCAACATCACTTTTATCCATATTGCCGGAGTTGGTTTACATTCAGCCATCTGTATGTGGTTCTATAAAATAAAGTTATATAATGGGAAAACTTCATATAAATGCTGTCAAGACTCAAACTCCTCTCCTCCTATCATCCAGTGCTTATGTAATGATTTTCTTCACTCAAGGCTTCCTTGCATGTTTATATTTTCGTATATGTTCAACAAGCTATAAGAATATTGAGGGATAGATTCTATTTGTCACATTGCTCTACAATGTCAAAGTTTCTATACAGTAAGATTACGGTTTTAAAATAGTTTGTATACCAAATAAAGAATGATGCAGACCCTTAATTTTGAAAAACTGAAAGCAGAAGACAAAGCTAAAAGAAATTAGATTATGCATGTGAATAACAGGACTCTTTGGTTTAGCTTTCAGTCAACTCAGCCGCCACATGTGGTGGTCATTTCATTTTTGTTTTTTCCTAAAAAAACAAAGGTAAAATGAAATTCTACATTTAGAATTGACATGACATTTCACCGTACAGTTGTTTTAATTAACATCCAAGATACGGCTGGCTTGTCCTTTTTGCCTTAGTGGGTGATGATAGGTGTTAATGACCTTTTAATGGATTCTATGTCAATGAATCAGCAGCTTTAATCAAAGAATATTTTATTGGAATACTTTGTGAAGTAAGGAAGAATTATGTCAACCCATTATTTGGTGGTAATTGAGAAATTCTACCATCCTTACCACTTAAGCAGTGGGGTGTGTTAAGGATTTGCTTTTAGGTTCTGCAATCCACCACTTAAGTGTTGTGTTAATTGTGATGACTGTTCAGTGCAGCTTTTGGCTTTTTCTCCACTCAATCAGAAGCCACCGCCTCTGTAAAGACACATGCTATCCAAACAGTTCAAATAACTATTCACCAATATGATAGTCACTTCAATAATTCAACTATAAGAAGAGTTGTAGAGCAATGACTAGAGTTACTATCATTATTTTCAATCATTCATACCTTCTCAAATATCATTTAACATATTTTAAAAGCTTAAACAACTGACCTCTAAAATTGCTAGCTAATGATGTGGGGGTGAAGTTTGTGCTAAAGAACAGTCAGGCATAATTGGTTTACTGAAGGGTGGTCCTAATTGCAGTCATTCCTAACATCTTTAGATGGAAATTTTTGAGGGTTTGTTGTTTTGATTGTAGCCTTGAAAACAATGGTTTAATCTAAGGTTAATGAGAAGTATGATTTAAACAGAACTTATTAAATCCTTATCTTGCAAAAACAGTTAGGATGTTGCGGTGTATTAACCTCCAACAACTGTTTTCTTGAAAAAATCTGTATCAGCCCATATTAACGATGAAATTGTAAATACAAGTAGTATTATGATGATGTTTCTTGAGCTTTGCATAACTAACTGCTGGGCTACACTATTTGCATGTTTCTTTACTAACTCAACTCTGTAGTTTGGATTTTGGGAGAGTATATAACAACAGCAGCTCTAAGTTCCAAAGAATCGGTTACATTACTGAACACTTTTTTCACCACCATCTTGCAGTTCATCTCAAGAGTGATATTTGTATATTGATATTCAACCAGCCCCTGTGTAGCTTTTAGAAGCCCCATTGCTGCACCTTCCAATACCGCAATTCAAGGTTTCCACGAAGCCACGATACATTGACTCTATTTTAAAATGTCTGTTTCATGAAAAGCTCTTTGTGTAACGATTAAGAAATTTATTGAATACTCGTTGTTCACAAAGAGGTTCCAATGTATAAAAAAGTACCAAGGTGATTACACTGTCATGTTTCCAATACATCTTTTCTGACAGACGGAAGCACAACAAAGGATACTTTCTAAGAATATAACTCTTAACATTTCTTTTTAGTGCTTTTAGTTATGTTCTATTATCACTATTAAAATTTTATTAGCCCCAATGATAAAGCTTGTTCACCAAACCCCTCCCTCTATTTGTCAATAACAACACAGTTGTAACAATTTCGAGAATGATAAGATTAGGCTGGGATCTCGACCTGAGGAACACTTGTTAATTCTAATATATTATAAATTATCTTATGGTTATCCTTTACAATCGTCTCATGACTACTTTGTTATTCTTTCTAGTAAGTAAAACTACTTAAAATAACGATTAAAATGTTAAATATTAACCTTATAAATTAACAGATAAAATGACTAATATTTTGTGGAAGTACAGAAGTAAACAATGACACACATCTATGCCTTCTTCTGAAGTAAGCATATTGTTCCCTCAGCATCTTCTCATTCTCAAGAGAAAATGCATGTCAGCAATGCAAGATTTTCAGGAACACTTTCATAAAGGGGCAACAATTCCAGAACTCTTCAAACACAAAACGACCTATAATCTGATAAAGATTGTGACACATTCTGGCCACCAACATATAGTTAACTCTTAAAGTACTAATGTGACTTTTTCCTCGCTAAGCATTGCTTTAATGTGGTTGTTTAAGAAATAAATAATCCTTCAACCATTATTCTCCACTGGAGGAGTTGAAAACGAAATGAGTGAAAAGCATCCTCAGTGGAAGTTAATTTATACAGCAGGTATTGGTACTTTATTATTTCTTGGTGAATCCTTGTAGTGGAAGATGAGATCAAAGACCCAAGTGGTTACGTATTCATTCATGCACAAAATATTTCAATACATAGACATGGACTCATTATAGACGTGGACAGCACAAAATATAGTATTATAGTATAGTGTTACTTACCCTCTTTATGAAGTTCTAGTATAAGCTTGCAATTTGAGGACTACAAAAGACTTCCACTTCTTGAAGGGTTGCCCTTGACTCATCACCAAATATAGACTCCTTCCCATCCTCTCTTTTGGCATAAGACAATCCCAATCTAGACTTTGCTTGTCTCAAGTCACCAATGCCAGAATTGGTATCAGGCCCAGCAAAGCCCCCCATAACTGGGGCCAACGGGGGCCCTATGAGAAGCCCATCTGCCCCAAATTGTGGGCCACCACGTGCATAATCAAACAGGGCTGCACCACTTCCACCAACTTTGGGCAAAATAATGGGCTTAGTTTCATTGTCTACCCAGTAAAATAGGAAGGCATCAAATGTATCATAGTAGTCATCTGTGCTTCTATACCCTTCAGGGTTAAATGCACCAAACTTGAAAGACTTGTTTGTGTAGCCGATTATCACGCATGGCCCCTTGAAATCACAGCATTCGTGGAAATTTGTTGCACTGAACCCATCAATGGAAGCCCTATAGCAGCATTTTAGCTCCTTCCCTGATAAAAATTATGTCAAATATATATTTTGAGTTCATGGATCATTGTAACAGTAAATAGAAATAGTAATATGATTCTCTGTGTTGTTCAGTAATTAGGCAGATAGAAAAAGGGATCGTAGTAGTACCTCTCAAAAATGTTTTGTCCACCAGAGAAGTTGAGAAAGTGAGATCAATATCATAGTATTTAGTCTGAGGTTTGTCATTAACATTTTTCTTGCCTATGTTCCAACCAAACAAGCCATTTGTGCTTGTCTTCCAACCCTGGAGTGATGGTGAGTTTGGAATGCAATATGCCATCCACAGATCCCCAACTAACCACTATCTCTTCTCTCTTCCTCTTTTGAACCACAATTCAACATCTTATCCATATTTCCTCACAAAATATCTTCTACCCCTTTTTTACCTTATGTTTTTGGAATAAAATTTCTCACTGGCTCTCATTTGCATGGACCCATTTCTACACAAATCTTAGCTCAAATGTATATGACAATGAAAAATCATATCCCTAATATTTCATCCCTTTTACCTTGTAGACCATGTCTAACAGTTTTGTTTCAGCTTAAAATTAATTTTTGAAAATTATTAATTCAGAGAGAATTCTTCATCGGTGCCTTTTTTTAGGCCTTTTGTCATGGGTACGTTTACATCGTGACTAAAGTCTTCAATCGCGTTCAAATAAATATACAAATTAGTGTGTGTGTGTGTGTATATATATATATATATATATATATATATATATATATATATATATATATATATATATATATATATATATGTTTAAATTCAAGAAAAACGGAGAGGGAATGGATGATATTGGAATTGGCTTGACTAGTTATATGGGAAGAAGAAATTAGTATCTTATACAAATATTAAAAAAAGAAGTACAAAAATATAAAAATCTAGACTTTGAGATTGGATTAGTATTATGCAGTCCAAACTCAAAGAAAGCGGCAAAAAGCAATGGGCAGCTTCGGGAATCTGTTTTCAGTGATTGTCTTTCTCTTTTTCCACAAATTAAAATCACGTTCACAGAAGATTTTTGACGTTCCAAGTTAGAAATGAAGAAGCGAAGATGGATTGGAGTTATGTTGCAACTTATATTCAAACACACACCAAAGTCTTGAAAAATAGCCTGCATGTCAAAGTCTGCATTTTCTCACCTCCATTTTTCATCTTTCACTCTGCTACCTAACACCGTGTGCTCATAATATTTGTTGTTAGATATTATCAGAATGATTTTATTTTTCATCATATGATAAATCTTATACACTTATATTATGAGTGCTAGAAAACATAATTTTGTGCTCATTAAAAGTTTAAAGAATAATAAAAAAATATCAGAGCTATTACTGTTACAGAATCGGTATTAAAAAAAAATCTGCTCTAATACGTGATAAATGATCAAATTTTGGAAGATTGAACTAACGATGTTTGAAAGAAGGTAGTGAAAAGTCTTAGATAGAAGGATGAGAAATATGAGGAAAACGAGTCTTACACTTGTGTCAGGATTTATCCATGTCCATTCTTATCAATTTGAAAAGATAAAGTTAAAATCAAGTTATAATAGACCATCATGTTACAAACCAAATTAATATTTTATAACTATGATTATATGATAGGATGGCCCTAATTTAGTTAATATATGTATTTTATGTTATTTATAATTATAATTGTTTGGTAAATATGTTTCTAATATCATTTTCTTTAATTATTTTATAAGTATAATGGTTTGACCAATTATCTTTAATCTCAAATATTCCCAATTTACTTTTTCATTTAATTATTTCTTGTGACTTAATTAACAATGATATGTTATTTAATTAATTTTTTTTAATTTGTAACATCCCAAAAAAAATATTATGAAACTACATGTGCTAACATATAATAATATAATAAAACAGTTAAAGAGATTTAAAAAAAAATTCTAAATAAACTTAAATGTTCGAATTATGTAAAACCTTACAAAATATCGTAAAGTTTGGTACAATATAGAAGAACAAACCGAACGGTTACACATACTACATATAAACTGAACGATTATACAAAAGAAATACTAATTCTATTGACCGAACGGTCCTAGGTTCAAACATCACGAATTTCTCCTTCTAATACTTGTTCTATCGAGCACTCCTCTACTCACACTAAAAGATGATTATTGCAAAAGAAGAACGAACATGAAAACATAGACAAGACAGGAAATAAGGGTAAGCTAACGTAATTTAATTACACATACATACATTTCATACAAGTTCATTCAATTCGAAACTGAACGCTACATCATGACAAAACTGAATACAAGTAATCATATACAAATCGAACACCCAATTATACATAAACTGACACCATAAATTGACCATCCGAATTGTATGAATGTGTTGCTACGACGTTTTAGCACCCGGGTGGTGTAGTAGCTGGGATGCCCTCAACAATTGTCACCCGAGGTTAGTCTGTTTTACCTCACCAAAAGTTACTTTTTTTAAACGAGACCTCCCGTCATTCTCACACATGACTTACTCCTTTCTACTTGAGAATAAAGTAATAACAAAATATCGGGATGAACGCCAGCTTAGCACAATATCCACATTCATACTTTTCAATTCAATAAGCATTCATGAGACATTCCACCTTGGAATTCTCTTCCACATTACTTACAACATAATCATCATTATTCAACATGTAATTTCATACAGTAATCATATTCTCACATAAAAGATCAAGAACCCTGTGAACGTTGAAGACCGAACAGTCCCTAATAGATAAAACTAAATAAATAACCTAACACTATAAAAGACCGAATGCTTATAGGTTAACCGCTAGTAGCTTAAACCGAAAACTTATAGATGAAACCGACCACTAATAACTTAGACCGAAGGCTTATAGATCAATCCTACTAATAACCATTGAGATTGAATGCTTATATACAACCGAACGATACTATGATAATAAACTCAGTTCCTGACCGAACATTATTAGATCGAATTTCAGTTCATGACCGAATACTATAAGACTGAGTGTCAGTTCATGACTGAACACTATTAAGATCGAGTGTCAGTTCATGACCGAACACTATTAAGACCGAGTGTCAGTTTATGACCGAACACTATAAGACCGAGTGTCAGTTCATGACCAAACACTATAAGACCGAGTGTCAGTTCATGACCGAACATTATTAGACCGAGTGTCAGTTCATGACCGAACACTATAAGACCGAGTTTCAGTTCATGACCGAACACTATTAAGACCGAGTGTCAGTTCATACAGAACACTATTAGACCGAGTGTCAGTTCATGACCGAACACTATAAGACCGAGTGCCATTACTAACATAAATGCTAGTATAAGATCGATCGCTATACTGAAAAACTCACCCTTCTAAGACCGAACGGTCATTAACTAATAGGACTCTAAGGAGATCGAATCCAGTTAAGAACCTAGTACAAAACAAAACCGAGCAGTCAACAGTAACCACTCGACATTCTACATAACCTTGCAGAATTTCTACAGAATCATGAACCACACCTAACTTAACCAAATTAGAATGTCTTAACCGGCTTTAAAATCCTAAATTCTCGAATTTTAATTCATTTCAACCTATCAAAATATAATTAAAATTGTATAACATAAATCCAAAGAATCCTATGACAAATTTCACCTATTCACATCCTTAGATCAGACCAGACCGAAAACTTTCAAGCTAGAAACCTAATCCATTCACAGGTCTCGATCATACACAAACTTTTCATACAATTCAGTCAAACATACAATTATTCATGCATGCAAACATTCAAACAACAATTCCACAAAGAGAAAAACATAATTAAATTACTAGCTTCCCTTACCTCGAAACTCAGACAATTTCTATGCTTCTCAACTTTGCTTAGACTGCACGAAAACTTCTAAAGGCATCTACAAAATTTAGATTTGGTGAAAGAAACCATTCACCGAACCAGAAACAGAATTAGAATTAAGTTGAAAGGTTGATGAACACAAGCAAGCTGAACAATGCTTGCATGTAACCGAAAATGCAGAAACTTCGGAGAAATTTAGCTTACCAACTTCAAAGCAGCAACTTGATCGGTGCAGAGGAAAGCTCCCGACACCAGGAATACTTAGGCACAATCTGATTAATGATCAGAGGAAGAAAAAATTGAGAATTTGTAAAGAAAATAATGACGATTTTAGAGAGAAGGAGAAGAACATCAACTCAGAAATTTGGAGAAAAACGATGCATGCAGGAAGTGGTTGCGAAGTTTGAAAAAATTTTACTTATATACCACCGTAAAACACTGTTCGATCCAACCGGCTGCACACACCTAGTTTCCACTTTTCTTAGAATTTAATGGTTATGACATAATTATACGTATTTCTTAGTTTCATATATAATATAATTATTTTTGTTGATAAATAATATATATATATATAATATAATACACATAATTTCTAATTTTATTATAATTACAGTTTATTATGACGGTGATTGTTAATACACTCCTGTTAAAAAGTAATTAAAAAAATACTATAATAAAATAAAAATTTGAAGTAATTTATAATTAAAAATTTGAACAGAGATTTGAATGAATAAAATATTAAATAAGATGAAATAATTTTAGTTATTTAACTCAACTAATCATTACAAAATTTTAAAATAAGAAATAATAAATAAAATTATTAATAAGATGCAATTATATATATATATATATATATATATATTTATTTTTATTTTTTGATCTATTTTACTCATCCAAATTATTTAAACACACTTGTTCTATAACTTTTTGTTGTCTTGAAATACAAGAATACAGAATAAAAATAAAATAGATGATCTTGACAAATGAAAATTCTATTAAACTCATCTCAACAATATATTTGTTTTGAACATACTGAAATACAAACAGAGTTACAAATTTTATCACTCTATTAATAAATATTTTTACTAGAAGGATGATTCTATATAAATAAAACTCTTCATTTTTATTTTTTTTAAATATGGGAAAGGATAAAACACACACACACATATATATATATATATATATATATATAAGAGGGTGTAATTTTAGAAAATAAATATGCATTGAAATAAAATAAAATAAATTATTGAAAAAATTTACAAATAAATAAACTAATACGATGCACTTCTTAAGAAAACATATTAAATAGACAATAAATGATGGTTGAATTATATATTTAAATTTTTCACAAATTATCATTTGAGTTGTTGGACAAGTTCTCATGGGTTTGTTTTTTGGTACTACTCCAAAAGACCTCTTACCATTTGAGGTATCTATGTGTATATAAACACATGACTAGTCCTTCTTTTACTCAATTATAGGACTTTATTTACACTTCAACATAAAAGAGGTGAATAAAATAAATTAAATATTGAACAAACAAGTTTTCTAAAGTATTACGCTTATGAAAAGTTCTTAGATGCAACTTCAAAATGATAAACACGTTGTTTATAATACTTTTTAAAGATATTTTTTTAATCTCTCATTATATTAGTTGTAGATTAATAACTTCCATTTTTAAAGGTAAGAGTTAAAGATGGTTTATAGAAATTTTATATATACTTTTTAATAATTTACAATATCTTTAATTCTAAATCAACATATGTTTAAGTTTAGATTAAAGTTACGAAGATATAAATGTTATTTGGATTAATTTCTTTTAATTCAACTATAAGTATTATTAAGACACAATCATCTTTAACTAAGTTATAAATATTGTTTTGAATACAATTACTTTTGATTAAACACGATTGTTATATGAATCATAGTTACTCCTAAGTAAACATGAGTGTTATTTGGAATAGAATTACTGTTAGTTAAATACAAATATTATTTAGACGTAGTCACTATTTGTTAAACATATGTATTTTTTCTAATACAATCACTCTTGTTAAAACATAACCATTATTTGGACCAAACAACTTTTGGCTAAACATAATTATTTTTTGTAACACAATCATTATTCGCTGAATACAAACATAAGTATTATTTGGACCAAACAACTTTTGACTAAACATAATTATTTTTTGTAACGCAATCATTATTCACTATATACAAGTATCACTAATATAGGTAAAAGCTTTTGCATTAGTTATTTTGGAGATTATGTTTCGGTTCTTTAACCGAAATTATTCAGACGAGGTAAAGAGTATGTAACTTTAGGCTTACGAAGCTTATTTTTTTATATTATGCTTTAGTTCTTTTTCAAATAATAATCCAAGCCTATTCCTATATTTTTTCAAAAAAAAAAAATTAATTTCTTCTTATCTTCACATATTTTTCATTGTGAGCCACCACTACCTTTCTCACCTCCATATTGAGCAAAAAAGATTAAAAAAATATTTGTAATTATGAAACAGAAAAGAAAATGAAAGACGAAAGAACGAACCTCTAACCGTTTTCAAATTGGAAAAAATAGATGCTCATAGTAACAATGCGGTAACACACTTCGCATTGGCTACGAGGAAGAGAAGGAAGGAGAGTGCAGAAGTGATGATGAAAGTGGCAACATTAGCGATGAGGAAAGGAGCAAAGTGTCTCTTGCAGTGGAGAACTGATGTGGTGCAAATGAAAAAACTTTGGTGGGAATGTAATTTTAACCCTAATGAACGAATAAACCTCGGTTCTTTAAAGAACCAAAGCTTATAATTGTGCAAATATTTACAAAAATGTCACCCATGATATTTATGAAATTATTTAGAAAATTATAGGCCTCAATTCTTTTAAAAAATCGAAACATATACGAGTATAGGCTTCGGTTCAAAAGTTTTAAAAATGCCACCACGACGTTTTGAAAGACTTAATTTTTCTTGAAATCGAAGCATATTAAGTGATTTCAAAAGTGTTTTTTGTAGTAGTGTATTCTTATACATAGTGTGTAAAGATCTAGAAATTAACATTTTAGAAGTTGTAACGGTTTAAAATTAGTGAGACTCGACTATTTTAATACTAAAAGATTTTAATATAAATAGTTTTGTTATGAACGAGTTTCATTATTTTAAAAAATATTATCTTTCTAGAAACTACTTTTCTAGAGTTTTCTGACTTCTCTCTAGGAGCTCTCATCCTTTGTTCGTTCGATTGAAGAACCGATAATGTAAGAGTGATCCTTATGGAGAGTTCTTCAACTTGGATTGATCGACTTCTCCGTATGAATAAGTTTAGTTTCAACCCATTTTCTCTGGTATTTTCTTATATATGGGCCCTACTCAACTTGCATGTGTGTTTTGAGTTATCAAATTGAGTCTTTGTTTAGCAGTGATATTTATTCAATTTTGATATGGTATTAATGATGAATTCGTGATAAGGAATGTGCACGATATTTGTGTTTGACGTAATTTCATAAATTTATTGGAGAGATTCTATAGTGGTGTTCAATAGTGTAATGTATTGATGTATGAGATCCAAAATGGGAGATGATTTTGACACTCTTAATAACAATCCAATATCAAGTAGAGAAGGGTGTGGTATGTCATGGAGAGGAGTAAGAGGTCCTTAGTCTAGTGGTTATTTCTTGACAGATTTTTTGACGGCTTAACCTTGGTGTGTGGTAGTTTAATGTGAGTGGGTTGTTTCACCACATACAGGCGCAAATCCCCCAAGAGTTCGACATCAATACATGTATCTAGATGGTTAAATCTATAAATGATTGTATTTCTTAGGATTGATTGATTTATTTATGTTATATGCTTACTTCTATAAACGTGAAGTGTAATTGTTTTTTGTAGGTTATCTTACCCTTTTCTTTCTATTTGTCTATTTGTATTTTCTTTCTTGTTTATAATGATCACCTTAATGGCGTGAGCAAGTAAAGATATTCTAATTGATCCTCTGCAAGCAAGAATGGAGTTGAAGCTTAGAAGTAGGCAGTTTTCTCTTTCTGTTTTACCAGACTTGGAAATCAGTATTGCACTTTCATTTTCAGTGCAATATAATTCTTAGAGTATAAGATCCTGATATGTGTGTATATTTGATGTTATAGTCATGTAACAAATAACTGTAATAACCTTATATATATTATTAAAATGAGATGTTACACAATCAGAATTAACTAAACTACTTTGTTTAAATAGATGTTATGGTTAAACGATCTCGAGTTTCTTATTTAAAAAAAGTTAATGTCCTAAAGTGAATGTAACTTTAAGAGTTATGAAGTAACAATATTATTTCTTATAAACTAAGTTTTAGTTAAAGATATCAAGAATTTGTGTGTGAAAATTGCTATTGTTGTCATTAATATTCCATCTTCAAAAGGAACTTCTTTATATTGAACAAAGAATAAAAGAATCATGGTAAATTTTGTTGGGAGCTATGAGAAAAACAAAATCCCTTCAACTTTCTACCCAAGTTTAATCTTTAAGATGCATAAAATTGCTTAATGTGACAATAATTTCACATCTTTTAATTAATTAACACTATGATATACGACATCATTTATCAAATGCAAGTTAGATAATGTTTTAAAAAATGTACTAACACGACATTAAGGTTAATTTAAAGAAAATAATTAAATTGAATACTATTTTAGAGGACAGACAAACTAAATTGAATAAAATAATAAAAAAAAAAATTGAACCGATCGAATGCCAAATGTATAATTAAGTACTAATATATTGATAGTAAATAAACAAATTTGATAATAAAAATATATTTGTATTTAAAATTAATTAATAATACAAATTTAAATATATATTTGAATTTATTTTACTTTACAAGAAGAAAACTTGTGTATATATATAACTTTAATACGCATTAGCATCTATACTTATTTAATTTTTAATATATATATATATATATATATATTAAAATACATATCTATTAACATATTTTTCGATAAAATTATAATATAAAAGATGACTAAATTTTAAAAAATTTAAATTGTAAAAGCTATATCCATGAAAGAAATGAGTGGGTTATTTAAAGAAGAAACAGAGGAAATGCAAGTGCCATTTAACACGAAAAAGTGTGCCAAAATTTTCCTAAAAAATATTAAATAATTAACACTAAATAAAATTTAATTTAATTTAATTTAAAGAGGTAAATGAAAGATTGCAAATTATTTAACTAATATAACCGTAAGAAATTGAAGAAAGAAAAAGGATTAACCTTTGTAGAGAGTTGAAAGACCTATCTATCCAATAACGGTGAACCAATAGAGGTTGTGATGATTCTCAACACTGAGCTCTCTCAGAACCAATAACGCTTAGCCAATCAGCAACCCTTTCTTTCTCTTTTTCTTTTTTCTTTTTCCATCAAAATCCAATATATCTTTCGTCTCCCTCTTCACCCACTATCCCTCGATCCTCATCTCACCATTCTTTAATCAAGCTTCGATCTTGATCTTCTTTTTCCATACCCAATCCTTCGTATTCCAGCCCCTATATTCACCTCCCTCTAAAACTCCACAAAAACGCAGAAATCTACATGGGTTGCACCATGAGGGAAAAACACATCAGGGCTAATCGGAGACCGCGATCGGCGAAACCGGACTCCGATTCTTGCGACAAAGATGCCATATCCAAATCCATAGCCGAGTCTGGTCTCAAGCCCTTCAGATACCATACGGCTTCCAATGATTCTTCCCCAAGCCTAAATTCAAACCCTAATGTGGAGGAAACCGGGTGGGGTTACTGTACAGAGGAACAATTGGAAGAGATTCTGTTGAAAAACTTGGAGTTTATTTACAATGAAGCTGTCTCGAAGCTTGTTGCGTTGGGTTACGATGAGGATGTTGCTGTTAAGGCCATGCTTCGAAATGGGCATTGTTACGGTGGCATGGATGCGCTGACAAATATTTTGCACAATTCCTTGGCGTATTTAAATAGTAATAGTGATGGTGGTGGGAATATGGATGAGACTGAGCCTGTGTTCTCTAATTTGAGGCAGTTAGAGGAGTACTCTGTGGCCGCTTTGGTGTGTTTGGTTCAACAGGTGAGGCCACATTTGAGCAAAGGTGATGCCATGTGGTGTTTGCTCATGAATGATCTTCATGTTGGGAGGGCTAGTGCTATGGATATTCCTGTGCCAGGCACCGGGAACCCTGCTCCGGCTTCCGGTGAGGGTGGTGGCAATTCGGTTGGTGTTATGGGGCCGGCTTTTTGTAGGTTTCACGGAGGGTGGGGATTTGGAAATGGGGGAAGCTTGGATTTTCCTGTGAATGGGGTATTCTCTTGCGGGACAGAGATGAATTTGCAGCTACAAAGAGACATTGAGTTTCCGAAGAGGTTTAATCTGTCTCCTTCAATGAAGTCTTTATTGAAAAGAAATGTTGCAATGTTTGCTGCTGGTTTTAGGGCAAACTCGAAGCAGTTGCAGGCGCAGGCAAAGACCATTTCCGGGCGGAGTACTGCACATAGTTTGGATTCTTTTGCTGCGACCGGGACAGGAGTCCCGGCTGATCAATCTGGAGGAGATTCACAGAATGTCGATAACCAAGATGCTGTGAATTCGGTGCTGAGTAAATTTCGTGATTTGAATCTTGACGAGAATTTGGAGCTTGTAGCGGAAGATCAGAAGGATGAGGTCATAGTCACTTTATTTCATCAGATTAAGGATCTTGAGAAGCAGGTCAATGAGCGAAAAGACTGGGCTCATCAGAAGGCAATGCAGGCGGCTAGAAAGCTAAGTAGTGATCTAACTGAGCTCAAGATGTTGCGGATGGAAAGAGAGGAGACTCAGAAATTGAAGAAAGGGAAACCGGCCCTTGAGGACACAACCATGAAGAGGCTATCAGAGATGGAGAATGCATTGAGAAAGGCCAGTGGTCAACTGGACCTTGCGAATGCAGCTGTGAGGAGACTAGAAACTGAGAATGCAGAAATGAAAGCAGAGATGGAGGCTTCTAAATTAAGTGCATCAGAGTCTGTGACAGCTTGCTTAGAAGTTGCTAAAAGGGAGAAAAAATGTTTAAAAAAACTTCTAGCTTGGGAAAAACAGAAAGCTAAGCTGCAGCAAGAGATTTCTGGTGAAAAACAGAAGATATCGGAGACACAAGAATTGTTGGTTCAGATTAGACAGTGTCAAAAGGAGGCTGAGGTTTGCTCTTTATACCCCATTATTATGTTTAACAGCGCCACACACAGTCCACCAAAATGAAATGAAAATATGGTTTTGAGCTTTTACCTATGTTTATTAATTGGACTTGCGTTTCATCTCTGTCAATAAAAATAACGTACTTCAACCACAAAGTGGAAACCCCAATTGGAACTACCAGTGTTTTAAATCATGGATGGTGCCAGATTGTGGTCAGCCCTAAAATGGTCTAGTGGGATAACTACTATTTTTTAATTTTTATGTAGTTTTAATAATGTATACTGCATGATTTAAATTCTCAAAAAGGATAAAAATCAATCAATTTATGACATTTATAATTAAAATAAAAAGTCATAGGTGGTGTTTTATGCAAAACATTTCAGTAAAATACCAATAAAAAAGTTGAATACAAGTTTCTAGGTTGGAATCACCAATCATGATCTTCTACATCCAAGACTTTTTTTCTTTGTCACTTTCACTACTATTATACTTGTAGATTTCATAGGAAATTGAAATCCTAAAATCTAGTCCCCCAAAACCCTAATGTTGTTGTGCGGAAGGATTTGTTGGAATCTGCTCATAGCATCACTACAACCACTATTTGGTCTGCTAAACTGATAGACCAAACTGCCCGCAATTGCAGCCCCTGTAGAAGACAGGGACTGCTCTGTACTGCTACGTTGCTCGAGTGGTGTTATCTGCAAATCTGAAAAGCATCTTGTGGCCTAGGACAAGCAGACCCCAAACAGGGATCAGTCCTCTGTCAAGGGGTTGGAGTCACCCCATGGTCTTTCTGAAAAGGAAAAAAAGTTTCAAACTTAAAACATCAATATGACCTAGACTAGTGTGATACAGTTTGCTATTGTCACATTGAAATTGATTGTTTCTGCGTCAAGAATTTTAGTAATTTTTAACCCGATCAATTGAATGCATATCTAACATTGAAGACTTTAAAAATTTATATTTCAGGGCAGTTGTTAATAATTGTGACTTGAAACTGATGAAATGTATTTTTTTCTTTCTTTTTTCTTTTTCTTCATACTATTGCATGTGCTATGTATGCTTTGAAGGATGGAGATTTATGAAAGTTGTGATAAGGTTGGATGCATAATTGACATTTATGTCAGGATAGAGTACATGACAAGAACTTAATTTCTATGGACAATTTAAATTCTCCACATCTACTACATTCTTCCATACTTTGTTAATATGTATATATGTGCTGTTATGGGATTGCGTGCTGTTAAAATACAACACACCACAGCCATTTAATAATACAAACCTAATTTCTGGAAAATAATGACAACTATGGATATTATTGACAAAAGTTATCAATGGTATATTATAACAGCTCTGTGGCAGTTAAGAAGCCTCTGACTGTTATGAAAATCTAGTTATGTCACAATTTGCTATTGTAGCCTTGTGTTGCAGTCTCTGTCCTAGAAAATTGTAGCAGCTATTCTGCACGACGACAAAATCCCTTCTTCACATCCTGTTGTTCTCTGCGTTATTAAACTTGTTTTATGTGCATTTTTTTCTGTTTTTTCCTGGTTTATTCCAGAATTGGTCAAGGTTTTTAATTATGGTCAAAATCTTTAAACTCCCCCTTCTTGGGACAAAGACATCAAACCTGGCTTGTGTTTTGTTTCTGGCCACGGACCACAGTTTTCTGGCATCATTTCTGGTCATTCCAAAGATGTGTCATTTTCAGGCAATCCACGGATATCTAGTGTTGTTTCCAGTCAACACCTTATTGCATCATAATACAGCTCTCTGGTCTGTTCTTTTTTATTATGATGCCGTGTTCTTTCTTCACTCCTCACTGCCATGGCATCATCCATTCAGTTACAACTTCATAGCTTTTGTGTTATTGATTTGTTAATCATACCTTTGATTGAGGATGGTGTGTATTTCATAAGTTTAAAGAACTCTGAATTAGGTCCTCCAAAGTTATGTGGCCAATTAGTACTTTACAAGATTTGATCATCAAATTAGTCTCACTTTTCCAAATATTTTGTCATCAAAGTAGTCTCTCAAAGATAATTGTCATTGTGATCATTTTAGTCCTTTGATAAGGATTAGATTGGTAAAATTTTAGATCTTTTCTCTCAAATGTATAATCTGTCACCAAATTTGACCATGAAAGATTCTTTTTTCATAACTATAGTCTTTTATGAGAACCAATATCTTGAGATTTTAGATATCTGAAAGAATAATGTGATGAATTAAATATCTGATGGGTAAACTTTGTAATCGAAAGTTTTGAAAGACTAATGTGGTGACACAAATTAGTTTAAGTTCCAAATTGGGGGGTTTTGTCTGTTAACTATTAATATTGTTGTATTTTGTCCTCTTTGGTATAGCAGCCATCCAACTAGTTTGCTTTTTGGGATTGGTTACACTCGGACTTTGATAAAATGCAATTGACAAACCTGAAAAATTCAAAATATCTGGTCTTCAGGCATATATTTTGGAGCTGTCATTCAAAGTGAGTGGATCTTCAGAATGCATATGTCCTGATGGAGAATGGGATTTAACTTCATCCCAGCATAGAAAAGGCCTCTATGATATTTTAGGAAGCAGGATAATGTAGCTTAAAGATAAACTAACTTCATTCATTTTAGTTGTTTTTATTATTGATTTCATAGAGCCCAATGGAGATGATTTGTCATTGTAGCCAATCGCATTTATTGAGATGAGTCTTGGGTGTGTTTATTCCGTCATGTCATGTAGAAGTTTACACTTTAGAGGCTTGATAATATATCTCTTATCATATGTTAAAGGTGTTGTAGTATTCACACATAACTATTTTGATATGAGTTAATATCTAGTGAGGCTTTAACATATTTACGATTGTTGCCCCTTTCCTGGCTATTGGCACCATACGATGATCTTCCAAACTAATCCAAATAAAAGAAACCACCCCTTTGTCATATTATGAGATGTATCTCTCTGCTGTTTATTATCATATTCTTCCTTGATCTCATCAGATTAAAATTAATTATGAGTTAAATATATATTAAATCACTATAAATAGGACAATGTTTGCTTCTAGTCCATAACAAAATCATCTCCCATTTATTAAAATGTGACAATTGTGATCCATATTACGAGAAATTATTAACTAAAGTGGAAAGAGAGGCCACGAACTACACCTGTCATATTTCTCATAAATAAGAAACTATAAAGAGTTAATATTTTTTAGGAACAAAAACCAAACGTTTCTTTATTTGCAGTGATTAAAAGAATATGTAACCCTTGAATTAATGTAAATAACACAAATTCACTAGAGTTTCTTATATACTAGTATGTAGATTATTTGGTTCCAGCTATCAGCCTAGGCGTACTGTGAATTTGTTTCCTTCAATCCTTGGTGATCCTTAAATTATATTCTCTAGGTGCATAATCTGATGATTATTACACCTGGATCTGTTGATTTTTCGTTCAATATATTTTTACTGGTTGTTTTGCTCTCCTCACCACTAAATCCTTATTCCTTGGAAAGTGCAATCTCTGTGATAATACTAATATTGTTGAAGCACTTATTTTGTGTTATAAATTGTTACAGGTGAAGTGGAAGGAGGAATTGAAGGCTAAAGAGGAAGCCTTAGCAGTGGTTGAGGAGGAACGGCGCTCTAAGGAAGCAGCTGAATCTAATAATAAGAGGAGGATTGAGGCTTTGCGTCTGAAGATAGAGATAGATTTCCAGCGTCACAAGGATGATCTACTAAGACTGGAACAGGAACTTTCGCGCCTTAAAGCCTCTGCTCAGTCTGCTGAGTTGCATCACCAATCAAGCACTTCACCCACAAGCGACTCCGAGGGCACAAAGCCCCAAGGAGAGACCATTGCTAGGCTGCTCCAACAATTAGATAACCTGGACGATTTTTCAGATAAAGAAGTGAATAGCAACAGAGAATGCATTATATGTATGAAAGATGAAGTCTCCATTGTTTTCTTGCCATGTGCACACCAAGTTATGTGTGCTAGTTGCAGTGATGAGTATGGAAGAAAAGGTAAGGCTGCTTGTCCCTGCTGCAGGGTTCAAATTCAACAGAGAATTCGTGTATTTGGGGCAAGTTCCTAGCTCCATTAAAAGTTATGTTACAGTGGGACTTGGGCAGGTATACCCTATGAATTTTTACATAATTTTTGTGCACTAGATTGGTGGGGCTACTTGTCTCGCTAAACCTCACAATATAAATAAAAAAGAACTAAGTCCTGGCATTACAGTAAATGTCTCTTGGAATGTCTGAAATATACTTGCTTCCTACTGTTGGCTTGAAAATTTTTAAAAAAAAAAGAAAAAAAAAGGTGAGATTGTGTTATTGTTTTATTCTGAGAACTTTACCTCCTTTTCTAAGTATGGTTTATATTATCTTGATCTGTTTCCAGAAAACAAAGGCTTTGCTTCTCATTTTTTTTCTTTCATTCCCCGGGAATGAGGGATTTTACTCATTTGTGGAGTTTTGCTGTGTTAGCTGATTTATATACATAATTTTATAATATACGCCTTTTTTTATTATATCACTCCATGATTTGTTGACATACTTATTGCACTGTAAGATAATGATTTGAAAATCACAAGTTGATCATACGCTGTAACTGATGTGCTTCAAAAGATAATGAATTAAAACAAAGCATTCAATGCATGTAAATAAACTAATTGCAATAAGATGTGTCTTTAAAACATAGTAATATTTTTAGTTGGGAAAAATATGTTTTTTATTGCTTTTGGTTTTGAAAATTGATTAATTAGTCATCAATTTTTCTAAAATGTGTATTTAATTCCCTTATCAATTTTATAGTGAAAAAAATAAAGTTACCAAATGTTAAACTTGGATATAAAAGATACTATTGCTTTTTCTTCAATAGTTTATTGTTTATTTGTTATTTATGTAGAAATTTGTTGTGATTATACTTACTAAATGGATAGATATTTGGAATAATTCTATTTTATTAACTAGAGAATGAAAAAATAAAATAATAATTCTATTTTATTAACTTTTGGAATACAAGATAGATTTGACAGTTACTAGAAACTCGCCGCACAACTTTCTTTACTTTATTTGACCAATACCATATTAATGTATAATGGTTAAAAACATATTTTGTTAAGCTGTAATATATGATGTGGGCGCTAACCATCTTTATTTGTTTGATCCTAATCATAAATTGATTGATTGTGACATATATGTTATTCAAACTGTTTATTTCAGAAAACTAATTCACTAGCTGCAATATTTTACTTTTTCTTATTATTATTCCGCCGACTTCCCTTCAAATCAACAATAATTATATATATATATATATATATATATATATATATATATTTAGTAAGAGCAGTTTGGTTTTATCAATAATACATAAAGAACGAGAAGTAAATAAGTATATTGAATATTATCTTCAAGGATGTGAAGTAATTATACAATGTAGTGTGAATGCAAGAAATTGAATTGTATCCAAGAGAACTTTTACACATAATATTTTTCAAAGATGAAAAAATAGAAAATGGAACAACAGAAGAAGCTATGTGTTTTGTTTGGGTCCCCAAGAGAATGAGGGAGAGTGAATAACAAAGGAAAATAAAGCAAATAATAATGGAATTCACAAGAATATTAATTAGTTGAATAGCATGGTCAGTATTACTTGAAGAGAAAGAAACATCTTTATCAATCTTTGTTGCACAACTTCAGGTGTTAAATTTTCCTAACACCTTCCCTTTTATCAAATTATTTTATATAAAAAAAAGAGAAAAATGTGTCAAATTATTCTAAACTATTAATAGATTATTTATCATTGTAATAATAATTATCAAAGTTTTGCACAATTCAATAACTATCAATGATCGTTTTGTGTTAGAAGGATATTTAGAACTATCAATGATTATTTAAGAGTTTTTTTAAATAATATCTTTAGTTTTAATATTATGTGTAACTAAACGTGAGTTCACTTGTATTTTTATAATCTCAAATATATACATAATACACATTTTGATATAATTATGATGTTAATGTGAAAATATATGTTTATTTTACTTTAATCATATGATGTATGCATATGATATAATTTACTTGATGTTGGAACAAATTTTATTGCAAGTAGTTCAACCATTGAGTTATTTAAGAGAATCCAAGGATATGCACATGCGTATGTATAAATTTTATCAAAATTACACTGAAAATCCTTACATCACTAAAAGATATTGATATTTCTTTTTTAATTTTCATCGGTCCAAGAATAATCTCAATTATAGACATTGGCCAAAACATACCACTACTGTTGACTAGTTAATATAACTTTGATTGATAATATCCGAAATAACATGAAATTTTATTAAGAAAAATAGCATGGTAAATATAATAAAAAAATAATCACAACTGTTTCAGTTACAAAGAAACATTGATATCATTAACTAAAAAAATATATTAAATAAATACTATATTAAATTTTAAATCTTTCATAAATTTGAATATTTTTTAATTAAGTTGTTGCTAATTTTTTTTCTGTCTATTAATATTCAAAACTTTTTTATGGTTTTTAGTTAAATCCATGTTATTTTATTTTGTTTGATAATTAAATTACATTATTCTTATCTTAATTCATAATATTTTAATTGTGTTAAAAATTGTGAGATTTTATAATTAATACAATTACATTATGATAAATTTAAAATAATAAATAATTTTTATTAATTTAATATTATGTTATATTAATCATAAAACCTAATCCTTTTTCTGACAGACGAAATATAAAGAACAAAACTTTTAAGAAAAAAAACAACACACCACTTAATTAAAAAATATAGTATGTTTAAAATAAAATATATATTTTCTAAATATTTAATAAAAAAACTCATTTAAAATTACAAATGATATTTTTGAGAAACTTAAAATTTAACAAAGTCTTCAAGTTTTAAAAATTTTAGTTGTAAATAAATTATGAAATTCTATAATTTAAACTAATTGAATTATTATAATATTCTGATAGCTTTTTATAAGTATATCAAATCGTTTTAAATAATAAAGTGAATAAGTATAATCGGGTTGTTTATCAAAAATCAATTTAGTGTTAATAGTATATAAATTCACAATTGGAAATTTGCATAAAATGAACGAAGGTAAAAATTTTAGATTGTAAAATTAAATGAAATGTCATTTGAATTGGTTTTAGACTAACATTATAGTAACATCTTGAACCATATACATTTTATATAACATTAGACTAACATTTATAATGATAAGCAAGTTAAGAAAAGCACATGAACATAAACATATATTACACAAGAAAATTACATTAACGAAGAGTCATTACAAACAACTCCAATGAACAGGAAAATTAGTTACCCCTAGTAATCTAGAACATACTCTTTATAGCAATTCCTTGCAAAAAGTGAAGTCTTGAAGCTTTGGAGTCGTTTCCTGATATTCTCCAGTGTTTTTCGTGCTATGTTTTGTTAGAAGATGTCCTCTTTCTTTTTGTCTCGACTTTTAAAACCAACTTCATTTAATTAATTCGATCAACGCACAACTATGTATGTGCTGAGCGAAAATCTCAACTATAGTCCAACTGACACCATTCGCTCAGTACATAGTTCAAGTGCGTTAAGCGAAAATCTTCATTTTGGTTGAGCGACAATTAGCATGCTCTTAGCGAGATACTGTGATTAACATTCCAAATATGAATTTGAACTAATTAATAAGTTTGAAAATATATATTTTTCATCATCTTTATCATGTATTTATATAATTTTAACTTTTTATTAAATTTCTTGTCCGAAAACGTATTTTAATTATTGAAGTGAATTTTTTTTTTATAAGAATCAATTACTTATGGAGAGCGAGGTATTCATTTTCAATTCCTTTTAAGATTTTTTGTGAAGGAAAGTGTTTATTTTCTATTTTTCTCCGAAGCCTGTCTGAGCCTGCAACGATAGTTTGTATATATACTAGAATAAGATAAAAGCCAAATCCTGAAAGCACAAAGGAAACACTATAATTGAAGCCTCTCACCTTCTTCCATCATAGCAATAATCATGGCTCCGATGCTTGAGAGTGAAAAAGACCCTCCACAACCACCTTCACGTGCCTTTCTGGACACAGTTGAAGAAATCACCGCAATTTATAGGTCACTGCCACCTAGACCTTCCATTGAAGAGGTGGAAGCTGCCACGTCCACTGTGGATACCCTCAACAACGACGAACAAACCAAACTCCACCAAATCTCAATGCAAAAGCCTCCTCACGATGTCCCCGAGGACCTCTTCTCTGTCCTGCAGCAACTAAAGAAGACCATGCTCCTTTTCCATACCCAACAACACAGGAGAGAGGCTCTTCAACTTCTTGAACTCGAAAACATGTTTCAAACATTCGGTCATCTCATTCAGAGGGCTTCTGAATTGGTTTCTGGAGATACCCAGAAGCAAAGTCTTCCCTCTATACCTGAAGAACTCGTGATGATCACTGACCAAAGTGAAACTTTACTGAAGGAAGACGAAGAATCACAGAAGAATGATTTCCAAATGATACAGCGTTCCTTCTCTACAGGTTAGTATTATGGGAAATAACCCAATTTCGTTTTTACTTATTATTATTTTAGTGATTATGTTCTCTCATCTAATTATTGTTCATGGATTATGGCTAAGATTTCAAACACCTTTTTGTTCTTCTCTCATACGTCAAGGTAAGAAAAACAAATTTACTTAGCGTTTATATGCTGTATGAAATGTACAAAAATGGTTTTGTTGTACTTTTTTCTTTTTTTATCAAACTTATACATTATGTTGTCCTAAAATACTGCACTTAGTTCATAGTTGCTTTATTACTCTGACAACTTATCAATTAGGTAGATCGCTGGGATACTTGTCTTGCTAGAAGTCTTAAATTTCGGTCACAGTCATGGTTCGTTGCGATACTTGATATAGCGAAAATTTTGTAGGGAATGGAAGCACTGAGAAATTAAGTCTAATGAAAGTTGCTACTCTTATTGAAAGTTGTGCTGGTAGTGGAGCTACAACCCTTGAACTTAGAGGGAAGTTGGAGGATCAGATGGAATGGTTGCCGGTGTCAATTGGGAAATTATCTGATGTCACTGAAATGGACCTATCAGAAAACAGAATCATGGCTCTTCCTACAACCATTGTGGATCTCAAGGCCTTAACAAAGCTTGATCTTCACTCAAACCAACTTATAAACCTTCCCCATTCATTTGGTGAATTGATAAACCTTGTTGATCTTGACATCCACGCCAACAGATTGAAATCACTTCCTGCTACTTTCGGAAACTTGACAAACCTCATTGATCTAGACTTGAGCTCAAATGGGTTCACAAATTTACCAGAGGCAATTGGGAATTTGAGCAGCTTGAAGAGATTGAATGCTGAGACCAACGAGCTTGAGGAACTGCCTCACACAATTGGAAATTGCTCATCACTATCTGAGCTCAAGTTGGATTTCAATCAGCTCAAGGCCTTGCCTGAGGCTATTGGGAAGCTGGAATGGTTGGAGATTCTCACTTTGCACTATAATAGAGTTAAGAGGTTGCCTTCCACAGTGGGCAATCTACGCAATTTGAAGGAACTTGATGTTAGCTTTAATGAGCTCGAATTTGTACCAGAGAACCTGTGTTTTGCAACTAATTTGAAGAAATTAAACTTGGGGAAGAACTTTGCGGACCTAAGAGCCTTGCCAACATCAATTGGAAATCTTGAAATGCTTGAGGAGTTGGATATAAGTGATGATCAAATAAAATCTTTACCAGAGTCTTTCAGGTTCTTGTCCAAGTTGAGAGTTTTTCGAGCTGATGAGACCCCCCTTGAGGTGCCACCCAGAGAATTGGTCAAGTTGGGTGCTCAGGTAAACCTTTAGATTCACTTGTTCCTACTTTGTCACCTTCTCTATTTACTTAACTCTTTGCTCCTTGTTCACCAGGAAGTTGTGCACTATATGGCTGATTTTGTCACCAAAAGGGACGCAAAAATCGTGCCATCAAAGACGAAAAAGAAGGGGTTCTGGTCCTGGTTTTGCTCCATATTTTGCTCTAAGCTTGAATGATAATTGGACAAAGTCTATGCTAATTTATGTTTCTTGTGCTTGTATTTTGTCTGTCCGTTGCATATGATTTAAACACCTTGTTTTTTCCTAATAGAAAGTAATCTGCAACCTTTTATTTGCCTTGTAAACTTTGTTTATAACTTTGATTTTCTGCAAATATTGTGTATACAATGAGTACTTTTGTAACTGAGATAAAAGATATGGCAATTCCTGGGTTTTTAACCGGTTTGTGGTGTGTGGTCAGTTACATTTCTAGCTCAGAGAGTAGATTCATGTCTATCTGCATCTGCAAATAAAATCCACCCATTGGAAACTGCTGTGAGCATGTCTTATTTTCAACGCTTTGAATTTCATGGAAAAAATAGATAAGAAATAATAGCGTAAACCTTTTTCTTTCTCTAAAATTAAAAAATATGTCAAATCAGAATCCAGTCATAAATCATAATCCTTAATCCAGTCTCATATGGTTGTGCCTACTAGACATGAGCATCTTTGGTCTGCATATGACTATCTTTATTTTTCCAATTTTGAATAGACTAAAAACAACTCATTATTATTAATAGACGTAATATAATAATCTATTGCTAGCTTCAAGAACGGTTGACTTTGTTAAATATGTAACTGCTGTTGGAATACATGAAGAAATGTTTAATGTTAATACCATGGGCTTAAACTCTGGTATTAGTATTATGGTGACATTCATTTCTTCAACTGCAAAAATTTTAAGAAAAGTCTTGACTTTGGCCTGCTTTAAAATATTCTTGATGCTAAACAAATAACCTTAATTAAGCTATGTCCACTTTAAGTATTATTATATTATGAGGTAATATTTAGTTTCATATAAATCTTATTGTGCCATATTATTTTGAATTTTTTTTATATGTTTTGTTCTAATAAAATAATTTTATGAAATTTACAATTCAATAAATTTTTATTTACTTTTTAATTTTTCAAAAGTAATTTTTTTTATTCTTCTGATTCGTTACTTGTTTGAAATTTAAAATCTTAAATTTCAAGGTATATTTGAATAATTCTATGAAATGTTTTAATCTTAAATTTATGACTATGATTACGACCTTGTATTAGATATGCCTTAAATTTTACAAGTTAACATAGTCTAGAAGAGTTAATTTCACTGAAAACTATACACGGATGAAGTTATTCCTTTTTAAGAACTTGTCTGTTGGCTTATGTTTCTATGGACAACTTTTTATTGTCTTACATTAATTTATTGTATTAATAATTCGATGTTTATTTTTGAAATTCGTAGCTATATACTGTTTCTCTTTCGTCTTTTAACAGGTGTTTCATGAGTTTTTTTTATTAAATTAAGTAAAAAAATTAAGTCAGTAAATAATTAATAGTACCATAAAATATTTAAAAATAAACTAATACGCTGTCAATTAAATAAAGTTTCACTTTTTAAAAAAGGGAAAGTTTAATTTTTTATGGGTAACTTTGTTGAATTTAAAAAAGAAAACATTGAAAATCGTTGTCTTTTTAAAAAAAATAAAATAAAGGAAGAGCTTTGTTAAAAACAGAACTTCAGCTGTTGAGTTTCAATTAGATGATCATTTATGTCGTTATTTTATTGTTACTAACAAGGAACCAACTTATGAAAATTTTATTTAGTGAACTACCAACCATGACCAATTTAAATATTTAATATTTAGTGTTTGTTCGGTTATTTTGGTCGCTTTAGTTCCCAAATTTTCTAAAATATGTAATTTTAGTTTACTATACTGGGCCCGAAATGTGGGCTGATCATTTGGGCCTGTGTGAAAGCTCAATAAAAGTAAACGGAAAAATTTGTAGTTCCGCTAGATTCTTCAACTTGATGGTTTCACTCAGTTTAACGTCACAACTTCATCGTCCTCCTCGTACTCATGTCCTCTGCAACTTTAACCTAAAGTACGCAACCTCCTTTGTAGCCACCTATTTCTCTACGTTTATTTATTTTTTATACATGTTTTTGTTGTTTGTTTATCAAATTATCTCGTGGATTGGAATCTTACCGATTTTGGTTATTGGAATTAGTAATATATTATGTTTATCCAAGTAATTTTGATTTCTGAATTCACCACAAATTCGCATTCTCTCTCTATTTTCTTCTTTTTTAAACTTTCGTTTATTTTAAACCTATTCAATTAATCTCAATTGTGGTTGCTTAAGTTTGTTCAACAACTGAATGTGTGTGAGCAAGGTTGAATCTATTTTTATTTGTTCTAAATCCTGATATTCTGAGTGTTGATTCACTTAATCACTGACACATTTCATTCTTCCGTGTTGAAGATGATCTCGGCATGCGGTGATAAAAGTGTTAAGTAACTTGCTGCAATGAATACTTAAACATGAACTTTTGCTGCAGTGCACTGCGACTGTGACTGTGGGGTGAGTTCATTGAACACACGTAACAATGGCTGGTGCAGTTGGCATGCCTGAGCGGGAGACACCGATTTTTTCCAGCAACAATGTCCGTCCAAGGTTGGATGTCTATGTTTGGGACATGGATGAGACGCTTGTACTACTCAACTCCTTGCTGAAATCATCATACGCAGAGGCTTTTGACGGTCTGAAGGATGTGCAGAAGGGAGTTGAAATCGGGAGGATGTGGGAAAATCTCATTCTACAAACATGTGATGATTATTTCTTCTATGAACAAGTAAAATTTGGGTTATATGTTGAAATTTCCATGGATCTTTTTGCTTGTGGAGTGTCATTGATTGATTTGGGATTTCTATGCTGCAGATTGAAAATTACAATAAGCCATTTCTTGATGCTCTGGCCCAATATGATGATGGGAGCGACTTATCTGATTATGACTTCAACAAAGATGAATTACGTGCCCCTCAAGATGATGCCAACAAAAGAAAACTTGCATATAGGCATCGAGTCATTGCCCAAAAGTACATACAGGTTAAACTTCTGGAGCATTATTATTTCTGTATTCAACTTTTGAAACTGAGTACTATGATATGGAATTTTGTGTTTTGTGTTGTGTTATAATAATGTTGCAGATTTATTGGAAATTCTTGAAATTAATGTATATAATTGATGTATGTATCTATGACAGCACTTTCCTTTGCATTTTCAATTTTCATTTTTATCATGATGAAATGGTTCGGTTATGAAGCCATAGCATTGTTTTGATTTTGTGGACCATGCCTATAAATAATAGTTTCCACAACACATTATCAATTACTTATAAGCTTAAAGAGAGATTGATTGAGTTCACTTTTTATGCCTGCATGTTATAGTTGGCTGTTGTCTATAAATGCATCTTTGTAACGAGTTTTTGAATCTTATGAAACTTGTCTCAAAGTGCATATATGTTAAAATACGTTATAAAACATTTTGTGGAGCAATTTTGGTAATCTTACATTTGACGTAAAAGGTTTAGATAGACCTTTGGTATCTGACTAGGTGGAGGGTAAAAGGGAGGGGCCCAATGGTAGCACGAGCCTGATGTTTATGAGAGGAAAAAGAAAAGTTAAAGGGGAAAGAAAGGGAAAATTCAGTTAGCAGATAGGAAAAAGGTTCATTACTGAATTGTATGGGTTGCTTGTTGTGGGAAAAGGAGGAGATTCCGGAATCAGGATTAGTTGGAGGAAGGGAGCGAGAGAGAGAAGGGTTATATAGAAGATAGTTTAAGGTCTTGAGTGTATGTTTGGTGGGTGGTGAGTTAGTTATGCTATTTAGGTAATGTTTGGATGAACTTTCTATGGACATATATAAGAGAAGAAAATAAGAAGGTAAAATAAATTGAGTTTTTCTTGTAAGTTAAATCAGCTTATAGACTTTAACTCTTTTACTAGATCTCTCTCCAATTTCTCTAAAAGTTTAAATGATAAGCTAATTTTAGTTTATAGAAGAAACGTAATTCATTTTACTTTCATATTTCTTCTAAGTTCATATAGAAAAATTTATTCAAACAAAGTGATAGTGACAATGACGTTTCCTTTCTTTTTGTTGAGTATTCTGTTTATCAGAAGGTTTTTACTCAGCTATAAAGAGCTTTGCTCCCTAATTTCTGAGTTAGTATTATTCAGTATATCTTGTTTCTATCAGTTTTTGAGTTAGATATTTTCTGATTTTTGTGATGCTTATTCTGAAAGTCAGTTGTAAAACTTGCATCTCATTTGCTTTTTTGTCTTTACTTATTTATTACTGGATTTTGGATTGAATGTATATCTATTACTTTCCCAATATTCCTTAGTTTGTGTTTTAGATATAGAATAGTTTGGCCATTGATAATTAACCACGTTTCCATAAATTTGTGTCTACGGTGATCTATTTTTGTATTGTTGTAATCTCAATCTCACATTTTATCCGGAAAATTATATATTGACAATGGGACACCACTTGACAACCAATGATATTCAAGTTTTTTTTTATGTTAAAAATGCATGACAATGGGTTGTGGAAATAAAATGCCATAATAATATTTTTCAATTAAAATATTACAATTGTAGAGTGGTTTTGGGTGTCCATGTATCACTACTTCTGAAACACACAAATACACAAGAAGGAAGGGTTGAATTTTGGATTTAAAGCTCAAACTTTTGCAAATCAACATTTGATAACAACAATCAGACAAAGTTTAAACTTGACAGACATACTATCTAGCAATTTTCGGAAGAGTAGCATCTAAGGAAAATAGTCTGCGTATAGGATTTCCTAATCCTTCCCGAAAGGAAGAACGTGAAAATTCTTTTTCCTTTCCACAGGGACCAGGAGATTGGATCTAGCCATAAGAAGAATAAAATGCTTGGCTGTTAAATAACTCACTTCTTGGTCTTTGACCCCCTTAGTCACTACGAACACCCCCGATCAGTGCAATGAGATGTGTCTATTTATCTATCTCTCTCTTGACTCGAAAAAGAACAAGTTTGAAAAAGGATCTTAGAGTGTCTAAGGTTGTGCCAGGAGGGTCTCGTAATGTCTTCCTTTTTCTTCTCATCAGAGTTATTTCACAAATACTTGCCATGATAAAGAAGGGGGAACAAGCACACTTGGAGAGTGCAGTACAACAAATAGTTGTATGCTGCGTTCGGGACGAAAGAATAGCTCCCGAAAAGGAATCTATTGATTCTCTCCCAATTGCTTGGACTGTAGGTGTGATGATTTACTTCACGGGTGAGGTCTCTCGTTCAAGTCCAGGATGGCCCAGCTACGTCGAGGAAAAGAATAGAAAACTGACTTGACTCCTTCATGCATGCTCCACCCGGCTTGGAGGGATATAGCTCAGTTGGTAGAGCTCCACTCTTGCAATTGGGTCATTGGGTTGGATGTCTAATTGTCCAGACGGTAATGATAGTATCTTGTACCTGAACCGGTGGCTAACTTTTTCTAAGTAATGGGAAAGACGACCGAAACATGCCACTCAAACTCATTTGAGTAAAACTGTTCTTCTTTGATTAGTTTTAGATTAATAACATGCAATTGAAAAAAATAAGAGTTGAAAGAGATTTACGCAAAATATTTTTATACTGATTTATTTGAAAATCCAAACTACATATAGTTCTTGATCAACACAATCAAGTTCCACTAGCATGCTAATGCTACAAGATATAAGGCATGTATTCTCTGGACCCCAGCTAGTTTTGGCTAAACACAAACTATTAGTTAACCACAACCACTCTTGGTTAGAACGGAGTATAATTTGGAATACAACCACTCATGACTAAGATAGTGTATTCTATGGAACACAACCACTCTTCGTTAATGTCGAGTATTCTTTGGAACACGACCACTCTTGGCTAAGATTGAGTATTCTTTGGAACACAACCACTCCTAGTTAAGATCAAGTATTCTTTGTAACAAAATCACTCTTGGCCAAACAAAACATTGAGTATTCTTTAAGCCTAGGTACACTTGGCTAAACACTTTGTTTACACAAAGGGTGTGATTTAAATGATCACAGGTTTGCTAGATAAAAACTGTAACATCCTAAGACGGGTACAAGATGATAAAAACACTCTTTTAGGTTGCTAAATGAACACAGCAATGTTCTTGCTCACAAACTGAAAGCTTAAGGATTGCTAGAGATTATAAGAACTTTGTTATCATTCTCATTATAGGAGTTTCATCAATGTCGTCAACCTTTCTTCTTCAACGAGGTCTTCTTTATATAGATGTTGAGAAGAAAAGAGTCATTACAAATCTTTTAAGAGATGTTGTGAGGTCCTGCAAAGATCTTCTTCTCTTGTGTTTTTCCATGTTCAAGCTTGTAGATGGGTTAAATGTTTTCATACAATATTAAATGCATATAACTTCTTTAAGTTACATTTTTTATACACAGCATGACTTATTAGACCTAGATTAGGTAGCTTCTTTCCAAACTTGAGTAAAGCATAAAGCTTGACATGGCTAATCTTTGTTCTGAAAAGTTGTTTGTGTGATGTAGCTTTGGCACGTTCTTCAAGAGATCTTTGATGTAGACTATATTCTCTTGTAAGCCAAGAGATGAACATTCTCTAAGAGCATAGAATAAGCATTTATGAGTATTCCATATATATTATGAATACTTCAGACTATACGTCCTTATCATTCGTCCAAGCAAAAGCTTATAAGAGGAAGTATATATATAGACAAAACGCTGTGTGTTTGGTTGGCCAGACGAAGCTCTGCAAGCAAAGAACTTGTGCATCTATTTGACCAGATGAAAACATTTGTGCCTGTCGAGATCTGATGCTTATAAAACATATTTTATAGTTTGTTGTTAAGCATATAATCAAAAATCAAATATAGGGTCCTTTGAACTTTGCTTTAACAGTACCCCTTTTATCTTTTATTAAAAACAGTAAAATGTCAAATGTAAAATGTCAAAGAGTAAGCTGAGTGCTTCATCTTTAAAGAATTTCTTGTGGATTAGTGTTGAAGGCAAAAAAAGGCTACGTGACTATAGACACCTGAGTACTGCAACTTATTTTGTTAATTTATATTTTAATTCCTATGCTAACAGATCAATTGTTGTAAAATGTAACTGAAACAAGCTTTGAAGTTTCAACAAATCAAAGTTCATAATGTAAAACTGGATTATTGTTTAGAAAAAACTTCATGATTTTTAGTTTATTGGTGAGATGTGCTGCTTTTTTTTTTTTTCTAATGACTGAAGCTTGGTAGATATCATGAAGTGAGAATCTAAGTTAGAGACTTGGAGTTGGAGATTTACCAAACAAGTTGTTGTTTACTTTTATTTGATAGGTTTTCTATTGGTAGTATTAGAAAGTTCTCTTGTTAACAATGAATGCTGTGGCCAGGTATCGTAAAAGGTGTGGAGCACTAGTTTGGATAGGGTTTAACGATGGCTCTGATACCGTATGAAATAGTGAAAGAGATGAGGAGAAATCTTCCTTGTGTTAAATACACACATAGAGTTCTCTATTTATAATAGAAGAAATATGGGCTAAGCCCAAATACAAATGAATATGTAAGAATAAAATAAAATAAAATAAGAACAATGTTTCTCTAATAAACTTATAGGACTATGTTTTCCTAATTAACATAAACACAATATAAACTAAATATAATATCTCTATCAGGTAGCTTAACATAAGATAAATCTTTTCTTGTTTGGTTTCAGGGTTTACAGAATATTTTAGATCACGAGACAATAAAACACTGGGATGAATTGTATGATAAAACTGATGAATACACTGACAGGTGGCTTTCATCAGGTATGTTTTGATGCTTAAATGATTTTATCTTTTGTTCACGACCTGTATTACTTATATCTTTCATGTTTAATATATTGTAGCACGAACCTTTTTGAAGGAGTGTTTGGGTGAAGATGAAGATGCAGTTTCTTCAATTGCTTCTTCTGATACCAGCTATAACTCAACTAATGTAAAGCATGTTAATGTTTTAGTGACCTCTGGATCGTTAATTCCCTCACTTGTGAAATGCCTGCTCTTTCGTCTGGACAGCTTGATAAACCATGGAAATGGTGAGTAATTTTATCTCTTCTGGCTACTGTGAACCCGCATAATTGACTTTTTTTATGCCATATTTCTGAAAGCTCAGCTCACGATCATGTTATTAATGAACCTTTTTGAAAGCCTAAAACTAGTAGTCATTTCTGTAACGAGAGTTTAATCTTGATCCATGTTTAATTATGTATGGTGCATTTCAGTTTATAGTTCATGGGAAGTGGGAAAAATTCAATGTTTCCGATGGATCAAGGAGCGTTTCAACCATCCTAATGTTCGCTTTTGTGTATTTGGAGATGGATGGGAAGAGTGTGAAGCTGCAGAAGTCATGAGATGGCCATTTGTTAAGATTGATCCACGACCAGGAAAACTTCACAGGTTCCCTGGTCTTACTTTGACAACAGTTAGCCACTACTTTTCTGTGGTGTATGGAAGGCCAAACAATGAGAATGAAGATGGTTGACCCAAGATCTTCATCTCATCTACACTTTTCTGGTATTCGTGTCTGTACCAATAATATAAAATGAATGCAGCAGCATAACCAGCAATTGTGTAACCAAGTGTATGCATTGCTTCCGTGAGATGGCTATCAATTGCTTTTGAAGAAATTAGACAGCTATTTTTCTGACATTCGTGATGATAACTTCACGATGTAGAAATGAATGTAGATCATTCACCAGTCACCGCTTCTAATGTACATAAGATGTTTAAAATTCATCCATGTGCACTTTCTGTAGGGCCCTCCACCCATTATACGTCGTTTCTACGGTTATTTCGCAGTACAGGAAGGCAAATTTGAAAGTGCATTACTAACCACCACTCACCATGCATGCATGGCTTTTGCTGCACAAACAAGTCCTTCAAAAGGCCTAAAGTTCAATGGATTTTAGGTTTATGTGAATTCGGAATTTTGCTGCATAATGTACATTCATAGCAAATCCATTACATATAAATATCATAATTTTTAGTTAAAGGGGGATATTTTTTCGAGTATCCTAGAAATTCATCGTACACCCTCTTAAATTCTATCTGAAATGAAAAATGTTAGACTTTTTTAGGTAACAGGAAGCCACTTCTAAGTTTCGTTTCATGATGCATTGCGGATGAATTGCTACATCAATATTTTATGTGCTTATGGCTGGTGCTTCGCAAAGTGTTAGCTTCATCTTCATTTGCAAGTTTAGATAATGGAGTTTGGCCTCACATTCACAGAGCAATATCTGATGTGGAATGGCCGTCAACTATAACTATAGGATAAAAATCCTGATGTGATTCTGAGAATTGACCAAAAGATTATAAAGATTTTTTGAGGTCTTCACAAATTTTAAATTGCCGGACCTAACATTCATCTCAAAAGGTAGGTCCTCATTTAATTAAGTTTGCCAAATTAATCTGAAGCTGCATGGCTGGTGTTAAGTCCACTTTTCCCTCCAGCACGCCTGTTATCATATCAATTAAACAACTTATCTTCTTGCCAAAAGATAAATCCTAAAATGGTAATGGTATGGTATACCTTGGGATTTGACATGCACTGTATATTGTTCTGACATTTGAGATATACACAAAATCTATCCTTTGTTGTCCTTTACTTTGTTTGAGACAATGAATTGGTTCGAATTAAGGATAAGATCATTCGATAATTTATGTAAATCAGGTTCAGGCTATGCGTCCAAATGAACACTTTGTCCACTTAATCATCTACTAATGGAAGACAAATCACCACAGATATATTTGGCCCTGCTCGATTGGAGGACGGATACACTTTCATTATCAATTTTGGCTTGGTCCGGTGACACAGACAACTTTCTTTCATAACTTTATACAACAGATTTTTCTTCTTTTATTTTTTCTGCATACCACATGTTACTACAAAATAATTCTGACAAAATTTCTTCTTTCAAATGCAAATAAACCCTTTAAAATAATATGTAAGGATTTGTATTTTATTTTCCTTCTGTCACTCATTAATTTATCATTAAATAAGTGAAAAAAAAAAAACTGTTCTTTTTAATCACTGCCCTGTTAAATGTGGAGCTGCTCTCAATGTTTCTTTTAGAAAATATTTGACAGGAATGCCAATATTGTTAATTCTCAAATTTACAATACTTGATATTGCTTATCTTTGAAGACAAATTAAGATTTTAGACTTATCATTAGTGTAGGGTAGATATAGAGCACGTGATATATAATCAATGACAGTAGATTTTGTTAGCAAAACAAGATATCTTTATAGGGGTCCATTGCTGTATATTTTCACGATAAAAGGCATGGCCCGTGAGGTTTTCATTAGTAAAATTATGGTACTCAATTTAATAGAGTTAGCAATTTTATTTTCTTCTGCATTGGCTATTATGAACTAACTCTTCATTGGTACCCACCAAAGTAGTCTCTTCTCTGATATCATTGGATTTGGAAAGTATCTGAATTTTTTATGATAAAATCTAAAACTTTCAATGCTTCAACATAATTTATAAAGACCCAATAAAAGAATTTGTTGAGCACTTCTAATCTTAAACCACGCATCTTTAATTTCTGTGGTCCTTTCTATTGCCTTGTTTAGAGTTTGTATCAGAACATAACTTGGACACCGTTCTCTATTTTCTTCTTGGTTCAATTAATATGTATTACAACATGTAATTTTCTATAATTTCAATTAAATCTTTATAATGTTAAAAGTTTATAACTGTGTTTTTCAAAGTTAGTATTGTTAAACTTCCGTCAAATATTACTAATTTTTTATGATGGTAAGTACTTAACTTTATTGGATTTTCGCATTAAGTTGCATAGTTTTACGTTTTTAATAAAATTTAATAATTATGAAATTTTGTAACTATATCCCAAGTCAATACCGTTAAACTTCTATTAAGTATTACTAATATTTTGAAGTAGCAACATAATGAGGGAGAAGAAATAGAATGAGTTGTTGAGAGAAACTTATTGTATATGAGATGTGTTCATAAAGTATAAAATAAACACAATTTAATCTATAACATTTTTAATCACTTTTAGTGTGATTTTTTATTTGATAATTTTATGTTTTTTTAATAAAAAAGGATATATTTTTTTGTAACCAATGCACAATTACTTTCTCCAACTATAACTGTCCAACTTCTCCACTTAAAATATTTGATAATTTTTTACATTATTAAAATTAAAAATTGCAGATACAAAAATATAAAAATGCACATGTTTCTGGTAGTAATATTCATCAGCTGATCTTAAAAGTACATAGTTTTGGAAATATTCAATTATAAATTTTAAAAAGTACATAGATTTTATAAAGAAAAAGATCAATTTTAGGACCTAATTAAAAATGTAATGAATGATGGGGTTACAGATTAAATTAATTTTTTTTTCGTCATCATCAAGTTCTTTAATGTAGGTTTTCAAAAAATAAAATAAAATTTCAATATTTGATGTGTTTAGTGAACATTTAAAAAAAAGAAGCATTTACATGTTATTATTTGATCGAAAATTTTGATCATGATAATAGTAAAATTGATATAAAGAAATTAATCTAAACTTTGTCTTTTGTGTATAAACTTTTTCCACCTAACACTTATTTTCCTTTTTCCTATGTGTCCTTGTTAAAGATGACAATGATCAGAGTGAACATTAAAGAGTTAAAATGGTTGGTATAAAATAAGTGGTTGTCATTTGTATTCATTTTATGTTGTCAAGGATATAAACTCTGATTTAAAAGAGGGATCAAAGTAAGCAAACCTTGACACATAAATGCATTAGTCACAAATAAATATATTAGTAGTACACAATTTAATCTTATGAAGTTAACAGATTCTCTCAATGCTCACCTCAAAATAAAGAGCAATCTAAATATACTTAATTTTTTTTTATTGAGCCAAAAAGTATGTTCTAGCAGAACCAATTATGTTAAAGTGGGACAAAAGCATTAAAAAAACAAAATTGTGTTGGTATTTGATTTATCGTATTGAATGACTGAGAAGAATGTGGTATAAGTAGGTGAGTTTTGGATGGGCCATGGTTATAAAAAAAATAAAGAATCGGTTGAAAGATATGAAAGATGAAGATGTATTTAAGAGATGTTGAATGAAAAAAATGCAGAGGTGAATAATTGAGCGACAGATGTAGAACAATAATGGTAGGAATATCCAGTTAGGATGAGAGTTAGAACGCGGAGAAAATCCAACCAAACTACATCTTTGTGGTCCCTTATATGCCTTTCTAATGCTTATCTCTGCTTCTTTCTAATGTTGCTTAGTCCACTCACTTCCCAATTTTTCATTCTCTCAACTCTTATAATAAACCTACTTTCCTCTTTTCCCCATACCCTATCCACTTGAACCAACACATGCTTAATTAGCTTAAAAAAAGATTAATTTTTCATCATGTCATAATTAAAAGAGAGATGTCTGCATAGTTATTACAGAAAGAACAGTGACTAGGATTCTATGTTTTGTCTTTAAAAGGAACTTGGTTGTTAAGAAATGAAATTAATTAATCGAAAGTTGAGAGCTTTAAGCCCTAAAATTATTAAAGAGTCTTAAAAGCGTGAGATGGAAGGGAGGTGAGAAAGTGGCTGGTCCAGAATCTTGTCTATTAATTGTCTTCAGGTACATGGGCACATGGGTAAAAAGGTGGGAAAGCTGAAGGAATTGGGCCACCAGAAACAACTCTAACATGCTTTTGATTGACCTACAATAGCTAATGATCATGAAACTAACAATAATGCTTCTGCTAAAGCACTCATATCAGTGTTTTTTTCCTAATTAGATGAAACACGAGATTTTTTCACACACATTCACTTTCTTTTTACCAAAACGGCATATTGCTGCTTCTCTTATTCAGAATTTGGTTATCAGAAAATCATGTTTTTAGTGAATTAACAGAGTAATAGTTACTACTGACAGAGAGAGGACCACAAAATTAAACGAGAAAGAGATTAAGGTGAGCCGTGTGATGAGTAGAAAGTATTGTCCAGTTTTGGCAACGTGAACGTGGCAGATGATGCACCATCCAAAGGCTCATGTGTGTTACTGTAGATGCCATTGCATTTGCAATACACAGCTATAGTAAGTAAAAGAAAGAAAGAAAGAAAGATGGTGAATGAGGTGTAGGACCCTCATTGAACTGAGTTGTCAGTTTGATCTTGATATGCCACCTACAAATGCTACTTCATCGTCATCAACTAATAGTATGGTGGAAAAGTAGAGAATCAAACTTTTCTCTATCTTTTTCGAATATTACCAAACTCTACCTCATTTTAGACTATCCCACTCATTTTTCATAATAATAATAATAATAATAATGCCTTTTTACTTTCATTTATTTTTTTATTAAAAAAGTATATCTTAATCTTTATCTTTTTCATATGAATAATTGAAAAAAAGTAAAGGGTTTGAGTCTTTTTCTGGTTAGAGACATTATTTGAAGCTGTGAGTGTTGCGTCATGCTTACGACTTACAAGGCTACGACGGTCTTTTTGGGATACACGTGTACTCCTTCCTCTCCTTTATTTCAGCTCATGCATCCAATGGGAACTGTCCTTCTACATTTATTTATCAAAAAGAAACTTCTATATACTTTTTATATTACCATCTATATCTCGTTTAACAGTACTTTCATATGCATGCATCACAATAAAATTATTAAATAAGACAAACAAATTATTCATTCATTTAAATACTATTTTATATCTAAAATCATTTTTTTATTATAAATAAAAATTTATATCTTTTTTGTAAATTAGGGTCTAATTAGTTTCTAGTACTAACTATTAAAGAATTAGTGTTTAAATTTATCTATAATTTAAAATTAGAGATTAATTTAAAATTGGTAATAATAAATTATTAAAATTTTGGTTGTTATTGTTAGAGACTAATTTGTATTTTACGGATTAATTATAATTTTTTATTTATAATGAAGACTATTATATATATATATATATATATATTAATTAGTTTGTAAGATGGTATCTAATTTTGCTTTGGTACTCTCCTTATTATTATTATTATTATTTTATATTTTGATTTTGGTCGCTATCATTTATTTTCATACGTTAAAACACGAGTTCTTCGTCAAGTAATATGTCGGTGACTAAGTAAAAATTGACTCATTTTTGTTACTTTTTGTTTTAGACAAATTTTTATATCTGACTTTTGGTCAAAATTTTAATATTTTTTGTGTCTTATTGACATCTTTCAAGTGATAAATTCTCTGATAAGTGATAAGTCAATATTGGAGTAAAAGTAATACAAGTATTTTTCAAAATCATTTTAAATGAAAAATAATCAGTGTTATAATCAATGTTTCCCTTCATTTAGAGTTTTTATCTCCTTATTTTGAAGTCTTTTATATTTAATTATGAAATTAAAGAGAAACAAAATTGATAGGTATAGGAAATAGAAAATATCTTTAATTCTCATGGTTGATTAAAAGAAATAGAAAATGTAAAATCTGATAAAGAGAAAACAATAATGTTTAATATTTATGTAATGCTCATTATCCTTTTCCTTTTAAACAAAATAATTAAAAAAAAAAGTGTGGCAATTTTAATCAGTCATGAATTGACACAATCATTCACTAATGGAAAGAGTGTTTTTTGTGTCACAGATTTGGTGTTGGACTTCAAACAACACAATAAGTTATCACACTTTTATAATTAAAAGTAAAAACGTCTAAATCGAATCTTTTAAGATCATAAACTTTAAAATTTATGTTGAATTCTGTCATAATTTTTTCCTTTTACCCCTAGGAAAGATAGTTTAGAGAAAAAGATCAAATAAAAAAAAATTAAGGAACTCCTTCATCACCATAAAAATTCTACCATATTTATGAGTAACTATAATTTCAAACTCAAATCCCAAAAATCTAACATGTATGAGTTTTACTTAAAGTAAGAAATAGAAATTGAAGAAAAAAGGTAGTAGCAGTATTATAACTTACTCAAAACAAGCTTTATACGAATGTTCTACATTATCTCTCAGCTAATTATTTGAAGGTTGAGATTTTCCAAAAGCAAGAGAGGGGGAGATTTTTAACTTGTATTAACATTGCACAAATTTATAAGTTGAAATTGTTGGGATAAATTTAAATTTTAAGAGATTTATTATTTTATTAGTTTTGGGTTTAGTAATATTTGGTTTGATTTGATAGAGATATAATAGAAATGGATAGTTATGATTTTCTATTTATGTAGATAGAATATTATTTTATGATAGAATAAACCGATTTTATTTTTAAGTGAATTGATATTTTATTGTCAGTTTTTATTATTTGTACTTAGCCAAGGCTCGATTTGTACCTATTTTTGTCAAGATTTAATGAGGACAATGGATTGAAAAATAAAATTATTTCTGTGAATTACAGTTTTTAACACCTCTTCCTTAATAAATCCAACACAAACCTCTTTATCATATATCATTTAAACATAAATCACTTTTTATTTGTTTATTTGAGACAAATTAAGTCATCATATAAATGTGAATAATATAAAAAAGATGACTTTTTATTCCAATTCAACAACAAATGTAAAAATAGAATATTTTTATTTTGATTTGGGGAGGAACCAATGTAAACACTATTTTTTTTATAGATAATTTCCAAGTGTCATAACCACTATCTTTATCATTTCAAATCATTAATTTTTAAGTATTATCTACAAAAAGATGATAGCTTAATTATTAAAGAGATTTTGTCCTCAACCAAGAGATGATAACACTTTTACATCAGTCGTATTTGAACAAACCTAAAAGGACTCTTTACCTTGTGTATCATGTCACCCAATGTAAAACCAATGCAAAAGAGCTTTTTTCTTTTTTATGTTTGTTCAAATAAAATAAACATAATTTCTTTTATCAATTTTTAAATTAGCTTTTTGGCTAACCAATGTAAAAAAGTAACATAAATTACTCTTTTTACTAATCAATATATTTTTGTGTATCAAAGTTCATGTTTCATGTCGTGATTATATTTTCTAGTATCTTATCTCATTTTATATTCTTATTTAAACAACATTATGTATATCTTTTAAATAAATTAGTATTTAAATTAAAAATTAATTTGGATCATAATTTATTAGTTGTAATTAATGTGAATGTTAGAGGATCTAACTTCAGAAGAACTTATTTTAGTTCACCACCTTACTTAAGCTTGTTCCATATAATCTGCATTGATTTAAATTTTTAAAATCCAGTAGCACTAAACAACACATTATATCTATTTTTTCTAAGTAACTTGTTTATTCATATTTATTTTCCAGTCCATCTAAAAGTAATTTGCTTATTGATTTTTAGTGTATCAAAAAGTAGATTCCTTATTCACATTTTTTTCAATCAAAATCAAAGTCATTTCTATTTTCAATAAATTTACTTAAAAATTATAAATTATAAAATAATAAATATTATTTACTTAAATAAACGAGTTTATAAAAATTATTATTCCTACTAATTTAATTAAATAAAAATAAATTTATTAAAATGCTTTTGCAGGTTGTGGGTTGACCATGGGTCAAACATTATGCAGGGCGAGTTACATAAATTAACGAACCTTTCTTATGTGGAATTGATCAGTTCAGTCTACTTTTTGTAATAATAGAGATATTACCTAAGTTGGATGGGAGTTGATGAATAGATAAGTCTTTTAAGTTATGAATCATTTTATATATAAAAGATTTTAATTTTTTTTGGTATATATTAATTACTTCACTCATCTACTCAATGTAAACTTACACATGACACATGGCACATTACCAAAGAGAGAAAAAATAAGAAAAATTGTAACAATGTACTTCTTCTTCAATGTTATAATGTCATATATAGCAAAGTTGTTAATTATACTACTATACTAGATGAATTATACTCCTAATTTAAATGTTTACATGGTAAGAGCAATTGGGTTATGTGACAAAGTTTCTTTACGGTGATTTATCTAATTAAGCAAATGATGAACATTTTAAAAGAATGTTGGAAGAATTCAAACTGACTTGGAATATTCTGTGTTGAAAGATATAGTAGCATATACCCTCTTGAGTGTTGAATTGACTACTTCCTAACATTAGAAGATATAGTAGCATATATGGGTTGTGAGAAAATTTTTGAATCACATATTCAATAATAGTAATGAAATTGAATCTCACTTATCTTTTCATAAAGACACTTCAAAAGAAGAAAAAAAAGACTCCATTGGACCATAAAAAAATTGTTGACTGATCATAATCAATCAATATCACAATTTTAGTTAAAGTATCATGGTTGATAAAAGATTTTAGATTTTAATTTTGGAGGATAAAAGACGAGGGAAGAAGGAAAATACACATAATTCTTTTTAGTAAAAAATAAACTTTTAAAGTTAGTTCGTAGTAACCAATTCCAAAGCCTTGGTGCAACCTCTGTTTGAAGTAAATTTTCTTGGTAATATATATAATGAAGATCTTTATCATTTTACTGACTCACGCTTATAACTAAACTGTGAGGAACGTTCTAAATCTAACAAATGGATTAAGCCCAGACAACCTTTCAATTTAAAGAAAAAACAAATAATTTTCATATGTGGAAAAGTACCCAATGTACCATGATGTCATAAATTACGTAAGAAAAAAAGGGTATGTTAAAAATATTATTTTTAGTAAAATAAATAAAATTGTAGCAATATTTATCCTGTGAGTTGAATAAAGTACAAGTTTGAAGACAAAATGACAAAGTAATTTAAGACAGTGTTTGAGCATGCTATTATCTTAAAATCTTTTGTAAATCTGAGTTCTTTCTAGTGTCCATTTATATCCTTTTCCTTTCCTTTTATTTCTCTTTCTAGTTGGTCAGTAGCAACTAGCAAGTTGGAGCAGAAAATGTATAATGAATGTATTTTGCTCTTACATAAATACCACTTTCAGTTAAAGGCCTTAGCTTAACTCTTATAGTCTTCTATTATTCCTTCTGAACTCTTTCCCTACAGTTTCATGCATAGGGAGAACCTCTTCATTTGACTCTTGCTTTATCATCTGCTTTACCATTTGATTTGCTGGCACCTTCTGCTTCACGGGTTTCCTTCTCACTCTACATCATGCCTTTTTGTTCCATCTCATCATGTGCATCAAACTTTTTTTTTTTTTTCTTTCTTTCCCTCCCCAGATTGAGTCTTTACTATATTTGCTTATTTTCCAGGAGCTGAAAAATATGGGAGAAAGTGCTTTGTTCTCTGAGTAGAGTTCGCCAGAGAAAGATAACATTTTTTAGTCCTTTATAATGCCAGTTCCACTTGCTCCCTACCCTGCACCACCAGCTCCTTATACACCACCAGCTAATGGTATCTTATCTGCCTTTCCCTTTTCTCAACTGCTTAACAAGAAATCTTCCCATCCTCTCATTGCTTTTTGGTGATGGAATTATTGGAGATTTGAATTCTTAGTTCTTTTCCATCATTTGGACTATATTCTAAAATTGAATGTGAAAGTAGCATAATTGAAAAGAAACAATAATTCCTCTTTTCCATTGGCTAAGAGGAGAAGTGATGGATTAGATATGAAAGTTTTTTAAGTGAGATTCTTCTGAGACGCTGATTTGGGTGGAATGTGTGGATTTGAGATGGCTCATGATATGCTTTTCTTTTTTAATTTTGGTTTTCTGAAATAGTCCAATTTCTCATCTGGTGTGGCTTGTAGTTTGTAGATTAAACCTCTCTTTGAGAGAGAGAGAATGCTAGAGCATTTAGAATATTGTGGCTATTTGTTTGATACTTACAGTTATTTACATATGAAAAGTTTTCTTGACTGCTGCCAGGTGCACAGAGTCAACTTGTCTGTTCTGGATGTAGAAACCTTCTCATGTATCCAGTTGGAGCCACCTCTGTGTGCTGTGCTGTTTGCAATGCAGTCACAGCAGTGCCACCTCCTGGTATGATGCAGTTTCTCCTCACTAAGTCTATTACTCTTTATGTTATTCCAGTGGTGTTTATGTTATTTGAAAGTTCTGTGATTTGAATGAACTGATGATGAGGTAGCTAAATCACAAACACTAATGTGTGACAGGCACAGAAATGGCCCAGTTAGTTTGCGGAGGTTGCCATACTCTACTCATGTACATCCGTGGAGCGACAAATGTGCAATGTTCTTGTTGTCACACGGTCAATCTAGCGTTGGAAGGTATTTTACTATCAATGGTCTCTCTGATGTTTAAAGAATTGTGTATGCATGATGGACAGAATTTAGGACATGTTTGTCTCTTGAGCTAAATCATTGTGGTTTAAGTCTCTATTTTTGTGGGTAAGCATCAAGTGTGTATTGAATCAGCAAATCAGGTGGCACATGTCAACTGTGGGAACTGCAGGATGCTACTCATGTACCAATATGGAGCAAGATCCGTGAAATGTGCAGTTTGCAATTTTGTAACATCAGTTGGGGCCAGTGTAATCTCTTGTCCCTGCCTAACTAGATTTTCTTTTAACTTTCTTTAGTCTAAATCTTTTTGAGAACGATCCCTGCAAGTTGTGTGTTTCTGTATCAGTAGAACAAATACCTTTCCCTCTATTCATTTTGGCAGAGTAGAGATAGACTTTTACTTTTTTATTGGTTGCAAATCATATCAAGTTTTTGTTTTGTTTTGTATACTTAACAAATAGAAGGAATCAAACTAGGGAGAATTTCTCCCATTTGAGAAGTACTATTTTATATATATATATATATATATATATATATATATATAACAAAATTATTGACTCTGGTGTTTGTAAATGATGCAGGCGACAACAAGCACCACTGAGCAGAAGTTCAACACTGTAACCATACAATAGGAAGGTCATTACAGACTCTACAACCTTGGTTTTGCTAGTTACATATCGCCCTTAAGGAATAAAGAGTTATCAGATTGGAGAGGAAACTCTTTTCACATGTATAGAGTTATTTTTCCCGTGCGTGATTGTATTAAATATTTTTGTTAGATTGGGTGTATGAAAAACTATCTATGATAAGTTTTCAGTTTGAGTGTTTTTAAAATTCCCATCTTTAGATTGGGTGTAAAGTTTATTTTCAGCTGTAGATAATTTATGTAAGATATGCACAAAAAGAAAGTAACTGACAGAACCCTCGCAATCACTAAATATGTGATTGAGAAATATTTAGAATGGGTTTAAAGCAATAGATGAGATGAGAAAATCTCAACTACTTTTCTGTGCATATACGTTATGTATATATATTTATTTATTTATGGAGTATAAAAGACCATTAATTTCTCTGGGATACTTTGTGACTTTTTGAATCAGAAAAGGTCCAAGTACGGCCACAAAAGGTAAGCAGTCAGTTGAAACAGCCTTATTCAAAAGGATAACATCTGGGTCCAAAATTCCAATTTAGATATTTCAGAATGAAATTGAGGTGAGAATTACTTAGCCAAGGCAGCATTTATTTCTATGGTTTCCCATTGCTGATTTTGACTTCCACTTGGACAAACCTTGCAAATCAAGAACCAGATAAACATTGGATACATCATCAAAATCTTAAACAATGCTTGCAACGTACTTTTATTATAAGTTCAAATTTATTGAAAACTCCCATCTTTAGACGTTTTACTGTTTCTTCTATAGTTGATAGCTACTTGATAGCTACTATAGTTGAAATATGTAGGCAACTGTAAGATAATTCATTGCTACCAATGGCGATAATAGTAAATAAGGCTTTTTGTCTAAATTTACCATTGAGTATTTCTTAATCCGTGTGTATTACTGATAACAATCTAAAGATAAGGGAATAAGAGTGAGATTCACAACTCTTTTTTTTTTATTAATGACCAGTTTTAGCATAGAAAGAGTTACAAAGAGAGCAATGTTAACATCTGTCAAATTTGAACACGACTAAACTCTTAGTACATGCCTTTTAGGTTTGACTAGTATGTGATAACCTTTTCTAGATACTATGTTTATTTATCATTGTTGTTGGTGAGAAAGTGGATTTGGAAATGGTAGCATGTCTAGAATTTTCAAAGAAGAGTGGCAGGTCAAGAAAACAGAAAAATTGTAGTTTTGATATGTGCAGTGAACAGATTCAACATGCTGCAGTTGCAAAATGCAGACAGGATTGAGGCAACACCAACATCATTTTTAACTCACACACACAACATAAGCAAACATATCTGATAAAAAAAAAATGTCTTTCTCAACCTCATATATGCCCTGTCTTCCACTTAGCACTAGGAGTTAACAAAAATCATAGTGAGTGAATGACATGGACATGTCTTCTTAAATTTCCAAGCATTGCCCTTTGATGTTGGCCATTGTTCCCTATTGTCTTGCTTATGTCAACCATGCCCTTATCAGCACTCCGGAGCATATTTTGATTCCAATCATTTTGTAAATGTCATGTTCAATTGAAAATCAGTGGTGTAAAAGATATTTGGCTGTAACTGTCTCTCTTGAACTCTAATCCTTAGCCAGTTAGGCCTTTCCATAACTTGCTGGTAGATTAAAATAACAAGTAGTAATATCACAACAAGTGGCTGTGAATGATGGGAATACTGAACCAGATATATAAGAGATCGCTTGTCTTTGTCAATCTGGACAATATTGGTTATACATAGAAGTTTCTCATTTTACACTTTTCACTGTTATCTTTTCTTTTTTCCCCTCCTTGTTCTTGCATTTATCATTATCAACTTTGCATCCTTGCATTTACTTATAACTTTTCTAGCATAACAACAACTCCAGCAGTTTGAACTTGTTGAGAAGAAAAGCTAATCTATCAATTTTCCATGCACGAGCACAGTTTTTTTCACATTGAAGGCTTGTGGGACCGTGGAGTACTGCTGTGCATCACTCAGCATCTTCTTCAAGGGGACTTTTTTTCTATTAGAACAATGGACCACAATGGTATATTCTTGTTTTGATCCTGAATTATTTGATCAACATTATGGCAGTGTTTTCTTCTTGAGCTGGACCAAAACAAATTTTGAAATTTCTATCATGGAGCCCAACCGAATGAAATTAAAGGGTAAATCCAATCTTCTTTATTCGTGGGTTTATCAGTATTCCCAAATGACAAAAATGAAGGCATACGTTATCCTGACGCTGCATTATTTCATCTTCGTTATTTCTTCTTCAGCTGGTCCATCACCATAGGGCATATTTATATCATGGAGCCCAATTGAATCAAAAGACAGATTGCAATCCCAATCCTTTTTAATGTTTCTATTCAATCGCTTTTCTAAATTGACACAACGGAACAGTGTTAATTTCACATAAATTATTGCCAAATTCAATCTCGGCCCATTGCTCAATCTTACACAACCAGTTACTATTTTTGTTTTTACATCTCCCGATAGTGCCATTCAGTTTTAAGGAAAACGTTCAGAAGCTTTTGAGATACTTCTGTTTAAGGGAACTTTATTATTACCATTCATATTTATCATATATAAAGCTAACATTATTCATATCATATAATTCAAATACATGTTTATCAAATAACTACGATATAATTTTTTATAATGTAATAAATTTCTTTGCATAACAATATTAGTATATTTAAATATAATAGTTGACAACATAGTAAATAGAAAAAAAATGATAATTCCAATTTAAAATCGGACTGTTTGATTCAGTCCACATGTTCTTCTTTAGTGGAAAAATCACAAATATGAACACAGGCCACAATAATCAAAATGTCCACGCCCACACTATAAAATTAGACTTGGGACAACTTTTCTTTCTATATTAGGGATCACAATACTTAGTCAAAGATCAACTTTTCCTATGCCCGCAATAAGTAATGGACTGACCAATATAATATGATCTTTAACTTCTTTATGAATATCTTCTGTAGATTTTCAAAACATTCTTCTTATTCTTGAGAAAAGATGTGGTTCACTTAAACTACTGAATTATTGTTTTTGAATTCACTTAAACTGAAAACTATACATTAATTAAAAATTTTAATAGTTCTTTTTATTCTATTATTATAATCATTTTTTTAAATTTACTTTATTTTATCCATCTTTTTTTATTATTATCAATTTAGTCTAGTTTTTTTAAATACAGATTAATATAATTTCTTTTATCAAATTGAAGATAATGTAATTATTACAATAACACAGATTATTTCTTATTTGCATTTTTGTCAATATGTTAATTATAAATAACAAGTATATCATTTACTCTTTCATTTCATGTTACTATGATGATCACATTACTCCAAATTTAGTGGAAATGATTATATTAATTCATCTTGTTAAGTAAGGCCAAATTAAAAACATCCAATTTATAAGACAAAAATTAAAAATATAACTAATATAAGATAAAAGAGAGAATTATGTCATTAAAATAATGTTGCTGGCCGTAAAGAGGTCGGTGCAATTTATAAACTAACTCACTCTTCATGAGCAACAAGCTCAGCAGGTTGCCTTATGTATATATCTTTTCATCAAGATTACCATGAAAAAAGAAACATTCTTGATATTTAGTTGATGGAGGGGAATTGATGTATAGTGAACATGGCAAAGAGTGTAACAATGGAAATTTTTGACCATAGGAACAAAAGTATCAATGTAATCAAGACTGTATTACCCTTTAGCAACTGGTCTTACTTTGAGTTAGACAACTTTACCATTTGACTCAACTTTAATAGCATAAACTCACCTACACCCAACTGTAGTTTTCTCAAATGAAAGAGAAACACGTTCCCATGAATAGTTCAAGTCAAGAGTTTGCATTTCAACAACCATGGTTTATTGCCATTCAAGATGATAAAGTGATGCTTATACATTTTTAGGAATAATAACAAAGAATACATGAGACAAAGGAGAAAAAAAAAAAGGACCCAAATGATAACTTAGAAAGTTGTAAATATAATGAAGATTTTGAGTAGAGAGAGAATCTTTAACAAAGAGCTATGTAGAATGTCATGTAAACTTAAAAGACTACAAAATCGAAAGGAAAAGTACTTTTTTTCGCAATATCACTCCTTAAAGCTTTAATAACTTTGCCAAATTGATTTTTAGTTTCATTAAGACATAAAAATGGACAGTAATTCAAAATAATTTTTTATTAAATAAATTCAAGTACAGTGAGAATATTCATAACAAAATAGCAAAATCCAAAATATGTGATTGAGGTAAGATATTCATTAATGCATATTTATGTCCTCATTTATTCTTTAATCTTGAATTCTTAGTTGATTTTATCATTTTGATTCTTATTTTATTTTTTCTATTTTAATTTAGTTTTGTTTATCACTAACATATTCTTTTTTTCTATTTTTGCTAACATTTATTTTATTTTATTTTCTTTAGTTGTTTTAACTTGGTAAATTTTTATTTTATTTTTTATCATAATTTTTATATAGATTCTTTTAAAATAATGAAAAATAATTTTTCATTATAAAGTAATCAACAATGAAATTTTCAATTAAATTATGACCAATAGTTTTGACAACCTTAAACATCAACGACAACGTTATCGGATCCTGAATGTCATAATAGATTACATAAAAAATAGAGTACATTTTGTTATGGATATTTTTGGAAAATATAATCTTACATGTTTTTTTTTCTTAATTGAAATGACTCAAATACCTGAAGTTTGCTAAGGATAGGAGTCAATTTCTTCAATTTGGATATGTGTGGATGATAGACAGGATCATGCAAAAGTTTTGGCAATGGAAAGTATTAAAAAGTAAGTTTAAGTATAACTCTACAATACCGATACATTTAATAAAATGAAGTTTCTAGTCACTTGTATATAATTTAGCTTTATCTTTGGTTGATGTTGGATTCGAACACTCACTCTCACATTAAGTACATATAAGTGTGAGAATCGAAAGGCCAATAACAGATGACATTATGTTCAACAAACTTATCCTAGATAAAGAATTTTAATGACTTTGATAATATATTAATAAGTGGGTTTATTTCTAATTCGACATAAAATCGACTAATAAGATAAAAATTGCACCCATTTACGCATTATAATTTATGTTTGTCTCTAGTAGAAGTAGAATACCAGAAGCAAAACAAGACATAAAAGATTTGAACCTGAGGTCGTCGAGTCCCCTAGATTTTTAACCCTTGCCAATGAGCTAACCCTACCACACTGATGTATAACTAAAGAATTGGCACCAAAGTTTACATAATAATTTAACAATCTAGTTAATTGACTAAAATAAATGAGATTAAAAGGACAGGCATAGACAAGAACAAATTTAGGTTCAAGGAAAGAGAGAAGAAAACTTGACCGACTATTCAAGAAGATTCTTTGGACCCATTATGGGGAACTCTAGAAAAAGAGAAGAAAGCACAAAAGCATTAGCAAAAATATTTTATCAGAAGCACATGAATGAATAATGCATGGACTTTGACTTACAATGGTTTGAGAAATGTAAGTTTTTGATAGACCAAATTAAGAGGAAGATTATGCTTGGCTGCTAGATTTAGCCTGAGATATTCCTGATATTCTTCAATAAAAAACTTAGGATCAACCTTCTTAGATTTGGAGACATTGGCTGCCTTGTCAAGTAAGCCAAGTAAAGAGAAGCAATTTTCTTGAGTATGTCTCATCCTCTTACAATAAGAGCATGGATAACCACAACTACTTTGTCCCCCTCAATTCCCCCTACCAACCCCTTTGAGTAGAAACCATGACAAATGATTTAATAGAATCATGTAGATTTCTAGTAGTGAGAGTGAGAAGTTGTGTTATGAGACTATCCATTGATGGAATTTCTTTACTAGTCATAATTTGGTTCTATACATGATCAAAATCTGGGTGCATGGCCTGAAGAATCATAACCATGCAAAACTTATTCAACTTCTTCTTAATCTCTTCCAAATAATCAACTTCTAGAAACATCCTTCATTTCTCAAGGATTGATTGTGCTTCAACAATAAAGTTCATGTCGCAATTTGTTTGTTTCAAACATGTTAGCTTATGAGCAAAATCATAGATGCCAAAATATCATTTGCAAAGTTTATACTTAGCCTTCTTCCAAAAGGAGTTACAAGTTTAATATGTTGTAAGAGTTCTGAATATATTGGGTTCCATAAATTGACACAATAGGGAACAAAGCTAAAAATCCATCTTCTTCCTATGTTCAACCTTATTGAATGCCATTGTGCTACAATCTTCTTCCAAATGATTATGGAAGCATAGGTCAAAAAATTAAAGATCAAATAATATTGACCAAGATAAGCAATTTTTGCCATTAAGCTTCCCTGAAGTAATTATGGGAGAACCAGGAAAGGAATAGACAAGTCCTGAAGTGACACTTTAGAACAAGAAAAAAACATAATTTCAAAAAAGGAACTCTCAAGGTGTTCAACTAGAGTTATGCTCGAACCAATATGAAATGAAGAAAAGCCAGTTGGAGCAGGAACGAAAGTGGCCAGCACCAACAACGAAGGTGGTGCGAAGTCATTCTGGTGGTAGGAAGGTCACGCATGGAGGAGAACACACACTTAGGTGCACAATTTACAAATGGCAGGACCAATTGGGTTCACCATCACTCAGAGAATCGCTTTAGATCTAATGTTTATCCACCGGAAACAATGACAGTGCTGCCGGACAGTGACGAAGGGGTATTAGTTCTGCATCGCTTGATGAGATGAATGCAACCCTTAATAGACAGAGGTGTGCACCAACCAATGATGGTGAATGCACTGGAGAATGACAAAAAAATGGGATTGACCTACTTTGATACCAACTTGAGACTGGAAAATAAAAAAATGTCTAAGCTATTTCAATGATCTCTTAGCATTTTCATTAATTTATACGAATTCATACATTAGTAGAGAAACAAAAATTATAAGATTATTTACACATGTAATAGAAAAGATAAGTTAACCTATTCTAACATGTTGATTCTTTTACATAAGTGAAGCAATTCTGACATGATCACATAAATCATTATAATTTACACTATCACTTAATCACGATAAAGAGAACACTTAATGAATTCAAACATAAACTTATGGACAACTAAAAAGTTTCACATTCAAGTGCAAAACAATAGAAGCTACACAAAGACAAAGCGCATAACCAGAACAATATATCAAGCCCCTAACAAATTTGCTAACCATACCTAATGTCAAGAATCTACCACGTTGTGCTACGCTCCAATTTTCAAACCAAAATAGTAGTACCTAATGGAGATAAGGATGATGGTCCAAAAAATGCAAAAGCCTTTATCATTCTTGGGTTTGCAGGGTAACAAATGGAAGAGTGCTCGGGAGAGTGAAAAGAGAAAATAGTAGTGATAAGCGTGCTAATCAATTGTATTTCGGATATCATTTTAATTCCTACCACATACAAACACATGTATTTCAAATGTCATTTTAATCTCCACCTCATATTGATACACTTAACATGCCATGTTAACTTGTCTAACAGAATTTAGTTGACAAGAGAAAATGATTGAACTAACTAAATCAACTATCTTCAATTTCAAACAAAAATTAGGGGCGATGCTTTATGTATATATGTAGGGGGGGAGGGGTGAATAAACCAAGACAAGAACACAAAGTAGAAACATGAGAAAAAAAAGGGAGAAAAGAAGGGAAACCGAATATTCACATTCTTTGCTCCACTAATTGTCAGATATTTACATTGCTTACTCATCAGCCATGGCCAACTCCAAGGCATAGTCATCTCTTTCCTGTAAAAAGTTTCCAGGTTAAAAGTCACATAATCAGAGACCATGAGCCATATCATTTCAGGAAAAAAGAAAAGTTACAAAAAGAATTTACCACTGGTCCTCTGGCAAAATAACGTCCAAATTGAAGCCAATACACCTGCATGAGCCCGAGATTTACTAAACTCAACCAATATTAAATAAATAACAAATGGTGTCAACAACAATATCCTTATCTCACAAATCCAATAAATGACAACAATCATGGCAACTTTATTTAGCCTCAAAAGCACTTTAGGAGAGCAAACTATACATTCAACAATTTGTTGAGATAGAGAATAAAAAAAAGGAAAAGAGGAAAACAAAACTAAATATTAGGGTGATAGTGGGTATTGTGATGGGATACAAAATACTAACTAAAAGTTTTGGTCACACTAACAATTAGGTTCCGTCCTAATTATTACAAGTTCAAGCCTATACAACTAATTGATTCACAGCATATTTTAAAGAATTGAGATATTAAAAAATGTCCAGAGACAAGCAAGATGTCGTGAAACATTTTGTAGATATTCTAACACTTCCTCGCAGTTTAAGATTATTGCAAATAAGCACTTCTAAGAGAAAATAACAAAAATATAAAGCTCAACAAAACATAAAACTCAAGATGATAGAGGTGCAAAAGAGATGAACACTCACCTGAAGAAAGATTATTATATATCGAGAAAGAAAAGACTTCCCTGGAAAGAGGCTCAGCACAAATATCCTAGCATGCTAAAGAATGAAATTCATTGCCCAAAGAAAAAGGGATGGAGTTCACTAACTTCCGTTACATTAGGTGCTAGGGATCCATAACATATACAAGTTTGTGTATCTTTCGAAATTATTTTAAGACCAACCCTCTGATACTTCTATCAATCTGGATAGAATACGTCTATACTAAGTAAAGAAAATAAACACCATAGATAAATAAGGAAAGAATTAGAAGCCTAAAAAGCATGTTACAATAGTTCCTAAATCAGAATAAATTACAAATTTACAATAACTCCTAATTGAATCTAATAATTGATGGGAATCAACAATAATTTGTGCAGGCAATCGTACTCTACAAGAAAGATTCTCCAAGTTCAAGAACAGAATTTGGTAGCTTCAATCATATCATGATAATTTTTTTGCCTCACAACAACATTGATACAAACTATCAATCGGATTGGGCAATAACTAATCTCTGTAAAAGATTCTAGCTAGCCACCTTTAAAGGGGTCTCACTTCACCTACCTATCATATTTTTTCAAACAACAAAAAGACCAAGGGTCGAGCCTAAGATGTATCTTAAGGGATCCAAGTCTAGTTCCAATTGGACCATCAACATGTCCTAATTAAGAAGATAATTTAAAAGACCCAATAAAATTGGAAAATAGATCCAAAAATTATAAGTCGAAATTCAAAAACAACATTAAGTCACCATTGAAATGATAATAAATGGGAAAAGTCACCCTTGATATCATTCTCATGGAAAATAATCTATCAGTGAAATGAAGGTGAAAGACAGTGACCTAACAAACACCAACATCCAGGTCTAGCACATGTCATCATTCTCACTGTCCTCCTTATATGCCAAGATTAGAAAACCAACAACAATACCATGGCAGGGAAGAACTTCAGAAAAGATGACGATTTAATATGAACATACTCGATAAAAGAAAAAAAAAAGTGAAAGCTAGCTGGACAATAAAATATGGTGAACCATGAGTGGGTAGAACGGAAAAGATAAAAAATGGAAAACCCCTTGATTGTTGTAACTGGTAAACAACCAATACACATAGAAAATAACCATAGAGATATGGACATCTCTGCAGTTGATTCCATATTTTAGGAACTCGGCATCAAGAAAATGGCAGGACTTGGTCACAAAGCATGAAACTACTTTAAATCATGTAATAATTATAGTATTGAGGAACTTCTAAATAATATATATATATATATAGTATTCAGGATAATGCAATTTACTCTCATACGATGCATTACCATGTGATACAAAAGCCAACCCCAAGACCCTTTTCATACTAGTAAGTACAAGCTCTAGTCCATTGATATAATAACAACACTACTTAAATAGGGAGAAAGCAGGAAATACGATGAAAATGTGAAATAACTCCAAAGGTTGTTTACACGATTGATGATTTATTGATTCTATTCTATGGTATATTCTACATCAAATAAAAATTATTCAATATTAAAAAGTACAGTACAGATAGTAAGAGACATTTAATTGATATTCTAGCAATATCAAAATAAAAAGCCATCTCCCCATAGTGTCACAAATGGAATTGAGGAGATGGCAAATATGTAAGAAAATGCTGAGTAAAATGAGACAGTTGTGCCAAATGGACAGATGGTAACTGATATGAAGGTTGGGGAAATAAAAAAAGTGCAGAAGACAAAGAATAACCAGTTCTAGTTTGCATGATTATGAGTGGGGTGGGAAGTGAGTCTATGGTGGGTAGTTGAGGAGTGTTTGGATTTCTGTTTTGCATTCTATCATAGAACCTATTAGGAATTTAAGGTGAGTTGAAAATCTCAATAGGTAAAAATGAACAATATGAACCATATAAAAGTAGAAGAATTCACAAACCTATTGTTTTGAAGTTTAGGATTGAAGATGATGCCTTAGTTTCTTATAAGGGTTTGTTCACAAATCATTATGTCAAATCTCCATAGTGTATCCCCTCGAAGAACCTATAATTGGTATTAGAGCCTATGGATCATGATGATCAACTCACATGAGTATGACATTTGTGAATTTCTTGTATCGAAAGTCTTTTGTTTCAAGAAAGTGTCTCATTTTCAAATGACGGTACAAAGTAAGGTCCCACAAGAGGGAGATGTACTAATGTGAAAGGGAATCACACTTGAGAGGGCAATTGTTAGAAATTCAAGGTAAGTTGAAAATTTCACATTGTATAAAAATGAGTAAGATGAACAATATATAAGTGGAAAGACCCACAAACTTATTGCCTTAAGATTTTGGTTTAAGGTAGTGTCTTGGTCTTTGAAATGATTTTGTTCAGAACATGTTGGTTTCAAACATCTTATTTGAGTATTATAATGCTGAAGGTGGGGTTCTATATTTCTGCCTAAGAAAATATCTATTACACATGTTGATCTGAGTGGCATCTACCTCATGCACATATCGCAAAATGCTTCAAACTACAATTGTAGTCTTGCTCATTACCTCATCTTCATCTTGAGTTTCCACTTCAACATCAGAGGTTGGGAAGCCCACACAAAGAAGTGCATAACCCTGAAATGCAATTAAAACTTCACATACTTGCCCAGCATAGCAGTAAAAGACAGTGGAACCCATAAGCTGGAATATGTTCTATTGTATGTATATGTATACACTTAAATATATTCATTTGTTGAAGGACTCTGGAATAGAAACACTGACCAAGAAAATAGAATGCAAACTATGCATTATAACACAGCAGGAATATATCAGAAAGAAGAGTTAAATAGTTGTACTTCTATGTTTTAACTTGACTTTTATTTTGACCAAGTCAATCTCGTTGTTCTTAACATTACAGGAATGAACCAAAAAAGTAGTGTTTTGTATTTTTTTATTTTTTTTTTGCTTTTCTGAAAATTGTAGTTCAAATATTTTTCCAGGTTAATATATAAAAAATCCCATTAATAGAATGACTTGTGTAGGTACAGTGATTCATTGTTAGTAATTAAAGTTGATTTTTATTTTGGTCATGAATCAAAATTACAAGTTATGAAAATAGTTGAAGAAAAACAGTCTGTACTAGTTCAGTGCATTGAGACTGAAAAAAGATAAAACTTTCAATGTCTTCTTATTTTCTAAGGGAAGAGGTAAAAGCTATTCACATGTCTTTGGGTGCTGGCATCTGAAAACTTAACAAGCATATTGGTTCTAAACTAACAACTCATCCTCCTCCACTCTAGTAACATGCACAAACTTCTTACAACGATACAATAGAGATAGTGTTAAGAAAACTTAGATTAATAATCTGTCTTGAGAGGTACAGCTTGTTGCTATTTAAATACTACTATAGTTGGTTAAATTTAAAGAATTATAGTAGTCTATAGTAATAAGTTGAAAAATCATGATTCATGTCCAACATTTTCTTTTACCCTTAATAAAATAAGGATGGAAAAGCTGATTATTGGGTATACCATGTGAAATTTGTGCATTGGTACTTAACAGGTTGAAATTACCAATTCAAGTATGTAATTAAAAAAATCATAAACATGGAAAATAGATGAGCTAAACGCGCCTTCTCTTTCAATTCGGCAGATATCCCAAGTGCCTCTGGTTGTCTAATCTGTCCGCTCTTTATACGTACAGCACAGCTAGTACAACAACCTGCAACGAAAGGTTTTAAAGAAGCAAACGTGATCAGGAAGCAAGAAATAGCATCACAAATCCAACAGATTTCAATCACGATGGCAATAGAAACAGCAGAGAGAACAAGTGTCAAAATTCATTGCAATCATCTACAAAGACAAACTTCACCAGATTTAAACAATTACCATATTTTCTTTGCTCCCAATAAGAGGAAAACAAAACATCACACTGGTTTAAAGTCAATAAAACCCATGAAAAAACGGAATCTACCATCAGCAATGACCATTAATTCCATTGGTAATAATATAGATGGAAAAAACCAAATTTAATAGGTTTGTAAAATTCTTTCCATGACTTCCTACCAAAGGTTAAGGAACTATTTGGACAAGTTTCTCCATAAACACTTTAAAAAATTAAGAAAAATCAGTTTCCTCATAAAGTAAGATTAATTTTATGCATATCCTAATTTGTAAAAGCTCTTTCATATGGTTTCTCCAAATTGAAATTTTTAACTTATGCATAAGTTAATTTTAACTTGTAGAAAAATCTGTTACATTTTTTTCTTGTTTCTCTCTTGGATAAATGTTTATGAAGAAGTTCATGGACCCTAACACGCACTTACAGATTTATTTGGAACTACTTTGAAAAGTATATCATCTCCCAAAGGTTATGGTAAATATGTCAAATTTGGCACTAATTAAATCTCTGTTTTACATGACTGAGTTCTGCAGATCATAAACATACTCAACATAATGAAACGCCGTCAAATGCTAAATGGTGAAATATTAACACTAAGATAAATAGAGAAATCCATCGCCTAAGAACGTCAATACATGTGCAATGAAGCAGCAAAAATACAATATAACATAGCGATGAATGAGTGTGCAAATGTGAATTTTCTTTTGGGATTTCTGTGTAGAATTTTTACAAAAAGCAGAGGAGATACATTATGCAGAATTTAATTCCTGTATTCTGAGTGTAATTCAAAACTGAAATACTAACAATATACTGATCCTAACATTTAAATTTAAACAGCATCCTAAAAAAATATCCATTTTCAAACTACCGGCACAGTTTCAACATTCTCCTGGGTGAGAAAATAACTGAAAAGTAAAAACAAATTGGATAAAAGAAGTACCGTGCCTGCAGGCGAACGGAAGGGTAATATTCTGGGACTCAGCAGTGTGCAATATATACTGGTCCTGCATTTCATAAAGCATAGTAACAATCACATGTAAATTTTCAAAATACTAAAAAAAAAAGGATCGCTAATTTCTTTGTTATATCACCAACAAAAATCAATATTCGATAATATGAAAATAGAACAAGATAAAGTATTAATAGCAAGCAGCTACAAATGAGAATGGAAAATAAGGAGGTTATAACATCGATGAAAATGGTGGACTGCGAAAGATGGTACCTCAGGTACGACAAACTCGTGAACGATTCCTCTCTGCCTGTCGTGGACTGTGACCTTATGAGTGGGAGCATCAACAGACGGAAACTGGTAATCGATTCCACCGGTTCGCACAACCGCCGTCTGGAGCTCCGCCGACACCGTGGTAGCTCTGCGGCGGATATTGGAAGGGAATGATTGTTGTTGCTTGGGAAGTGGAATGATGGGAGTCGGAAGAAGGGGAAGTGCCATCCTTTTCTTCTTCTTACAGGTGACGCAGCACTCACAGACAGAGTGACGGGATAACGTGGGAGAGAGGGAGTGAGGTGAGGAACCAAACGGTCGTTCTCCACCAACCGTTAGATTTTCTTCCAACCAAAACTCTACACGTGTACTGTCATCAAGACTCCTCCATGGGCTTTCAATGAACTAAGTATTTAATGGTGTTATTGTAATCGAATTAAGATTTATTAGACAACAGTTAAATAATATTTTAAAATCTTAATATAAAAGTGCGTTAAATAAAATTACAGAAAAATAAAAATATCATAATGACACTCATAGTATTTTTTTAAAAAAATTATATAATTCACCCAATCCAATTAGTTAAATACAAATAAAATTTGGATGCACTTTTAATCGTGACAAACTTTTATTACGTGTAAAAATCAAAAGTCCCCATTTTTATTACATTCAGCTATCTAAAAATTCCTTGTTCAGCCAATGATTTAAAATAAAATAGTGGACCTTTTTCTAATTAATTACATTCAGTTCATCAACCGAAAACAACTCATCCGTGTCCCAAATCACAAACCTTGTTAGTGAAATAAATGAACCAAATTTCCGTAGGAGTGGTCAACCACTATTCACATTGTATAAAATTGATTAACCAATATTTTTTTAAAATTCCAGTTGTTTGTTTCAAAATTGGAATTATGCTTGTCTGGCTTTTCTAAATCATCAGAAAACGGAAACATTGGCTATACTTATTTCTCAATTACTGATTTGAAACTAAACTACACATTTTCTAGTCAACCCAGTTTCAATATTCTAGTTCAGCGTTGTTTTAAACTATTTTACTTCAAAATCTAACATCTGTGTGTCTTGTGACGCAGTTGGCCTTGGCTGCTCTGCGCAATGCAAATGCAGTCCATAAAGTTATTGACTTTGATAGGTACTTATTATAAACAGATGCAGGTTAGCAAATACGAGATTGTCCTTCTAAAAAGGTAAAAAAAAAAAACATATTGACCGAAAACTGACGTATTGTTGGGTTTTAGCTCTCATGACGAGTACGAAACACTTCCACCTAACAAAGTACTATATAGGGAAAATTTTGTGTGATATAAAAAGTACTATATAATAACTTTGTGGTTTGGTTTACAGGCGAAAGAAACGGGAGAATAAATTGAAGCCCAAGTCTGAGAAGAGCTCAAAAGAAGCAAAATGTTCCATGCCATCTCCTGTATATATATAGTTGGCAATTTGGTTTTTCATTTGGACATGAAGGATAAAGTATTCTCTTAATCGACAGATAACGTTTGCCTGATCTTTTGAAAACTGCTTCTGCTGGATCACTAGGAGTCTGATTTTATTTCTTAATTAATGTGTCCCTCATTCTCATTCGTGTGACTTGTTCGTGACTAAGTGATCTAGTGAAAACACTGTATTTAAATAATGGCATTCATACTCCCGTAATCTCACTTGTTTCAAACAATCTAGTCTACTAATCTAGTCTACTGCTTTGTTTTAACCGAACTGAAAATAATTTTAAAGTTACTCAAAATGTAATTCTTCCAGTTGCTTAAAGTTAAGAATAACAGTGCGGAATCGGAGCGAGAAACGATTCAGATTAAAGAAAGACTATCTAGAAATTTTTCAAAAAAGTTAATGAACAGGATTTTAGGAAACTTAATTTTTGTCCTCTTTTTTAATTCGCTTCTTCTGCGAAAATTAAGTTATTGTCATGCTAAACTCTAACCCCGGATTCGTATGATGAAATCTAAGAGAACTTCTTCCTGGACAAAGAAACCGTTAGTTTGCCATTTCACTGGTCATTTCCTTGCAATATTAAGCACATAAAATCCTAAAATCAACTACAAGATGAAATAATGTAATTAACCACCACTCAATAAAATTATCATTACAATAAATCAATATTATAAAAATATAACAAAATACAAAGAGTGCGAGAGAACACAATCAATTTTAGGTTCCAATAACAAGCTGGCCTTTCGGAACAAACATATTAAAACTGATTTTCACACAAAGAATCATACCGACAACACCTTGAGTAAGGCCTGAAACTTTCATTACATCATAATACTTGATAAGAAACTTTGAAAACTTGCCTAAACTGCGCCTTATTTCGGATTTTGCTTTAATCTCCACCCAGCAACGCCAATTGTGTCTAGCACCTAATCTCGTAGGATCCTGCTTTTGTAATATAACGAACCCACTCAACGGTATTGTACCCGCTCTTCTCCCACACCTGCAGGGAGTAAATAAAGAAGATAAGAGCCACGTAGTTGTGAGAGGATGCACGAAAAAATAGTAGGGAAGGTCGGGATGGATACCTTGAGAAAACGGACACGTAAACCAGATGCTGTGAACATGGGAACCTGTCTCAAGAGAAAAAGTACGTATAAGGGAAAGTTTGGAAAGACGGCTCCAGAAGTGAATATGATAAATTTCTCGAAAATTTAAGCCAACAGAAGAGGATCAAGCATGGCAAAAGGGAGGGAGAGTTAAAAGGAAATTTAAAACAAATAAATGGTTATTTTAAATCCACGCAGTTGGACAACATCTGGCGAAGGATTGTGATTGTAATTCAGCGTCTAATTGCTATAATTTCTTCCAAGAGACAAACAAAAGCGGACCCTTTATTTTGTGTAGAATCAGAAATATTATTACAAGGATAAACCAAAATCAAAAGATGCCAAAGTTGACAAAATTAAAATTAAAAGCAACATTTAAACTAAAGAAATTATTGAAACAACCACTAGTGATTTGAACAACACACCTGAAACTCCATCTGAATTGGTGGTCTAGTCCAAGATTTCTTTTCTGTTGTTGTGGAAATAAGTTCAACCTCTGCACTTAAGGTCGACTCAGTTTGCCCAGGGAATTTTCTAATCCTATAAATAAAGATAAAGCAAGCAATAATGATATTAGAATGGCAAGTCTATTATGATGAAAATGAAAAACACTAAAAACTAGAGTATAAAAGGAAAAAGAGTGGGAGGGGAAGAATAATGAATGATACCAACCAATAACTTTAAAAATAATTGGAATTATTGTTCAAATAATAAGCAAAATGAAGACACTTACTTCCAGACCAAAGAGTCAATAGAGGCATTGTATTTTGCTCGGCCAGATGTAACTGTGAAATTTGTTTTTGCTGTTTGTTTTGGCACAGGAATCTTTACCACAACCCCAAGTGCAAACATTTTTGCACCAAACACACTCTTTACCTGAAAAACATGTACTGAAAAAATAAATGAACAAGTGAAGGATGGCATATCATCAAATGGATATCCAACATGAAAATTTACAAACCTTAACATTCACTTCTATGCGTGATCGACCAAGTTCCTTGATAGTAGGCAATACTTTAAAAGGAAGATTAACTCCCTCAGTTATACGATACCTGCATAAATATAATTGTATTAGCTGATATTACGTTAATGGTTAAACAAGGTAAGTTTGAATGACAGACAGAATTAAAAAGAATAAAGAGCATATTTGCTGTTAATTTAAGAAATTAGATGGCAATAGATAGGATTGAAAGAAAAAACCTACTTCATTAGTTCAAATTCACCATCAGGTGGTACAAAACTAACGGTCTTCTCTGAGTTGAACCTTGTCAGATTCACACATTGATGGAAAGTTACATCATCAAGCTCGATACTTTTACCACTGCAACATAGATTTGTTTGTTTTTGAGAGAGGGGTAAAATACACTTTCTAAATACAGCATACAGAATAGGTACTATAAAGGGAAAACAAGAAAACAGGCACCCCATTTAATATTCAATGCATCAGAAGAACCTAAAGAAACGAGTTTGAATTGGCGATATTTAAAGCATAAAAAAAAACAAAGGCAACTGAAGGCTACCTTTTAGCAGGACGTGATTTAAGTTGTGCTTCTTTCTCAAGACCAATCTTGTCATTCAAACCCAACTTTAAATCAGGCATTCCAGAAAGAAAGCATTTCATAAGAATCTTCCCAGTGACATCACATCGCAGAACACTACCTAAATTCACAAACTAGTCAGAGGGCAGGCAATATAGCAAATACCAATATGGAGAAAAATGAAATTCACAGCCTACCTTTTGAAGACATAAGAAGATTTACACTTTCGACAATATCCAGGAAGACCTGCAACAGGCCAATGTTACAACAGCACAAGCTATATGGCAATAATTGTATGTAAACAACAGATGCCAAGGTACCTCGTTCTTTTTGTATACAAGGCCCTCTCTCCGCCACCCAACAGCACCAGTAACTTGTAAAGTTGCATTTGGAACAGGCCTGTCTGAGGGCTTTTATTTGATGTACAAAGAATATAGCAAGCAAAGGATTTAATGGAACACAATCAACCCGGTAAACATATTGGGTTAAAAGTAAAAATACATATAGATAAACATTGCACAAAACAGTAAAAGAAGAGTAATCTGAATTGATACCAGCTTTATGGACAGAAGTTAAAACTTTGCATCATAATATTTTTCTTATTATAATAATTACACCTGACCTCGGTCCGTTGGTATAACTCAAGCCTCATCAATCAGGAACAGTGAAGAAAAAGGTGAACTTTTAGTAGAAGAAAACAATTTATTTGCTCCTTACAAATATGAAGCAATTACAAAACATTTTAAAGTCTGCAAAAGTATTAACTTGAGTGATATGCTTTTAGAAAAAACAAGCACATCATGACAGAATAAACATTCCACTTGAGGAGACATATGCCAGAGACAGATTAGCATTAAGTATCAACACAGAACAGATCAATGTTGAGACTCATAATCTATTAAATTCCCAAACAAAGGTCGACAATTTGATCATCAACTTAAGCAGCCAACCGATAGATTGGAATTTGGCCAGAGGCAATTCTCTGTTCCCGGTTGGAAGAACAGAGGTGGTGCATTTCCATCTTTTTCAACTATAACATTAAGGTAATGACAAGAGAAGTAGAGAAGTTTCAAAAAAGGGAATATATTGCTGATATGGAGCAAATAATCTTGCTTATCAGTTAATGTTTTGGTATTTCCATACATTTGTATATCTATATGGTGTTCTCTGTATTTTTTGCTGCTTTGTCAATATATCCATGTTTTCTCCTATCATATTCATATATGTGACCTTACTTCATAGTAGCTACTAGCAACAACAGTGTTAGCTGGCTAACCTTGGATGAAAATGGGGAACGCACTCCTTCCTGTGTGATATAAAGCTTTAAGATCTCTGGTGAAAGATTTTGTGGGTAACCAAAGTCCATAATTTCTGCAAAAACCAGTAGTTAATAACCATTCACCAATTTAATGACATGTATTTTTTTCCATATCAGAACTTACTCCGGCATTCAATACTGAACAAATTTTGACTTGGCAAAATATCTTTGTTTATCGTTTCAATAATATAAAATATATCCACAACGCAACACATCTAATAGTGTTATCAAGCAAGAGCGTAATTAGAGTTGCACATGCACAAGCACAATCAAGACCATGTTCACTACAATTCAAAAGAAAAACCTAGTTTATTGTTTATATGCCCACTAATTTTCATTGAACTCATGGCAATCATTTTGATCAAGATGTTGGAACTTGAGACCAATATAATGAACATGGCGTTTGCCAATGGCAATGGCATTGAGATAAAGGAACCCTTTGTATCCTTTCCTTTGTTTACTTGCATCGTCACCAATAGCCACCATACATAAATGTGACTTCTTTTGTATTCACACCAGCTAAAAGTATGGTTATTGCAGTTATCTGCATAATCTAATTTGTATTTCAATGAAAAGAATATCATTAAAATATATTCGAATAACTAAGATGCACAATAATATAAAAGCATCTGCCTCTTCTGAATAAGTACCAAAATTGACATGTATTACTCCTCACTTAAACAAACTTGCGATGTAACTTTGCTACAATATACTCTTATAATTTCTGAAAGTTTAAAAAATACAGTAAACTAAAATCCTGGCGCTGAGTTTCAAGTCTAAAATATAACACACAGTACACAAAAATATCAAGGCAAGACTGATTGATTCTCTGTATAAATTACATACCATCTAGGAGCTCATAAATGAGTACAAAATTATTGCGAATTGCATCCTCGTCAAAAGCTCCACCAAAATAAGATCGGAACAATGCAACAGCCTGTAAATAAAAAAAGTACAATCATCAACCACCGCAAAACAAAATTGACATTTTTTAATCACATCGGGATGTAAACCTTTTAGAAAACCACTCAAAATGATCTATAAGGTGTTAAAGAAAATTTGGCTTCTCCAATGTTGTCAATTATCAAAGGGATCCAGAAGAAGAGAGATAGGGATTGAGTGATTAATTTGTTGGCAGATTGAAATCTTAAGTCACTCTCTTAATGGCAATTGAAAGAGTTTTGTTACTACTCTGATTAATGATCGTAAGATAATATCTCCAAGACTTAATAATAGGTCAATTGGCAAATAAACTCAGCATTCCTGAAATCAATCCAAAGATAAACAGCTACAAGTTAACAAATACATAGAATTACTTTATAGCTCTGCACTGACTCTCTCTTCCTGCCAGAAATTATATCCAATAAGTGAAACTAAAATTTATTTCAGAAATTCTACCAGGATATCTGCATCAGTGTTATATACTATTCCAAGATCTGTGTCATTTGACCTTAACATCCATGATTAGTTCTCACCATTTCTTATTAGTTGAAAATTTCCATGATGTGACGATAGGATGGGATGTCATAAAAGCATTGTTAAAATAAATCCCAGTATTATATTAAATATATTTTGCAATATAGACTACGACGAAGGTCAATTGTAAAGAGAAGGAACTTCAATTAGTCAACTGCCCTGAACAGAAGGCCACTCAAATTATCATAATTAATGCATACAACCAGCATATCCAGAATCTAACTGCTAATCTGTTGCCGCCTACAATATAAAACTAAAAGGTCACAAGCACCAGGTATATGTGAAAATTACAAGACGGAGAACATAGTGATTCAAGAAATAAAATCACTGGTATCACAAAAAATCCCTCTGTATAGATGCTTCAGCCAAAAATTAAATGCTGTCAAACCCTAACTGACCTTTGTGACCCTTGGTACTTATACAAATCTCAAGTGCAGTCTGACACAGGTGTCATCATTTATCCATGCTCCTCCACTAAATTCATGGATGCTTACAGCCCTCTTTTCAATCATCCATACATCACAACTTGTGCTAACTATTAGAATTTAGAAGGTTCCTCCCATCTTATTCACTCGGTGTAGAAGCTAACACCAAACAATCATTTAAAAAACGTGAACAACAATCAAAACATCAATAATTACAAGCTAAATAGGAGAAAGTCCTGAACAAGCAGCACCCCAACAAAGCCTTCATTTCAGATATAAGTGAATTACAGGCAGAGGTGGCGGAGTACCTCAACAACAAACTTGAAAGCGCAAGCCACATTGGCATTGTTGCTGACAACAATGACAATGTAGACATTGCTGATCCTCATGTAAAAGAAAGAGCATCCACCAATCTGCCTCACAGGGCAAGTACCAAGCTCCTTCGTTTGCATAATATGTGTCCTAAAAGCATCCACCATATTTCCCCTGCAATAAGATCACCAATCAACCCTAGCTAAGTCAACTCTTTCAAATACGAAACTATGATATAATCGATGCATACAATTCAACAAGCTGCGATCGAAAGGCGTCGTTACAGTTGAAAAAAAAAATCATATGTACGAATAGGTGAAATCATGAAAGAGAGAGAAAAGTGGAAGCAAGAGTACCCGACATCGTCGCGATAAAGGCGGTTGATGAGAACGTCGCCGCGGAGGTTGAGGAAGTATATGGCGGAAGCGGCAACCGGCATCTCCGGTCCACTTTATCTGAAGATCGATGGAGACTATCGAATACAGTGGTTTTACGCAGACGGATCTGTGGTTTCGTGAGAGAGAAAGGAAGAGAGAGCAGATACCAACGGAAGGCAAGGTCGCCGATTTGGTGAATTGGACTAGTTCGGACAAGGGAGGAGACAGAGGGTGAATTTGACAATTCAGAATTGCTTAATGTGAATCGAAAATTGGTAAAAAAAAACGCACACATACAAAAGAACAAATATATAAAAAAAATTGGAAAAAATAAATTAAAAAGTAACACTCAAAATGTAAGTTAATTATATTTTAAGTCTACAATATACTAGTTTAAGTGTTTTAGGTTATATAAGATAAGACTCAATTAATAATTTGCTTTTCAACGTGTTGATGATTGAATTCATACTTGATCCACCATCTGTAACCAGTAATAGTTAAGTATGTGTAAGGGCTTTCTCTGCAATTTAATGTAGTTAACTAATCAAATTTATTTAAAAATAAATAAATTAAATAAAAAAACATTAAAAAAATTATATGAACAAAATTACTAATTAAAATTTATATAAACAATTTGTTACTTTATATATTCCAAAATTTTATTTTTAATATTAACTATAACTATAACTAATTTAGTATTAAAAAACTAAAATTAAAAAATTTAATACATAAAATAATTATATAGTTTATTTTAAATTTTTAGTGTATTATAAACAGTACTTTTATATTGTTTTATGAATAAATATTAATTTCAAAAAGGTAATTGGGTCTATTTTTCACTTTGTATTAAATTAATAAATAATAAATATTGTTATTTTTCATTTTATAAGTAAAAAATGGTTGATAATAAAATATATAAATTATATTTAATATTTGATATATGTACAATTAAGAAAGAAATTTAGTATTTTATAATTATGTAAAAATATAAAAAAGGTAATTAGGATATCATTGTTAATATTGTAATAGTAATTTTAAAATATTTAACATATTTAATAAATTTTTTAAAGATCAAATTATTCTCAATGATATTTATAAAAATTATTTTAAATTTATATTTATCATATTAAAAACTGTTTACTTAAGTTTTAATGTGTCTGATGCTAAAATTTTAGGTTAAACCCATTCGGAGGTTCCTATTTTCGCGTTTTTGTCTCATATTCGTCTCCAGTTTATTTTTGTTTTAGGTTAAACCCATTCGGAGGTCCCTATTTTCGCGTTTTTGTCCCATATTCGTCCCCAGTTTATTTTTTTTTGTCAATTAAGTCCTTAAGAGTGAAAAATTGAAAGAAATTGACCCTTACCGTTAAATGAAGTTAACGAGGTTAAGTTTCAGCTTACCTGTATGGGTGATGTGGCCAGATACCTTGACGTGGCGTTAAAATGTGATGATGTGGTTCATGCTGATGTAAAAGTGTTTTATTTCGTTGAATTTTTTTAAAAAAAATAAGTTTTTTATGAGAATAAGGTTCGCTCCTTCTCCTTTACGGCGACTGTCTAGGCGACCTTTGTGATGACGACGAATGAAGATGGTTCGAAGAGGAGCAAGGAGAAGGCACACAATTCTGGGTTTCTGCAATTTGAGATTTTTACGAATGGGGTTTTGTGTTTAGGGTTCTTCGTGGTTTCTGTTTTTTGATGCAGTTGGAAGGCGTTGGAGTTCACGATTTAGGGAAGGTGAAGGCGCGAATTGGGGTTACACGATTCTAGGGTTTCTGTTTCTGGTTTTGGGATGAACTGTGATGATTTTCTAGGTTTGCAGATTAAGAACCGCTAAGGAGAAAACATGATTTGCGGTTGTTCGTTGCTGATTGCGTTTATGGGGACACTAGATCGCTTCTGTGTCGTGGCAGAGGTGCAATTGTTCGTTGCTGATTGTGTTTCTAGATGAGGGGAGAACTCACGGTGGAGGTTTGGACGATGCTGCTTGCGGCGCGAAGAAGAAGCTCTAGGTGGTGGCGTGTTTCGCTCTACTGTAGAGGTGGCAAGGTTGCTCACGGTGGCCGTCTTGACGGTGCGGTATAGTGAAGGCACTGACGGTGGCTTGCGATATTGCCTTCATCTCCCGTCCTCGAACGAAAGCTAAAGCGTTTGAAGAAAGCAAGTAAGCTTCCCGTACCCCAAATCTGCAAAGAAGAAATAGAATCCCAAACCAATTTCGAAATCAGAAGAAAAAAACCCAAAATTCGCAAACCCTAACCCCCAAATTGCAAGAACAATTTGCAAGCATAAAAACCCCAACTTTAGGTCACCTATCTGCAAAAAAGAACAAAAACCCAGAATCCCAAAATCAAAAACCTTTGCCGCACCCTATGCATCATAATCGCAACTCTTGGACCTGCGAAAGTATTCATCTTTATCATTGTCAGAAGACATGAAACTGTCATCTTTTTGTTACCACATGTTTGTGCACGCCACGTAATCATATTTTTCCACCTCACCTTTACAGGTAAGCAAAAAAGTTAACCCCGTTAACTTCATTTAACGGCAAGGGTCAATTTCTTTCAATTTTCAAACTTAGGGACTTAATTGGAAAAAAATAAAAGACGGGGACGTAAATGAGACAAAAACACGAAAATAGGGACCTCCGAATGGGTTTAACCAAAATTTTATGTTGCGTTAGATCTTAAAAAATCTAATATTTTTCAATTGAATATCTTCTTTTAGAATTTTATAATGCGTCCTCTCAAAATATATTAGAATTTGCATACTAACACGATTTATCACGGGTTCGAATTTGGTTGGATCTTTAAAAAGTGTCATTTTATACGGGTCCATTTTCAACCAATTCACTTAGAATCTGAATCATCCAGACTGAATCTGCGATGAGCCGAGTTGGCTCCCATCTAATTTAATTTAATTATTTATTAATTTATGTTTTAAAATTATTAGTAACACTTCTTTTAGGCTTGGATCGGATCCACTACTCGTTTTGATAGTTAAGTTATGAGAGTGGTTAACTAGGTGGTGTGACAATTATTTTGTTTGGTTACTCTTTTTTTTTGTGAAATATATAACTTATTTATAATTTTATAATTTGTTAAATACTTATATTGTTTTATTATTTAATTATACCTAAATTTAACTTTTTTATTATTATATCACATGACTAAAAGTAAATAAATTATAGAGTCTACTTATTTATATTTAAATTAATATTAGACTTAATATTAAAATAAGAATAATTTTAGCTAAATTAAAGTTAAAAGTTTAAAAAAATTAATTTGGTTATATTATATCAACATTACTATTAATATTGGAGAATGCCTTACAAAATTTATTAATGAAAGAAAAATGTACTAACAATTTAATAATAGTTAAACTAATATTAGGATTAATATTATAAATTACTAATGATGTGAGAGCCTATGAAATATTAGTTTTTAAAAAATTGATATTGGATTATTTTTATTATTGAGAATATTATATTATAAATACTTTTTTTATTAATGTGAGGTTTATTTTATAAAAACCATCATTTTTTTAAATATTTTTTGAACTTTTTTTTCCTTTTTTATATATTTGATTTCATTTATTTATTTGAAGATGAAAGATCATAAAAAAATATTTGGTATAACACTTCTATTTGATTATTATCTTAATAAAAGTAAAAGTAAGTTTATCTTTTGTCCTTAGTTTAGGGATTGTTAGGCTTATCCAAGTATTCAGGATGAATTTTGGTTTTATTAGAATTGTCAATATATGCTCAAATTTTCTATATGAGTTTCTATGTGAAAATATTACATTTTGTGTAGGTCTTTAGAGGCATTATAATTCTTTGTGATAAAAGTTCACAATTAAAGTAAGAGAAGCTAAAAAATTATAATGTTTAAATTTTAGATTTTATATTTTTTTTTTGTTAAGTTCATTTGTTAAAATTGTTAAGTTTCCAATGTTGCTTAAGTTGATGAATATATGTTTTGAATTGTGAAAGTTGAGATATAATTTATAATGTGTCAAATTGGTTAAATCTGTGTTGTCTGAAAATCTTAGGTTAAATTATGCTTATTTTGATGCTTAAAAAGAGTAAAAACAACTCAAATAATGTGATTCATCAACAACCATGTGACTCACCAAAATAAAAAATTCAATAACTTGTGAAAATAATGGTCTGACTTCTTTACTTGCCTCGCAATGGTGAAAGACCGTAAGTAATGGCCTCAAGATCAACTAAATTGAATAATCTTCATTTGCATGATGTTTTTTATGTTCCAAAATCACCAAAAAATTGCTAAGTATTTCAAAACTGACTATTGACAACAATATTCTTGTTGAGTTTGATGAAAATTGTTGCTTTATGAAGGGTAAATTGATAGGGAAAACTTTTCAAAAAAGGGAACTTAAAATGGCTTGTATCACAATAAAAATTTGTATGTCTACATGTCTCTTAAAAAAAGTTGGCATAGGAAGCTTGGACATCCCAACAATAAATTTTTGGAAAAGGACATGCAAGAGAATGTAATGTGAAAACATCATCGATTCACATTTTGTGAAACTTATTAATTTAGGAAATTGCATATGTTGTCTTTAAAAGACTCTTCCTCATTTGTTAATAAAATTTTAGATTTAATTCATACTGATATTTGAGGTCCTGCTCCATTTCTGTCTCTATCTGGTTTCAAATATTATGTTCATTTTATTGATAATTTTAGTAGGTTTACATGGATTTTTTCCTTAAAGCAAAAGTTAGAAACTATACATACCTTCACCCGTTTCAAAGCTATGGTTGAAAATTAGTTTAATAGAAAAATTAAAGTTATTCAATGTGATGAAGGTAGTGAATTTAAACTTGTTCAAGGGATTGTCTAAGAATCAGGAATTATATTTAGAATATCTCATCCCTACACCTCTCAACAAAATTGTAGGGCTTAGAAAAAACACAAACACATTGTTAAACTTAGCCTATTAACACAAGCCCAAATGCCCTTACACTACTCGTAAGAAGTATTCTCCTATTTACCTAATCAATAAACTACCACCATCAATAAATTCAAAGTCCATACTTACTGATTTACAAGAAAGAACTTGACTATGAAAACTTGAAACATTTTGGTTGTTCGTGTTATCCTTGTCTCAAACCATACAATCAAAATAAGCTTGAGTTTCATACAAATAAGTGTATGTTTCTTAGTTACAGTAATTCACACAAAGGATACAAATGCCTTAACTTTTACGAGAGAATTTTCATCTCAAGACATGTGATTTTCAATGAGAATCACTTTCCTTTTCATGAAGGTTTCATTGACACAAAAAATTCTTTAAAAGAATTAATTGAACCTATGTCAGTTTTGCTTCCTAATTACTCTACAGGAATCACTATCAATAATACTCTAGAACCACACAACAATACTACAAGTCATCGAAAAGAAATCATAGATGATAGTCCCGCCAACACTTGTACAAATGAAGGAGATCATGGTGAATCTTTTACTTATAACAATACATCAAGAGAAAGTCAAGAAAAAGGTTTAGCATCAGCAAAGTTAGCGGAAAACAATAGTCAAACTGAAAGTGAAAGCAATCAACCCAACACCAACATTCAATAGATGGTGACTAGAAATAAAGTTGGAATTTACAAACCTAAGCAACCATATATAAGATTGACAGAGGTTCGTGAAGAAGAAAAAGAACCAGTAAATGTTCAAGAAGCCTTAATCAAGCCAGAAAGTAAATAAGCCATGGACGTTGAATTCAAGGCTTTAATGTCTAGTCAAACTTGGACATTAGTGTCATTTAAGGGTCAAGAAAACATCATAGACTCAAAATGGATTTTCAAAACCAAGCATAAAGTAGATGATTCAATCAAAAGAAGAAAATCAATTAGCCATTGCAATACATTTCAATTGGGATGTTAGGCAACTTGACCTAAAGAATGCCTTCCTAAATGAAAATATAAAGGAAATAATTTTTATGCATGAAATCTACATAAATTCAACTAAACCAGATTACATATGTAGATTGTCCAAGGCCATATATGGCTCGAAGCACCAAGAGCTTGGTTTAATAAACTAAGAGACACTTTTCTAAGTTGGGGTTTCCAAAACACCAAAAGTGATTCTTCTCTATTCATTCTTAGAGGTACAAATGATATCACATTCCTTCTCATTTATGTTAATGACATTATTGTAATAGGAAGCAATCACAAATGCTTAGAAACATTATCCAATCAACTTAATGTTGCTTTCTCTCTAAAAGACTTACGACATTTACACTATTTTATTGGCATTAAAGTACACAGTAATGACAGAGGAGTGTACCTAAGGAAAACTAATAGTACATAAAAGACACTCTAAAAAAGTTCAACATGGAGACAATTTCAACCTGTCCAACACCAATGGTGGTTGGTAGACAATTCACTACAAAAGGAAAACCAATGATCGATGCTACTTTGTACAAATAAGCCATAGGTGCATTGCAATATTTGACCAACACAAGGCCAAACATTGTCTTTGTTATCAACAAACCTAGTCAATACATGAACACACCTACCATGGATCACTAACAAGGAATAAAAAGAATTCTAAGATATCATTAAGGCACATGAACTTATGTTTGCACATAAAACCATCTTGACATAATGGGATGTTATGATGCAGATTGGGCAACTAGTACTGATGATAGAAAATCAATGGCAGGACAATGTATGTTTCTTGGAGAAGTCTTTAAGAAAACAAAAGGTCGTGTTACGATCAAGCACAAAATAAGAATACAGAGCCATGACTGACCTTGTAGCTGAAGTAGCTTGGATTAGATCTATATTGACAGAAATAAAATTACCAAGGCTCAAAAAATCAATTATGTGATGTGATAACTTTAGTACCAACTCAATTGCTTCTAATCTAGTCATGCACGCACAGACCAATCACATTGAGATACATGTGTACTACATACGTTATAAGTAATCTAAAATGAAGTAATTGTGACCTATGTTCCTACTAGTGATCAAATTTCAAACCGTTTAATTAAACCTTTCACTCATACAAACTTACTAAGAAACAAATTTGGCATGATCATCTTACTGCCCGTTTGAGAAGAGAACTATGCCTAATTAAATATTTTATAATTTATGACTCTTAATTTTAGATATTCACAATATCAATTTTTTATTTATAGTAATATTATAATAATTACTGGAATTATTCATGGTATAAGTATATTATTATTTATTTTATCCTGCTTTTTATACTTATTTTGTATGTCACTTACTTTATATAAGATGATAATTTGAGCATGTGTAAAACTTTTCTCAATTTTTAAAACAAAACTATTTTTTTCATCGATAAATCACTACTCGTGATATTGAAATACACAAACAAATTGTAAAAGATAATTATGTGGCAAGTTAGGCACTATCATCTGACCATGCTTCCAATATAACTATTACTAAAATGAGACTTTGTGATGATTTCTTTACGTGAAGAGTGGGTGTGATGCTCCCTTTTGATGTTTCCTAAAACTCATGTGATTAGCTTGAAGAAACTAATAAAAAACACATGTAATGTATGAGAATGGTAAATTTGTACATTACTTGTGGTAATAAAACTTGACTGAGCTGTTAAAAACTAAACATAATGTTATGTTGAGATGAATTTATATTAAAATATTCATTTTATTTTTTTTCCTGTTTCTATTTAATTTCTAAATATATTTTAAATTATGATTTATTAGGATATCAAATTTTGAGTTTGATTTTTATTAAAAAATTTTGTATTTTTCCTATTTTACATATGATTTTAATTTTGGTATAACTAGTTTATAAATTTTTAAAAAATGAAAAAGAAGAAGTTAAAAGATATAAAAGAATAGATGTTAAAAATAAATTCAGCCTAAGAGTAAATAAAGGAAGCTGAAATAAATAAATTATTAGAAAGAAGAAAATATATAAATATCTAAAAGGAATAAGAGAAATAAATTATTACAAGATATTTAATGTGATTAAATGATGGAGTAATACAGAATAAACATAATAAATGATATAAAATAATTAAAAGAAGTTTATAATAAAGAGAGAAAAAAAAGGTCTTCAATATAAGGAAGCAGGAGATCATTCATTCTTATAGCATGCAAAAAGAAAACAGGTTTAGAAAGGTTATTTATGTACTTATACAGAAGTAACATAAATAAATAATAGTAAGAAGACCATAAAATTATCTTTACCTCTCTACAGACTTTCCCCCCTTTTCCTTCAATTCTAGTTTCATTATCTCACTCTTTCCGTATCATAGTCAGGTGCGCTTTTTGTTCCTCGGTCTCTGAATCCCCACTCACAACACTCTCTCGCACACACAGACACAGTGAAACGTTTCTCTTTCTCTCTCGTCTCATCAATCACTCAATTCCATCCATCCATCGCTGCAGAGACTTCAGAGAGAGGGCATTCAACTTCAAGCCCATTCGCTGCTTGATCCGCCGCAATGGACGCTCGAGAACCGCCCCGACCACAGCCGCCCTCCATCATGGCGGGCCCCACCTCATATGCCCCCACCAACATCGGCCCTAATTCGTCCGGTGCCGTCATGATGGCGCCCGCCACCGCGCGATTTCCCTTCGGCGTCGTACCGCCGCCGCAACAACAGCCTCCGCCAGTGTCGGAGCCTTTCCCTGTCTCCCCCGCAGCCGCTTACGACGGCTCCTCCTCGCCGATGAAGCCATGCTCGCTCGCCAAGAAGAAGCGCGGTCGTCCCCGGAAGTACTCGCCGGACGGTAACATTGCCCTCGGCCTCGCTCCTACCCATGCTTCTCCTCCTCCACCTTCCTCCGCCGCCGCTTCCGGTGGCGGAATAGGTGGCGAGTCAGTCGGTACTGCCTCCGCCGATGCTCCGGCGAAGAAGCACCGAGGACGGCCTCCCGGGTCTGGGAAGAAACAGTTGGATGCTCTCGGTAGTTCTTGTTGTTTTTGTGTTTGGTTTTTTTGTTTGAATGGAAATGATTGTGATGGTTCTTTTTTGTGTTGATGTGAAGGAGCTGGTGGGGTTGGATTCACTCCCCACGTGATCTTGGTGGAGTCTGGCGAGGTAATGCTAAATAAGAACTAGACTTTCCTGAAATGCAATTCATTGTACTCCTTTGCTTTTTTGTGTTATGAGGCTCTTGCATTTGTTTGTTGGTGATTTTTGTGGTTTAGCCTTTGGTTTTGATGCATTGTGTTCTTGGTTGAACAAGGGAGAGTTTTCACACTTCACTCAACTGGAACATTTCTTGTACCACAGCATGAGTGATTATGGACAAATTAAACTATCTTTTTTACACAGTTGTCCAATCACAAATAAATATATATGAGAGGTTTACTTCTTTTTACGATAATTATTTAAAAATTAAACTAAGCATGGTTTTTTAGTGTGTAATATTTTTTTTTGCTGAGTATGCCTTAGAAATTTAACTCATAATTGTGTGGTAATACTATTTCTTTTTTTGGCAAGGGTTATAAGCCTTAGTTTTGAAAGTTTGAAGTTTTGGACTAATAAACCGCGTTGCTATGGTTATGGAAAGGTGGAGGCTCTATTAATAATGAGAACAGAAAGTTTTAAACTGTGACGTGGGGTAACTGCTTTTGACTGTGACCTAACTATTTTGGGAGACAGCATTGCAGTGATTATTGTTTTGTTATTTTTTTTAATGTATTTGTATTTTTGGGTTGAATGATTTCTGTGCTATTGCTCTGAGGTAATCTTAGAGGTTCTTAACCTTTCTGGTGGGGAAATAACATTGTGGAACTAGTCGTACTGCATACACATAATTCTCTAATTGGGTGTGAAATGAGACCATCATCTAGGCATTTTTTTAAATATATGTTTGTTTTAGTTTTCTGTGGCTAAAAAAGCTCGCCTTTGTTGCATGGGAACTTGATGTCAGTTGCTCATTCAGTGCTGTTGTATTCAACAATTCTCTTGTCTGTTGATGTGGAGTGTGAATGATTTTTTTTCCATCTCATTTAATTAACTTCAGAATTTATGAGGTGTATTTATTTGTTGTAGTTTCCTGTTTTTCACCATTTACATTGTATATATTGTCCCACTAAAAGAGGAAAGGGGTAATTATAGCATTTAACTTACCTTTCTCTTTATAAAGATTGTTAATATCACAATTTCTAACACTTACAAACTGCAAAATCACGAGATGAGAGAATTATTAAATGAGAAGTAAGACTCACCAAAATTGTCTATTTTCAATAATTTTCAGCTAAACTGGAAATAGAGTGTTGTTGCAGAGAATGCTTTGCCAGTATTTATTGTCAACCTTCTCTTGTTACCTTTGAACTGAAGCAGACTTGGATTTCTTTAGTGAGCCACTGTTTTATTGTGGAACCGTCATAGTTGGTGTGCGTAAAGTTATATGAATATTTTGGAGGTTCTAAATAATTCTTTTAAAGTTTCTATCGACAGGGTTGGTTTGGGTTACTATGGTTACAAATCCTTCTCACTAGCATGCTTATGTTTGTAGGACATCACGGCAAAAATTATGTCCTTTTCTCAGCAAGGGCCTCGGACAGTTTGTATTCTCTCGGCTATTGGTGCAATCTGTAATGTTACCCTTAGACAACCTGCACTATCTGGTGGTACGGCAACATACGAGGTACTTTTATATCCATTTGGAATCTAGTTGTCCATTATATTAAACTTTATCTATGCTATGTTGGAAATGATCTGGTAATGTGTGTTTGATTAACATTCATAGCAATTAGAACATAAACTGAATGAATGTGATGACAATTTTCCATACTTCCAATTACATACATAACTATATTCTAGAGAATGAGATATAACACAATCACTAAATTATTTGGAGTGCTGTGCTTTTTTTTTTCTTTGTTTCTTTTGCCATTGGAACACGAAAACTGTACTTTCTGAGATGGCGGCTGGAAATGGTTTATTTATTTCATATGTATTTGATTTAATTTGTTTTCTAGCATGTACTGTTATTATCATTATTAAGAAAGGAACTACTTCTATGGTCTAGTAGAGTTATTAGACAATGAATTTAGAAATGATAAATGTAACCTTGTAAGTAAATCCAATTTTGGAATCATTGTTGAGTCATTGACAGGTAGGCCAACTGAATTTGCATTCTAGGGCCTATTGCCTAAACATTTAGGATTTTGCTAGGTTGGACGGGTAAATACTTTAAAATAATTTGAAAATAGTTTGATAGATGCATGTGGCATGGAATTGGTGCTTTTGTACTTATAACCTATCCATTTTGAAAGAAGTCTTTGCAATGATTATTGTTTTGTCATTTCTTCAAATGTATGAATAATTTTTTGGGACTAATTTCAGTACTGTTGATCTTTGAGGTAATTTAAGGGTTCTTAACTGAAAGGAGGGTGTTAGATCATCATCGTCTAACTATATATGTACAATGGTATATATAAAGGTTTTAAGGATACCTGCTTTATTAGATGAATACAGTTTAAAAGTGTACATTATGAAATAGTTGCCTGTTATTTAAAATATTTTTGAAAGCCTAATTTGATTTGGGAAAAGGTGCCTCGGAAATTCTGTTTCCATTGTTGTGGATGGAACTGAATCATATTATGTATGGCGAGCATGCCATAGTGCAATGAGGATACCATCAAGGTAATTTGGCCGTTCCGGAAAGTTCAAACAGAATTGGAGGTGCTTATATTTGTTGCGTTTAAAGTTTGTCTTTCAGTGCATATTCTCTTTTATTTCCAGTTCTTGCCGTCCCATATCCCACAACTAAATGTGTGTCGGTTTCAAGTTGATAATGCTTTTAAATTGACATTAAGAATTTCCTATCTCTTGTTTTATCAACTACAGCATCCTTGGTAGATAAGAAATTAAAGGGATCATCTACAGGAATTGTTGTGATACTTGTTTATTGGTTGTATTTTCCATAAGAAAAGTTCCGGAAGAATATTGAAATTTAGCATTTATGTTTAATTATTCGTTTACTTCCAATATTTATAAAAACTTTTCCTTTTGGTCCCTTTATCTAAAATCATTCCGTTTTGGTGTTACACATACTATTTTTAATCTTTTATACTTCCCTTCGCATAATTGTAGTCCTTTTTAATCTCTACATTTATCATTTTAATTTGTTTTAGTCCCTAGGACGAAGACTAAAAGGGATTAAAATATTAAAAGGGATGATTTGAGTATTAGAGACTACGAGATTTTATTTTTGAAACTATAGGACCAGAAGAATACTTAAGTAAACCTAACTTTTATCTAGAAGTGTGAGAGCGGAAAGGTTAAGGCTTTGGGAGAGTTGGTTCATCTTTTTGATCAACTAATTAGGAGCTTAATCATTGCTTCTCTATCTTTTTTTGCCCCTTCCCTTGGTAGGGCTCTGGAGGAAGTCAGGTTGAGCTTGATCTTATTAGTTTCACAGTTCTACGCTCCACTATGTCTTGGGTTATAGTTAACTTTACGTCATGCCAATTTACATTGCAGGGCCGATTTGAGATTATATCATTATCAGGTGCCATGCAACAATCTGAAAGTAACGGTGAACGTAGCAGAACATGCACTTTGAATGTAACCCTTGCAGGGTCCGATGGACGTGTTTTGGGTGGCGGAGTTGCTGGAACGCTAACTGCGGCATCAACTGTACAGGTATCGCTCTCTAATGGGTTAAAGTATATGTGGATTTTATTATTGTATATATGATTCCTTCATCATTATTATTTATAAAACTTTGATGCTTTATTCATATGTGACTTTTTTCATTGATAGGTCATAGTGGGTAGCTTTATTGTGGATGGAAAAAAGTCGAACTCGAATGTCCTCAAATCTGGGCCTTCTTCTGCACCGCCACCCCAAATGCTAACATTTGGTGCACCCATGACTCCAACTAGTCCTACTTCTCAAGGGCCTTCAACTGAGTCCTCTGAGGAACATGACCACACTCCTTTTTGTAGGGGGCCTGGGTCTGGGCCTGGACCTGGACTCTACAACAATACTAGTCAACCCATGCATAATATGCCCATGTACCATCATCCGCTATGGGCTGGCCAAACTCATCAGTGAAGTTGTGACTGTGCAGAAGCTGCATATTTTGCATGTTGCCTGTTCAAAGTAGTGGTTAGGAATCGATTCTAAAATGCTAACTGCATTTTTGAGGCTGACTTTAGAACAGTCTGTCTTAAGGCTTAAGCTGTTAAGTTATAATTAGGATTTTTTTTTCGGTTAATTATAATTATAACATTTCTAGCTATGATAGGCAAGGATATGCTGTTCATTATCCATCAGAATTCTGTCATTTTGAAGTTTGCTGTCTGTAGTCCGCAGTAGCAGCATAGCAACAGAATCAGAATTTGTGCTCATGCCTCGTGGTGTATCGTTTATTTAATTCTGAGTTTACCGCATATTTGGTATTTCCTTAGCTGCTTATTCATTTATTTTAAGAGTTTAACTGCGACCAGTCAATCATCCCATCCTCATATGCAACATTTTCAACAAATTAAATGTAACAGATTGTTGCTTCAGTTAACGATTTTTTTATTAAATATATCTTAGATATAAAAATCATCACTTCTGATAATAAATGTTATGCAAAAGGAAAACAAGTTGTTTCAGATAATAAATGTCTTCTGAAGTTATTTATGCCAACCACACTGATAAGCTTTATTTATTCTAATGCACACTTTCCTATTTTATCCATTTCTCTCTTAATATGTAATGGAAAACTATAACACAACAGTAAAAAAATATCAGAAACAAAATGAGTGTGACTAGTTTAGACTTTTTAAAACAAATACTTAAAAACCCAACCAAAGAGTATATCATAATAAATATACATGTAAATTGTTTAAAACTTATTGCAAAAACAAAGATTAAAATAAATAAAATAAAGAAATGTGTTACTGAAATATCAGAGACAAATAAAAAAATAGAGTATTAAACAAATTAAAAAGAGAGTATTATTTTATGTTTTAATTATAGATTATATTTTATTTATACCCTTAACAATCTTAATTGTGGATAGCAGAGATAGAAAAATTAAAAATGATAGTTAATTTTGTAAAATTATTACTTGTTTGTTTGTGCATATGACTTAAAGTTAGAGGTAATGTTTTTATTTCTTCATAAGATCCCATCTGTAATGTTTTGTATTATTTAAGTGAGATATTGTACCAAAAAGAGTAAGGAACATTAACGATGGGGGTAGTTTTGAAAAAATAATTAAGATAATTTTTCACCATTAATTAAATTAATCACCATTATATTATGATAACGAATTACTATAAATAATATTAAAGGAGTAAAATCTTTTATTTATCTATTATTATCTTCATACATATGTATAAATAAAAATACTTAATTTATACTAATTACAGAAAAGTTATGTAATCTAATTTAATTTTGTAAATTTCATTAAAAAAGTACACTTCCGAAACTACCTCTAATAACATTTATTAAAAATGGTAACTCAAGTTTGAACGTAAAACATTTTTAAAACAATAACAATAAAAAAAACTAAATTAGTAAGAATTTAATTATGTTTTAGAGTAATTTTCTCACTTCAATATCTAAACGTAAATATTTCCAACTTGTACTTGTGTAAAGACCAGTTATATTTGACTTATTAATTTTTATTTAGAGTCGATAATTCAGGTTTACACTCTAACGGTCCATCCAACCTCTCTGTATCCTTTGTGTCTGTAAGTTTTCAAAATTTGAAAGGTGAATTTCGTTGTCCGTGTCATTTATGAAGTGCCCTTAAAACCATCCTCTCTTCTGCATCAGACCTTCAAACTTTAGCCTATCCAATCGACCAAGTCACCAAAGAAATATTACCACGCGCCACTCCCGAAAGTTACGCCTCAACCACTGCCGCGCCACCAGACGAGACGCTGACGTATTACGTTTTACCATCAATAAAAAACCCACGCGCGCACACATCATCATCGTCATCATAGTTTTACAGCAGATAGATAAATAACTTTTAATTTATTGACGGTCTAAAATCGTTCTCATTCACCACCAAATTATTATCTTAATCAAATTGCTTTAAAAGTAAAAAAAAATAAAAAAACTATACTAAATCATGGGTCAAAAGTTTAAAATTTAATTCTACACAGTGACCCTAATGCGAGTTCAACCTTTGGACAGTTTCTATTTGCGTGTGTGTGTGTGTATATATATATATATATATATATATATATATATATATATATATATATATATATATATATATATATATATAGCACATAGTTGTATTTTGACGATGAATCTCACTCCTACACTTCAATTAATACTATGAATTGCTTGGTGTTGCCGTTATCGTTGATCCGAAGACGCACCATGGGGTACCGGCACCTAAGCAAGGAGAAAGAATCCGACAACCTTATAACCGTGGTGGTCGGAAAAGAGAAGAGGGTGTTCCTTGTGGAGGCTTTCATATTAGAGGAGAACCCTTTTCGGGTATTGATGGACACGTCGAAGAGGAAGATGGTAAAAGATCCAAAGGAGAAGGATAATCATCATCTCCATCACCAACGTAATAGAGTTGTCTTGGTCGATGTTGATGCCATTTTGTTCGAGCACATGCTCTGGCTCATGCATAACGATTGCTCTTCTTTCGTCAACCTTAATTTGAACGACATTATTGACTTCTATACTCAGGATGTGTAATCCCAACACTGTTACCTATGACTTGTACTTTAACGTAGAAAGCTTGAAACTGTTAACCGCCATCGGAGTTAGGAGTTTTGTATGTTATGGCCTTCAGGGGTTTTGTACAGTCAACAGTTTATATTGTAGCTTAAAGTATCAGCATTGTACATTAAATATTCTCCATTTTTTATTTTGTTTTAACTTTTTTTTTTGTCATATATACTTTCATCATTTAAATATGTTTTTATGTTTGTAATTACACTTATTTTAGTTTTTAGTTCCTATTGAAAATAAATAAAAATACACCAGAAGCACATATTTGTAAATAAATCCTGTTAGTTGTTATAAACTATATATACCACCAATTGTTATCAAATTACTAATACGATATTGGATATTCTTAGTGGATTGAAGATGAAAGGAGACTGATTAACCAATGATCTTCACTTTTAGAAGTTATTTTTAATTTTTAATAAATTTAAAAACTAAATTGAAAATGTTGTAGATATTTGAACTAAGTTTCTAAAGTTCTGGCCCACAGGCCTTAACGGGCTATTACTGCGTGGGCCTATATCCATAAAGGGACTGTTTGATCCAGCACCAGTATTGTTTCTTCTTGCACTCCATTTTATTTGCTCATTCTTCCTCAGTGGTGGTGAAGGCACGTTGTATTTGCTGCCTCATGAACAGTAGTAGGGGGAGGTGGAGGATTTCTTCGATCTTGATCTCGTCGCTACCGGAGGTGGAAGATCTGCCAGCAACGGTGTTAGTCATGGTTGGATACAGGGGAAGAAAAAGGGGATAAAATGGTCATTTCATTTCATTAAGGCTATGGGATGTAGAAAAAAAGGGAGGTGCAGGAATAAACACCACTTCTTAGATGGATATTAATTTGATAGTATAATTCGAAATAAAATTGTTTTTATTATAATGGTTCGTAGAAAAAGATAAATGAGAAATAAAATATACCTTTAAAATTTACAATATTATTATTGATCATAAATATTTTATATTATAATGCTTCTATTTTCTAAAAAATAATAATAATAAATTTAATTTCAAATTATATTGCAAAAAAATCATTAACTATTTATTATTTTATCTCGTCTCTTTAATGAATTAAAATTTAAACCCAATATGTTATTGTTTTTCCATAATTTTATTTTACTTTTGTTTTTCCTCCTCATTTTTTGAATACAAAAATACAAAAAAAGGATAAAATAGCTCCATGTGGGGGTAAATAATGCTCTAACAGGTCCATTTGAGAAAACAATGTTGCAATCTTCTCAAGAAGTTTTCCTTTTAAAAAAATTATTTTGGGAAAACAATATGCAAACATCACATTTTTTTAAATCTTACTATTATCAAGATAAATAGTTAATTACAATTATTGTCATACTTCATTTTTAATATGATAAAAAAAATTACAATGTTAATACATAAACATTAATTATGTTAATTTATTTGAACTTCATGCTTAAGTAATTAAAATTGTTTTAGTAATTATCACGTGCTTTTACTAAAAAAAGATTAATGTTAATACTTGAAGAGAGCCTTATGGCATTTCTTTATTTATTTTGTAAATTTAAAGTTCACTACAAAAAATATTAATATTTCCGACGGATTTTTACCGACGAATTACTATCCGTCGATATATCTTAATTTCCGACGGAATTACCGACGGTTTTTTAATCTTTCTTACCGACGGTCAAAAGCCTTCGGTAAGGCCGTCGGTAAGTGACATGCACATTACCGACGGATTTACCGAAGGCTTTGGGCCGTCGGTAAAAAGAGCGGGATTTTTCCCGCCCATTATTTCGCTAGACGACATTACCGACGGATTTACCGAAGGCTTTTGGCCGTCGGTACGTGACGTGCACATTACCGACGGATTTATCGAAGGCTTCGGGCCGTCGGTAAAAAGAGCGGGATTTTTCGAGACCAGCTTCGCATCCAGTGCCAATATATGTGGCAACCACTCATTTCTCCTCTCATTTCTCTCTATCTCAGTCTAATACTTCTTCTATCGTTGCTCTCCACCGCCGCTGCCCTCCACCGCCGCTGCCTTCCACCGCCGCTGCCCTCCACCGCCGCTGCCCTCCACCACCGCTGCCCTCCACCACCACTGCCCTCCACCACCGCTGCTCTCCACCACCACTGCTTTCCACCGCTGCTCTCCACCTCCATTACTCTTCACCGTCGCTGCCCTCCCGCCGCTGCCCTCCACCACCGTTCTCTTCACCACCGCTACCCTCTACCACCGTTCTCTCCACCATATTTTTTGGATTAGGAACATTTATCTTACAAATCTGAGAATTGTAGAAAAACTGTCCATGATTCCCTATAATTTTAACTATTGAAAATAAATGGTTGTTTGATACTTTGGACATTAATTTGTTACTCGCGTGATGCCGTTTTGGTGGCGGAGTTCTTGAAAATGTAAAAAAAAATTGACACAGCGATGAAGGAAGAGGAAGAAGATGAACCAGGTCGCGACATTTACCGACGGATTTACCGAAGGCCTAGATCCTTCGGTAATTACCGAAGGCTTTACCGACGGCCAAAAGCCTTCGGTAATTACCGACGGACGAAAGATCCGTCGGTAAAGTTTACCGACAACGTTTTTACCGACGGTATATTGGCCGTCGGTAAGCCGTCGGTAAATGCTAATTACCGACGGATTTTATACATTACCGACGACTTATGACCGTCGGTAATCTCAATCATTCTTGTAGTGGTTTTTGTAGTTTCTTCATGGTTAATTATACATTAATATTAATTTTTTTCTTTAACAAACACATATAACAATTATTAAAGACTAATTACAGATTTCAAACAAAATTAAAATTGTTGTAGAAAAATTATAGGTTTTTTCTTTCTAAATATACTTTGCATTACTTATCATAGTGAACAATATATTTACCCTTAAAATAATTGTGTTTCTTAGAATGATCAAAATTATGTTATTATTCTAATAAAAATAATTCATTAGTTAGCTAAACTTGTCAATTTGATATAATTCATAATACTTGACGCATATGGAGTAAGTGTCAAAAAATTTCATAGAATCATAGAGCCAACATAAGAAAAAGCCCATAGAACCAAAAATGCTCATGAAAGCCAACCTATAGGTCATTTTTTAAATTAAAACAATTTCATTTACATAAAAAATGAAAAATAAAAGAAAATCATTTAAATAAGAATAAATTGTACACACATAAAAATTTACTCAATTCAAATCCAAACCTAAGTTATAGTATGGATAGGATTAGATCAAACTTGGGATCAAGTTAGTTCAAGGAAAAATCATGTAAAGTTAATCAAGATAACTCTAGGTAAAATTTGGACCATGTCAAGATAGTCAATATTGGCTAAGGTTAGCTTGAGTTGAGTTGAGTCCAACTTACATCATTTAGATCGGGTCAGTTAGACGAAGTTGGATGGATGCAAGTCATCTTGTGTCAAGCCTATGTTGGACTAAGTTAGGAGTTAGGTTAGACTGAAATTAAGTTAAATCCAATTTGGACCATGTCAGATTGGGTTAAGATGAACCTACACCAGGCCAAATTAAGTTGAATGACGTCTAACCAAGATATGTTGGATTCAAAGTTAATTTAAGTCAAGTTAGATCTAAGTCAATGACTAACATAAAGTGACTAATAGTAAAATATTTTCACAAAGGACAAGCTCTAAGATGAGTTGTCGGATCATATTTATGCAAAACAAAAATATTAAGAAAGACATCATTTTGTGACCTAAAATAATTGCACACTACTAAACTTCTCTCAAATCGAGTCACCCAATCTTAAATAATTAAAATTTCCAAGTCTTAGAAGTATTGAGAAATAGACCACCTAAGCACTACACTCTTTTATTTCTTTAATCCTTACTTATGAAAATCTCATTAGAATTACTATATATATCTTATAATGACCAAAGTTATTCTTATATTCCTTCAAAGATAGGATAAAACAAATGTACATGCAACATAACATAAGTCAATTAAAAATCGTTTTATTATAGGAATCATAGAGATAAATAACGAAAAATTAATGCCTTAATAGAAAGAAGTAGAAAGCGCCCACAAACCACTAGAAAGTGATGAACTATATCTTTTCTTTTCTAGTGCTTTAGTACTTTAGAGAAAAATTAAGAGAGAAAAATAATTTCTTCTCTAAGGTTCTTTTTCTTATTATTTTTCTTATTTTCAAGATAATGGTATGTAATTTTCGTTCCTTTTAGTAAAATTACATTATTGTCTATTGTTTGTTTTGTTCCTTTTATTTTTGTCTTTCATTTTAGTAGTAAGTGCTTTAATAGAAGTAAGAAGGTTGACAACACGGTTTCCAAGCAAGTTGTGGGTAAGTCTAATGTGCTTGACAATTACAAGACCAAACATAATGAATGTTGTAAGTATTATTAGCATATACATGAAATGTCCAGAAGAGATACATCTTCTTGCAGCAAAAATAATTTATCGTTACTTGAAATAGACCATTGAATAAGGCTTATTCTATCAAAAGGGTGGAAAGTCATATTTATTTGGGTTTACAAGTAGTGATTATGCAGGTGATTTTTTGATAAAAAAAAAGTATGATAGGATATGTATTCATTATGGGTTCAACAACCATCTAATGGTGCTAATAAAAGCAACCAATTGTCACTTTATCAACAACCCAGAGTGAATAGTTGCAACAATAAGAAAATGTCAAGCTATTTGGTTGAAAAATATACCTAATAAAATTAACTTAAGCATCATGGACCAAAAATCATTTACTGTGATAATAGCTCAACCATAAAAGTGTCTCAGAATTCTATATTGTATGAAAGAAGCAAGCACATCGATTTCAAGTTTCATTTAGTAAAACATGAAGTTATTAATCTTGTTTACTACATAAGTGAGAATAAAGTTTCACAAAAATTGTGAAGATAGATACATTTCATAACCTAAGAAATATGCTTGTAGGATAGAATATTTCTAGTTTAAACTAATGTTAGAAATATTAGTTTAAATAAGTTTGTATTTTTTTCCTTGTAAGTAGATAACAGTTATTATCTTTTTGTTTTCTTATGGGTTAATTCATATTTTTTTTAATTACTTAGTCAAATTTTTGTAAGCTTATTTAAAAGATTTATTTTCTAACCAATAAACAAACAAAAGAGTTATTTCCATTTATTTTCTATTTTTAATAAATTTCATGTCACTTTGAGAATCTATTATCACTAGTGTAGAAAGGGTTTTAGATGTCATTTATTTTGGGCTTTTAACATCACCTCCCGAACCGATGTCTATACGGGTGACGTTAATGGGACGTCGGTTTTCCGCAGGTGCGACGTCGTTATAGATGTCGGTTAAGTGAAAAGTGCAACGTCTATAAAGACATTAGACATTGCACTAACCGACGTCTAAGGGCACTATCAAAACGTCAAACATTGCACTAACCGACGTCTATGGGCACTATAGACGTCAGTCAGTACATTAACCAATGTTTATGAAGTGTTCGTTGTGTTTTGGTGTAGTTTTTCTCGTGTCTTTGGGTAGCGTAGTAGCACCTCCTTCCTTTGCTAGTTTCCTCGTAAGAAAAAATTGCGTCTTTTGCAACTCTTATGGCATTTCAACCTAAAGATGAACCTGGGTCGTTGCCTAGGTCCATTTCGACCGCCAATGAAAAATAATACGGTGAGAATACGTATTCTCATCGTATTCTTTTTCATTGGCGGTGGGAATGACATTATGCAAAGACTTAGGTTCGACTTCAGGTTGAAATGCCATAAGAGATCCAAAAAATGCAAGTTTTTCTTACGAGGGAACTAGCAAAGGGAGAAGGTGCACTACGCTACCCAAAGACACAAGAAAAACTGCACCAAAACACAACGAAAACTCATTTTAATCGGTTCAAATGAAAGATAATACATCAAAGATTACTTTAATGGGAGTAAAAACAACTTTAAAAGGTTCACGGGAGATCAAACGCTCCTGAAAATGCAGTGCAGCGGAGAGAAAAGGCGAAGGAAGACGATCAAACTGTTGGTTCGCAAACTGTTGGTTCACACCAATAATTTAACAAGAAATTAGACGTCTGTTGCCCACAAACCCGACGTCTACGTCGGGCGCCTCACTAATCTGACGTCCATTCAATTTAAAAATTAATATTTGTGTTATATATAGACGTCGGCTTGGCGGGACGTGACGTCTAGCAGGCGGAAATGAATGACTTTTCACATACCTGGTCAGATTATAGACGTCGGTTAGGTGGGGCCCTGACGTCTATAATCGCATATAGACGTCTAGATGGCGGAAAAAATTAAATTTTCACCTAACTGTCAGACTATAGACGTTAGGTCGGAGGGGCATCGACGTCTAGTTGGCGAAAACGAATGAATTTTCACATACTTGGACAAACTATAGACATCGGTTCGGTGGGTCCCTGGCGTCTATAATCTCATATAGACGTCGGTCCCCCCTTAACAAACGTCTATAGGCTTCACTTATTTATGCAATTGCCACCGGTCCCCCCCCCCTAACTGACGTCTAATGAGTGACATTATAAGCTGATTATGCACTAATGTGTGAAACCATCTAACTAGTATCTGCACTGCACTAGTATATGTCTACTGATTTTCTATCCTCCATTGTCCTTTCTGTATATCTGATGTAACTTTCTTATCACCATTCTTAGCTGATCTCTTCTTCCTTCCTCTACTTGTTTTCCCAATCCAATGATAGTTGTCTATGAGAATAAGTGAAGATGAGAGTGAGAACAATAGAAGGAAATGAATGTAAGAGGTTTCCAAGAGTTTAAGAGGGAAATTAAAGTTGTTGAGGATAAAATGTTTAAATTTTAAAATCTTTAGAGTGAAGAGAGGAACAGGTCTTTTGACATGGTACGTGTGTTAAAAATAAGTTTTATATAAAATTAGTTAAATAGGTTCTAATAACATTTAAATGGTAAATTCGTGTAAATGCTAAAAAAGAAAAAAAGAAAAAAAATAATTATTATTCATATAAAATACAATTGAATATAAAAAATATATATATAATGTTTAAAAAACAATTATGACTAAACATAACGCAGCAAAACTGATGTTTCAAAACATTGAAAATTGACGATAATGAAAAAATGTCCATAGAAACGTTTAAATTAGACAAGTAATATTTAAAAGTAAATGAACAAGTTTAGAGATTTATAGAAAAATAACACACTAAAAGGTAACATTGTAAAATTCCATAAAATTGTATGAGAGTAAAATTTAACAAGGATCAAATTCTGAGAGTAATGTTTATAAAAATTTGAAATGGGCATAAAATAATGTAATTTTATATAAAAAAATATAAAGTTTGAAAATAAGAGGAACTATGATAATCTTTTTTTTAAATAAAGTAAAATTAAATAGAAAAAAAATTATATTTACATAAAAATGTTTAAAAAGGAAAACTTATATTATTACTTTAAAATAAGGAAGGTAAAATTAATGTTGAAAATGATAGTTGTTTCAGTAGATATTTTAGGGATCGAGAGACTGACCTTTTTGACGATTGCTTCGCTCGCTTTCCTGGATTCTGGACCGCTCACTCCTCTTCAACCTTGACCGTTCGATAGACTTCAGCTTTTGACCGGAGGGGGAGGTACCTACAATGGCACTCCGACGCTTGTCTTCACTATTTGAGTATTTGAGAATATGAGTTGAATGTGTGGCGAGTCATTAGAAGTACCTGGCTGGTGGCCCTGACCTTGTATTTATAAGTTGTCGCATGGACCTTAAACTGACATAAGCCCAATAAAATATAAACAGACTTACCTGACAATCTGGTTAGTTGCTAAATATCTTTAAATAGATATTCTTGATTATCCTTTGACTATTTTATCTTCTGCTTATCAATATCTTTAATATTATATTCTTGATTATTATTTCATATTTTTAATAAGATATATCGTAATAGCTCGTATCATATTGTTCAATAGTTAAACTAGGAGTGTTAGTTGGTTTAAGTTTTCTTATTAAAGAATAAAATCTAACACTAAATTAGATTTAGTTGATTTTTATTTATAATTTAGTCAAACTCTGCTCAACTCAAATGAACTCACTTCTATATAAGCAGGACTCTTATATAAAATTGTGTATAGATAAATTAATATATTTTCTTTTTATATTTTAAATTAGTTAATTTGAACAAATTTGTTATCACTTTAGTTACTTACTTAAAACCTTAAATTAATTTTTAAAATGTTGTGTTATTTTTTTTAACTAGGTTCATTCTTTTAAATAAATTCATATTAACTATCATCATAAACTTTAATATCTAAGTTAATTGGACACTCCAAAGTTAATCAAGCATCTACCATTATATGAAAATTTATTAAAAAGAATGAGTAGAAAGCATGAGAAAGATACCAAACGTATGGAAAAAAAAATTACACTTCATAAAATATAGATAAATTATAATTTAAAGAAATACATAAGATCAAAACATTAAAAAACTTATAATGTTATCTATGAATAAAAATCAAATTAGTTAATTTTTCAGCACAATGATTCACCTTACAAAAAAACATGTAAAACTTTGATCTATATATATTTATAAAAATGCACGCATTGACAACATCTTCCTCTAAGACTATAGGAAATCACTTCTTAATTCAAAAAATCACGACAAACTGATATATAATTACTCTTCAACCGAAGTCTTCTAAAATTCCTTTCTCTATACATGTCCTGAAGCATTGAAGCTCACATAAACAAAAGTCTAAACCCCTAAAAAGGGTTAAAAGAAACTATAAACATATTCATCTGGACTTCTTTTTTAAAAATGAGTACATATGTAATTAAATTATCACAACTCCTAACTGCACCATTATATTATTTTTAAGTCAATGAAAAAACTACTATTCTTTCTTTAGTTTGAATATTAAAAAACTTCAACACAAAAAAATAAAATCAAAGACTTTATTATTTATATATTTATTAGATTTATTATCAATCATATACACTAACTTTTTAATTTGAAAAATAACAAACATAAAAATAATTAGAATATGAAATACTGTAACAAAACATCTAGATAATTGCAGTGATGATAACTACTCTAATAACTTTAGATTAAAAAAAAGTTTCATAAACTTTTATTTCACAAGTAAACGTTGATATTTTAAAATTATAATTTTTTTAACAAATTTTTAGTTTGTTGATTAAAGTGTTTGCACAAATTCAACTCAACCTAATTCACAAATTTAAGTTTATATTTTTATGATAGCTTCAGTTCAAAATGTTTTTATCTTCTTTCAAGCTATTTTTTCTTTATCGTTTGCATTTTATAATTACATTATATTTATGTCAATGGTTTTAAGGGGTAAAACAATTAAGCCAAACATTTGATGAAGTGAAAGCCAACTATGTTCCGAATGGATCTAACAAGAAAATAGGTACAGGTAATCATGCAGTTGTGAATATACTATTCTACACATCTATCTCAAAATTATATATATAAGCGAAAGTTCAAATATTTTGAGAATATCAAAATCTTTATATAAATGTATAAACTTTGCTGAGATGTGAAAAATATAAAATATATTAAAATTTTAAAAAACAGTTTAAATTATTTATTAATTTATATAAATATATGCAATAAGTATAATAAACATAAAACACATATATACGAGAGAGATTAATTTATTTTAAGAATGTTAGAAAAAAATATTAAAAAAAATACTAAAGTAAAAAAACTTAATTACATGTTTTATTCCATTTCTTTTATAAATATCTCACCAAAGTAAGGGAAAATAGGACAATTAACTAAAAATTAAATAAAACCTAATTTCCTTGAATCCAATGGTATATTTTCCTATAAAGGATTCAATTAATCCTATCATTTATCCAAAACACTGTTAAGTTAAAATGTAGAGCAATTTGATGTGTAGGGTCTGTTCGTCTCATGACCATGGCGACTCAACGGAGCGATCCGGAGCTCATAGACAGCTTGCAAGCCAAGGTTAAGACATTTCCGTTCCATTTTATATTTTAAGTACAAGAAATACTGGGTCAAACAGTAGAAAAATAGAAAGAGTTCATTTTCCAATAAGCTAAATAGAAATAACTATATAAATATTAGAACTATATAACCTTGATTAACTGAAAACTAATTAGAACTAAGATCTAATTTATTTTATCACATTTCATATAACCTGTGACAATGTTCTTAAAGAGACTAAATATAATAAAATTCCACTTGTTCAAAGCACATGGTTAAACCTGTGCAAGTTTAAATAGATCGCTATAATCCATGACTTATCATGTTGAAGATGCAGAAATCAGATAAACCGAGGATATTTAGAACAAGCAGAAACCTATCATGACATATTCATTACAGAATTCCAAGGACTGATCAAAGAAGTCGTTGTCATAGAACTCATCATCAAAAGGGTAAGCACACAGGCGAAATTCAAATGGTTATTTATCCTCAGTGCAGACTCCACAGACATATTAGTTGCAGATGAGAGATTATATTACTACATTACAACATCTAGGCGCTCGCGCTCGTGTATATAAATAGTATGTTGTGATTCTAGCTATATTTATACACGGATTTCTCTGGTGGACGTATACTCTACAAGCTAAGTGCTTTGTAGAATCAAATGCATTACGCCATTACAATTTGTTTTGATCAAGATTAAAGCCTACAGTTTCACTACCATGAGAGAACAAGGTTAAGCATATATCATCAGAAACACAAGTAACTTTGGGAAAAAAATTAAAAAACTTATTAAGTGGAGAATAATTTAAAGCCAGAAGTGACATTAAGTGTATGCAATATTTAAATATAGTCCGCGCCGGAAACCTAAGCAACCTATTATCGAACCTACACTAATTTATCATTTGCTCCATAAGCGACTAACTATATATAATTATGTCACAACTCTAATCAGCCCCACAAGCTAATTAAAAATTAGGTAACGACTTGGAAGATCAAAAGCATTTCCGGCCTAAAAAATTCAAGGGCTCTCTACCTTTTAGTAAAACATAATTTGCTTGTTAACTAGCCAGTGTAACAGATTTTATACACTGAAGCTTATAGATTTATTACAGCTATGCAAAATAGATGAACCAAAATAAAAGGGTGCAAGTTTTTCACTACGTGGAGACCAATTGTTACTATACCAGTTGTATCTTGTATCTCCCATGCATCACTTCCATTCTCCAGATCCGAATTAAAAGACAACAGATATATCATATACTATATACATATATATATATAGATAGATATATATTTGGTTTCGAGTAGTGTGCGTAGGTCACCATTAAGTGACGGAAGTTAATTTCAGGTTGTAGTGTAAATTGCCCCATAAGACAAGCCAGGGATGCATGACTCTTTTTTCTTTTTCCAAGATCATACATTTTACCTAAAGAGCAGTACTAGTCAGTAGCTAGCAGAAGTCAAAACTGGACTTCCAAAATTCGTCAGTGGATCTAATTAAAGCTTTTTTAGTGTTACAATTATTCAGGCACTAATGATCAGAATACGTACTGAGGTTGGTTAATGCTGGAGAAGGTAACCACCAATTTTAACTTCCATATATGTAGCCAGTAAACAGATATAGAGAAGCATATACGCATGACCTAAAACAAACATACATATTCATGATTACTATCCATGGGGCATATAAATAATACCGTAGCAATCATTTATATTTCTTAGACATGAACTTTATTTTTGTGAATATATACATACACATGCACGAAAGGCTTATAAAAATAACACCGTACATGTCAGCCTTATATTTATCGTTGAATCCCTAGTTTAGTTATATGCATACATTTATTTATACAGAAGCACTAATTATAAATTTAATCCTAAGCTTGTGAAAGAAGCAAGGAGGTATGAATAAATATATTTAAAAATAGGACGCCATAAAAAGGCACAGAAATAAAGGAGACGGGGAAGGGGTAGCTGGTTATGGGGTTGTGACTCACAAGTTATTGCTTTGCTTCATGTCGGAACGACAACCAGCTCCTTGAAACATGTAGCTAGGTAGTGAGTCATGTTAATAATTAAAAGGCAAATCCTCAAACAGAAAAAAAATAAAATAAAAATAAAATAAGCAGAGACATGTAATTAAACAGAAAGCTAGTAATTAATTAAATTATACAGCAGTGTTCCATGTTATAATAATGGAGGAGGAAATAAAGAGATGAAATGAGACTAAAACCCGCCACATAATCATGATCTCATATCATATCGTAGTATCCATTAATTAACATCGGCAGCAGAAGAGGAAGAAGAGAAAACTAATCATAGTATTTATGTAGTCCATGAATGTGCTGACCTTGTAATAACATACAGTAATCCATTGAAGAAATCCTTGATGGGTGAAGATGGATCTGGAGAGAAAGAAGAAACTCAAAAAGGTGGTGGACGTGAAGCAGCGTTTCCCCCCCAACCCTCCCCGGGTAACTGAACGTTCTGCATATTCAGAGGTAAATTGAAGAAGGGAAGTCCCGAAGAAGGGTCCGGGAAAGAGTTGTTATTGCTATTGTTGCCGTTGTTACTTCCAACTCCGTGAGACGACGTCGTAGGGGGTGCCTGAATCTGAAGCTGCTCTTCTTCTTCTAACGGTAGCCTCTCGTAGGCTACGTTCGTGAACGACGCCGCGATGACGATCACCGGCCCCGCTGCTGTCAGCTCTCCAACCACGTTTCCTCCGACCACTTGGCCCTGCCCTCCGGCCACATAGATAGTGAGGCTGGTAGCCCCAGGCGGAGCCGGCGGCGGGAGGAAGGAGCCGGAGAGGGAAAGAATCTCGAACCGGCCGTGGAGCGTGACGACGGCGCCAGCAGCGGCCGGCTGGCGGAGGCTGACATTGGTGACGGTGCCGCTGCCGCTGAGGATGCAGATCCCGCGCTGGCGGCGGCGCGCATAGGTGGTGACGCAGTCGAATATGTCGGAGCCACTTCCGACCTCGAGGATGTGCGCTCGGAGAGTGTTGGCGCTCTCCCGCGTGATTATCACCGGCGGCTTCGGCTTGTTCTTGGATCCCGGTGGCCTTCCACGTGGACGCCGACCGACCACATCACCAGGACCCGTGGAAGCTAGCTCCAATCCTTGGCTTCGGTCATCGTCATCGAACGGCACCCCTCCGCGGTTCTGTGGCGGCGTCTCTTGGTCCTCCGAATCGTGATGGAGTTGCTGCAAGTGCAAGTCCGGTCTGTGAAGGTTTTGAACAAAGCGTGAAGCGCTTCCTAAATCCAAACCAGCCATAGACACATCCAAGAGAGAGAGAGAACGATATATAAATATAAACAGCACACGACTTATAAAAAAAAAAGGTTATATTATAAGATAGAAAAAAAAACAGAAAACAAGGAAAACAGAAATGATTATATTATGGAGAAAGAAGGAAATATAGTTAATAAATAGTAGATATTTGTATTTATATTTTGTTGGGCTAAGAACAGTGTTGGTTTGTTTATGGTTACTTTAAGGTAAGTGGTGTGAGTGTGTGGAATTAGAAGGAAGAAAAAGAGAGAAGAAGAAAAGGAGATGGATGGGATGGGTTTTGAAAAGAAGATGGAGTGCAGAGTGAGAAAAGGGAAGAAGAAAGAAGAAGAAGAAGAAGAAGTAGAGAAGAGAAGAGAGAAGAATGGGTGAGAGAGAATTGAAATGAGGTTGAAGGAGAGGCAAAGACTCACAATGCAGTCATTTGCTTGGGCAAACAAAAGTTTAAAATAATAATAGGCATATGTACTATAAAATATAACAATTAGTTGAGCCAAATCTTTTTAACACACTTCCTCCAATGTCTTTCTCACTCCCGTTAGAAGAGCGTGGAGGCAACGCGATCTTAACTTCATCACACTTTATTAAGTCAACATTTCTATCATCAATTATTGCTTAGGTTTTCTATGCCCGTTATATCAATATGCCCATTTAAGTTATATTTTTTCTCTTCTTTACAACATTTTCCTTTTAAAATTTCATTCATTGAATTCTATATAATAAAGCAAGGTAACAAAAATAAAAATAAGCCAATTAATTTAATTTGTGTTTATAATATTATAAACTCGATCGATGGTCACCAAAAAAAAATTGTAAACTTTATTTATCTTTTGAAACATTTTAATATAATCGTTAACTTGATAAAATATAACATTTGCATTAACAACATATTATGAATGAATAAATCTGTCAGTTTTGAAAATCAAGGCATATTATTCTTTTTATTTTTTCTTTTTAAAACACATGGATTCACTACTATTCAACACTTTTTGTATGTATTTTAAAAATCCAAATTATTAGTAATTTAATATTTCATATTATTCTTTCCTAAATACATCTCTTGTGAGGGAAAAAAATTCATCAATTTTTTTTTTCTTTTTGTTCGATCTCAATTTATATATGCTTTTACATTTTCTCTAATTTATTATCTAAATTATTGATTTGATTTTTTTGTACATACTCATTATAATTTTTAACTTTTTCTACTAAATATCGGTAAGATTTACTTCATGGGGGGTCTCGTCGGTAATTTCCACATGATTGAAGTTGTTTTTTTTTCTACTGAGGTAAGCAATGATGACAGAACGTTATAGACTATAGTTGTTAATGTACTATAGTTAGGATAAAATTAACATCTAATTAATATATAATAAAAAAATTATTTATTAATGAGGACAGTAAAAAGTTCAGCTTATTTTAAAAGAACTTATCCAGTACCAAAATAAAAAATAAATTTAAATAAGAAAAGTGTAGCTAGTGAGTTTTATAACAATAACCCATCAAACAACTGAACATCACTCAGGTAAAGAACCATATACACAGATTGTGGTATTATATATTTTACTTATTGGGGTTTAAAATAAAATAATTTTATTATGTACATGTTCTTAAAAGTTAAATTGAAGGGCCACCATATGATCCAAATACTTGACAGAACTAAGAGTTAGTTGGATTTCGTAAACAACAAAAGTTATTTTAATTAAAAAACTTCCATGTAGAATATCATTAAAAAAAAAAAGCAAAGAAATTAACTATTCCCTTAAAAATGTAAATGAAGGGAAAAAATAATGAGAAAAGCTTAAATTGTTTGTTTTGTTGTCGGACGAAAAGAGTAGAATAAAAAATTACTATCCTATGATTCTTGCCATTATTAGGATAATATCTAATTGTAGTCCACAATTTTTTATTTAATAGCTCGATCGCAATACAGTAAAACTGGATGAGTAAACAATAAATTCATCACAATAAAATAGGTTTTTATAAGTCCCTATATTTTATAACGCTTACTTTTTTAGTCAAACACTTAGCTCAATACAGAATATTTCTTCTTACCTTGAGTTGAGTTTAGAAAGGGAATAATTTTAAACATATCAAAACTGAATTAATTTTAAATTTACTTTTTAAGTTCTTTATTTGAATAATCAAATTTAAATTTATTAACTTTTAAAAGAAAATTAAAGGACATAAACGTTGATGAATTTTTTTAGTTAATTTTAGTTGGTATTATTCTTTCACAAAATTTGACAAAATTGCTTAACTAATATAAAAAATAAAAATTAACGCTCAATTTTTTTTAATGTATTACAATGTCATCCTCAATTTCTACCTCTGCTTATTTATATAAAGTATATTAACATCGAATAAGAAAAGAAAACAACAAATACACAAATACAAAAGTAAACTAATTTTTACAAAAATAGATATCAATATATATACAAATGTTGCATAAATAAATATTTGAAATATAGATATACTAAAGAAGATACCAAACATCAACACATAGTTATCATAATAAATTTAGACTCTTGATTACAAAACACCAATGTATTAAATTCACTCTTAAGATGTACCTGTTATACAATTTATTCTCTTCTTTTCAAGGACAATAGCCAAGTAAAACATAATGTACTTTCTTCATTACTAACAAGATTAACTTTACCAGTTCTAGTATGATCCTTTTTCATATCATACTATCTGTCATGTGAAACTTCTTTCGATTCTCACCATCTAATTATTTTACTTTAGATACTAACAGAGTCAGAATATTCTCACATCATCTTCAATACACTTGGATTCACCCTAAATTAACATTTTTTTTTCTTAGAAACACTAATTTAACACTCCTCAAATTAGAACTTTACACATACACATATATTTCCACACATAATAAAAAATATAAAAGATATTATACAAGTAAAATTATTTAACAACATATAAATAATTTCTATAGATCATCATTTTCAATACACTTGGGTTCACCCTAAATTAGAATTTTTTTTTCTTAAAAAAACTAATTAAACACTTTTGAAATTAGAACTTCACACATTCACGTATATTTTCACACATGATAAAAATTATAAAAGATATTATACAAGTAAAATTATTTAGCAACATATAAATCATTTCTAGTATGGAAAAATATCACATAGGTATAATAAAGTACTAAAGAACCATTGTCGATCACAAACATATCGGTTTCTCTAAAAACTAATGTTTTGTCATCACTTAATATTTTTCTCATTCTTATCTACAATTTACAATATTTTCACTCATACAACATTCTATTTAGCAATAAAATATGCCACAGTTATTATGATAACCTCAAATTCGATTCTTTATTCTCTTAGCGTTAGCCTTAAGAATTAAGGCCTTCCAAACAACTCATCAATTCAACATGTTTTCAAATTTCACAGCAGTAAACCCTCAATCACCTTCACATTTCTAACCCAACTTAATTATTTTTTTAACAATATGTTAACTTTTCCATATTTAAGTAATTATATCAAGTAAAAAATAACAGTAATAAATAATAAACTAGTTCTAAAATATCTTATATTGACATGAATAGAAAAATAGTTTAGTCAACATAAAAAGATAATAATTTTGATAGTGCCTCCATCTTAGTCAAGCCACTATTGTCTCAACCAAAACCTAATTGAAAAAAATTGAATTTAAACAGGTAAAAAAAATGTAAATTTATGAAATTTAAAATTATCTAATTTTAAGTAATATAATTACATTGACTAAAATTTTAAAATATGCTTTTTCTAAAAGAAATTCATTAAAAAACATATATTGACATGAAACATTTCAAATATCTTTGAGAAACCAATTATTTTGTTAAAATTCAGGTCAAATACACTATATACAGAATTTTAGTTTTTTAAAAAGAAAAAGAAAAAGAACTAACCAAAGCATACGTTGATCATCATCCTATTTGCTACTGCATAGTGTCCAAGATGAATTAACTAATACTGGAGATCACGCATGAAAAATATAGAATTAAATTAAATAAGTAGCAAAGGATATGAGAATTTAACATGATATGTTATCTCACTAGATTGGGTAGAAATGAAATGACATCAACATGTGGAGTGGGTAGCGCGTGTGCCTGTGAAGGAGTAGAGAAGAGAGATAAAGATTGTGCGTGTGTGGGTGGGGTTTAGAGAGGAATATTGATGGTGATGTATTAACACAGGTTTTTTATAACATTTTGATTTTTCCTAACATTTTAAAATAGTATATGTGTCATTTTTTATTAATTTATTATTTATTTGTTATTATATTAATATATTTTAAATTTAAAAAAAAATTGTAAAAAAAATTGTATTAATATATTATTATTTACTTAATTAATAAAATGTTGTTGAGTCGTTGGTGTTGCTGCTTCTGCTCCTCTGGTGGCCTTTGAATTGAAACTTTGGGTATCGCCTCCTCTGCTTCTTTCTGTGGGTTCCCCTCACTAACCATGGTTTAGGAAAAATGAAACATTACAAGCTACAACCTACGCATTAACATCATTATTTTATTTGTTAAAATAATAATAATGCATACATCACATTCGATAAACGAGGGCGGAGGAATGGGCAAGTGGGAGATGATGCTGCGGCGGGTGGTTCCCACCGCTCTTGTCTTCTTCCTACTCAACTCTCCACCAATATACAGTAAATTTTGTAATTTAGAACAATGTAAAAAACAGTGTTCCTGGAATATGTTATCGCATTAGTACTCTAGGTATTATAATAATGTGAGCCTGAACTGCATTGGCTATCGCATACCTGCTTTTATTATACTTACAATTAAACAAGTTACTTTTTTTTTTAATATTTTCCTAAACACATTTATAGGTTAGAGTTTGATTCCATTAGTGAGAGAGGCATGATACGTGTTAGGATGAGAACTCAGGACATTCCTAATATTATTTGCTACTGTAAGACTTTTCTATTGGTAATTTAATAGGACAAACAGGTTAATTCATTAATTAAGGTTCTAATACTGTTTGCTTATGAACTAAAAAACACCAATTTCGCATCTATTTTGCTTATCCTTTACCAACAAATTATATCTATTTTTTTTGCTTATCCTTGCACACGTTCACTGGCTGCGGATTAGATTTATTAATGCCCTAAAATCTAAGGCATCCTCGCGCTTGAAAATGACCAATTAATTAAGGATTAGATTAAATTAAAAAAAAAAGGTTAGGGTTCTATAACGTGCGGAGAGTGCAGTGGTGGAAAAAGAATAAAAAAAGATGAAAAGCCGTTTAAAAATATTGTAGATTTTTTAATACAAGGTATGACTGCTTTTTCTCAACCCTTGATCCTGTAATTATGGAAGATTAATGTAGTTAACGAATAACAAAATATAAACGTAGTCCCTCGAAAAAGAATACATATTTTATATGAATCTCTTTCTATTTGGTCTTTCTTTAGTGAAATAAATAAATAATGGCAGTTCATTAGCTTTATTCCTAACTTGTTTAGAAGGACTTAAAGGTTATGATGATGATGATGATTTTTTGTGCTTTGGTTGTGAGGGTTTGGACAGGTGGGAGGTACCAGATCGCCTCTTCAACACGAGGAAGGTTTGTTGATTTTCCTATCCTTGGATTCACTTCAACTTTCCCAAATCCTAAGCCAAATTAAAGCCGGTGATTTTCTTTAAGCAAATAATAATTTTATAATTGTTGCTACATCTTATATTCTTATATTATTATTATTATTTTTTATAAGTATAGATACAATAATAATTCAAAATTTCCTTCTTAGTAAGTAAGATTTCATATTCTTTCAAAAATATTTTTCTATGTTATAAGGTTAATTTATTGATAAAAGTTGGAAGGAGTAAAAGAGATTACGAGTTCATTTTTTGTCATATGAGATTGAATCATACTTTGTCACATTTAGTAGTGATTATAGTAACTTTATAGTCTACATTATGTAATAGTACCACTTCCAAGCTAAAAGCTAAATGCTCAACAACCGCAATCGCAGGAAACATGTTTTGAAGTCATGTTTGTTTTAACTCAGCTTCTCTTCAAATGAAATGTCCAAAGGACACTCTAACATTTCTCTTTCTCTGTATCACAATTTAAAATCAATAACACCATCAACATAAATTGTTCTTGCAATTATTGCTTACAAGACTAGCTAAACAATATATTATTACTTATTGGTTTAAGTAAATTCTAAGCAATATCTTTGCTCATTTTCATCATCCATAATATTTGTACAAGTACCAATGCTCTAATTACACTACATTTATTCTTACTATAATATACGTAAATTTATGTATGTTATAAATATAACATCCGTCTCTACTAATTATGTCTAACTTACAACAGATTAAAAAGGGTTAAAATAATTTTTCAAATAATCATGTCTAACTTACAACTAAATTTAGTTGGTTCACCATAATATGTGTAGAACTTAGTTAAATGTAGGAATATAATATAAGTACAGTTGAATTGTTTAATTATGTTACACATTTAGAATCCTCTTTTATTTATCTTTGCTTGATTGTAGATTTGTATGTGCTCTTATTGACATTTTTTTTTTTAATTTTAAATTGCCAAACTCTCATTGTGGCATATGAGAAAGTTCAAAAAATAGACTAGACTATGTCAAATTGTGTAGATTCTTTAAGACTTAGACCATACAATCCATATAAAAGATTAGGAATAAAAAAAAAGGCATGAATCTCAAAAATGTTTACGTGACTCCTTGATGTATACTTATAACTAATAAATTATCACTGATAAACATGTTTAATTTATGTCTAATTCACAAATAGACCTAATTCATGTATAAACATATAGTTAACCGAAATGAAATATGGAAGCATTTTTTTATTTTCAGTTTTGTAAACCGAAACAAAAAGAATTGATTTAATTAATTAAATAAAGAAGGGTGCAGGAAAGTGACATAGTGAACACAACCAGGAAGGTTCTCCAGGCATCAATTAGCCACATTCCACCTCTGATTGTTACCAAAAGTCGAATCTGATTACCAAGTAATTTTCTGTGTTCATTTCGTTGAACGACAACTCGCAAGTGAAACACCAACCAATCAATTTGATGCGTTCAAATTCGAGACTTTCAAACATTAGATTTCTTTTTCTTATATTTTATGTGATTAATTAACAAGATGATTAAATTAAAGGACAGATAAATTACACACTTTCTTCTAAAGATCCTTCTGTGATGGAAGTGGTCACTGAAAAGAAACTGTTGACTTTTTAAAGAAACAACTTGCTTTAAATATCAGTGGAGCACTCACGATGTGATATACTATTTTACTTCTTTAAAGGCAATTTAATAAGCTTTTAAAGTCATATAAAACCATTATATGGTTGGATCTGACATATACTAATTAGTGTTATTTCTTAAGTGGCTGATTTAAGCAAATAAAGTATCATTTATTCACTGTGCCTCATTATCCTTTCTTAATGTAACCATAAGCTTTGGCCTAATATATAATGGAACATGCATGCATACATGGAAACTTCCAAGATGTACAAGTTATGTAAAATTAAACATTAAATTGTACGAGGATTCTTTATTTCCAATGTTTATTATCTATTCTACTATGTTTCAAAATATAACATGATTCTTTTTATAGTCCAAATTGATAAACAAATTAACGTGTCACTGAATATTTAACAGGAGATTTTGAAGGATTTCTTGAATTAGAGAATCTTGTGTAGATATATTTCTTATGAAAAGTTTTTGTATGACGATAATGAACAAGCTTATTTATTACGGTGGTTCGCGCATTTGACTGATATTTTTCGTAATTTAAACTTTTGTATTAATATCGTAGGATTTTACTTATGGATTTCTTCACACATCCAACTACTTATGTTTGTTTGCTTTTAATCTTAATTAATATATAAAACATAAGGGGACCTTCATTGGACAGAGGGGCATTGGTCCCTAAATTTATATATATATATTTTTTAATTTTAATATTATATATATATATATATATATATATATATATATATATGACATTTTAAAAAAAATTTATATATATTTATAAGATTTTGACATTCCTAAGTTGAAGATCAGATTTTATGTGAGTTGATGTTAAGGGTTTTGATAACCCTCATATAATTTATATTGATACACGCTTTCTTGTTGCTAGAGAAAAAAAAGAAAAACTCAACTCTTGTGAGAATGATACTCTATTTTATTTATAACTTGTATGTCTGATTACATGTACAAACATACACTTCCAACCAAGTCAATGATTTTTAATGGATAAATTTATATAAAAACTCACTCTTGGATTAAAATCTTGTATTATTCAAATCATATTGAAAACTACTGTTATTCTAAGTTTTTTTTTTATACCTCCTTGATGTTTGTAAACTTATATACGCCTTTTTTTAATGTAGAACAATACGGGTAATTTAATTATTCATTTTTCTTGTTTTCTTTTTGCAACATTTAATTATTAATATATAACTTAATGGTTAGATTGGCAACTTCAAATAATATTAAATGAAAGTCATTTAATAGTGGAACTTTTAAAGTATTTACTAAATATTAAATGAAAAATTATATAACTACAGACGTTTTGACTTGTCTAAAATGTATCAAAAGCTGAATTCGTAACATCAAATATATACTAAAACAATAACTTTATCAGTAATTACTCCTAAAATAATAACTTTACCAAGAATCATTCTTAAATTACCTTAAGTTTTCATCGTTATTAAGAATGGGATGAAAATACTCATAATTATAAGGTTTTTAAACAAAAATTACCAGTAACAAATATAATAATTAAAAATTGAATGGATAATATATCAATTACATTTGTTTGAAAAATCAGCCAAAGTTATATATATAACTTAAAAATAAAGTAAGAACAACAAAAAAATAAGAAAATATAATATTAAATATAAGTGAGTATCTAGTAGCACCGTAATAAATGTTAATTGGTCAGAAAATTTAATCACATGAATTACTCTTTCTTAATTTAAATGTACTCTTATGTTTGTTGTGGTTGTGGGGGCGAATAGTTACATTCATAAACCTCATCCATAATGGGAAAAAAAAATCCAAATTCAATCCCAAAGACAATAAATAATTCACTTAAAGCATATATTTTTTAAGTGTATAGGATTTAATTGTTATGTATATGAAATTATCAAGAGCGAGAGTAAGAAAAAGATTATGTGGCCCTAATTTTATTTTGTTGATCAATTAATGTATAAGATATCTAAGGACAGTATTTGAAGGTAGCCCGACCAAAGGTACGAGGTTGTTGTCATTAGAATGGAAAAGCCCTAGCCACAAGTGTTACGTTAATCCGATCTGGTCAAGGGTTCTGGATTTGTGGATAGAAACGTAGAGAGAGAAGCACACGCCCTAGTCATAGGCATTCTGTGGTTGGGGTTAACCAAACAAGACTTAGAAAATGAAAAGAAAAAAAAAAAAAAGAGAGTGAAAAAGTAATATAAAAAGGGCTTTGTCTTCAAACAGCACTTTAGCAAGCTGAGATCAGAATTGTTGGTTCTTATCTCTCCATCAATGTATCTGTCAACGTTCATAACAGCCTGCCCAGTGTATACCAACTCACTCTACACCAATTCAATTCAAACTTTTCTGAGTTCCACTTTATTTTTTACTTGTGGTGTAAGTTTAATCCTATGTTTATACTGATCTCATTTTATTTTTTTTAATTTGCAAAACCCTTACTTTTATTATTTTTTCTATGGATAAATAGTCTAAAAAATTCCTAAAATATTCATAAAATAAAATTAAAATATTGCTAAAAGAATAGTTAAGACATTAAATACTCTTGTTATTTATTAAACTTATAAAATTCTCATAAATTTGTTTTGAAAATAGTGTCTAAATATAATTTATAAATTAATTATAATTTATTTAAACATTAATAATTTTCAATTTATAAATTAGTATTTAGTTACTGTAATAATTGCAATTTTCAAAATTAATTTATATTTAAAGATTTTCTTATAACGAAATACAATAAATTTATAAAAAAAAATAGGATTATATGGGTAGCTATGTCACAATACATAAATATAACAAACATTTTTTTACTGTGAAAGCATAAACGTCTTCTGTACCTTTATATTTTATCTTAACTCTTCTGCTGATAAAAAAATAGTAGTGTATATAACTAAATTATTTAATATTATACACACTGATGAAGAAAACAAATTTATAAATATAATGGAGTAGATCATAAATTTTTTCCTCATGATATAATATTGTCAATACGTTAAAAAATATAAGATTGAATCATTATGCTAAAAAGATAAAATTAAATAAATATAATAATAAATATGAAATTTTGATTCAAATCGAACTTCAAATATTGATTTGAATTTTTTTAATATTCAAATCAAACCAAACCAAACTGCATACATCTTTATATTTGGTTTAATATATTTTTAGATGAAAATAGAATGAACTTATATTATAGTCATTATGTTAAAAAAATAAATTAAATACATATATTAATTATATAATAAATATAAAAACGGAAATAGAACCAAACTATATATACTACAAACACCTCTAGTAAAAGTCTAAAGAAATTTTTTAATAAATAATCATTACTTTTAATAAATAACACATTTTTAAATTTTATATATATATATATCCCTTAACTTTCAGAAAAAATTGGAATTAGTCCTTCTTCAAAACTTTGGCCTAATTTAGTACCCCAACTTTAGAAATGTATGAATTTAGTCCTTTTATCCAAATTTTGTTAATTTTATTTGATGTTTCAAATGTGTTTCTCAGTTTAACATTGAAGTAAAAATGTGTGTCAAACAGTGTAAATAACCCAAATGCTATGAAACGTGTTTGAAACATCAAATAAACCTAACATTTTTAAAGTTGGGAGACTAAATTAGGCCAAAGTTTTGAAGAGGGACTAATTCTAATTTTCACTGAAAATTAAGGGACCAAAAACATATTTAACCCTATATATATATATATATATATATATGGGGTTTGCTAACTTGCGTACGCCTGTTTTTCAGTTAGTACATTTTAGCAATGTGTACCGGGTTTTAGTAGACAAAAATACCCTAATACATCATAGATTTTAAGTTTTAAAGTTAAGGGTATTTTAATAATTTTCATTCTCAAAACTAATAAAAAAAAAGAAACCCCAAAACCCTTGTTCACCTCCCTCATTCCTCTCAACCCTTTCTCTTTCATCTTTTTCACTCTAACATTTTCTCTGTCATTTCTATGCTAGTCCCAACTGAAAAAACACTCATGTTAAACAATTTCATCATCTTCAATTTCAGGAAAATGTTCATTCAAGATCTCTTCAATTTCATCATCTTCACTAACCTCTCTAATTTCATCATCTACGGATGTTGAATCATCTCTAAAAAAATTTCAGGCCAATTACCAATTTCTTCAAATGTTATTATGCGTGTGAAAATTAGATAAAATTAGATAAGACAAAATTTATAAAATGAAAATCATTATAAAATCATTTTTTTGTAAGAAATTATTTAACCGTGAGTGTTTCTATTTTTTTCCAGGCCAATTACGAATTCCTTCGGATGTCATTATACTTGTGAAAATTAGATAAAATTAGATAAGCCAAAAATTATGAAATGAAAACACATTATAAAATCATTTTTTTTGTAAGAAATTGTTTAACAGCGAGTGTTTCTGATTTTTTTCAGTTGGGACTAACATAGGAATGACAGAGAAAATGTTAGAGTGAAAGAGATGAAAGAGAAAGGGTTGAGAGGAATGAGGGAGGTGAGAAGGGTTTTGGAGTTTTTTTTTAGTTTTGAGAATGAAAATTATTAAAATACACTTTAAAACTTAAAATCTATGATGTATTATGATATTTTTGTCTACTAAAACCTAATACACATTGCTAAAATATACCAACTAAAAAACACACGTACACAAGTTAGCAAACCCATATATATATATATATATATATATATATATATATATATATATATATATATATAAGAAATTGTTTTGAAATATGAGTATGCAAATTTTTTATCCTGTTTTTATCCCACTTAAAATTATTAAAACATTATTAATGTTTGTGATAATTTATTTTATTATAACTTATTTTATTTAATAATTCTTTTTAAATTCAATTTTTAATGTTATCATTTTTTACTTTCAATTTTTGTTTTTTATTAAAGATAAATGTTATATGTGCAAATATACACTACTCAGTAGAAATGAAAATAATTAAAATCCTATCCTTAATGTTTGTCTTCATCTAATTATGTATATGGAAATGATTTATAGGTTTTTATTATCACTTTTCAATTTTATTTTATTATTTTGAATATTCTTTATTTAGTACTTTTTATAACTATAATAATGATAATGTTGTTAAATGATTGACCAAAAGTTTTATTTATTTAAAATAATTTCAAAACTCTATGATGAAATTGAAAAAGAAAATAATGATAGATAAAACCTATTGAAACCAAGACAAACTGTGCACTGTGGGTCCCGTTATATTTTTTTTCATACTTGTAATAGACATTTAACTTCTTGAACCATTCCAAATAAATGTCAATCACATCCAAAGTTCCAAATATACTAATATAAAAAAAAGTTCGGAACAATAAGAAATTCGATTTAAAATACTTCCACTATTTTCAACTCCATGTTCGATTAGACAAATCTTATTTCTATTTTTTAACTATAAAATACTCATTTTCACTCTATTTCTCTTTACATATTTGTTTCCTTCTTTTCTATTTCTCCATTATGACAGAAAAGAAAGGATGATAGACAATTCAAATAGTTCAAAAGCATGTACTAAAATTACTGTTAAAAGTAATTTCATTTATAATGGGTTTGAATTAGATTCAGTTTGAAAAATATTGAAATTTTAATATAGATTAATTTTAAATTTGATTTATTAAAAATTTGGATCATTCTAATAAATTGGATTGGTTTATTAATTCATCTAATTTTTCTAATAAGTATTTTTTTGTTAAATTAATTATTTTACAAAATATTAAAAAAAAATCTCATTGTGAAATTATTTTTGTATAGAGTAATTAGACAACATAAAAAGTTCACAAATCTTTATTGAATAACTCGATTTTTATGAAGAAATAAATTTGAATTGTTATGAATTCATAAAAAAATTTCTTGAGAAGATTTTTGATATCTTTGTGTGAATGAAATCTTTTGTTTCATTCATTATAAATCTAATTTAAGACTCTTCTTCTTTATTTAGATTAAAAAAATTAGTATTTTTTTAATTGAAAAAAAATTATAATGAAGTGAGTTAGTAAAACAACTTATTTAACCTACCAATTCATGATAAGTTGAACCGAGTTCGAAAATTTTCAACTTGATAATAACTAAACTGAGTTGAATTCGTTGACTAAATAACCAAATGATAGGATAAGTCAAATTAAACTAAATAATTTGTTTTAACGAAACTAATATAACCTCTAAACTTTAAGATTAAAATTTTATTTTTATATGTAGAATTAAGTTAAAATACAATATAATTAATATAAATTTTATTGAAATCAAATATGAGTAATTCTCGAGATATTATCATAATTATAAGTAAAAATACAAAAAGTTTAATGTCTGGGTAGGTTTTTATTTTTGTCTAGAATCTCAAATAGGTTTTCTTTTTTTTTCGGCATCTCAATTAGGTCATTATTTTTGCAAAACTGAAAAAATTAGAGGCTTGTCGTCAAATTGGACAAAGTTTAGGAGGCCTTGACGTGGAATGCTGACAGTATACTTTTAATTGACGTGGTAATAAAATCCTAATTGTGAAGTAAAAACTTGGTAGTCGACTACTCGACCTGGTGGTCGGTCACTCGGTTTGGTGGTCGACAACTCGGTAGTCGACCACTTGGCCTGGTAGTTGGCCACTCGACCTGGTAATCGGCCATTTGGTCTGATGGTCAGCCTAGTGGTCATCGACCTTAATAATGAGAACATGTATATACCAATTCTCATAGCATTCTAGGGGTCCTAAACTATTAAACAAGTTATATGTTACTGCTATAATAAGTCATAACTCTTCATTGAATTGGTTTCTCAATAAAGACTTACCAAAACATTAAACCAATAAAAAAAAGACATATTTAATATTTTAGACAAAAATAAAAACTTACCAAGACATTAAATCAATAAAAAATAATAGATTTTGTTATAAACCTTAAAGTTTTTTCTCAGAAAAACAGTCTGAGTTTCTCTGCAAGCAGAGGCAGAAAGGTTAGTGAGAGACACCATGGAGAGGCTGAAATTCCGGAATTCAAAGTTGGTCGTCATACATACCTGACCACCGCAGAGCCATTTTCTTGGGAATCAACTAACTTACCTCGTATTCTCTGGTGGCGCGTTTGTTTCAAACTCCGATTCTGTGTGAGCTTTTGTTCCTTTCCATCTGAAATGGCATGACCAGAGCTTTATAGTTTTAGTACACCACAAACTGAACTTCTACCTTTTTCATCTTATCGATTTTGACTAAGTTAATCCACCTCTTCAAATATTACACGTCCATATACATTTTCCATTAATAAAAACAAAGTTTACTGTAGATATAATTATCTACGATGACATTTCAAAATACATAAATAAACACATAAAAAGATTATTAAAAAAATAAAATATTTAAATAATACAACACACTGGAATATAAACAAATAATAAATAATGAAAAAAAAATAGTAGTGTAACATAATAAAAATATCAATAAAAATATTATTATTTAATATATTAATTTTTGGATGAAAACAACAATTTTTCATATAACTTTTTAGATAAAATTTATAATTGTTTTTGTACGATTTTTAATATAGTTTTTTTGAAAAAAATTATAAATTTTCTCATATAATTTTTTTTAACAAGATCTTTTAATAATACATACTTATTCAAGTATCCTGTGCATCTGAAAAAACAATTGAGTTGTAAATCAACTCAGTTTGACTTTTAAGAAAGTTTGTTAATGTAATGTTTCACAAGCATGATTGTTTTGTATATCGAATTAAAAGAAAAAAAAAACATATAATCAATTTATTTATAGAAAGGATTACATTAATTATGTAAAAAAATAGTCTAAAACACATAACATATATTTATTTAAATTCTCTAAATGAATAATTTAATAATAAAATTTTTGTATAAGAGTGGATTTTGATTCGATAATGCATAGGATATAATATAAGTATAATATATTAATTTTAATATTATATGTATAGTTCAATTATCACTACTGGAAAAACGTTATTTAACGTCGGTTATTTTGGATTTTTAACGACACATATGGAACCGACGTCTATTCGGGTGACGTTAATTACACATCGGTCAGGATATGACCGACGTCTATGTAGACATTGGTCTATATAGGTCAGACGTCTATATAGATGTCGGACTCTATAGGTTAGACGTCTAAAATGTCGCCGTATTTGATAAGATCTTTCTCCACTTGAGGCCTCTCGAGTTGTTCCTAGCTTATGGTGATTCAAGTTTACAACTTTATATTTTAGTTGAAGAGAATGGATTGTACGTTTTTTTTTTCGTATTGGATGGTTTTAATAATGTAGTGGAGGGAATTAGAGAAGTGCAAAACGCAAGAAATCGCCGTCCAAGAACGCTGCCGAAGGACACGAGCAAAACTGGACAAAACTCAACAAAAACGCATTTTAATCGGTTGAAATGAAAGATAATTAATCAAAGAGTAATGTAATCGGAGTAAAATTAATTTTAAACGGTGCAAAAGTGAGAAAACGAACTTGAAAAACATAGCCGTGGAGAGAAAATGCGAGAACGATGATGAACAATGAGTGCGCGTAACTGCTGCCTCACGTTCGCAGTGCTTTAATGCAGACATTTAGAAGTCGGTTCCCCCATAACAAACGTCTACAGATGTCGGTTCCCCCCACAACAGACGTCTACAGACGTCGGTTCCCAACTGACGTCTATATGTTTGGCAGGTAGGTGAATAACCATTAATTTCCGCCATATAGACGTCGGGGCCCCTCCTAACTGACGTCTATATGACTGAAAGAAATGATTTTTCACCCACTTGTCAGACATATAGACGTCAGTTAGGAGGGGCCCCGACGTCTAAAATGTTATAGACGTCGGGGCACCGTCTAACTGACGTCTATATGACCAACTTATTTACGAAAATGCCACCGGTCATCAATATACGTCGTGTTTACCCTTAACCGACATCTAAGGGATGACGTTAAATAGCGTTTTTGCACTAATGTATAAAATATATTAACTACGATTAACAAATATTTCTAATATAATTTTGAGACAGTAATATCAATATAACTATTTTTAAAATGATATTTAACTATTAAGTAAACAAATATATTAATATATAATTATTTAAAAGAATTTACATTTTCAAAGAATATATATAATATTAGACTAAATTTGAGATAACTTGAAATAAAAAAATCTGATGTCCAAGTCTTTGATGAATTCGATTATGATTATTGCTTCAATTCAGTAACCAAATTTCTACTTATGAGATTCAGCATAATTGGTTGCATATGTCATTTTTTAAAATAACTCAATGTATTGGGTAATATGTAGCTCACGATCGATAATCATTATGCAATGTATATATATCATAATTGGTTGCTTATTCTTCTCAATATAATTTAGTATTTTACTCAATCCTTAACATAATTAGTTGCTCATATATATATATATACATATGAATGTTTTATGGATGGTAAGTGTGGATTAAGTATGATGTATAAAGAATTCCATGAGAGAATACTTATGGTTGTTATGTATTGAAGTAGAGACATGACGATTCTAACACTTTCGGTCATTTTTTAATCTCAAGAAGAGATTAACGGTTATGTCTTAGAGAGTAAGAGGATGTCCTAATCTATGGTCATTGGTTTTGGCCATAGATGTTTGACGAATTAACCATTTTTTGTGGTAGTTTGATGAAGTGGTATTATGATATGGACAAGTTGTTTCACCAAACAGAAAGTAGGTGTTCCATGAGTCCGACATCAATACATGTATCCAAATAGTTGAAGTTTAAGGTTGATATGATTATTTCTGTATTGCTTGATTTATATTATGAATGTGATATTATTGTTTTAAAATGTATTTACGTTCTTTTGGTACTTTAACTTACTCTTTTGTTTTTGTTTGTTTGTGTGTGTGTTTGTTTTTTCTTTGAGTTTAAGGGGTGTCTTTGGTGAACAAAAGCTAACTGGTTGCAAAACTCTAGCTTAGAGTAGGACGCTTGGTCGTTCTTTCTTAGTTTTGTAAAGTTTATATTAGATTTTTGGTTCGATATATCTTATTATAATTTATGTTATTTTAAATAATTTCAACGTTTATATATTTTTTCTTGAACCAACTAGCATGTTTATTAAAATGATAATATATCTTATAATATTTGAACAATATGAAAATTAAAATATTAGAATATTTAAATATTTCTATTAATTAAATGATTAAATAGTTATAACTTATTGTACTTAAATATAGTCACCAAATGTTTTTGTCACAATAGATCAGAGATGAAAATTTTCTAAGAAAATTATATTATTTAATAAATTTTTTTATTAGATTTAATTAAAATTATTTGTATAAATTAAAAGATTATAAAAACATAAAATATATAACTGTAAAGGTATGAAATATAAAATCATAAAATTATAAAAATTATACAATTATAAAATCATAAAATTAAAAAATTAACAAATTATAAATCTAAGATTATAAAATTATAATGTTTCAATTTTATGAAATTATAAAATTACAAAATTATAAAATATAAAATTCTAAAACTATAAAATTAAAAAATTATGAATTATAATTTTAAATTTGATAATTTTATAATAATATACCAATATAATTTTATATTTATATATTTTATAATTTTATATTTTAGAATTTTATAATTTCATATTTTATATTTTCATAATTTTACGATTTCAGAACTTTTTAATTTTATAGTTTTATAATTATCTAATTTACAACTTTATTATTTGGTATTTTTTATTTTATAATTTCTTAATTTCATAATTTTATAATCTTAGAATTTTATAATTTTGTAACACTCGGTTATTTTAATATTAAATGATTTATTTATAAATAATTTTGTTATAAACGAGTTTCATTATTTTAAAATGTATCATCTTTCTAGAAAATACTTTTCTAGAGTTCTATATCCTCTCTCTAGGAGTTGTGACTCTTGAGTCATCTCTTTGACGATAAAAATGTGTCTAATCAATCAAGGCAACGGGGTCTACATTTCTAGTCGATCAATTTTGGTCATAGAGCAAGTAAGTTTCGACTCATTTTTCTTCTTTCGTTCGTAATATGTTTTTAGAATAATTAAGTGTAGTTGCATGTGTAATCTTGCTTCATCTACTCATTCTTTAGTAATCTAAAGTCCCAAGGAGTCTGTCCGCTTCCAATTTGGTGTTTCGTAGGTTCGTGTAGAAATTCCTTACGTTTCAAGCAATCGGTGAGGCGTCATTAGAGTTAGGCTGTTCATTGTGATGTAAGGGAAGCTAGACCTATTCTTAGAATTCTGTTTGTATTTTTAAAAGTTAACTTTTCTGTGTATGATAACATGAATTAAGTGAAGTTGTATGTTTGCATTAATATATTTGGTGTATGGATAATGATCAAGTATTATATGACCTCTTTGAATGTTTGGCGGTGTGTAATGGTATTGTTTCTGATGTTATAATTGTGTATGGTGAAGTGGTATGATGGTTTAAAACTGAATTCAAGTGATTAGAGTGAGAGTTAGTTTAGTTCTTGAGTTTTAAGTCTAAAAAAGGGGGTTTGGATGTTGAGGTAAGAAAGGAACTGTTTAGGTGCTGTCATGAGATAATTTAAGTCTTGTTAGAGGTGTTATTTGAGTAAAATTTGTTATGAAACAAGATGATAGTTCATTTGTGAGTTTTGGTAGTGTTTTTGGTGTTTTGGGTTGTGTAAAATTGCAAAATTTGAGGTTTGGAGTAGTGAGATTTTGAATTAGAGAGTTTGAGCTAAAGTGGACAATTTGAGATATGTAATGGAGTTATTTAGGACTTGTGTAAGCCTTTATTTTTCTCTTTTGATGTAGAAAGTGGTAGAAGTGAGTTTAATAGTCTAGAATGGCTAGTTTTAGGTTTGGAGTGGTCAATTTGAGTTAGAGATGTGTTTTCTTAGGTGTCTAAGGGGTTGTAGGAACCATTTAAACTTGTGTATATGGTAACCAAGGTCAAATTAGGTGAGTTTTAGAATTTGGTGTCACACCCGAGCGCCCATTGGCGTCACTCCACCAATTTTGGGTTTTCAGGTGTTAGAATCTCAAATTTGGGGTTCCAGATATCAATTTTGAACTTTCTTTAGGTCATTCTACGGGTTTTAGACCCTTTCAGAGCTCTTGGTGAGTGTTTCCAATCCATTTTCCTTGCCTAATGTGGGTATCAAGATGCTATGAAGAAAATTTGTGTTATTGTGTGATTTCTGATGACTTGTAAGGGTGTTTCTAGTTCTTTAATGTATGATCAATAGTTTCATTTTTGGTATACTATGTAAAAGTGAAAAGAAATGTGTAAAAATTATCAAATGGATTCAATGTAAAAGTGAAGTGATATCAATGGTTTCAAAGTTGTGGAAATGAGTTCCAAGGAGGAACTTCTTAGTGATGGTTTTAAGTATTGATAGTATGAATGGTCAGAGTTAAGCTGGGGTTTATCCTGACATTCTAATTATCATTCATGCTCAATTAGAGAGTGATGAGTCATGCCATGAGAATAGTAGAAGGTTCGAGCCTGAGGAGCCTTTCTCTAGTTGGCAAAAAGGTGTTTGTGGGACTAATATGGTGTGGTAGCTTGGGGTAGTTTAGTTGTTCCACCACACTGGTGTAGGAACCTCTATAACTTGACATTTCATACAATATCTGGATAGGCAGTCTAGGTCCTTGCATGTTAAGATGTTTGGGTTGATGTATGTTATATAAATTATTTATGTATACTATGTTGAAAAGGTGTTATGACTTGTCTTGTATTTAACTTACCATTGTTGTTGTATTGTCTGTCTATGTGTTGTTTTCTATTTTGCGATGATCACCTTAATATATGAGCTTAGGAAGACACCTTTTTAATTGTTCTAGCGAGAGGTAAGGACAAAACATATGAGTTGTTAGATGGTTCCAAACATACATCTAGTATTAAAAGGACAAATTAGAATCACTTTTTTCATGTCCTCTTCAATACAAGTGAATCTCCTCATCAATTTCTTTCCTCAACTATTTGAAGATCAATAAAAGTATTATTAGATAAATATATAATTGTAAACAAATAATATTTCTCCTCTTCTTAAAATATGTATTAGAAAGATGTAGAATGTAAAATATATGATATAAAAATCTAGTATGTAAAAATATGATGCAAATATCATAACGAATGCAAATATGTATAAATGTATATTTATGGTTATATTAATGTATTATTAAATTTTAAGTATAATAGATTATTTTTAAGAAAATAAAAAATTAGATTATTTTATATTTGAAAAGGTGACAAAAGTAAAGATAAAAAATAATGAAAAAAGATAATAAATCGATGATCAAAATTACAAAAAAGTATTAAAAAATATATATTTGAAATAAATTTTGACACATTAAAGTTTTAGTATTAAGAAGAGTGAGTCTTGTTATACCAAACTTCAACAAAAAGGAAAATTAACAATTTACATATTTTTATTAGAAAATTTATATGGATAAAGCCTCTCTAAGAAATTTATATATATTCTTTGTACTAATGCTTTGAGAAGATTTTATTTTAGCTGCATATTAGCGAAGACGAAAATAAGATGATTCTCGCATTCATATTTATTGATTTGAAGGAGATGTCAAGGATAAATTTGCGAGATGTTGGAAGTCCACATTGACTAGAGATAAGGCCAATTCAGTGTATATAAGTGGATGCAAACCCTACCTTACAAGCCGGTTTTGTGGGGTTGAGTTAGGCTTAAAGTTCACTTCTAATATGGTATCAGAGCCATGATTAGAGCCTATCCTAGCGATATTTGTTGTTATTGGGCATGTTGTTCAACCTGCGACCACCCATTAAATGTCTAATCACACGCTCGAGATGTATATACCTCGACGTGAGGAGTATGTGTCTTGTTGATTAGAGGGAATTATGGTTATTTTATGTGTTTTGACCATCTTTTCTATGCATGCTTTGTGTGGTGTGTGATTTTCGTTTGGTCTTTTTTTGTGCAACCATTAGGTGAGTTTTGTGAGGTTGGCAATGTGAGGGAGGTAAAGTTATTCGTTATATATATATATATATATATATATATATATATATATATATATATTTATTTATTTATATTTATATTGAGTTGTTGATAACAATAACCAATAAACATGAAACTTAACGGAAATCAATCATTCGCACTAGTAGATAATAAAAATCTAGAGAGAAAAAGTAATTATAAATATTATTATAATAAATTGTTTGAGGTATTAGATTTTATATTACTAACTAGATTGTTACTAATTATTAATTTATAAGATATTTAAATTATAATCTTAGTATACAAAATAGAAATAACAATATACCAATGGTATTGATGACATCTCCATGAGAAAAACCTACATCTAGTCAATCTTCTAAACAACATTTTCTTCATCTACCAAATTCAAATCTATCCATACTCTAATCAACTTGTTGTATAATCTACTTTAATTTAATATTGAATTTAAAATATTATATTGTAAAAAAAAGAGAAACATTTAATCATCTGTAGTAATCTTAAGTAATTAGAAGAAGGTTGTGTGAGTTGAAACTTAGTTTGACTTTGTACAAAATGAAAAGTATTTTAAATTGAATATTGAAAAATAAAAGAAAAAAGAAAAGAAAAGAAAGAAAGTGGCAGGCTTTGAAGAAAGCTGTGTGCGGAATTTTAGGCTTTGCAGGGAGTAATGGACTGAGTCAGAGCGAGTCGTCAAAGATAGTAACAAAAAGAGGTTTGATCGAAGAGAGAGTCTGAGCTGAGCTAAGGGCTCTCACTCTTAGACTGCCATTTTTGTCAGAGTTAGGACTCTCAGACCATACTTTCTCTTCTTTCAATATAAATATAAATATAAATATTCTAATATGTAACTACAGCACAGTTTTTCTGTTTTTTTAAATAATATTTTCTTTAAACAAGTTTTCTTCATGTGGACTCATCCAACATTATTTTTAAACCAACGTGTTTGGTGTAATCGTTTAAGATTTGGTTATGGAGATTCCAATTTTAAATTGATTTTTTATATTTAGTAATAGGAATTCTTTTAAGAATTCAATTTCTTGGAGACCAAATTTAAAGAGGATTTTTTTTCTTCTAAAATAAAAATATTTAATTTTAATTAAGAACTAAATTTTAATTTTAATTACTTTAAGAAAAGGAATAAAATAAAATTAATTTAATAGTGAATAAGTTTTGGTTTTGCAATGTAGTTTATAATTCAATTTATTGTTATTGTTCTTTTTAAATAAAAATATTATAATAGAAAATGCAATCTTAATTTTAGAATTTTGAATTAAAAATAAATATAATGATTTAAATAAAATAACAATTATTTTGGTTACTGTAAAAAATGTTTATTGATTTAAATTTTTTTTATTGTGATGATAATGTTAAAAACAAAATTTAAACGTGTTTAATAACACATTGGAGAGTTAAACATAATTAATAATAATTGTTGGTTTCAAATTAAAATTTTAAAATGTGAAATTAAAATCATTAAACTGATTTTGTAATAGAAAATATTTACAAATGTAATTTTTTTCCATGATATGAATTTAATAATTTTATTTAATATTTGAACTTGTTAAATTTAAAATTTACTTTTAACATTCTATAAAATTTATCTTAATGAATTTTATTATTTATTAGATTTATTGTGAGATACGATTTTACTAGTATAAAATTACTAAAATAAGTACTACAATTATGATAACTCATAAAAAAAATTGAGATTTCTAAAGTTGAAGAATTATACATGGAAAACTTAAACCTAATTATGTCAATATTTCGCTTGCATTTGATCAATTGGAAGGACTTTCTTCTAAGTTTACACCATTCAGGTGATCATTACAAAAGAGAAAATCAACACACAAACAAACAAAAATAGAAAGGGTAAGCTAATATTGTAAATGAATTAAATCACATAATTATAATTTAACAAACCAACACATCCCACTTAAAAAAAATTCAAACAAGAACCTAAGTATATATACATAATCTAGACTTGACAAATATGGATATAGGTATAGATGTCGAGCCACGACGTACGGGTCATGCACTTGATGGTAAAACAGTTGGTCCACCCCGAGCTACCACACAAGGTTAGTCCGTTAACCACCTATGAATAAAGAACACCAGACCATAGACTAGAACCTCCTGCTACTCCTCACCACATAATCTCTTTATCTATATGAGATGGAACAATTATTATAAAATCAAGATAACCCCCTAAGACTAAGCTCCTTACATCCACCTACACTATAGGGTATCACCATGCAATTTTCTCTACGAGAGTAATGGAATTACGTCCATCAACCATCGACATGATCAAAACCAAATCCTCACAGCCATCACATTCATCAATCATACACATACCTATAAACATGTTCACAAATCATAAATATCCATGTATTCAATCAATTGTATATAACAATTTTATAAACAAACTTACCCAAATAAAGAATCCAAAGCAAGAAAAACATATAAGAACTTAGAAACAAAGTGCCCAACAAATTTTAAATTTTTTAAGTTTTTTTAAAGTGATAATCGATTATCTCACTTAATAATCAATTACTCCCGAGAGAATTCATGCAAAGATGATTTTCGAACTGCAATAATCGATTATCATATATGATAATCGATTATTCCCGAGAGCTTTGAAGAAATAATGACCTTCTAACTGGAATAATAGATTATCAAGTGAGATAATAAATTATTTTAGTCAGTTTTTGACAACAATCTGATTTGTTTGGTTTTGATGCACCTTAAACATATCAAATGACCATTTTGAGATCTTTAACATTATGATTGATACAAAAACATGTTTATAGATGAAAATAGAGTACCACATTGTTCATTTGGTTAGAAACTAAATGCAGTAAACCAATCCAACAACTCAAAAGCACCTAAAATCAATTTTACACATTCTAAAGCAGAATTTTGCAAATTAAGGGTCTGAACAAGCCACAATGGACCTAATAACAGACCCAAACCCTTATTTTCATCACAAACCCAATATTTTAGATTTTCACTAGTTAAAACTTCCAAAATGAACCAAAAACATGACAAAACTCAGCATATCAACCAATTGCCAATTCCACATCAGATTTTACTTACCTCAACATTTCAACAAGTTTAATATAATCATAAAACAATCTTTAAACCTTAGTTTTTACTATTCAACCATTATTTTGAAATTTTACTTATCAAAACCTTTATTTTCACCCAAAAATAACTCTAAATTCTATCTATTTGCTACTTCCCAAATTAAAATTAGATTTTTGGTTATTTGAAGTTCTAGACAAGTTTAAAATGATCTAAACAACTCACTAACCTTAATTTTCATTCCAAAATCATTCTTTTAAAAATTCACTCACCAAAACCCCAATTTAGACCAAAACCAACCCAACAACACTTCCTTTTTACTACTTTCAACTCCATAACAGATTTATACTTCCTAAAACTCCAAAACAACAATCACATGTCTAAGCAAGCATCATTTCACAAGCATACACCATAATATTCATGAATAGGCAAACAATCACTCAAGAAGATACAAACTTCATACAAATCGTAACGGATTCCATCAAGTATATATTAGCTTCCTTTACCAGATTCACACTCTATCAAACATGATTACATACTTCTTAATATGAAATTAAAATAAATATTAGCTTCCCTTACCTGTTTGAAGACCAACAACTCTATAAAACCCTTAGACAGCTCCCTCAAATCGAATGATACTAATTGTGCCTACAAACAACGGAATCATAATCAGGATATGCCGTTAGGACCACTAATCAACAAGGAACTAATAAGAGAGCTTGAATGACACATGCGAGAGATACTCTTTGCATATGTCTTAAACTAAAAACTAAAGAAATTAAAAACTAATATGTAGGAAATTAAAAACTCGTTGTCGTAATCTTCTAGACACCTCCTGATCGTCAAACTAATATCTCAAGAGTTAGAAATCTTAGAAAGAAGAGATAGAGAACTTAGAGAATAAGTTTTAGATAGATGGTGTAGGAGACATGTTTATGAAATTCTATTTATATTATTGAATTATTTTAAAATCCGGTCTTATTATTTGTAAATACCCATAAATTCTAATACTCCATTTTCTAAGTTCTTACATCTATTATTTCATTTTTCAATCTCATTTTAAAAGTCAATTTGTAAAATTAAATTTAACTTAAAATTTATTTCTTAACTCAATTCAAGTTATATATTTTCTTTTACCTTTCATTCAATTTACTTACAAACTCTTATATTAATAACAAATTTCATTTCTAATTATAATACAAAATCAATAACACAAAACCAAAATTATTTTTCCTTTAAACTTTGTTTGATTTTGTTCTTTCTTAAGTCTATTAAAATATAAAGCCTTTTTAACTAATTATTTAAACTACTTTCTTATATAATAATTTTAATTCTTAATATAAATTTAAAATTATACTTTATATTTTAACTTATTTTATATCTTTTATCACATCTTTTAAAATACTTTAAAATATTTATCATCAATAACAATAATAATAATAACTTTGTAAAATTTTAAATTTATTTTTAATTATTTATTCATCATTTAAATAAACCATAATAATAAGAATAAAAAAATTATTTCAAATTTAATTACAATTTTAATATTACAAAATTAAAATTGATTCACTTTAATTATTTTTATCTATTTTTCTTTTCAAGATCATTAAAATTTAATGTTAATATTTTTAGTTAATTATTTTAATTTATTTTCTCCTTAAAAAACAAAATTTCTCCTGAAATTAGATATTCTGAAAACTGAATTTCAAGTATATTTCAAACATAAAGATAAAAATAATGTATTTCTTTAAAATAAATATGAACAATATAAATCTATATTAATAATGTAGTATCGAAATCATCTCACTCAAAAACTAAAACTTGTAAAGTCATATCATATCAAATCAATCAAGATCATCTCAATTAAAATAAGATAATAATATTTCAAGATAAGATATTTACTATAATATATAAACCTTCCTGAAATAGGAATGCATTCATAAAATAGAGACAATAAGAAAATGTAAACAAATGTGAGTTATTCTCAAGTGAAAGATTCTCTTTAGTTTTACATATACATATTAATCACCTAGATCATATTAACTAATCTCAATGTTAGAGTGCTTGTATCTCACCCTTTCTAGTCAATTAAAGGACTACACAAAAGCATCTCAGACATTGGAGTAGAAGTATACAAGAGTTTGCAGGGGTAATTTTCTTAATAAATGTTTTCATTTTTGTTTTTCTACATGACCTTTTTGTGCAACCATTACATTAATTAAGTTTAGTAGAATTAATCCTATTCTTCTTCAATCTCAATTATTCATGCTAAATTTCGGTTTTCAATAGTACGTATTTTGATAGGACTAAAGATACGAAGAGGAGGAGAAAACCATCTACCACAACCGTAATATCTCAACATTTATTTTATCATATCCATGTAAAAATAATAAACTAACTCAACCATAGACATCTATATACACATAAAGTCACATAAATATCTATTAACATGTCCTTCGTTATAGTTATAAGAACCAAGATGATTTTTTCTTTAGAAACTTAGAGAATTAAATGAAATTTATTACAAGTTAAAAGATCAAATTGAATAATAGAAACTGAGTTTAAAGACTTAAAATTTTTTATTTTAGCCTTTGTTTTAAGGTTCTATATTTTTTTTTAAGTATTACCTATTTAAATTATAATGTAAATAATAATGAATGTTATTTGGGACTGTTACCTCCATTTTATTAAATGTAACTATTTAATAAACATGGTATAAATTGTTAATTAATATAGTATATAATAAAAACTCAAAATTAAATTAACTTTTGCACAACAAAATAACAAACAGTATTTATGAAGGACTAAAAATAAAATTTTACTCTTTATAGATGTAAAAGTATATATAAAATCAAATATTAAATTATTTTTATATTTGTAAATATTAAATATTTTTTTAAAATTTTATAAAAAATAGTAAAAATATTTATACGGGAATTACTGGTAACAGATAACATTTATTTTCGGTCACTTGATGTCATAAAAGTATGCATTTGGCAAGAAAAGTACAAATACAATTAAATTAAATAAAAATATAGAAAAAACAAGTGATTTTTTTAAATTATTTGGTTAAAAGCAAAGAAAGGATAAAAAAAATAAAACGAGTAAAAACACTAAAAATATTAAATAAACATCAATTAGATTTATAAATACAATTAAATGAATATACCGAACATGTAAAACAAGTATTAATTTATTGTAAATTTGTTCATCAAGGAGTAAAATTAACCATGTGTTTAGCAGAAGGAGAATATTTAATTTTCGGGAATATGAATTTAAGAAAGTATGTTCCCACAATTTAGTTACTTTTTCAGAAATAATATTACCCAGTTACAAAGAAATTTTGATTAAAAATTTATATTATTTAAAGTGATATAAATTAAAATTTAATTAAAAAAGCATTAATTTTTCAATAATTTATATTAATATTTTGACGTACCAAATAAATTTAATAATTTTTAGAAATCATAATCATTGAATAATTGGGATTTTCAGGAGAGAAAAATTTTCTCATACCATATCCATGAATAGTAAAAATATGAAAATGATAAGAAGTGATATGACAACAAACTACCACCCTTGACTCCATTCCTCATCCACTCACTTCATCCCATCGTCAACAACTTCATAGTTATATTAAAATAATATAATAATATGAATTGATAATTGAGATTATCATTTTTGAGAGGGTATTATTTCATATACAAGTATTATTTCTATTACTTTAGTCTAATAAAATCCAACAATACATTCCATTACATTATTCAATTCAAATATATAAATACTTCACATTCATCAATTCAAATATCAAGTATAAGCTCACATGCCTCAAACAAACATCATTCCAAAGCGGTTCAACAAGTATTGAATGGACTGAGACTCTACACATATCATACTTATCATCATCTCATTATTTTCTACAACTTGTTATCAAATGGAACTCATGTATCTCATCAAATCATGACAAGGTTAACTTCAGTAGCTGCTAAGTATGATTCTATTTTATAACATATCGTCTGCCAAGTAAAGCCTTATTCAACACTCATCTTCTAGTTATCTTTCATATGTGAGTTAGATACTCTTAGAGTTAGGATAAACTCATGTAAAAAATCTTATTCAATACACTTTGATTGACATAAATTAGTATTTTCCTTAGAAAAACTAATTTAAACTATTGTAGACCAACAAAATGTCCAACAAAGATGACCAACGAAAATGTCCAACAAAAATGACCAATGAATATGAGCTTGTCAAACCAAGATACAACAAATGAAATAACACATCAAGAAACAAATGTTGTCTAACAAAAGAAATTTTTTAAAATTATAATTTTTAATATTTTTTATTTAAAATTCGTATGTAAATTTGATATTAAAAGTATTCCTTTACATACAAATTTTACAAGGGACAAAACTAGTTTGTTGCTACATATGAAAAAAAATGTATATAATAAAATTTTACATATGAAAAAAATATCTGTATATAATATTCGTATGTAAAACTTAATTTATTTTCAACATATTTTATTCTTTATGTAATTATAGATAGATAATTCTATTTTTTTTTGTAGTTTATTAATGTTTTGGGTGTATTGGGTCAAGTATTCTCTTCAAAGTACGTTTCTTTACTTCTACTTCAAGTTCAATTCTTGTTCATCAACACCCGTGGATGAGTACCTGTTAAAGGTCCGCCAAAGTCAATTTAGTTAAGATAGCAATGACAATAAATACGTAATTAATGTGTAACACACCTCTTTACCTCAAACTTTTATTTATAGACTTTGTGATGGACTTTTGATTAATATTGATCTAATTACTTTCTAAATATGACTAATCGTGATTAACCCTTTAAATAGGATGATTTTAGAGTTAATATACTTTAACATGACTGTTTGGTCTATATAGTGCTTCGACCAATTCACTTAACAAAAAATTGATCGTCTAGTTAATAGTTTGACAAGATGGGACATACTATACAATTAACAAAGATAAAAAAAAAACATAAAAACTAAATTAAAAATCTTTTTAAATAATAAAACTTCACAAATTTAGAATATTTAATAAATAATCCTTCTTAAACACACTATTATCAATATACACTTACTATATACAACCAATTCAATTTACATTGACATCAAGAACAAACCTTCCAAACTCTAAAGTTATACATTGTAATGACAAAATAAAGTATATTTAGTTTCTTAAAATATGTAAACGTGCTAAGAATACACGCTTTGAGCTCCCCCAATTGCCTTTATTAATTATTATTTAAAGATGTTGATGACAGTGGGCACAACAACTAAACACATTAAGGGATATGATTATGGTTGCTTTTAATTGACTGTATAAATAATTGATGACACCAATCCCCCCCTAATTTTTTTTCAAAGTTCCACTGTGAGTCTAAATTTATGTGCAATGTTGTCGTCTTTCAAAATAATTTAAAGTCAACAACATTGTTCTGTTATAGATAACAAGAATGTCATAATCATTTTTCCCATTAGAAAATCACATCATCAGAAATTCAAGTCCCTCCCTTTTGCCCATTTTCAAAGTGACATGTTTTTATGCGCTGTCTTAATGTCTAGGCTCTAAGCTCTGACCGATAAATTATATATTTCAATATGGATAAATAATAATAATTCAGCCTAGTGGCATATTAAAACAATAAAATGCAGATTGTAAGGTAATTAGAATCTATTAGTGACCCACTAAGGCAATAAGAAGAACAAGTAGTTATTTATGAATTGAATAGCATATATATATATATATATATATATATATATATATATATATATATATATATATGTCTGTGTCAATGCTACAACAATATCAAATTTCTTTTTTCCTTGGTTGGATAATCTAAAAACATTAGTAAAATGTATAATATAACCTCTTTATTTATATAGACTTATTGATGGTCGTTAAAAAATAAAATATATTAAAAAGAAAGTCAGAGCTGACCGGTTAGTCATCGTATGGCAAAGTAAAAGTCGCGACTATATTTTAAGCAAGGCACCATACTTTTTTTCGTAAAAGTTAGAAAAAGAAAATCCACCTGTAATATAAATAATAGTTATATGCATATATTTAGTGTACTTTCATACAAGTGTCTCAGTAAAAAAAGGCATCTCAGATAATTATATTAGTATCATTTTTATGGAAGTTCAATGTGATATATAATATTTTATTGACATTAATATAAATAATTTCTATAGGTGAAATATTAACGTGTGACTCGAAGGAAAATATAATGACGACAAAAGCTTTTTCTATTTTGTGGGATCGGTTATCTATTTGGATAAAACATGCAAATGTATTTTATGCAAAATAGGTTTCAAAAGGGCACCCTATATTTAATTATAGGGCCCCAACAACTCGTGTATTCTTAAATAAATTCTTTTGCCTGTTAAAAAAAACATGTGTGTGTGGTTCATACGACAACTTCACATGATAAAAGCATTTTTTTTCTGTTATTTATCTGTTCGTCTTTTGTTTCTTCCCCGCTTATGATTAAGAACTAGATCTCTTACTAAAATAATATCTACACTGTGATAATAATAATAATAATAATAAGATAAATGTTTTTTATTAGCATATTTGAATATGATAATACTCATAACCATACATACCATAACTTTGGAGAGTTCATTATAAAAAAAAAACGTAGTTCAAGATATCTTCCCTGTTCAAATGCAGTTTATTTGTAGGTATATATATGATGCTGGAATTAGTTATAGTTAAATTATTTCAACCTTAATATTGTTGAAATGATCTTAATTTTTTAGTGACGTCAAATTGCTGAATATATTATAACAAATTTCTTAATTGGGACAGATCAGAGTTTGTCTTTAAACGTTTTAAGACCAATTACTTCATCAAAGTATTGTTTATTATATTAGATTTCTTTATTGAAAATTTAGCTTAAAATTATATTGTATTAGAAATTTTTGTGTTTCATGGATTTTAGTTTGAACAAAAATCAAATAATTTTTTTAAATAAAACGCCTTCAAAATTTATGGAATTTAATTCTACCTAAATTTACGTTACCCATATTAGAGTTTTATCTAATAAAACATAGAAAAGCCTCTTTATGATAATGAAAAACTTTTAAAAATCTGGATATGATTTGTCTTTATATAATTCTAATTTATTATAAAATTCAAATCAAGAATGATTTATAATTTAGTCATTTAGATTCTGTATAGTATAAGATTGGATGATTCTGCGAGTTTGGAAAGTTTAGAAAACTGAGTGGGTGATCTTAAGTGAGGATTAATATTAAGGACAATTATGTTAAACTAAATATGATTATTACCAATTGAGTCGTAATTAGATCGTTGTTAATCTGAAATCCATTTGGAAATTTGAAAATACAAGTTTGAGATATTGTGGTAAATTGATTATATTTAATACACATTTATTCTTAGAATTGTAGAATCCTTAATAACTTCAACATTAACTTTCACCTAAACTTGAAGTTAGAAGAACGAATCAAAAAGAAGAGTTGACATTGACTCCACTACGGAACAGTTTCCATCAACTTTATAATTCTTAGTACTATAAAATTGTTAATATTTTTTTATTAAAAATTTAAATTATTTGATGATAGAAAATATCATGAAACTAAAAATGCGTGTTGAGAGAGTTTTTTTTTTTTTAACTATTGTCATATTACTAATTTCAAGATTTTCTTGTACTCATAAATTTATGGCATAATCTTATGTTTTAAAATTATGATATAAATTTGTTATCATTTTCTAATAAATACAAATTATAATATTTGGAAACAGCAAAACAACATTCATGTATGTTTATTAAAGGCTAATTATTTATAGATATATAACATTATATTTAAATGCAATAAACTCGATTTGATTCCCCATTTTCAATTTTCAATTCGAATAAAACTATTATATATATAAAAATATTAGATATAAAATTTGGTTTCTTATATCCATATTCTTTCATCCCATAATTACTATTTTAGTTTATTATTGGTTTAAATTTTAATTATTTTTTATATTTTATTAAATTTTGACAATATTTTTTATTGGTTCTTTATGTAACACGAAACAAGATTGGTAATATCAATCAATCCAATAAGAAATCAATACAAAATGTAACTAATATTATAAAATATATAATAAAGTTTTTAAAGAGTGTTTTTATATATCTTATTTGTTTCGTAAGAAAGATTGTTAAAGGTTAATGAATAGAATAATTCTTTATAAAATTAATAATAATTAAGATCTATATTTATTTTCTTTTGTAACTTTATTTGGATAGCATCCACTGTAACATCTCATTTTAATAATATATAACTACTAAAGAGACATTACTTATAAAGGAATGAGAAAATAAATATTTAAAAGAGAATATACACAAAAGTTTATTACAGTTATCTCTCTTACATAATTATAGCAATAATTGAACATGCATATTCATACATATTCATACAGAGATTCTATACTGGTAAGAGTACTATTACATGAAAACTAAAAGTTAATTGAGTTTTACAAAAGAAAAAAAAATATATACTAAAACTAAACATCTTATGCTTTAGCACCACTCTTATTCTGCATTGGATTAACTAAAGCATTTTCATTTGCTCACACCATTAAGGTGATCATTGCAAACAAGAAGGAAAATATAGATAAACAAGCATAAAGGAAAAGGTAAGCTAATGTACCAAAAACAATCATATATCACCTTTATAGAAGTAAGCATACAACACAGATAAATCAATCAATCCTAGGACATACAATCTTTTCTAGACTTGACCATCCAAATACATGATGTCAAACTCCTTGGGGACCTATCATGTGTGTGGTGAAATAATCGCCCATGTCAAACTACTACACACCAAGGTTAATCTGTTAAACATCTATGGCTAATACATGACCATTAAACTAAGGATTTTCTCCTACTCTTCACGACATAACCATCATTCTCTGCTTAAGATTGAAAGTTATTAAGAGTGTCATAATCATCTCCCATTTTAGAGGATCCTACTCCAATACATTACACTACTGAACACCACCATAAAATCTTTCCACAAGATCTATGGAACTTCATCAAAAACATATACCATATTCACCATTAATAACCCACTCATAATCATCATAATATCATACATGAACGAGCTTCATACATGTTTACCATCATACTTTAACCATACTTACATTCATATTTAAAATCCATAAAGCATCAACATTTTCATTTAAAAATACAATAAATCTAAATAACCAGTTCAAATCAAATAATGAATCAAAAACAAGGAAAACCTTTACACATACCTGAAACATAGCCCCCAACGCCAAGATTCGAATGCCCAGCGAGCAAGGTTTCTCGCCTAGCAAATTAAAGGGAAAAGAAGTCCATACCTGCAGTGGAGAAGTGACACTCAGCACCACCCAACACTACTCAGCGTCCTTCAAATAGAGAGCCCACTGTCTTCATAAAAAATGGAGAGCTCACTCTCTTCATAGTGCTCAACGCCCAAAATGGTTTCTCAGCACTCTAGAGTCCAATGACTCTTTGACTTTGTAGAGCTCAGGGCCACTCTAACACTCGTTAACGACACTCTCAATAACTTCCAATCTCAATTAGTAAAGGATGATTATGTCGTGAATTGTAGTAGGAAGTGCCTAGTTTGATAGTCGTATATTGACAATAGATGTTTGACAGATTAACCTCGGTGTGTAGTAGTATGTGTGGGCGAGTTATTTCACCACCATGCATGACCCCTAGAGTTCGATATCAATATATGTATCTGAATGGTCAAGTTTAGAGAAAAAGATTATATGTCTTAGGATGTATTGATTTATTTGTGTTATATACCTACTTCTCTAAAGTTGATATATAATTATTTTTGGTATATTAGCTTCCCATTCTTTTCCGTTGTCTATTTGTATGTTCATTCTTGTTTGCAATTATCACCTTAATCGTGTGAACAGATGAAAATGCTCCAGTTGATCTAGTGCAGGATGAGAGTGATGTTGAAGTTTAGAACTAGATTATTAGGTTTCCTATCGTACTAAATTTTGTAAAACAGTAATAGGCTTTTGATTTGGATTAATATTACTCTTAGAAGTATAAAATCTCTATATAAATATGTTCAATTATTGTTATAGTTATGTAAGATATAACTCTAATAAGTTTATATATATATATATATATATATATATATATATATATATATTTTTTTTTTTTGCTTAAAAAACTTCTCCTCTCATTTTTTTTATAGGTGGTATCTCTTTTAATAATTGTATATTATTAAAATGAGATATTACGTAAAATCGTAAAAAATATTAAAGTGAAAACAAAAAGTTATTGTATATATATTTACTCAACAACATATTAAAATCGTACTATCATTGTGACACGTTATCATTCTTAACTCTAAAATAATTTTAAAATAGTCTATAATGATTTTGTTTGTAATAAGTTTATATTTGATGAAATTTTGTTATGTTCACAATCCAGCTTAGTTTTAAAAAACTGTTGTAGATAATACTTCCAGCCTCTTTTAGTAATCAGAAAGTTTTCTCTAAAGATCTGTCATGCTTTTATTTCAATATTTGGAAAAATAATTTTATTATCTTGCACAGTTTTTCAAGAATTTAGAGGTTTCTGACAGGTTTTGTAATATTTAGTTTTTCTTAAACTGAGATAACATTAAAACTTATAATAATTAATCTTTATATTAGATAATCAAAACCTCATAAAATCAATAAAATAAAATAAAAATAGAGTGTACGAAGGAAATCAAGATTTTAAATTTATATATGAAATATTATTATTATTATTATTTAAAAATTTCCATGATTTTATGTTTGAATTTAAACCTTTTAGGATTTTATCCATGATTAATTATTTACACACTCTTAGCTGTTCCAACTTGTAAAGAACGCCAAATAGGCCACCCCATTGAGAAATACGGGCCAGTCTTGGCCATTATTTCGAAGAAAAGGCAGCTTTATTATAGTAATTAAAGGACAAGTTGTTAACAACATAAAATAAATATTGTAATCCATCACTAATAAACTAATAATCAAAATGTTCCTTGTTCCATAAAGGAGTGGCCTACACTAATAAAATTGATTTATCTAAATAACCGGCCTGTTGCAAGCACAGATTCTCCTTGGTTTGCATATAAAAGAAACAAATGTTGATTAAGGCATCGAAAAAGAAAGTTAAAAGAAAATGGTGGGTATATTAACAGTGGACCACATGCTGATAATGACCCAAGCTTGTCGTTTTATTAAGCATATATAATAGCTATTCAACTTCACCCTTCTTCATACTCCCTCTCTTATTGCACATGCATCGATAACTTCTTTCATATATTTAATCCATTCCATTCATTAATAAATTCAGCTAAACAAACTCAACTCCTTCTGCATTATTTTTTGCTTTACAAAAAGAGCAATGACCATCGATTATTTATTATTAATTCTTATCCACTACAAAAATGTTAGGTTAATTTCATTCAAGCTTTCTTATGTTAAATCTGATTGAATATGGAAGATGAATTCTGTGCATACGACAGAGGGTGTTGAGATTGTCACCCTGGTGAGGGAACAGTGTAATTATCTGCAAGTCCCGACAAAGAGACAGAGTAAATGTGGTGCAATGCGTTTGGACAAATTTGAAAAAAAATGAAACGGAGATTTGAGAGTGAAGTAATGGAAAGAAATGTGGTAGATAGAAGCAGTTCAGTTGGTATTAACTTCTGCTCGATATCTAAACGTAGCAGATAGAAATACAATGGCTTCTGAGAAAGTCCTTAATTGGGTCCTAAACCTAATAATATCAGTTTGGCCCATTTGTTCCAACAACTAAGTATACCTATGCATGCCCATGCGTGCATCATGTGCAGATGCAGCCTAGCTCTATCTGACATGCAGGGTACCAAATTTTGACCAAGGTTAGACCTACAAATATAACTATATTTATATATATATATATATATATATATATATTTCTATAATTTCTAACCTTTCGAAAGTTAGCCACGTGATCACGTGCCCATCGCGCGGCTCTAAATTCAAAGGCCATGTGATTTCAAACGCATTCATCATTGTTTTTTACTATAATAAATTAACTGTGAGATCATTTAGTTCCTATGATTTTGTCTCTGTCCCTTCCTAGACTTCCATGTGATGCCTGGATTCATAGTCCTTATGGTCTTTTCACGGTCCTTAGTCCTTGTTTTGAGGAACTTCTGTGAAAGGAAAATGGGGTTTGTAAATTTTAACTTTTCTTTAGAGAGAACTAAGTATGAGATTTTAGATATCAGTTTCCATTTTATCAGAGGATTTATTCTCTTCTGCTAATAAACTTAAAATTTGGTAACATGTTAAACCTTAAAGAAAAGAAAGAAAAACAATGTTTGTATGATATACGTACCGAAAGAATTCATGAAAAATGGCATGAACATGACAGATAAAATGGTTTTCTTAGAGGCATAAAAATGTGTAACATCAGTGATTTGGGAAAGATCTTGATTGGACTCATCCTGATAAAAATCAGTGAGGAGGTAGTCATGTATTTCCTCAAAACTTATTGGACTTTTCCAATCCATATACTTTGCAGAAACCTTCAACATTATCCTATTTTGTGTTTTCAACATTCTCCAACATAGTGACGATATTTTAATTAAATAATTTGATTATAGCATGAAGGTTCGATTGATTTCTTGATATTTCTATTAATTGAAACTATTGTATGTAATGTATACTTAATATCAGTAAATAAAAATAACAGGAATTAAAAAAAAAAAAAGTTATGCAAAGTATTACTTTTGTAGTGTATTTCTTATAACAAGTATTGCTAATAAACAAAGTTACAAAGCTTACTGAATTGAGCTAAGAAGAAAGAATAGAGAGAAAATAACTTGATACTAAATCATTGGAAGTAATTGGTAGAGAAAATAAGGATCTGGTTAGCACAACAAAGTTTCAATTGTGACGAATGGAACGGATGAATTTTAGTTGATTCACGTTGTAGTACTTTACAAGCAACATGACCAATCTTTTCAGGATGGGAAAAAGTAAAAAATGCCTGAAATTAAACTTTTGATTCTTTCTTAAAGTAATAAAATGTTGTTTACATGATTAAAATTTCACCAGCAAATTATATATTATCCACCTTAAAGTCATCAATATGGACCCGTTTCTAATATAAATATTTCTTTATTGTCTGTTAAATATTCTGTATTGAACAAAAATCGCATTCAGAGGATCAGACATATACTTAACAACTTGAGAGGATTGACCCTACACCAACTTACAATGCCAGTTTCATAGGAAGTTCTATACTAAAATTCTATACTTAATCATGAACTATCAAAGATAAAACACCTCAAATACAACTGCAAACACTTTTTTTTTTCTTCAAAGCCCCATTCTCTCCATTCAATTATGGATAATAAACAGTAAACATATTAAGAGTAGAGCCACTTAATATGAATAGCTGCAGTCAAAACTGTAAGTCTTGTCTCTATACATGAGATAATAATTCTGGGAAAAGCATGTAACTTAATTATCATATTCACAAAAACACTTAGTCACATGTTTACTGGTGTAATTAGATTTAATTAGACAATCTTTCAATCAACACCATGATCATTTTATAGCCGTGAGAGGGAGGAAGCCCCGTGATAAAGTTCATTGCTAAATCTTCCCAAATTTTGAAATCGGTTCTTGATTAACATAAAACTCTCTTGTATAAGTAGATCATCTTTGCATCATGCATCCGGTTTCTTTAGAAAAAGATAATGGAATAGGAATTTTAGCTAAGTACAAGGCATTAGTTTCCAAGATAAAGGGCTTGTTTAAAATTCTGAATTTTTTTGAAATTCAAAGGAGTAGGCTAAGCCAAAAGTGTTTGTATTTTTTCCTTGTCCATTGTCACACCTTACCCAGAAACAATGTGACTAAATTACTCAACTTTCTTCAAGCCGGAGGAACATTCATTCATGACACTTTGAAATGTTGTCAATGCATTAGTCTATGCAAATGACATAACAGACTATTCATATAAACCCTGATGAGTTATAAATGTCTTTTTATATTAATCTTCTTCATCGATCAAGATTTGATGGTAATCCAATCTGAGATCCAATTTAGTAAAGAAATTAGCCTTAAACAACTCATTAATGAGTTAATCTATTGTAAGACTAGAAAAACTATCTTTAATTGTTAATGCATTCAAAAGCACGACAATTAGTGCAAAATCTCCATGCCTCATCCTATCTTCTTAATAAGGATTATTGGTATGAAAATGAGTTGGTACTAAAGACGATGATGATACATTCATTCAACATGTCTCAGAGATTGTAAAAAGCTAGTTTAGCTCTCACTGTCAAGCAATACATGAACTCAGAAGCCATTTATAATGCCCTATAAAATCTCGTAGTGCCTAATGCCAAATATCTTCTTAATGCATTAATATAGAACAAATAATGTTCATGCAGTGATAGAAATATATTAACATTAATTTTATTGAATTTATGTGTAAATAGTTTTATTTTATTGTATTTTTAATTTTTTTAGAAAATATTGGTCATTATTAGACATATTTACTTAAGAAGATAGATACAACCACCTTATTTTAAGAGGGAACTACTTACATAAAAAATATAATTAAATTAAAATTGCTAAAAAATGACTGAATCTGCTTTTAAGGCGGATGCATATAAGCAATAGGTTATTATCAGCCCCATTATAATAGAAAGATGTACAATAAGACAGTGCTGGTATAGGTGCTTTCCAAAATAAGAAAAACAAAGCAGGGTGTTACTTCTTGTACCCTATCAATTTTCTTCTTACACTCATTAAAGTTTCTGAAATATCTTTTTAAAATAAGAGTAGGTGAGTGTCTTTCAAAAAAAGTAAGTATTTTTCAGAAAAATCTTTCCGAAAGTGATTTAATGATGGAAAATAAAATCCTCAGTGATGAGATGTAGGAAGAAATTTGATAGAGTGCAGAAAGTAAGAAGTAACTCAAAACTACCCAATGGTTGTGGGTTTGTACTTGGCCCAACGGATCCCAAGATCCCCAAAATGCAATTCCATCAGGCTATTACTTTCTGCACTATACAATTACTAACTGCATTGTCATACTAATTGAAAATAAATTAAAATACCCTTTCTCACTAGACTACTCCACAGCTGTAAAGAAAGAATAAAAAAGGGAGCACATAAAAAATTTAATTCCAAAAAGCTTATTTTAAAAACTTTTCAAGATCTGAAAGTCTCTTTTATAAAAGAATTAAATGGTTATTTTGAAAATTTGAGAGGGCGCGCAAAAAGATTCTGGAAGAACAACCAGTAAGTTGAGGCCTTCCTACTAAAAGCCCATATTGAGTCATTCTAAATCAGAACTTTCAGTTGTTTGGGGCCCAACCGGTAACTTCATTTTTCTCATAAACAGTTTCTCTTTTTTTTTTCTTTTATAAATTTTGTAGAAGATAAATGAAAATTACAATAAATATTTTTTATTTTCATAATTATTATAATAATTGAATTTTTAATTACATGTTTTTATTATTACTGTAAAGAAAAAAAAATAAAAATCAAATACTAAACATATTACAAATAATTCAAAAATTATAGTTAAGGAAAATGGCTTCTAAATTAGGTTATCCTTCACCGTTTTATATTTGAATTAGTGTAGAAGTAGAGAATTGAAATGAATTGAAGCGAAATAAAATATAATAATATTATATTACTTAAAATGGTTAAAATAAAAGCAAATGAAATTAATTAATAGATATGCTAAACGAATCAGATTAAATCGTTGAACTTACTATTTTATAGAGATAACAAAACAAAACGGTATAATTAGTTTTGACCTAGTTTAATGAATAGATCAGGTTATGGTGGTCGTGGAACAAAAATGAGCTAAAAGTTGTAATCTATTTTACCACATGACAGGCTAACAAATTGACCCATTACTTTTTTTAAGTTTTTTTTTTAATTTTAAATTTTTTATATATACATAAAAATAAAAGAGATAAATATTAAAACATATTTAATCATATAAATACTTTTTAAAAATTTAATTTAATAATTAATATTTTTAATTAAATAAATTAAATAATTATTATAATTAAAAATTGAAATTTAATTTATAAGTATTAATTATTTAAATTATAATATAATATATTTTTTTTATTTGTTGGCGGATCACATCCCTTTATCACACTCTTACGTCAACTTAACAAAACCATTGGGGACGGAGAAATGAGTTTGTTTTTCATTTGAATTACTTTTATAAAATAAGTAAATATTATTATATTGAAATTACTGTATACTTTTTATTAAGTTTTTAATCTTCTTCAAATATTAAAATATATTTATTACTATTCTTAGTTTATTCTATAACTTTAATTTCTCTAATACTGATAAAAAATAATACTTAAATTAAATTTAGACTAAATCGTTAATATACTTTTTAGTGAAATATGTTTTTTTTTCTTAACTTTTATTAAAAATTGGAATTAGTCTTTTTTTCAAAACCTCAACTTTAGAAATATATGAATGAAGTTCTTTTAACTAAATTTTGTTAAGTTTAATTGATGTTTCAAACACGTTTTATGATAGTATTTGGATTGTATTTTTGCTTCAATGTTAACTTAAAAATGTATTTGAAACATCAAATAAAAATTAGGCTAAAATTTTGAAAATAGACTAATTCCAATTTTCACTAAAAATTAAGGGACAAAAAAACATATTTAACCCTACTTTTTATTTTTATTTTTTAATCGTATATATGCTTAAATTACTTTTGAAAAATGAATAAATGATTAATATTTTTTTCTTGCACTCTTTTTTTTTCACTTTTGTTTTCTTTTTGAATTGTATAATACGAAAAGTAATTTCTGAATTGTAAAATCTTAAAGTCATTTTTTTCTAAAAAGAAATAACTTTCTAATTACATAATTTAAAAATTAAAAACAACTTTCAATTTTCAAAAGTTAAAAACGAATTTGAATTATACAATTCGAAAATTAAAAATATATTTGAATTGTACAATTCAAAAGTTAAAACTAATTAAAACTGAATTTTTAATAATCCAAATTATTATTTTATAAAAAATAGTTTTCTAGTTACATAACCTAAAAGTAATTTACCTTTTGAATTCATAATCCCCAAAAGTTATTATGAATTATGAAAAAAAATAGAAAAGTAAATTTATGGGATTGCAAAAAGTAAGAAACTTAGAGAGATGTAGGAAAAAAAATTGTCGATACTAGTCTACTTTCAATTTAGCATTCCAAAATATATAAAAATTCGATTGATAATTTTTGTGATATATTTAATATCATGAAATTTAATTTAAAAGTATATATGTTTATCATTTTTATATTATAAACTAGTCTTTTGATCCATGCTGTATATACGTTCTTTTTAAATGGAAATAACAAAAAGGATCAGGCTCAATAAGTAAGCATGACGAGTTTGACTAGTATGCTCATTTCAACCATTCCATCAGTCTGTCAATTTCATGAATCCGTTTCTTTTGACCATCTCGTTAATCCGGTTCATCTCAGCTAGCTTGGTTTGTTTGTTCATTCCGTCCATCTTGCTAGTTTGTCCAGTCCATCATCCCATCAGTCCATTTATTCCAGTCATACTAATATAACATAAATAAATATGTGAAAGAGTTTCAACCTCTGAGCCATCCAGACTCTCCACGGATTTGAATTAGATTGGGTTGGAAAAAATTAGTACTTTTAAATGTGAATCAAATTAGATTTGACACACTTAACGTGTAGGTTAAACGAGTTTGAGTTGGATTGATCTACAACACATCACCAACAACTCTACTTTTTATTAGTTTTTTTACATTTTTTTCACAAATTTTGTATTATAATTATTTGCATGTAGGTCATTTGATGTTTTTAAATACTATAATAATTTTCAATAATGTTTGAATAATTTGGATGTTTAATTTATTTGTTACATAAGTTATGTAAGTTGACACTTTAATTTTTAATTACTATCTTTATAATAATGTATGGTAAAATAGATGAACAAGTTGATTGTAATGCTATCAAGTAATGAATCGAGTGAATCCATTTTGATTGTACTATAACAAATATATAAAATAAATTAAAAAACAAAACATTATTAAATGAGATAACCTACCCACCAATTCACGGTACGTCGAGCTATGTTACAAACTTTTTGGCTTGTAAACCCGGGAGTGTCAAGGTTTTCAAGCCTAACTCAATCCCACAAAACTGGCTTGTAAGGTGAGGTTTACACCCACTTATATACTATAAATTAATTTTATCTCTAGTCGATGTGAGACTTCCAACACACCTCCCTCACGTTGAGGTATATACATCTTGAGCATGGGTCTAGACATTAATGGGTGGTTATAGCGGGTGGAACAATATTCCAAAGAAACAACAAATCTCACTAGTATAGGTTCTAACAATGACTCTTATACCATGTTAAAAAGTGAACTTTAAACCTAACTCAACCCTAAGGGTTTTTAGGTTTGATTAAGAACACTTTTATTTAATTTAGGAACTTTCATATGATTGAATGAGTTTTTGCTACTAATTGATAATGTACTTTGAATAATGGTAAGAACTTTAACAATAAGTAATTGAGAATTTACTTTGATTAATTAACTTTTAATTTGGTTACGAGATTAAATAATAGACATGATTAAACACACAATAAGATTTAATTGAATTTAGCTGAATTTATTGTGAATAATCTACAAAAGTCTTGCTTTTGATTGAGAATCTACTTTGGTTAATTGTAAGATTGTCCTAAAATTAATTAAGAATGTACTTTAATTAATTTAAAACTCAAAAAATAATCAATTGAACAATAATTTGTGGATAACCGATGATGAATCTATCTTGGAAAAATGGTGGAATTAGCCTATTTTATTATAATTGTTTTAAAGTCTCTTATTAGTTCTTCAATTAAACTCACAACATTCTTCAATATTAATTTCATTATGATAGATTTTTACTTTTATTTTTAAGCATTACATTGAATTTTATTAACCTTTTAGAGACTTCATAAAAATCAAGTATTTAAAAGAAATTTCGTATTCGTTGAAAAATGACTCAAGGTTATTTTAATCCTATCTAGTTTATTAACTACTAACTTGACAATACTGAAGATGCTTTGTAAAATAATATTTATAAATATATATATATATATATATATATATATATATAGCTAAAGAATTAACAGGCTAATAACTGTTCAATAACGGGTAAAAGAAAATCCAACAAAAAACCAATTTCGCTAAGATAGACTGTAACTCATAGATCTGATACCATGTTAAGAATTGGACTGTAAGCCTAATTCAACCCCACAAAACTGACTTATAAGATGAGGTTTGCACTCACATATATACTCTAAATTGGTTTTATCTCTAGTTAATGTGGGACTTCCAACACACCCTATCACATTGAGTTATATACATCCTAAGCTTGAAACTAAACATTAATAGGTGATCCGATAGCAAGTGAAATAACCACTACAAAAATTCTTGAAATTATCGACGAATTTTACTGATAGATTTTGAAAATTTAATTACTAATGAATTATTTATCAATAGATTTTTTCGTCGATAAATCTGTCAGTAATACATATTGCATTTATCGACAAATTTTTCTATTAGTAAATTCGTGAGTAATACATAATTCATTTACCGACGAATTTTTCGTCAGTAAATTCATTGATAAAAAATGTGAAAAACTTTTTGTCCAAACATATGCTCTATAACTCACCATATCTTCATCCTCCATTCAAAGTTTACTGAGAAATTTTTCAAAAACCCTAATCATCACCAATAAACTCCCCATTTTTCATCCTTCATCTTCCATTTTTCAAATACCCATTCACACAGACCGAAAATTTCATCACCACCCCACCATTTTTAGAAACAATAACTAACAAATTTAGATTTCATAAAATAGAAGAAAAAAGTGTGGTTACGACTCATACACAGAGTTGTGTTGGTAGCTTGGAAAAGGATAGAGCATACCAACGACTCTGATGGGCATCCCGGGTTGCGAATGAAGAAAACCTCATGTCGACGAAGTCCATGCGATAACAGGTCTTGACAAGGGTTGTGATCTCGTTTGAATCTAGAAAAAAAATGAACCTTAAACGAAGAAAAAGAAAGGAGGAAGAAGATGAATCAGATTGCAATATTTATTAACAAATATAAAATTTTGTCTATTACCCATTTTTCTTGTAGTGAATATAACTAATAAATATCAAAATTTGCTAGAATATACTTTAATCTATAATTTTGATATTATATTAAAAAGTGAAATTTAAATCTTATTTAATCTCACAAAATTAATGTTAAATTTAAATCTATTTATATATTATAAATTAATTTTATATTTAGTCAGATCTTCCATTATAAATAAACTTTTTGTGAGTAAAATTGACTCATTTCGATATTCCTAATCAATGACATTTTTTTTTTAATTAGCGCTTTAATATAATCAAGAAAAGAACGCACCAATAAAAATGTTTAATAAAATCAAAAAAGACCCTCGCCGATACAAATTATTCCTTTTGTATCGAGACCTTCTCCACAACTAATTTAAGAAAATGGTTTGCATGGCCCATAATATTTATTTAAAAATCTAGGATATTTTGAAGGTATTAAATGTGTTTGTGTTGATGTTGTACTATGATTCTAATGATTAAGATGATCTCTCTAGCATTTGTTAAACATTTATTTAACTACTTTTGTGGTCACTCAAAGAAAGTTCCTCCGAAATCTATAGATTATTTCATTATGCTTATTTTTCCTGTTTATGATTTGGTTACAATTTGATTTATTTTAATTATGTTATCTTTTTTTTAATACATTCTTCATTTTGGTAATACTTATATATTGATAGAGTTTTGATCTATCTTTCAAGTTGGGATGTCAAGGTTTCATTGTAATGTTGTATTGAATAAAACCTTTATTTATTACATAGTTTAGAGTGAAGTATTAAGATTTCTGACTAAAAAACCGGTAACAATTTGTATTTAGTGAGTTGTGTCCATCCCTCTTTGCTACAGTTTGGTGGTCCCCTGTTTCGCAAAATTAAAACGATGTTGATAGATTATCTTTGTTGTACCGAAGCTCTCAAATCCTGTCAGGTTATCATCTTCCCAAATAAAAACATAGCCTTTTTATTTTTATTTTTATTCGTTGAAACTATGTGGGATCTCATTCAATATTATAGCTCAATGCAATTATTAAACTGGGTATAAAAACTAAGCTCTGTCTATTGCTTCACCATATTGCCTATTATCTATGCACTAGTTTATTTTACAGATATATAATTCTTGGTCGGGGGGCTTCATTTTTCAGAAAAAACAAAAATATAAGATAAATTTACATAAAAAAATTTCATACAATTTATAATCTAAAACTTTAAGATATAATAAATTATAAGTTTATTCAATTTTATTATTTTTATCTACTGTGAAAGTTAGATTTATTTTTTACTATTCTCTCGAATCCAAAAATTAGGGAATATAATTTATTTCTTTTTACTAGAGATACCATATTTCATTCCAATTTTGTTTCCTTTCAATAGCTACACACCATTGCAAAAATTTTGCTAGGTTTCTATAGTATTATGCTAAGTTAACGCAGACAAGTGTACAGACACAAATAATAACACAATTGAGCCTAAAGTAAATTCAGGAAAATGTGCCGCGTAAAATATTAAGGTAGCTGAAAATAAATTAATATTTTTGTTAATGATCTCCAACCTTAAAAATTTCACCGTAAAATAATTGAAGATACCTTTTTTTTTTCAGCTTCTAATAGTAGAAAAGTTATTAATATCGGTAACGTTTTTCTACATGTCTAGTTAAGTTATTTTTAAAGCTTTAATCAGTCCAAGGGTTTCTGTTTTTAGTTATAAGCTCTAGATCGGTTCCTCAATTTTAATTATTTTATTTTGTTTCAATTGATTGTTATTTTTGAAAAAAATGAAGCAATTATCGTACTAACGTTAGTTAAGGAAGGTATCACATACAGTCATTCTTTTCTATTTTTTAAATATTTTTTTTAATTATTTTTATTTTTAATTTTTATTTTTAAAAAATAATAATTTAATATGTATCAAACTGATATTATGTCACATAATAACATAATAATAGTGTGACATGTTATTATCAGGTCAAATGTATATTAGTTTTCATTTTGTGATTTTAAATAAATTATAGATATGTGTTCTATTCCCATAAAATATATCATGTTTTAAAATACAATGCGGTTTCTTAATTTATTTTTAACATTAAAACTTGTATATTATAATATGATTTTGTTTTTATTTTTTTAAATAGAAATAATTTGTTAAAACATGTTTTTCACTGTTTAAATAAGTTATGTTTCAAGACAAAACTTACTTATATTTCATAACGTATTTTAAATTTATCTATTTTGATTATATTTTTTAATATATAAAACAGAACTAATACTATCGGTTGCTTTTATATCATACACGCACACACACACGTTTCTTTGATTTTTTCCATGCTACAAAAATGACTTTATTTTATTTACAATGTTAATTATAGACTTAAATTAACTTTTCTTCAAACAAAAGTTAATTGAAATCTTGATTAAAAGATTACATATTCTCTATTGAGAACTTAGGTAAAATCCTTTTTTTTTTTTTGTATTTACAAGTTCGTGTTAATTTATACCTTCATTAAAGAAATCGAATTTAATACTATTTGACCAAGGAGTTTCTGATACATATGATATGCATTATTGTTCAGAAATTTTGACATGATTGAATCGTTGTATACTAAGGGCAGTTTCAGAACGTTAACAATTCCTATTATTAGGAGATGACTCAAGTTTCAGAACTTTAACAATTCCCATTATTAGGACATGACATGTTTTCCTTCTGGTAGTAGATCATAGACTCAACAAATACAGCATGTCAAAAGTTAAGAAATAGTACAACACAGACGCAGACGACACACATGGTTCAAAGGAACTCCTGAAAACAGTAAACAAAAAAAGAAACACCGTATGTTCAAACTCCAATTAATATCGTTAGAAAATCTGGCTTTAACTGATATTTCTCATTCAAGATATTTTTCAATAGAGTGGAGTTAAAAACTGTTTATTTATTTATTTTTTAATGAAGTAAATGTTACCTCTTTCAAGGAAGTCTCTTTTTATGTTAAAAAATCAAACTGTATCAGTTTTATATTGAAAAGAAAAGGTTTGACCATTTGGGAGAAATATATAGATTGTTCCTTGGTAGATAAGATATGATGTATAACATTTCAGAGAGATGTTGTTGCTCACAGTTATTACTCTCTGACTTAACAAAACCAAAGGAATTTATGTTTCTGTTGTTTTTTGACAATAGATATGAAACTAATTATTATTTAATAATAGTTTAACGTAGCATTAACAAGTTGAGATGTGCAATGCAAGTAAAGGATTAGTCAGTTGTAATTAAGAGGGTCATGTTTAGGTTGAAGCTAAGAGTAGGTGCTTGAACAGGACGACACAAACAATGACAAAAATGTAATTTCTTGGTGTGTTCACAGGCGAAGAAAGTTATGTCTGAAGTGTTTCTTTATAGGGGTGTCTTTAATTGGTCGTCCTATATATCTGCACTCAATTTAGATGAAAGGGTCAGAAAAGGAAAATAAACAAAAATACAAATCACTCATTTTAAAACAACACCTCAAAACTTTAAACAATATATATATTGAGAAACATAAAAATACATTTTTTTATATATTCTCTTACAATTTTCAATAATTATTTTCCACCTTTAAATCTTTAACCATTGTCCTTTCAAAATCAGTCAACAAGCAGATCCTCCATAACTTGTATGGGGATAGTAGCCATTTTTTAATATTCTCAATTTAGAGGTTTTTTTTTTAATTATTTTATGTTTAGAGTTGTATTATAGACAATAGTATAAAATTGGTAAACATTATTAAATATTAAAAATATGTACTGCTTTAATTTTAATACTATAAAAATTCGTAATATAAAAATTTAAGTAATTCTTAATCATTATTAATTAAGATCCTTGAAACAGTCCTTTTGTTAAACTTGTTTGCCTTGAGAATTACCAGTGTTTCAACGAGCAATGAATTTAATAGCTTTAAAAATTAACCAGCATAAAATATGATGACTTTTTTCATCTCATTTATACTTAGAAAATTTACATTTTTCGCTTTATATACAAACAAAATGACGTATTATACATACTATTTATTTTAGTGGTTGATGTTGTGCTGTAAAAATATTTTAATTAAAAATACAAAGAAAGTAAAGTGGTAAAAGACATGAAGTTGTTATATATTTCCACGGTTAAAATCGTAGTCTAATGCACCAACTTATTATATAAAATGTTAATATTACTTATAAGCAATGAAATAACATTTTTATCTGCATAAAACAGATTACGTGTTATTGGTGGTTGTTCGGGGCGGGGAGATGATTAAACAAGTGGCAGAGGAGCGTCTCAGACATTTTGAAGGCGTAGAAGCCAAAGGAAGGAAGGTAATTAATTAATAACTTAAGATATTTGAAGCAACATATGAAAGTTGTCACTAATTAAGATAAGTATGATGTAATGTTTGTATAGAGGATCCAAATGCTGGGTGTCAAAAATGGGTGATACATTCGATTGAGGTTTTGAGGGCTTGATTTTGGACCCTAGTCATGTCCCCTACTACATATATTTAACCAATTTATATATTTTTGGTAGCTAGCTATCTCCAATTTGTTCATTCCCACATCGACTAACTCTCCCATCACTTATCTATCTATCTATCTTAAATGTCAGTTTCAGTACCATGGCTACAGGGATTGGCCTTGTCTCGGTGACCAGATCCAAAAATTCTACCATCCAAACCCTAACTCCATCACTACCTCTCCTCCATCCTCACCCTCTTGGATGTGGAACCCAAGGGACCAAGAAGATGACTCCTGGGAGGTCAGAGCCTTTGCAGAGGACACCAGCAACATCATGGGCACCACTTGGCCTCCAAGGTCCTACACCTGCACTTTCTGTAGAAGGGAGTTCCGTTCAGCACAAGCCCTCGGTGGCCACATGAACGTTCACCGCCGCGACCGTGCTCGCCTCCACCAACCCTCACCCATCAACAACCACCACCACCACCACCACCACCCCATCTCCTCTCTCTCCCGTTCACACCACTCGCCCTCTTTTCTCAACCTCTCTCACTCTCCGGACCCTTTCGCAAATGGTGGGGTGTGCCTCTTGTACCCCTTCCCTAGCCCTAACACTGCTCCATTCTCCCCTCTTGGCCACACCACCAGTTTCAATAATGCATGTGCTGACTCTCCCTCCTCTCTTTTCTCTGTCTCCTCTTCCCTTTCACACCCTCCAATGAGCCTCCCAACTTGCACAAATGCCTCCTTTGATTTCTCAGTGGCGCAGCCTGCCACAAGGAGGAGGACCGTTCTCTCTTCTTATTCTGGGAAAGGGGAACAAGAACCCGCAACCTCCTCCGCTCATCATGGCCAACACGAGGAGCTTGATCTAGAGCTCCGTTTGGGAAATAGATCAACATCAACGTCATGAGAAAACGATTGGGTTTATTTGTTTAATGTCTTGTGAAGCAGGTGAGGAAAGATCAAAGTCCAAACTCCAGAGAAAAGAGAAGTTATGTGCATGTGCTTTGCTCTCTTTTACAGCTAAGCGGCGAGAGATGACAGAGAGAAGTACTGTAATTTATGTTTTGAAGACACCATGTACAATTCTCGTATATTATAGCTGAAGCTCTGATATGGATCTTTTGGTTGGATATATTTTTCTTTTATTTTTTTGTTCAATTTCTTTGTAAGGATCCCAGTTCTTGGTTGATTCAGTTTGTTAGTATTTGGTTGTTTTGCGAAAGGTGCACCTGAAGAACTATATGGTGGGAGGGGATTGGAAAGGGAGGAAGGAGAAGGCCTCGCATATGTAACTTCAAAGAAAGGGAAACTGTAAGTTGGTACCATTATTTTTCAAAAAAAAAAAAATTACCATTAATTTATTGATGGAAGAAAGATTAGGGTTCGAAGGAGACACTGAGGAAAGGTTGTAGTGGAGTGTCATTTTCCGTTTCAGAAATGTTGCAGTACATATATGTCTACCTGCTCATATACATTTTCGAGGTTTTTTTCTTTTATATATATACTTTTAATAGAGTAATATTAACATCTTCTCACTCAAACTTATGCAAAACTCCAAATACATCATTTTCAAAAATTTTACTATTTTATGATTTTATTATTTATGTAATTTCTAATTTACACACATACATACTGTCATTACAAATACCAGTTAATATTTTACATTTAAATTTTACAAGAATACCTAAACAGCATTTATCATGAAATATATAAAATTATATGTCAGAGAAGGCATTAAACTTATGGATAAGTTTATATCACCGATTGAAAAGCATTAATAATATAATCTGTAGAAGACTATATTCGTTGAATAAGGTGTTTCGTGCTAATTTATAGTAATTGTTTCGCGAGAAATACTCCTTTTTAGGTTTTTTTGTCTTGAATCAATTCATAAAATCTATTTTTTTTCTTTTGTAAATTAGAAATACTGTTTACAAAACATTTATATAAAAATTAATAAAATAAAAATATGTGTGTTTCGTGTTAATTTCTGTAGTAAATGTTTTGTGAGAAATAATACTTCTCTCGCGTGTGTTTTCAACCATCTAGCATTTTCTGTACCGAGCATATAATTTCTTATGAAACATTTATACAGTACAAAATAGTAAAACACGTACTATTTTATATTGGACAGAAGCTAAATAAAATATGAAGAAAAAAAAACTTAATTTTTAGAAAAATTGAGAGTGCTCGTATTGTCTCACTATTATGTTATTCGTGTGAACGAATTTATAAAACCTATTTCTTACATTTTATTTTGTTTTTTTTTCTGTTACTCCCTATGTTTATTAGAATATTAGAAGCATGTGTTTGGTGTTAGTTTGCCAAATTTTGCAAGAAAGTAATAATAATCCTTTGCTCAGAAAAATGTGCTAGGTTTTGCATATTTTCTCAACGAGAATAACATTATATACAGACAATATTACAAATGCAACCATTATTCTTTCAAAAATAAGATTTTTTATATTTTATTTAACTTATATGCCTATGTCACAAAAACATGTGTGGTACTAGTTCTTGCAGTGATTGCTTCACTAGAAACAACAATAGTAGCTTTATTTAACTCCTATAATGCTTTAAGTAGCTATTTCTATTTGATATAACTTTATTTTCCTTTCCAGTGTTATGGGTTGATTCAAAGCTCTGTCTCTCTTTCTGTTTACATGGATTTTCTTTATATGCATATGGACCTCTAGTTTACAAAATTCAGACTAACTAGTTAGTTTGTATTAATATATAATCAATCACAGCAATTTTATTTTTATTTTTTCATTTTTATTATTCAATAATTAATTGTTTTCTTTTATTTCCATTGTGAAGATTATATATATATATATATATATATATATATATATATATATATATATATAATCAATATTAAAGTTTTTTCAACGAAACAATGGGTAGTTTGTTACTTAACATTTAGATTTCAGTGTCGTTAAAGTAATTGTCGAATTTCTTTCTGTTGAAAGGGATTAAATTGGACAAACCTTAATTTGTTGAAGCTTCGTAGTGTTTTTATCTTATTCTTTAATTATAATTAAAGTTTCATCTTGATAATTCGTGTAATAAATATTTGTATTCTAAAAAATTATATATATATATATATATATATATATATATATATACAATTTAGATTAAAGTTAAGTTCTAATCTAACAATAATATAAAAAAAACACTTAAAAAATTATAAGTCTTATGTTTTTCCTTTACTATCTTGATTATCATTCCTCCAATATGTGTTACTTGCAAATTCAAGTTTTGAAATCATTAATTACATATGCCAGTGTCGAACAAATCCAATTAATTATTTTCTTTGGTGATTGTGATCTAATTACAAACATGCCCTTTAATGAATTGCTAAAAATATAAACATAAATGATTAGATTTTTTCGGGCAGATTATAATGTACATAGAATAAGATAACTCAAGCTATTAAGAAAAATTAGCATTTAGGGCTGCTGCCTTCCGTTGTCCACACACACACACACACTATATTAACATGCAAGTTGAAAAATAACTTAACATATAAAATAGTTTTTAGAGTTATTGCCATTTTTTGAATTGTTTTCCATGTTTTTATCACTATTTTTTCCTTTTAATGTTTTAATTATCTAATCTTATATTCATTTATCAACTTGATATGCAATATATTAATAAAGATAATAATTGAAGTATCGATTGTAAAGTGTATCGATTGTAAGTAGCAGTAAGGCATTTTAATTACATATTTAGTTTCTTTTGCTATTTTTCCTTTGTTTTTTAAATGGTATTTTAAAATAAAATTATATAAGATTAATATTTCTAAAAAACTATAGTATATAATAAATATTCTTATTGTCTATGAACAAATCAATCACAAATCAGCACCTGTAAAAATCCAAAAATCACACTACCATGTTTGTTCACAGTCTCACCACAAGCATTATAGCACCATCAGATTGTGTAAACCAAATTTATAATGTTTATTATTGACATATATTTTATTCAATAAAATGGGTGTCAAAATTACAGTTTTGTATCTTGACCGTGTTATGATAAAATTTACAAGTAAATCTTCGGTAATTATTTATTTTTAAATTCTTTAGTAATAAACTTTTTCTTAAGATTCACAGGCATCCGTCGATAATTAAATTTTATAAAATTTCATTAGAAAATACGTTTATGATTCAATCTTTTGCAAATTAATTGATAAATGTATTTTTTTAAAATTCATTGTTAATTTTGTGGTAAATTTGTCAATAAAATGAATATTAATTTTTTTACAAAATTTTGATAAAATATTTATTATAAATTAATTGGAGATTAGCTTGAATTGAAAAGGAAGAATAGAAGAAATAGTAGAAGGAAGAAAAAGAGATGAAGTCGAATGATAACATCAATAACGGTGAAGGTGACGTTAATAACTATAGAAGTTGGAGGTCACAATGACCATGAGAAATGAGAAGAAAAAGGAAAAGGAGGAAGAAAAACATAATAAAGATAGACAAAGTAGCAAGATAGAAGAAGAAAGAGGAAGGGAAGAAAGTGGAGAAAAAAGAAAAGAAAGAGGAGGATGAGAAGAAAGAGACAGAAGTGGTGCATACAACGATGACAATGATAAAAAAAAGACAGAAAAAGAAGAAAAAACGAAAAAAAAAATTATGCTATTTATTAATAAAATTTTATTGATGAATTTTGATAATTATCAATAAGTTTTGAACATAGAAAATTAATGATAATTTTTTTATCTATTAATAAAATTCATTAATAAACATTTTATAGACAATTTTTTTTTTGTTATCGATACGTCATAGATAATTTTGATTTATAAGTAAATTTTAATAATTATCGGACATATTTTGATAATCAATAAATCCATATTTTTTTTCTTGTAATATTATGATTCTTATTATTAACATTATCTGATTACCTAACAGGAATGATTGCATCATGAATAATTGCTCAATACATGAAGAGATTATAGTATCTTGAGTATCTTTTCTTTCTAATTAAATTTGGATACAGTGCAATGCAAGAAGGGAAGAGAGAATGCAAGTTATAAATTATAGGTATAGATATAATAAAAGAGTAGCATTGAACTGGCTTCTTTCCCATTCTAAATTCAAGACCTTGTTAAAGGTTTCATTATGTACAGTAAAAGATTGATCCATTATGGTAGTTTTTTCACAAATTGAACTTTGCATTTTGTTCATAGTCTTCAATGGTTATCCAATGTGCATCATATGTCAGTTAGTCGAATATTAATTATTCTAGTTTGATTAGTATTTGTACAATATGTAGGAGCATTAATATAATAAATGGAATATAAATTATAATTAATATATATCAGTTATTTGAATATTTGACATCTATTATGATTAATTCATTGAATTAAATAATAATTTAAAACATATTTTAATAAAAATTATCAATATTATTGTGTAACTTATTATTAATTATAATCTAAATGTAAACTTCATTTTTATTTTACATGTTAATATATATATATATATATATATATATATTTATTGAAATTTAAAAATGAAATTAAAATAAAATACATTTAAGACTAGAAGAAAATTTGACATATTATTTTTTTATATTATTAAAGAACATTTTGTTGTAAAAAGAAAATGTTTGCCTTTTAATATTTTGACATTATTTACAAAATTTTATATAAGTTTTTACTTTTTGTTATTTAGTATTTATATTATGAACGTAACGTGTGAACTAGAGATGGTAAGGGATCATATACTAATAATATTTATCTATAATTTAACTCGCAATAAAAATTTAATTTACAACTCGTATGCTACCTGTGCGAGTATCTGTTTTAAAAAAACTCACAAATATTTTAAAATTTTTGAATATCCACAAATATTAAAAAGTATATTTTTATAATTTTTAAAATAAAATTTAAAAAAATTCAAAACAAAAATATATAATATAATATAAATTATATTAAATATAAATATAAATTTATTTTTAATTAAATTTAACTTAATAAAATATAAAATAATTTTATTATAAATTTAATTTAATTTAATAAAATACAAATTAAATTTTTATTTTTAATTTTTGTAAATAGCATGTATCTCTAAATGAGATAATATAATACTCACACCAATTCTATTTATAAACAAATACTCGTTAATAACATGCGAAAAAATAATAATATATATATATATATATATATATATATAATATATATATATATATATATATATATATATATATATATATATATATATATATATATATATATATATATATATATATATAATGTAGGAATTGTTCCTCTCCCCAATTTCCAACAATTAAATATGAGAAGAAAAAAAAATTCAATGTAATACTACATTTTAACTTAAAATGAATTAAATTGGTCTAAGTCTTGTCCAGCTTCCTTGAAATATTATTGGCTTAAAAAGTAAGAGACACAGTTTGCCCCGATAGTTTATTTCTTGATTATTTCAAACCACTTCATTAATTTATTTATGCATTTTATTTTCTTAAAAGTTTATATCATCCACTTTATTTTACCAGTTAATAAGGAAAAAAACATTTTATCACAATTTAAATTATTAAAAATAAATTAAAAATATATTGATATTAAAAATATTGTTATTATAAATAATTATTGCATAAATAAATATTACAAAAAAAAATACTGGTAAATATCTATATTCCTTAATAGGTATTTGATCTTTGTATATATGAAAAATATCTATTAAGAAATTATCCTCTTAAATTGATTTTAATATTATATAAAAATAGTTTCTAATTCTCAATAAAGACACCCCAGGTATTAAACAAAAATAGCTGTCCATTTCATATCTGAGTTAAAAGACAAACCTTTTCATGATTCGAATAGAAAAAATAGTGTAATTGATGGTGCGTTTCTAGTACAACATTTTATACTAAAATTTAATAAAATTCATTTTATTAGTCATGTTGAATTAACTATTACAAAATATTTCTTATTAAAAAAAAAGCCAACCAACGTGTTAATTTTTATACTCTAAAATATATGTTTTTTAACACTTCCGTTTTACTCTCACATGTAAATTTTTTTTCACCCTTCGTTTAAAAAATTCCTTACTCTTTTCGATCCCCCTTTCACCTCATTTTTTCAATCTAAAAACCTAAACTAATATTTTTGTTTTCACTTTCTTCCATCTTTCCCAGTCTTTTAAACCTCATCTTCCTTCTTTTTTTATCACTCTCTTTGATCTTATTCTTTAATCCCAAAACTATATCTATTCAATTTCTTTTCAACCAACCATTCTCCATCGGACTTCTCCATTACGTTTAAGATTTCATTTTAATTTAATTAAAATAATACGGCATCACAAAGTACTGAAATTTATTTGATTGAGTGTGTAAAGCACATAGCTATTAAATATTTTGTATCTTTCTCTAGTTTAAATTAGAATACAATTTTGAATATATAATTAATTCTTATATTTATTAAAATGATGTGAAATTTGTTCCTAATCAGAAACTACAAACTAAAAGTATATCAAAGTTTCTAAAACAACTATAGCCAAACTTTCAAAATATTAACATAATTTATTCAAGACAAATTTTACACTAGTGGAAAAACACAGTTTAACGTCGGTTATTTTGGGCTTTTAACGTTACATATGGAATCGACGTCTATTCGGGTGACGTTAATTACACATCGGTCAGGATATGACCGACGTCTATGTAGACGTCGGACTATATAGGTCAGACGTCTATATAGACGTCGGACTCTATAGGTCAGACGTCTAAAATGTCGTCGTATTTGATAGGATCTTTCTCCGCTTGAGGCTTCTCGAGTTGTTTCTGACTTATGGTGATTCGAGTTTACAACTTTATATTTTATTTGAAAAGAATGGATTGTACGTTTTTTTTGTATTGGATGGTTTTAATAATGTAGTGGAGGGAATTAGAGGAGTGCAAAACGCAAGAAATCGCCGTCCAAGAACGCTGCCAAAGGACACGAGCAAAACTGGACAAAACTCAACGAAAACGCATTTTAATCGGTTGAAATGAAAGATAATTCATCAAAGAGAAATGTAATCGGAGTAAAATTAATTTTGAACGGTGCAAAAGTGAGAAAACGAACCTGAAAAACGTAGCCTGTGGAGAGAAAATGCGAGGACGATGATGAACAATGAGTGCGCGTAACTGTTTCCTCGCGTTCGCAGTGCTTTAATGCAGACATTTAGAAGTCGGTTCCCCCCATAATAGACGTCTACAGACGTCGCGTCTACAGACGTCGGTTCCCCTCACAACAGACGTCTAAAAGGCTTTAGAAGTCAGAGTGACAGAATCAGACATCTATATGGAGTCAAAAAGTGACTTTTAAAATTTTTGGATTTAGGGTTTAGACGTCGGTTCCTGACGTCTAAAGTGCTTTAGAAGTCGGAGTGGCGGGATCAGATGTCTATATGGAGTCAAAAAATGACTTTTTAAATTTTTGGATTTAGGGTTTAGACGTCGGTTCCTCCAATAACTAACATCTATAATATTTTAGACGTCGGGGCTCTCCTAACTGACGTCTATATGTCTAACAGGTAGGTGGATAGCCATTAATTTCCGCCATATAGACGTTGGGGCCCCTCTTAATTGACGTCTACATGACTGAAAGAAATGACTTTTCACCCATTTGTCAGACATATGTCAGTTAGGAGGGACCCCGACGTCTAAAATATTATAGACGTCGTGACACCTTCTAACTGACGTCTATATGGCCAATTTATTTACGAAAATGCCACCGGTCATCAATATACGTTGTGCTTACCCTTAACCGACGTCTATGGGATGACGTTAAATAGCGTTTTTGCACTAATGTTAATAGAAACCAGAAGTATATGTAAAGATTGAAACTTAATGGATCAATCTAGTTAAAGAAAGTAGGATTATAAGATGTGGCACGAAGAGAACTAACATATAAAAAGGAACGTAAGCAAGACTTGAACATAATTTTTTTATTTTTTAAAGTTTGTAAAAGGTTTAAAGTACCCAAATACTTATATTAAATCAATTATTTAGTGTAATGCATCCTTGACAATCTATTTGTGTATTAGTCTTTGAAGAGGTAAATTTGTGTATTTGAAAAAATATATATAAAAAAAAGAGCAAAATAGTAAATGTAGAGTATAAAAATTGGGAATGAAAAAGAAAAAGTATATAGATAGATTGTTGCTTTAGTGAAATGGAGGAAATGAGCACACACACAAAAGGAATCGTGGGAGAGGCTTTAATTTGGTTAGCCTAGGTAGGCCTAACCTGCACATGCAGATATCTAGTTCCATGATCAAGAGCTGAGATTTTTTTCTCCATACATATTACCCAATTAGCCATCTCTAGCTTCCCTTTTCTGGACAAGTAGGCTACACATGGCCAGAAACATGGTAAAAGAGTAAAGACTAAAAGTTCAGGTACTTAACCTCCGTTTCGTGCTGCTGTTTATTTTCCATTTTTACTGTCTACACTTTATACATGCCAGTTTCCACACACACGCTATCTTTCTTTCTCTCTCTCTCTATTCCCATGAATGCTTGATTAGCTCAACAAAGCAGACTTCATATATATTGCATATATACACATATACATATAGCATTAAAAGTGAGTCAGAGAGCTACAACAACTATGCTGGGAACCCAGTAGGTACATATGCATGTGTTCTTTGCTAGCTGTGTCGCCGCACTATTGGCGTGCAATCTTTATTGTTAGGCTACAGCAGAAAACGTACATTCATTGAGCACTTTCTTGTGTTGTTACCATTAATTAATCCATGCTCATGCATGTGGTCCAAACCCAACATCCCAATGTTTTAACATGTCATTTCATCGTATCCGTTAGGTTGATGATGCTGTTATTATTTTTGTACTCCACACAAGTCCAATTCCTTCGCACTCAACACACTTAACCAGATTTTTTTCTTCAAAAAAATCACGTCAGTGAGAAAGAGAGATTCATTGATTAGCAAGTTCTATAGTATGAATTCAAAAAATTTCTTAAACTCCGACAGAAGAATTTAGTGAGTTATTTGTCACCGTTGGTTAGCTTTTCCACCGGTATATATAACTAACTGGGTAGTGTAAACACAACTTCACATGTATAAGCGGGACCATACTTGATTTGTGTGCATAAACCCCACTCAGTTATCACAGTGTTGCCCTATCTATCCTACGCCTGGGACTTGAAGGTTTGTAAATTAGGGTGTGATGAAGAGATAAGGTCACTGTATATATAGGACACATACTTAAGTAGGTTTGATGTTTTTGTACTGACTCGACCAATGACTAAGGTAAGAAATGAGTTGGAAGGAAATGGGGAGGAATGGACCAACCCTCAAGTTGATATGGAATAAGGATCTGTGATAATGAATATATACTTTGTATATGCTTTGCTTGGTTATTCTTATGATCATAGTCAATTTCATTTTATATGCAAGATGATGCTTTTAGTTTCAGAAATAAAGCTAGAGGTATGGCATTTGGTATGGTTCTCTGTTACCTACCTGATTCACATATGGCCATTGAGACTCGTGAAATTATATTTTATAAAAACTTATACTACTTTTCTTTTATAAAAATATCTTTTTTTTTTTCTATTAAAGAAATATGGATTCCCCTCTGAATATGGATATACATATATGGGAAGATATTGATCAATTGAATTGTTCAAGGGTGTTCTTGGATATGGATTGGAGCAGCAGGTGTGGGGTTCATTTTACTTATCCTAATCTGTAATCATTTGAATCCAAGTGGAATATATTTCTCAACATAATTGGTTCTAATTTTACGGATTGGATTCCCTTTGCTTCTTTTTATGACAAAAATTATTTGAGAAAGGCAGCAGGGATAATAATAAAAATAAAAATAATAATATTAAATATAAATGGATCAATTTGTTTAGAAATAAAAAAGATCTTAGTGAATATTATATATTATTTAGTGAATTTCTTTTTACAGACTAGAAAAAACAGAAGTTATACTTCACGAATGTTTATAATTAGAAGAAAAATAACAAAATTTATGAGATATTTTCTTTTTAAAAAAATGACTTATTATAATTAGTCTTTTATTCTTTTCAATATTTCATTCTTTTGAAAAATTATAACAAACATGAAATCAATTATTTTGAAAAAAAATCTTATTAAAAAGTGGAATTACTATAAATATCAAGTAACAATTAATCAGTAATATAATATATTACACTCCTTGCTTTGTCTATCTCCTTTGAGGTGCTAAAAAATTGTTGTTCTTCTTGAAAAATACAACTGCATCAAAACTGTTAGATTTCTCAAAGTATGATAACAATTTTTATAATATATGGTTGTACCTACAAAAATTAAATGAACATGCTGCTCCTGAGAATTTTTGTACTATTAAAACACTGTTGTAATTTTGTTCACTAATTAAGGACACGAATCAGCTTAGCTATCTTGCCAATAGACCAATAAATTATACCCGTACATGAAGGGAGGCCAATCTACACTATGCACAAGGGAATAGCTGAAACCTGGGAGCAAACCTTTTATCCTTAATTTGGAATATATATTACTATATCTTTCCTATAAATAATAGTAGGCTAAATTTTTTTGTCCTTTGATTTATTTTGTATGTTGAGTTTAATCAATTAATTTTTTTGAAAAAAATCACCTTAGTCTTTCTAAAATTTTAAAATTATTGATTTCAGTTTTTTCCATACAAAACTAATGAAAATTATTTTTATATTACTGAATTGGTCTACTATTTCTGCGTCGAAAATTCATTCTTTTTCAAAGGAAAATAAGGATAATGTTGTTGTTGTTTGAGTGGGATAAAAGAGGGTCCTTTTCCAAATTGTCATATTAGAGTTAATGTTATTTGTTGTCACTGCATACATGACATGGATTTCTAGTCCTGCAAACTCAAATCTCTCACTTATGTTAATTATGTATTCAAGAAAGAATATTACATACGAAATAACTGTCTTAAGCTCTAAAAAATCTAAATCTAGACAGGTTTGAAAAGAAATTTCTCAAAAATTCATTCTCCTAACGATTCCAAGTTAAATTCCTTCTTCTTCTTTTTTCCATTTTGTAATAACCCTTGAGTTGGATTTCCTTTCTTAATCGACTTTCAAATTTCAATTCAAAGCAGTGAAATATTTACCAATAACATTAACCCTACTTTGATATAATTTGAAAAAGAAAAAAACATTTTAATCCACCTCAACCACAACATTTGAACACTTTTTCTTAATATCATCAAACATAAACATAATAGATCATCTCAATGTTGTACATGTGTATATATATTCATAACAACTATGAATAAAATTTTATTAACGTTTTCAGTTAGTTTTTAATAGAAAAAAAAATGAACCAAGTTTAAACCTTCAAGAATTAAAATAGACTTTTTAAAATTATGAGACTAATGTAAAATCATAAGTTAAGGAGAGAAAAAAAAATAGAATTTAGCCATAATTAATATTTTGCACTGATCATCATGGGAGCACATATGAATAATGTGTTTACACTATGCAACGAGCTTTAGGTACTCAAGCTTACAGGGTGGTGGACCCCAGCATTTTACAGGGTAGCCAGCTAAGAGGAGCACAAATATTTATAGGGTCTGCATGATTTCTTCAACCCTCATTTGGCACCACATCGATGCTTCATCCTTTTATGTGCTCTGACCTTGGTCCCCTCTCCTACCTATTCCTCTCCAACATAGCATACCATACCTCTTTCTTTTATCATTCTGCATCTTCTGATCATTCATCTCTCTCTTCTGTTAATGATATAGATGCCCAAAAATCTCACAACCATGAATTCAGTGTCCACTACTTTTAACATGATCATCATATGTCCCTCTGTGTGTGCCTTGCAACAAACCCAACACAAAAACCATTCATTACTCTTCTAAGTCCTTTTCTTCTAACACAAAAACTCCCTAATAATTCTTTATCAAGTGCCTTAAATTAAAAGTATTGATTAGCATTCTTGTAATTAATTAGTATTATTTAATCTGATAGGAACTGATATTCAGGACAGTTGAAAAGAGTTGAAAGGGGTTTTAAAAAGCAAAAGCGTGTGAGATGTGAGTGGGTGGTGGGATGAAGTTTAGTCGTGGTCACTGCATGGGCTCGGATACCCAGTTACTAATCAGTAATCATTGCCTTTCTCTTATCCTCATCTGCATGGAAGCCTGTCTCTCTTGCCCTTTTCCTCCCTTCTAAACAATTGACTGTTCTTAACAGTGACACTTCCATCTCAGACTAGTGCATTTTGAGACTCTTGCAACATGCATTCACATTTTTGCACACCCAAAATGATCCAGAATATGACACTTCCCACTTGAGCATTTTTTAATGTTTACTGTTGCATCGGTTTTTGTTTAGCTTCTATCATGTTATCTCAAACAATCGCAGCAAATCTGTGCGTTGTTCTTACTGAAGCATCCTCCAACAGCAAAAAGACAGGCCTTCAAAACAAGTTTGGAAACTTCACATCATATACATCTACTTTACAATGAATTCTAAAATCGCTTTTGCAACATATGTAGGTGATGACATATATGAACATCTGTGAATTGAAAACCATATACTGGTCGATTTTTTAGCAGAAAGGGAAGGCTTCTGCACATGAGAAGAAAACGTAATAATAAAAAGCTAAAGTGGTGTCTTCGTCATTCTTTTCTTTTTACAAAGGAAACCCGACTTTTGAATATTTGATGTTTTGTTTTGGTCTGTTTGGCTTAAACTACTAAAACTGAAAAGTTAAAGCCAAAAAACCATATACGAATTACAAACTTTTGTTTGAATATAGCTTAGCCGATTATTATTTGATTCAATATTTTGATTCAACCTTTTTAAAGAAATAACTTTTTGTTTTTAACACATTAATGAGAAAACTATTTGAACATTAGCTATTACATTTACGAAACTAGCTAATTCTATCCATACTTTGCAATAAAGGAGATTATAACTTAAACTGATCATAATAAAGATAGAAAAGTAAAAGAGCAATCCAAATGGTACACTAGTTTTGGTTAAGAATGAAATAAATTAGATCATTTGTCGAAAACCTATTGACATATATCAATTCTAAGTTGGGTAGTCCTATTTACAAAAAATAAGTTATAAACAAGCCCTCTTAAGCTTTATTATTAAAAAAATAGGATTAAGTCATTCATATGCTTTATGAGCTAACACATTTAAGCGAAAATAATGATATAATAATCTTATTATCATTATATTAATTTGGATTATAATATTTTAAAAATATATATTGCTAATATGTTAGAAAGTATAACTGTGAGAATCTCCCTTTTATCAAATTAAAAAAAAAAGCATTTCTTCTTCTTTTCTAAACCACTTTCTCTCAAAACAATTTCTCATTTCTTTTCCCAAATTCTAACATTTTGAAGACCCAAAGCAAAGGAAATGATATTTGTTAAGGATTATATTAAAGTCATTATCAATCTTTCCTTCTAGGTAATTCCATTTTCTACCATTTTGTTGTGAACTGTTACTTCCTCTGTATATAACTTTTTTCTTGTTGTATGTGATTTTCTTTACTTCTCCTTAAAATCTCTTCTAGTGGAGACATATAAAAGAAAAATATATATATTCATGGATCGTTGATGGATTTTTGATTTTGGTAGATAAGGGATTTTAAGTGTGATAGGAATGTTGTGTGTGTGTAAATCTTGTAAATTGTAGATAGGAATGAGAAAATTATGAAGTGATGAGAAAACATTAATTTTTAGAGAAACTTGTCTATTTGTAATGGCCAATGGTTCTTTGGCGTTGGACGATACCTATGTGATATTTTTTTTCATATGGAATGATTTATATCTTGCTAAATGATTTTACTTGTATAATATCTTTTATATTTTTTATCATATGTGTGAAAATACATGTATATGCACGAAGTTCTAATTTTAAGATTGTTAAATTAATTATTTTCAAGAGAAAATGTTAATTTATGTATAATAAGAAAAATGATCATACTTGGAAAGTTATAGTGAAGTTAACGTTATGGTACTGGATGATATATATTATATTCCACTTGGTTATTGTTGTTGAGAAAGAGTAGAGAAAAGACAGTATGATAAGTGCATAATTTCACGAATCTATTCAATAGACCAATCTTTTAAAAAGCAAGAGCCTAAATGTGTTATGATAGTTCTATGTTGATGTTTGGTCTCTTTTATGATATATCTATATTTCAAATATTTATTTACACAACCTTTGTAATATATATATATATATATATATATATATATATATAATATTTAGGTTGAGGTTTATTCTTGTCACAATTAATTTATCCTTGCACTTGTGTTTGCTTCTTATTTTCTTCTCTCCTACGATAATTGTATATTTTAGGTTTAATGTCTCAATAGGTCCTTATTTTGGTCCAAAATTTCAAATAGGTCCCTTTCTTTTTTTAGCGTCTCAATTAGGTCCTTATTTTGGTTAATTTGATCCAAATAAGTCTTTTCCGTCAATTCCATCAAACGGCGTCAGTCAGTGTGTAAGGTGGCCCGGTGACACTGACACGTGTCATAAAAAACGTGTGTGATATAGATTTTTTAAATTTTAAAATTAAAGAATTAAATTAATATATTGGGAGAATTAAGAAAAGATGCTGAAATTAAAAAAAGAAAGGGTAAAGGTGGAAAAGGAAAAGCTTATTCTTTTGCTAAAACATTGAATTGGGAAAACAAAATGAAAATTGGGGCAAATGTCTGAAATAGGGCTCGTGATTTAGTGCTGGTGTTTTGGGCAAACAGTGGATGCGCGAGTGTTTCATCCAGAAAGTTGTTGCTGTTGGAGTGGGTGCGCGAAGAGTGTTGTTGGGACCGTCTACATGTGCGTTTGGAAAAGGTTGAAGCACGAGGTGTGGGACCGTATGTTGTTGGAAGCGCAACGCTGAAGCACGTGTTGAGTGGAGGTTAACCTGAACGAAGGTTAATTTTTGTGGTTTATTGTCTTACTTTTTATAGTTGGGAAAGTATAATATTCGATTGTGGTCCCCCATGGTTTGGTCGGCGTTCTCGATTGCGTTTTGGTGGTCCCGTATGTATGTTTACAGTTATTTGAGTCTTTGTGTGTGGCTTTTGTTATTGTTTTAATATATTTTTTTTGTCATGATATTGTGTTGTGCGTGTAGATTTATTTATACAGTGTTGTGCGTAATGGGCGACTTTTTTGACTGTGTTTTCCACCATGGGGGGAAGTTCATTACTGATGGGACCTTGAAGTATGAAGGGGAGACGACAACTTTGTCCTTTGACCATGATGTGTGGAGTTATTTTGTGGCTGTTAGTGTAGTTAAAAGTTTTGGATATGATAACTTTAAACAATTATGGTACTGTGTAGGAGGGGGTTCAGTGTTGGACAATAGGTTGGAAGAATTGATTGATGATACTGGTGCCATGCATATGGCTAACTTAGGTATGATTAATGGTGTGGTTCATTTATACGTTATACATGCTATTTCTGAGGCTGAAGTGATAAATATGCTTGAATATGTTACTAATGATCAAGGACAAGTTGATGCTCATGGTGAAGTATAAGAAGAGGGTGAAGAAGATGGTGACGGTGTTCATGTAAATGGTGGCGGTGTTCATGTAGATGAAGTTGATGTTTGTAGTTGGAGTACAGCTAGTGATGAACGTGATGTACATGAAAATAATGAGTGCTTAGAGGGACTTGTGGATGTGACTGTTCAATGTGATATAGATGGTGATATAAATGTTGATGTAAATGGTAATGTGGAAATAGAAGTAGAAAGTCTTAAGGCTAGTGATGATGTGAGTGTTGAAAGTGATGATCATGATGAGAGAGGTTTTTCAGATGAGGAGTGGAAATCTGAGGAATTACTTACTACAACAGATAGTGATGAAGAGGTTAATGACACTGAAGGTCATGGGAGGTTTAGTACTTTTTGTATGCCAAAAAGTATGGTGGACTTTACATGGGAAGTAGGGACTTTTTTTGCAAATAAGCAAGATATTATAGATGTTGTTAAAGGGTATGCGTTGGAAAATGGTAGGAATATAAAGTTTGTCAAAAATGACAAAATAAGATTTAGGATGAAGTGCTTTGGTGAAAAAGGAGAATGCCCATGGACCATATATTGTGCTTATATGGAGGCTGAGAAATCATGGCAGCTTAGAACTAAAAATGACATTCACACATGTAGCATGGAGTTCAATCTCAAGTTACTTGACGCCAAGTGGTTGAGCTCAAAGTTGGAGAAAACAATAAGAGAAAATCCTAAAATGAAGGGTGTAGATATTCGTGAAAAAGTTCAAAGGAAGTGGAATATAGGTATATCTAGGGGTATGGCTTATAGAGCCAAAGCTATTGCTTCTGAGCACATTGATAGGTCCTTTAAAGAACAATATAAGAGGATATATGATTATGCACATGAGTTGTTGGCAAGAAATCCTGGATCTACATTCAAAGTGGTTGTTGAGAATAATGAGGTTGAGGTAATTTTCAAAAGATTTTACTGTTGTCTGAAGGCATGCAAAGACAGTTTTGTGTGGTGTAGGCCAATAATTGGACTAGATGGGGCCTTTTTGAAAGGAAGTATGGTGGTGAGTTATTAACAGCTGTTGGGAGAGATGGAAATGATCAAATGTTTCCTATTGCATATGCGGTGGTAGAAGGGGAAAACAAAGATTCATGGTCCTGGTTTTTGAATCTTTTGATTGATGATCTTGGTGGTCAAGAAGTATGTTCATCAATAACTTTTGTGTCAGACCAACATAAGGTAATAATCATATTTAATTTGGTTCTTTCTTACATTAATTCATTACTTATATATCATATTTAATAATATTTAATGGTGCCCATAGGGTCTACTACCAGCCATACAAGAGTTACTCCCCGGTGTTGATCAGAAGTTCTGTGTAAGACACTTATATTCAAACTTTAGGAAGAAATTTCCTGGTAAAAATCTGAAGAAACTGATGTGGAGGGCAGCTACTGCCACTCATCCACAAAATTGGGAGAAGGAGATGAGAAACATTAAAGATGTCAATGAAGACGCATTCAAGCATTTGGTAGCCATCCCTCCAAGGTTTATTTATGTACTTTTTTATTACAACTATAACTCACTGCATATATAGGCACTGTAATTGTCTATATTTTATGGTGTAGATATTGGTCAAGGTCCACATTCAGTCCAAGACCAAAATGTGACACATTGGTGAACAATATGAGTGAGGCATTCAACAGTGTATTGGTTCATACCTGGACTAAACCGATCATAACAATGCTGGAAGAAATTAGGGTGTACAACATGCAAAGATGGGCAAAAAATAGGACTAAGATACAATCATTTACAGGATCAATTTGTCCAAAAATCCAGGCTGGTTTGCGCAAGAGATGCGGGCTATGTAGGGAGGTTGGGCACAACAAGAGTCGTTGCCCCAAAGCTACACAACAACCTACTCCTTCAACACAACAAGAGATGCCATCATCACAAATATCTCAAGTCTGTAATGAGCAAGTAGTTGAACCGTAGAAGTGATTGGAACAATACTGGTTTAATGGAACACTTTGGATGTACTGTTTTAATGTATCTAGGAACACTTATTTTGCTTTTGGATGTATTGTTTTAATGGAACAATTTGAATGTGCTGAATTACATTGCTGCCAGATTTGGTATATGAATATCATAAGTGCTTCCAGATTTGGTATATGAATTTTACATTGCTGCCAGATTTGGTATATGAATATCATAAGTGCTTCCAGATTTGGTATATGAATTTTACATTGCTGCCAGATTTGGTATATCAATATCATAAGTGCTTCCAGATTTGGTATATGAATTTTACATTATTGCCAGATTTGGTATATGAATATCATAAGTGCTTTTTCTCTACCATAGTGCAGTATTGCAGATGGCCCTTTGTATTATTATTGATCATTCCGAAAAATACTATCTAGAATGTATTAGAAAACTTTTATATTACACATTCTAAATAAATAAGCGGTGAGGATTTGTAATAATACTTTTATATTAGAAAACTTTTAGAATAGGATCAAACATCTTTTGAAATGTACTTTCCAGAATTATCTAAAATAAATGTAAACATTATTTATATATCCCATGTGATGCATTTCGAAAAAAGAATATATTCTAGAATTCTAGACATCTAAAATAAAGATAATGGCAATAGTTAGGATGCGTCTTGGATGTTGTAGAGTGCTTATTTTTAACATAGTTATAGGAACTTTTTATTTATGTTAGGTGCTCATTCTAATTGTTACACAATCAAGGATCTGATATGATTGTAATTATTGTCAAATATTGTAATTAGCTTAAATTGGGATATCTACTTAATATAGGAAAGATAGTTGCCTAGTTTCTAGAGATTTAGCTTATTTCTCTCCTAATGTTATGTAACGGTCAGTGTATTCACTTGTATATATTTTGCCTCTTGATCAATGAAATATATGCTCTTGAGGTATACTTTCATGGTATCAGAAGCATCTCTATAATCAACTCTGATTTTTTTTTTTTACCTCTGCAGCATGTCTAAAGATCAAAACTCCTCTACCTCCAGCAACCTTAATCTGGAGAGCCCTTATTATCTTCCCTCTTCTGATAATCCTGGACAAACTCTTGTGAGTGACGTCCTTACAGGTCTCAACAATTACAATCCATGGTCTCTTGCCATGACAATGGCTTTAAAGGGCAAAAACAAATTTTGCTTTGTTGATGGCTCTTTAATGTCCCCTGCATCCACTCATGAAGATTATCACCGTTGGTCTCGTGTCAATAATATGGTTATGTCATGGATCCTCAACTCCATTGATCGCTCTCTGGCCCATACTGTGCTTTATACAGAATCTGCCGCTGCTGTTTGGACAGATCTCAAGGCACGCTTCTCCTCCAACACTGGCCCTCGCATATATGAGCTTGAGCAAAATATTGCTACTCTTCAACAACAAGATTTTTCAATTGCACACTACTTCAATCAGCTTCGCTCCCTTTGGGATGAGTTATCCCTTATTGATCCTCCACCAACGTGCACTTGCCAAGGTTGTACTTGTGGAGCCAAAGAGACTTATATCTCCCAACAAAACAAACGACGCCTCATGCAGTTTTTGATGGGACTCAATGACAGCTTCAGTCAACCACGAAGCCAATTACTTCTTACTACATTCCTTCCCGATGTTGCTCATGCCTATTCCCTTCTCCTCCAAGATGAGGCTCAAAAGGCCCATACACATCCCCCACTGACTTCAGAACGTGCAGCCCTACAAACTCAACCTGCACATGCTTTTTTGGCCAAACAACCACCTTCTCGCAGTCGTCCCAAATGTGCGCATTGCGGCATCCTTGGTCATACGGAGCATAAGTGCTATAAGCTTCACGTATATCCGCCAGGGCATCGCTACTACCATAAGGGGAACACTCATGGACAGTCATCTACTTCATCCACTCGTGCTGACCAACGTCATGATGCTGTGAAAGATCCTTTATCTGCAGATTCGTTACAGCAACTTCTTCGCCTATTAAGGGAGGTAAACCAACCTAAGGCCAATCTCACAGGTGCGTCTCTAGCTCTTTATTCTGCCCTCTGTATGCCTACTGAATGGGTTATTGATACTGGCGCAACAGATCACGTTTCTTTCACCCCTTCCTCTTTTCAACAGCCACCTATTCCTTCTTCTCTTCATAAATCTATTTGTGTTCCTAATGGTAATTCGGTTCCTATACATGGCTTTGGAAATGTACATATAACATCCGATATCATCTTGACTGATGTCTTATTTGTACCCTCATTCAAGTTCAACCTTTTATCTGTGCCAAAACTTACCCAGACTACTAATTGTTCTGTTTTCTTTTATCCTGATCATTGTGTATTTCAGGACCATTTGACGAAGAAGGAGATTGGTCGGGGCCATAAAAAGGGTGGACTCTACTTCCTTGATGTCTCTGCCTTTGTTGCCGCCGTCATCACTACCTCATCCACCACTTGGCATGCTAGGTTTGGTCATCCATCATCAAGTGCCCTCAAGTGTTTAGCTCCTGTTCTTGGTTTCAATAAAGATTCTTGTGACCATTGTGAAGTCTGTCATTTGTCAAAACAAACAAGACTCCCTTTTCCTTTACACACACCCACTAGCAGTAGTTTGTTTGAATTAATTCATGTTGATGTTTGGGGAAAGTATGCCACACCTACAAAAAATGGTCATCATTATTTTTTAACTATTGTTGATGATTTTTCCCGTGTCACCTGGACCTATCTCATGAAATACAAGTCGGATGCCTATTCTTTGTTAGTTCATTTCTTAGCTTATGTTCGAAATCAATTTCAAACATGTGTAAAAACAATTCACTCCGATAATGGCACTGAATTTACAAATAATTCATTTCAGAAAATTCTTTGTGACTCTGGGATTCTCCAACAATTCTCTTGTCCCGGTACCCCACAACAAAATGGTGTCGTCGAGCGTAAGCACCGACATCTTCTCAATGTTGCCCGGGCTTTACGTTTCCAAGCCGATCTTCCACTAATCTTTTGGGGTGATTGCATTTTTACTGCCACTTATTTAATAAATCGGACACCATCCAAACTTTTAGCCGGTCAAACTCCTTATGAAAAACTCTATGGCCATCCACCTGATTTCACTCACTTGCGTACATTTGGTTGTTTGTGCTATGCATCCACTTCACATGATCATCCAAATAAATTCGCACCTAGAGCTAGACGTTGCATCTTTGTGGGGTACCCTGCTGGTCAAAAAGCCTTTAAACTATATGACATTGATCATCACAAATTTCTAGTTAGTCGAGATGTCATCTTTCATGAAACAATATTTCCATTCAAGAATAGTAAGGCTTTGCATGATTTACACATGGAACGACACCCTCTTCCTCTACCCATTTGTGATCAAGAACCCATAAATTCACCCACCCCCACACCTACTGCTGAACCCAATGATAATGAACCCACACATACTGTTGAACCCTTGAACCCCTCCCTGCAGGTGACCAACCTTGAACCCACACATGCGGTTGACACCCCTACAGTGACTACCCTTGAACCAAGACACTCCGAACGTCTCAAAAAGCCTCCAGCGCACCTTGCTGATTACGTGTGCAACATGGCCTCCGCTCAATCTTCTTCCTCGTCTCCAGGTATGCAATATCCTATCTCAAACTCTCTTTGCTCAAATCCTTACTCAAATAACCATCTCCATTTCATTAATTCTATTATCAAGCACATTGAACCCACCTCATATACTGTTGCCCGTAAAGATCCCCATTGGAGACAGGCTATGGAGGACGAACTAAAGGCATTAGAGGCTAACAATACCTGGACTTTAGAGTTTTTGCCTCCCGACAAAACAGCTATAGGCTGTAAATGGGTGTATCGTATCAAATATAAATCTGATGGCTCCATTGACCGGTATAAAGCACGTTTGGTTGCTAAAGGTTACTCACAACTAGAAGGATTTGATTTTACTGACGTTTTTGCTCCTGTTACTAAATTAACTACTGTGAGGACTGTTCTTAGTATTGCAGCAGCAAAAAATTGGCCAACTCATCAAATGGATGTTTCCAACGCCTTTTTACATGGCAATTTACATGAAGAAGTTTACATGCAGCTTCCTCCTGGGTTTCATAAACAGGGGGAGAGTCGAGTTTGTCGACTCAACAAGTCACTTTATGGCTTAAAACAGGCACCTCGCACTTGGTTCACTACCTTTTCGAGTGCTTTGCTTGAGGCTGGCTTTACTCAGTCAAGGGCCGATTACTCCATGTTCTTATTTACCTGTGCATCCCATATAACAATTTTACTTGTTTATGTTGATGATATTGTAATTACAGGTGATGATGTGTTGGTTATTTCACTCTTAAAGAAATACCTTTGCAGCCGGTTCAACATAAAAGATTTGGGCTCATTGAAATATTTTTTGGGAATTGAAGTGGCACGTTCCAAGGCTGGCATTTTTCTTAATCAGCGGAAATATGCATTAGAAATTTTGTAAGACACAGGTCTTCTTGCTAGTAAACCAATCACAACTCCACTGGATTACAATCACACTTTGGTTGCTGATCATGGTGAAGTCCTATCTGACCCTGCTTCATATCGGCGATTGGTTGGTAGATTGCTATACCTTACAGTCACCCGACCGGATATCACTTATGCAGTTAACTTACTGTCACAGTTTATGTCTTCTCCTCGTGACACACACTGGCAGGCAGCACTTAGAGTGGTGAGATATATCAAATCTGTCCCGGACCATGGTATCCTACTCTCATCTAATTCTTCTTTACGCTTGCATGCTTATTGTGATGCGAATTGGGCTTCTTGCCCCACTTCTAGAAGATCAACCACTGGTTATTGTATATTTTTGGGTCCAAGTCTCCTCTGCTGGAGAACCAAAAAGCAGTCAACAGTTTCTCGCTCCTCTGCCGAAGCAGAGTATCGAGCCATGGCACATGCGGTTAGTGAGCTCACATGGCTGCACACTCTTCTTCATGAATTGGGTATTCCACCACATCCTGCAACTTTATCTTGTGATAATCAAGCTTCCCTCCATATAGCAAACAATCCAGTCTTTCATGAAAGAACAAAACATGTTGAAATTGATTGTCATTTTGTTCGAGATAAAATTCAAGAAGGAAAACTTCGAACCACATTTGTATCCTCAAATCAGCAATTGGCAGATATCTTCACAAAGGCTCTTCTTCCGGCTTCACATACTCAGTTAATTTCCAAGCTCATGTACCTTCCTAGTTCTTGAGCTTGAGGGGGAGTGTTACACAATCAAGGATCTGATATGATTGTAATTATTGTCAAATATTGTAATTAGCTTAAATTGGGATATCTACTTAATATAGGAAAGATAGTTGCCTAGTTTCTAGAGATTTAGCTTATTTCTCTCCTAATGTTATGTAACGGTCAGTGTATTCACTTGTATATATTTTGCCTCTTGATCAATGAAATATATGCTCTTGAGGTATACTTTCACTAATTACACTATACTAAGGCTCAAGGTTCAGCTCATTTCAGCAGCTTCAATTTGTAAGTTTTCTGCATAATTTCGTACAGCAAAATTCTTCAACATGCCACACCCTTCAAGGGATAAATCACGGAGGCCAACAATGTAATCATGCTCAGTAAGCTTTGAACTCATGGGAATGCACTCTGTCATAAATACCTCAAACAAATTTAATATTGTCCCCAACTCCGAGAAACTGGATTACAAATAGAAAATTATGAAGGCAACGAAGTTGCTTGGCCCTATACCAGAATTTCAATAGCAGTAATCAAATATTCCAAAATGTTACCAACCAGTAATTCAGTTTATTTTACCATTGTAAGGGGGAAAACATAGGAAGAACAGTTGCCAAAGCTACAAAACATCATTTCATTAATTGAAGATAGTCAAATACATTGCTATTCCCGTTTTCATCACAAACTAACTTTAACATCACCAATTGCATCCTATCAAAACGAAATTACATTATGGATTTGTCATCCATATTGAAATTACAATAATATTAACCACACAAATACAACAAACGACCCCTATCAACAACTTCATCAGTTTTTCCAACACCTTAACAGAATTTTTCAAATCAATCACCATATTCGCTACACCACCCATTTCTTCTGCCTTTGACAAATATTCATGCTTTTCTTCCCACTTCAGATTCGTATAGCTTTTTCATTACCATCAACACAACACCATTTGAAGAAATTGCAACCACCGTTTTCATGCCCGTTCTGAAAAAAAAAAATTAAACCCAAATCGAATACGACTTTGAGGTAACACAAACAACAACAACATCCACCTTCTCTTACCTTGTACTTAGGGCAGCCCCAAAATTGTTTCCCTTTGTTCTTAACAATTCGAGTTGTTCTAACCACTGTTTTCTCTCCACACAAACACAGGGGTGACACACCACGATGAACGACATTACGGTCTTCATTTTGCCACCCATTGCAAGTCGAAGAAGAAGTTGAATGTGAATTCTTCATTTCATTCTCCATTGCGCATCCACTCGAACAACAACGACTTTTTGGATGAAACACTCGCGCATCCACTGTTTGCCCAAAACACCAGCACTAAATCACGAGCCCTATTTCAGAAATTTGCCCCAATTTTCATTTTGCTTTCCCAATTCAATGTTTCAGCAAAAGAATAAGCTTTTCCTTTTCCACCTTTACCCTTTCTTTTTTTAATTTCAACATCTTTTCTTAATTCCCCCAATATATTAATTTAATTCTTTAATTTTAAAATTTAAAAAATCTATATCACACACGTTTTTTATGACACGTGTCAGTGTCACCAGGCCACCTCACACACTGACTGACGCCGTTTGATGGAATTGACGGAAATGACTTATTTGAATCAAATTAACCAAAATAAGGACCTAATTAAGACGCTAAAGAAGAAAGGGACCTATTTGAAATTTTGGACCAAAATAAGGACCTATTGAGACATTAAACCTATATTTTATATACGTGAGTAGAGGTAGGAGCTGAGGATGGCGATAATGCGAAAGCTAGAACTGATAACTGAAGAATTAGTATAGGAGTGTCTTAGATATAGGGTTGGTCCTTTTGAAAAATTGTATATATATTGATATTTTGAAGTACTTATGAGTTCATTTTGAATGTACTTTGAAAGAGTAAACTATAAATGAAATTTATATTATAAAGTTCACTTTTACAAAAAAAAACTGAGATCTATTATTAACAATTGTAATGTGAATTTGTTCACACGTGATTATTATTAAAATTGCAAGGACTATGTTAATTGTTAAATATAATATTTCCAAAAACAAATCTGACAGATTTGACAAAGGGTTGGTGAAATTGTTTCAACCCATAATTTTAGTGTTGAAATTTCCTGGTGTTGACCACTAATTGTCCTTGAAGACCTTTCAGAATAGAGAAGACGATAGCGGAAGCAGTAGAGGTAGAACTAGGTGTTGGTGCATCAGTGGCACAAGTGGCGGAGACGACGACCGGAGACGGTTGCCGGAGATGGTGGCAGGCGACGGTGGCCGGCGACGGTGGCCGGAGAAGGTTGTCGGAGACGGCGCCGGTGCCGGGGGCCGGAGACGGCAGACAAAGACAAAATAGCAACACTGGACAAATGCGGTCGGTGACGGTGGCGGCTGGTGGCGAGCGGCAACGGGCAGTGACGAATAGCAACACTGGACAAATGCGAGACAGAAACTAGAGATTGCCCATTGAAGTATAAAGACACAGGTTGAAAAAGAAACTTTTAAAGGGGGGGGGGGGGCGCCGGTGGCGGCCACCGACGGCAACAAAGACAAAATAGAAAAGGATCAGAAAACCTGCTCTGATACCATGCTAAATATAATATTTCTAACATTAATTAAGCATTATTAGTTGTTTGTCTTAAATTTTTGGATTGTTACATTTTGGTATCATAGTGGTTTAAATTTAGGTGAACTCTGGGATGTGGGGTTTGTACTCATAATTGTGTGGTTGTGTTGCATTGTATAAGGAAGTGTTTGAGTAGAGAAGTGTGCAACATTAGTAAAAATTACAATATTAAAGGAGAAATGATTTTGACGTAGTGATGAAGTTGCATACTCATGATTAAATCAATAATAACTTTTTACCAAAATTTTGTAATTTTATATTTACAAGTTGAGAGAGTTGGGCTTATCAATTTTTGTATATAACATTGGAATACTAGTATGGTGTGCAACATAAATTTTTGTATGATTGGGATTTTATACCCTTATTATTAGAAACATATCAAATTATAGGATGATTGCCAAATGCTATAAATGTGTATCTAATTCTTTTTCTTGTGATCCAGTCAGCATGTCTCATAGACCTCTTCCACCACCTTAACCAATATTGACTTAGGCTAATTTATCAGGGCCATGAAGATGATGGCCAATGTCATGCAACAACAAAGTATGACAATATCTCATGCTCATCAAGAAAAATAAGGAATTAATGAAAATCTTTGCAAACACATGATTAAATATCCACTTTCACGTATCATGGCTTCCTTCTCGCCTAGCGAGGTCTAAAAATTAATGCTATCTGACCATAACTCGCTGGGCGAGCCATATTTTCACCCAACAACTCAAATATTGCATGTTTGGGCTGTCATTTTCGCTCAACGAGAAGCCAACTTGCCCAACCACTCAGCCTGGTGCTCAATGGTGGTCTTTTTGTCGTTTGGGCCATGCTAGTATAATCCTATAGATGAGTTTTTTCTTCATCTTAAGTTTTGGGTGCGATTCTGGAACCCCCGAAGTGGGTATTTGTTTGAAAATCATTATTTCTTGTCCAATCATGTTTCCTTGAGTTCTAATGTTTTTTTTGTTCATTGCAATTGCTACCTATTGACTTGTTTTACGCATGTGACACCTCTTTAACGGTGTTAATGCAGTACTAATGAAAATAAACTTGATTGTATAAATTTTTTCTAATTAAAGACCAAATATAGACAAATAAAAATATGGAAATCGATTTGAATTTCACACCAGAAATAGAGATAAATAAAATTATTTAATCAAATATTTAATACCATTTAGTCAAATAATTAAATTTATATAAAAATGATAACATTATCGTAATTTGAAATTTCAAAAATGTATTTCGTAAATTTTTTTATCCTTATATTTTATTTAACTTCTATCATTTTTAGGAAACATTTGACTTTTGATACACATAAAAAGATATTTTCATTGACATATTTTATGCAGATCTTAATGAAAAAATTATTTTTTATAAATTTGTTTTAAAGGTGCAGACTTTACAATATACCAAAATTTCCATTAGTATTGTCAAAACGGTCACCCGGTCCAATCTGACTCAGCTCATCACGGGTTAGCCAGTTAGTGAGCCTACCCAATCCAGTTCACTTATTAGCGAGTCGAAAAAATTTAAATTCGACTGGGCTCATCACTGGTTGGTAGGTTAAACGAGTTGACCACTGACTCACTTAATGACAATTTTTTTTTAAATTCCAAAAAAAATAACAAGTTTTTTTCTAACTCAAATCCAAATAAATTTCAATCCAAAATGATGTTAAATTCCAAAGATAATTCAAAATAAAAAATATAATACAATTTAAAATCATCTTAAACTTTAAATATAATTTAAAAGAAATCACAAAAAATAAAATTAGGTGGATTAGGTCGGCTCAAAATTAACCCATATCAATTTTTTTTAATCCAACCCGGTCTTAATTTGTAGTGGGCAAGGTCGACTCACGTTTTCTTTTAGATGTCACAATGCGAAAATTTTTCACGAAATATTCAATCAAACAATTCCTTAAGACAATCAAACTATATTTGATTAAAACGCGAAAGCAAAACATAATTACAAACGTTATTTGAAATTCTAGAATATCGTTTTTACATAAAAATACCAAGTATGAAAAGTTTTAAACATAATCAACCCCAATATGAAGATCTCAACTCTCGTCTGCTACTTCGATCCATATATGTAATGCCATATACTTCCGTACAAGTACGATCATCGTAGGTGAAAACCACAACCACAACATGCAAGGGTGAGCAATCAGAAATATCATAGCATACAAAAATATCATATTCATATTAAAAAAAGAATAATATAACCATACAACATATTCCATGACAGCATTTCCATCACAGTCAATTCATTCATGACACAATGTCGTTTCCTTCTATTGTGTTGTCATAACCTGTTATCACTAACAGGAACCCTGTTCCGCAAAACAGGGCAATTTGAGTCGTCTTCCATCGCAACTTTCGACTTATCTCCCTGTCTTCTCAAGGAATTACAAGTAAAAACTTCGGTTAGGCGCACCGACCGAGCACTATACTCACATGAGCCAAAGTAATTTTGGGCGAGACATCCACATTCCTCCGCAGAGGAAAGTGACACTCGAATCACTATCTCTAAACTAGAGTCCAACACATTATTACCGTACAGTACGAAAAGTTCATCCATGACCGACGACAGTACAAGGAAATAACAATTTCATGTTCACATCACAATTCTATACACATTCTCATTAATCAACATTCCTCCACAAATCATAAGATTTATCTCACCATTATCAAAATATACATTCTCAACAATATACATTGTTCACCAATCACAAGACTGAAAATACATTCCACATATAATCTCAATAACATATATCTTCCCATCAATCACAAGATTTATAACACAAATCTTATTACTTTTCATGAATATTATCACCAAAATAAACATAAAATCACGCATCTCAAAACCTTACAATACCAATATAATTATTCAGTTTAATAATTTAAACTCCGAAACAACTTAAATACTAACATCGAATGGCTTGCCCACACGTATCACTAAACATTATTCTAACCAAAATAATATGTATATATAAATTTATACTATATTAATACTAACTTACGAAACTCTCAAATCTCTTTTATATATATTTTGACATCACTAATTTTCATAATGTATTTCAATAAATCTAGTTAGTGTAGATGTGTTTTTGTTACACTGTTTTCTTCAAAAAAAAATTAAATGTTGAGAGGGAAGTGACGATAACGAACCCAACCTAAACTAATGCTTATGCACATTATAGGCTTAAGTTTCAACTTAAGAAATTCTTATTTGTACCTATGTTTCTTACTAATTCACATTCTATCTATATTTGTCTCTTAAAAAAAAGTACTTTTTATTATCCAAACTTACCTTCTAGTCACACATCTTCATTTTAATAAGGAATCTTATCCAAATTCATTAGATCACATATATTATTGATTCTTAATTACAAGCAATACACTCAAGTTCTTATTTCAGTTTAAATGAAACTTGTTAAGTTACATTATTTTTAAGCAATTCATATTAAATTATTTTTCATCAATGAATAATTCTTATAAACTCACTCATAAATAGGATTCAAAGTATTATTTAAGACATTAATTAATGTCATTATTTGAACCTATAATACCAAAAGAAAAAACATGTCAAATACACAAGTTTTGTGAAATCATAACTTTAAGAATGTTCATATGTTTGACATGATCACCTTGGAAAAATTTGTCGAAGAAATTATGTGAATATTGGGGAGGACAATTTCTTTTTTTAAGTTCGGTATATCTTCGTATTCCAAATTTAAGTGTAATATGATTCTTATCTTTTCTTAAAATATTTATTTGGATACAGAATTTGAAAAATAATTTTTTTTTCTGGAAAAATACGTGCGCGTGCATATATATATATATATATATATATATATATATATATTTCACTCTTTCATATCTAAATTTATGAGCTCTTTCAACAATGTAAGAATACTTTTCTTTATCTAATTCAAGATCAAATAATGGGGTATTCTTAAAAATCAAGTAACCATGTTTGTTTTCAATTTAGGTTTTCTTTTTTCTCTTCAATTTATTTAATTTTATGAATAGAAAGTATTTGTTCTAATTTTAATTGAAAATACATTATTTGTCATTTTTCAATTAAGTGTATGGCCAAATTTAGAAAATTAAGATTAATTAAGTGGTATAAAAAATTAATACACTTTAATTAAGTTTTAGAAGTTTCGAATTTTAATTGATTTATGTTAATTAAATACATGAAAATATTTTATCATTTTATTTGAATCAGTTTGGTCTAAATTATATCGATTTGAACATTACTCTAAATTATAATTTCCATAAACAAATATTTAATCTTGACACAAGTAAAAGTTATTTAATTTAGAGGCTATTTAGGGAAACAAGTTGGTCAAATACGTGTTATGTGAGTTTCAAAATAAACTTACATTATATATCACTGTTACATTCACATCTACATTCAAAAGTACATAAATTATTTATTTGTCAAATGAAAAATTATTAGAAATAAAAATAAATAAATGAAGAATAAAAAATATGAAAAGATTACATCAAATTCATAATAAAAAAATACAAAAGAACAAAAAAAAAATTACATTTCACAAAATATAAACAAATGATATTTATTATGAAAATAAACAATCTAAAGTGATAACAGCAAATATAACATTATACCATTCATATTACCCAAATTTATCAATTTATTTGTACAATGATTTCTTCCAAACATGTGTTATAAAATTGAATTTTATTGCAAAAATGTAAACATCTACATCATATGTTCGTAAGAGTATAAGACACTATCATTTAAATAGAAAAGCTTGACAAACTAAAGAAACCTTATATTTTAACCAAAATCTCCTAGAACTCAAGCATGTTCCAATGAATGCATTGATGTCTTTTAGGTTTACATATATGAAAATTATTTAGACTCGAGACATTACACTTCTACTTGAAAAACCTTTAATTTTAGCTAAGTGAAAAAATTGCACATTAATAGAAAAATATGCAATTTTTTTTATTTTAAATTTAAATTAAATATTATTTTAGTCTTTCAATTTGATATAGTTTCATTTTTCAAACTTTAAAATGATATAAATATATTATTTCTATTAATTTTTTTTATGTGTCAGATGAAGAAGGTTTAATGTTATTTACATTATTTAATATTTTTAAGTATATTCAACAATAAATGTTATTTAATATGTAAAAAAAAATTAATGTTATTAAATTAGGATAATTATGTCTATTATTTTATTTTAAGTTTGAGAATAAAAACTATCTATGTTTCAAAATTAAAAATACATTTAATTTTTTAAATTTTAAAACTTTACAAAAAAAAATGTGTTGAAGTTTAACAATAATAAATGAGATTATCTTAAACTTTTCAAACTTATGAATAATTGAGCTTGACAATAAGCTTTAGAATAATAAAAAAAATCCAAGAGTCACAAAAACAGGCATAATCTTAAGTAATAAACAACAACATAATAAACATTTTTCTTTTGTATAATTGAAAACTCTTACATCCCCTTGATATTGATCATTGTTTTACATCTATTGCATATTGCTTACTTTTAAAAAAAAATTTCGCATACCGTATGTACTCACTTATTATCTCACAAATTCAAATAAATTATTAATTTATTATAAATAATAAAGTTTAACAAGTTCACCTATCATCTCTAATATATATTTATTACTTATAAAAAAATAATATTCAGTTATCTAGAACTTGATATGCAATACAAGATAAAGCAAGAAATAATCATAAATCTAATAAAAGATGAAACTAATCCTACATTAGGATTTTGAGGAACTTCAACTTAGTACATTGATTATTATTTGTGCACAACTAATTTATGAAATAAAATATTCTGATGATTTTTAATCACAACTTTTTTAATGAAATTCTAAACACAAGGATTGTCGTTTTGGCTTAATTTAGAAAAATAAAAGATTAAATTAATTTTTCTAAAAAACAAAATACTCCTACTAAGTTTAATGGAAAAAAATTAAATACTATAATTATAAATTGCTGTAAAATGTATATAAAACCTTCCATACATATAAATTTAAATGAATTTTAGTATATTTTTGTAATAATCACTGAATTGAAAAAAAAAGTTAGGTAATCTGAAATTGAAGTATTTAATAATAATTGTTTTATCACTAAAAAACAGACAATCTGGCAATACTGGGAAACAAAAGAAGCCCTATGCTTCGAGATGCAAATGCATTCATGTGCAGTGTGCAAGTAATTTATTGCCCATTATGCACAACGCAGAGAGTGTTATGTGGATCATGAGTGTTGTTAGAGTCTGTAACCCTTCCTTCCATTCCCTTGTCATGGGTATCGCTTCCTGTGTTCATGCGTTGGCATCATTGCCATTATTGGGGAGGCCAAAGTTAAAAACTTTAAGGATCCTCTATCAGAATATTACTCACCAACCTTCCCAGGCATGTATTTTTTTTTTTTCTCTCATGCTTTTACTTACTATTAATATTCTATTTTATATTATAATTAGCCTGGCGGTTCTGGATATAGTATGTGATTAAGTGTTTTCTCTTTGGTCTTTTTGTGTGTGTGTGTGAATCTATGGTATCATTGTCTGATTGGGATTGTGGGTATCTAATAAATATAAAGGTTCTGTTTTTCATGTCAATACTTGATTTGATTTTCTTTCAGAAACAGAAAATTTTGTGGAAGGTCTCTTGTTTATGCTGTTTCATTTCATTTCTCTTTGTTTATAATATGGAGTCTTAATATATTTTGGGTATATAAGGCTTGGGTTGCATGTCTGTCATATGTTACAATGGCACTGTTGAATTCAGTCTTTAATGTTCATATGGTTGTGAAAAAAAAAAAGAAGAAGCAGTAATGAAACTTTTTGGAAGTTTCTTCTACTCTTTCTTGTCATTGTATTGTAAAGGTTTAGCTTCTGCATACATGGTTTATTGCATCAATTTGTTTGTCCTGTTGTAGAAGTTTTGCTTCTCCTCGACCTTCTCCCTTTCTGCCCTGCCCTGGTGATGATCTAGTTTGGACAAAGTTTCCTTCAGCAGCACTTTGTTACTCAATCTTGAACTTTAAAATCCAATAGTAGATATGCTGCACCACATTTATGGTTTGCATGATTGCATTATTGTAGCTTATGGGTTACGACCAACTGATTGACATTAGTTGCTGAAATTAATATTTTCTTTTATATATTTTCAAGGCTCGAGTAAGAAAAGTTAATCAAAGGAAGCATTTTCTGATTAAAAGAAGTAGATGAAAATCAATTTATTTTTATCTAAATGAATTTTCTGTTTTTGACAGAGTACAATGGCATCACCTGTTCCATATTATTGACCACATGGTGATTGTTGTGCGTTTTTAATGTTTCAATGGATTTGAAGAGGGCTAAAGAGTCCATAAAGCAAGTAAATATTGAGTGCTCTTCTACCTTGAGCATATAGTAAACTAAAAATAACTGAAATAAGTGATTCTAACTAGTTTTGATGTGAGAAGTTCAAGTCATGTGACAATCATAGGAGTCAATTATGTAGAGATTATTTTTTTGACTTGTCAAACCGTTTTTAATGTTGTATTTTGTAATAGTTTTTGCTAGTTGGGGAGTTGTTAGATTTGAGAATATGGTAATAAAATAATTTCATCGTCCCCCTTTAAGTTATAAACAATCAGTTTATATTGAAGAACATTTTCTAACTTTTTATGTTTGTTTTCCCTTTTGGTGGTGTCTAGTTTTATTAGTTCATTTTGACACTTTCATACTATCTTGTGTGTCGGTAAAAATGCGGAACAAGATTATAATTGGTTGAATTTTTTCAATGAACACTTGGGCTACCTTAGTACAGTAGTGGCCCACTCACCTGCAGTATATTTCCTTTAACAAAGATTAACCTTGGAATTCTTGCATGGAGAATGCAACATCCATTTCTCAACCATTAAGGCTCTCAACCATGAAGCAAGGAATTTTACATTACTGAGTGCTATCATTTTTAAATAGCACCATTAATCATATAGCTATGTTGAAATTGATATGATTTTGAATCCATTTGTTTGAAAACCACCTTAATTGTTGTCACCCTTACCCTACCTCAGTTGAAACCTCAAGGGTGTGGTTTAGTTTTGTTAAGAAGATGATAGCAGCCCGATAGCGGGTGGAACAATATGCCCAACAAACAATTGACCTTATCTCTACTCGATGTGGGACTCCAACACCCCCCTCACGCTGATGTATATACATCTCGAGCGTGAACGCTATGATAACGTGTTAAGAAGTGGACTTTAAGTCTAACTCAACTCCACAAAACTAGCTTGTAAGGTGAGGTTTGCACCTACTTATATATTATAAATTTGCCTTATCTCTAGTCGATGTGGGACTTCCAACAAGTTTCACACCGACTAGAAATATATGGCATAATGCTTAAGCAAACATCACCTTACAATTGAATTTTGTGGGTTTAAGTTAGGCCTTAAGACTAATTTCAAAGACAATTATTTTTAAAAAAAGTATAACACAAGAGACTTGATTTTTAAATTCCTTGAAAGGATATTTGATTTTTGAAGTTGTCTATGGTCTGAGTTATTTATGTATGTATTTATTTACACCACCCATGATGAGGATTTCAACTCTATATTGGTTATTTGCAAATCATATAGTTTGTGCTGATATCTTTTAATTGAGTACATTGCTGGCTCCTAGGATATCTTTGTTGTTATTGGTAACTGTCGTGATTTGTTATTATTTCAATCACTAGATTGTCGTTTCCCCTCTTTTCAGCCTTTTGAGTTTGAAATGGAAGAAAAGTTCACATCGTGCAATGCGTGTGACACATGTTGCTCATGCCATTGTATGTGCATATTGAACAAGTGGCGACAACAGCGGGTGTGGAGATTGACAACTTTACTGATTAAACCTATGAGGCTAAGGGAACCAATAAGTTCTCATCTAAGACAACATTCAGTCCTCTCCTTTGTTGAGTATCACTTGCAATTGTAGATGTGAGGTAAGTACCATCTCTATTGTATATTCAAATCACAACTTGTTTTCTGGGAATGCAGAAAGTTAAACTACTTTTAGGGATTTTGATTTGCGCAAAGACATTGAATTGCTTTTAAACATGAGCAATTCCCAATGTCGTATTCGATCCAATGCCTACCTAAGGTTTGACCAATTTTGACAGTGATAGATTTTCAAATTGAATTATTATATGAGAGTATAAATTTGGGGATTGATTTTCAATGTCGTTGATAGGAAGAATTCACAAAGATTGGCTTTAGATGATAATTCTTCTGTGGTTTTTGTTGTTCATTTTGGCGAAGGTAATTGTGATCATCATGATTCTCAAAACTTGGTGGAAGAACCTTCAATAATTGGAATCATTATTCCGAACAGATCGGATCGATTAGATGTTTTTCATTAAGAGATTTCTATGATAATGCTCTATCTTTGTGGTGGCAAATTATTTATAATTTTTTGTAACTGTATTATAGATCTCTGGGGAGATTTTCTAGCAATAAAAATTGATTCCTTTTTTTTTATTTCAGGGAGTACCTTCCGAGTTCCTAAGCAAACAAAGGGATTCATCATTAGCAAAAACAGCACTATCCAGTTAGGTTGTTGGGCAGATGAGGTTTATAGCTGTGCTACTTGTGATGGTGGTGATCACATTTGAGTTGTATTGAAACTGAACATCATTTGTAATGCAAGTCGCATCTCCATAAGTCTATCGTTGTGATTAAGAACACCAGTGTGCAAGAATCTTGTTCAATTCAGGGGTGCCTCAGATAAGATGGATGGTGAAGTATGTGGTATTTCCTTTTTATTTACTTCAAGCTATCCACTATTAATTGTTAATTTTTTGAATTAAGATTGTCTGTTCTGTCACTTGAGATTGACCAAGGATTTCTTAACTGCTTAAGGAGATTCTCAGCGTGATGAATTATATACACATAATTCACTATCTCTAGTATTAGGAAACTAGGAAAATAAGGAAAGTAGGGAATTTGGAAACAATACAAATCAATGCCTAATTATTTACAAAAAAAATACAGCCAGTAAATAGAACATTTTTTATTTTCCCAGAATAGAAAATACTTTCCAACAATCCTCCTCAAGTTAGAGCATGTATGCATTGAACTTGTTTGAAGTGGTTTCAATTTACAGGGACCTCAAAGAGACTTTGTTATGATATATGCAAGCTAGTCACTGGAACTAACAAACTTAATAGTGATTCCCTAGATGTATGCTTGGTCCGGTCATAAAAGACTGGATTTGGTACAATATGCGAAGTTGCTTTTATTTTAGTAAATTAGTTGTATATGATCAACATTTCCAAATTTTAACTCACCAAGTGTCTATTTTACTTTTACATGTTCACTAGTGAATATTGCTCAATACTAGAGCTTTATAGAAAACCGATTAGCTGTATTTTGCTTCTTACTTTTCTAACATACAAGGTTTGCACTATTAAAAACATGTATGTACTCCCAAAATTTGAGTTTTTCCTCTGTCTATGTTTGTATTACAAATTTCAACTCAAAATACCATCAGTGTATTGCAAGATTCAGACTTTAAGTATTTTGTTTAGATCCCACATCAATTACAAATATAGTCAATTTAAATCTTATGGTGGTGCAGACAATCCTTATGTTAGGGGCTAGCTTTTGGAGTTAAGTCAAGCCCAACCCAACTCAAAATTAGTATAGAGCCTGTTATAGATGTGATTTTGGACCACCTTCAACTTCCCAAAAATTAACCTGACCTTGGATTTCTTGCTCTACCAATCTAACTTGTACTCTTTGCTTTTGTAATGCAACCTACCTGGCTTTGTGACTGATAGGTTCAGTGGAAAAGTCTATACTAGGAGAAATAAATAAAGGAGGTAGTTATAACCTCCTGCAGCTGTAACAGGTTGTAACAAACTAGTATACATAGTCTGTGTTTAGGCTATTGTTTTTAGTTTTTTGGAGTTTGGGAGGAAAAGGGGTTTGGGAGAGTTAAGGTCCTCTCGAAAAGACCTGTGTGAAAATCTCTGTCCTAGGTTCTATGGACCTTACAAGGTTATTGAGAAAATTGGAATGGTCGCATATAAGTTGGATCTTCCCACTCACAGCAGAATCCACCCAGTGTTTCATGTGTCTCTCCTCAAAAGAGCAGTCCAGCTAGCTACTGTTATCCAGCCTTTACCTCCCACATTCACTGAAGAATTAATTTTAGATGTTCGTCCATAATAGTTATTAGACACCAGGACAAAATAACCAAGGAGAATTGGAAGTCTTAATCAAATGGCAACACTTTTCAAATTTGGACAACAGTTGGGAAGCGGTCTCTCAATCAGCAATGAATTTCAAGATTTTCTCCTTGAGGACAAGGTGAAACTTTATGGAGGGGGCATTGATAGGTTTGTCATTGTCTATAGTAGAAGGAAAAAAACGTGACAGTTATCTTAGTTTGAGGAAAGGTCTCTCGAAATACCTTAGTTGTAATAGAATTCTTGTCTAATTTCCCTACTTCCTTGATAAGGAAATAGACTTTGTGGGAATAAAGTGTATCTTTCTGTACAGTTCTCTTCCTGGACCTATCACATTCCTAGTTTGCGGCCTTACAAATATTCTCACCAAAAGAAGAATGAAATATAAAAGTTAATTAGTGAGATGTTGAAGGATGGCATCATTCACCCGAGCATTAGCCTTTATCTAGTCCAATAATTTTAGTGAGGAAAAAGGATGGTGGGTGGAGATTTTGTGTATATTATAAGGCTCTTAACAAGCTGACGATCCCCAATTAATTTCCAATTCCAGTAATTGAGGAGTTGCTGGATGAATTAGCTGGAGCAACCATTTTTTCTAAATTGGATCTTAAATCTGGCTACCACCAGATTTGAATGAAGGAGGGAGATATTGAGAAGACAACTTTTAGGACTCGTGAGACTACTATGAGTTCCTTGTTATGCCTTTTGGGCTGACTAATGCTCCAACTACCTTTCAATCTTTAATGAATGAGGTTCTAAATCCTTTTCTCAGAAAATTTGTACTAGTGTTCTTTGATGACATATTAATCTACAGCCCTTTATTGGATATGCATCTCTAGCATTTATCCCAAGTTTTACAGCTCTAGCAAGTCAACAGAAAAAAATGTAGTTTTGACCAAGCAAGTGTCTAATATTTGGACCGTGTGGAAGTGGCCAATCCCAAAAGATGCCACTGCTTTAGGTGGATTTATGGACCTTATGGGTTTATTATAGGCAGTTAGTGCAAGATTACAGAAAAATTGCAGAACCTTTTACACAATTATTGAAGAAGGATGGGTTTCAATGGAATATGGAAGCTCAGAAGGCTTTTGAAATCTTAAAGGAAGCTGTATCACTATTGCCCACTTTGGCCATTCCCGATTTTTCTCAACCTTTTGTGGATGAGACTGATGCTTCAAGCAAAGGGTTAGGTGCAATCCTTCTTCAAGAAGGTAGACTGTTAGCTTTTTGGAGCCAGGCTTTGTCAGACCGTGCTCAAAACGAATTGGTTTGTGAAAGTGAATTAATGATAGTATTACAAGCAGTGCATTAATGTAAGCATTATTTGCGGGGGGCTCATTTTGTGATTGTGACAGATCAGAAAAGCTTAAAATTTCTGATGGAGCAGAAGCTTTTAACAGAAGAACAATTCAGATGGGCATCAAAGTTAATTGGATTTGATTTTGAAATCAGATATAGACCTGGAAGAGAAAACACTGTGGTTGATGCTTTGTCCAGAATTGCTCATTTCAGCAGCATCTCTGTGTTAAAACCCCAAGAATGGGAAGATTGAGAAGATGAGATGCGGAAAGATGTGAAATTGAGTGGTATTATGATCGGTGTACTAGTGGATCCTAATGCTCACCCTCATTACGAGATCAGAAAAGGAAGACTGTATTATCATGGTAAATTGGTGTTACCCAATAATTCTTCCCAAATTCCTATCATTATTAAGGAGCTGCGTGAACCCCCATGGGAGGACACAATGGTTATTTTCATACCCTTAAAAGAGTTGCGGGTGTTTTATACTGGGAGGGCATGCAGAAAGACATCAAAACTTTTGTAATGTAGTGTGAAGTCTGTCAGAGGAATAGAACTGAGACACTAGCCCCTCGGGATTACTGCAACCACTGCCTATTCCTACACAAGTATGGACAAATATCTCCATGGATTTTATTGGAAGACTACCAAAACCAAAGGGTAAAGACACCATTTTTGTTGTGGTAGATAGATTCACACCGTATGTTCATTTTTTTTGCTCTATCTCATCCTTATTCAGCATTGGAAGTGGCTCAGCTTTTTGTGAAGGCAGATGTTCATTTACATGGATTCCCCCTCGTCCATTGTCAGACTGAGACAAGGTTTTCCTTAGCCAATAAATTGAAGTACAACACGGTTTATCACCCACATTCGGATGGCCAAACGGAGGCTGTCAATTGTTGTCTGGAAACATATTTAAGGTATATGTCAGGCACTCAACCTAAACGGTGGCCCACTTCGTTACCTTGGGCTGAATTTTGGTTTAACACCAGATATAGCGCCTCTTCACAAATGACATCATTCAAGACTTTATATGGATGTGATCTTCCTCTCATTTTGAAAGGCACAACAATCCCATCCAATGTGGAGGGTGCTAATCAGATGCAGGAAGAAAGGGATGCCATTTTGAAAGAGTTGGAAGATAATTTGTGCAAAGCTACAAGCCAACAAACATAGTGGGGATGTGGTTTATAATGAAGGAGATTGGGTTTTCTTAAAGATTCAACCATATAGGTTAAAATTTTTAGCAAGAAAACCAAATGAAAAATTGAGCCCACACTATTATGGCCCTTATCAAGTGGTGGAACGAATTGGTAAGGTTGCTTATAAATTACTCTTGCCGAACACAGCTGTATTCATCCTGTCTTTAATGTATCTTTACTCAAATCAACAGTGAGAGCTGTGCCATCCTCTCAACCTTTACCCCCTATGATGTGCTGTCCAAGGAATATATGTTACAAGTTACACATGAAAAGTTGTTGGATACACGAAGGAATACAGCGGGTGAACTGGAAGTCTTGCTCAAATGGCAGGAACTCCCTTGAGATGGAAAATAGTTGGGAATCTGCAGATGTCATCAACACAGAATTTTTAGACTTTCACCTTGAGGACAAGGTGAAACTTCAAGGACGGGGTATTGATAGGTTAAAGTCTATACAAGGAGAAATAAATAAAGGAGGTAGTTATAACCTCCTGCAGCTATAACAGGTTGTAACAGACTAGTATATATAGTTTGTGTTTAGGCTGTTGCTTTTATTTTTTTGGAGTTTAGGAGGAAAAGGGGCTTGGGAGAGTTAAGGTCCTCTTGAAAAGACCTGTGTTCTGAGACATCTTGGGTTGTATTCTTGCCACATTGGCAGAACAGCTGTAATCATAATAAAATCATTCAAGAACCTGTCTTGGATTTTTCTGAGCTACTGGGTTCCTATCAGTGACATTCCTAGAGCTGTATATTAAAATCGTGTTACAATTTCCACACTCTAAGATGTTCAATTCTAAGTATGAGGGGTGCGTGTTGAGATCTTACATCAACTACATGTATGGTTAAAGTAGACCTTAAAAAGGCTTGGGAAATCCTGAGTTAGGCCTAACCAAGTTCAAGATGGGATTAGGGACTGTCCTAAATTTGATATTGTGTTACCTTCAACTGACCCAATAAATTTGCTGTTTTTCAGTGCAGTATAGGAAAAAAAGTAGTCCTACATGGCCCATCTGCTTTCCAAGTGCAATCAACCTAGCTCTTTACTTTCCTTATATAAATCTCTTTGCAAGTTTCATTGATGTATATAACCAGATTCTACCAGGTTGAGAAATACAAGAAATGAAAACACAAATTGCAATTTTCAGAAAATTTCTTGTTCTTCTTTAGATATAAAATTTTTTTATAAACTAATTCCATGTGCCATTAAGTCCCAGAAGAATCATCACAACAATTATGCTTGCCCCGTGCCTGAATGAGAAAGGGTCTGAGTAGTTTTTTGCTTTTAGAAAGCTTAATCTAAGTGGTTGACCGGTATATGCAATGTTTAATGTCCGAGCCTCTAAAATGCATTGCTGGGAAGGCAATTCTCTCTTGCTTAAACAATGTTAGTCTTACACTTGAAGGGGGGCGTGTACATTACAGAGGAAGGTGGGATTGCTCCTAGCCATGGCTGAGCAAATTAGAAATATGTTGCCATATAGAATGTATAAAATGCTTATTTTTACGTTTTTGTCTAAAAACAATAATTTTTCTTGTTCACAATCCTCAACTACCATTGGCCTCTATCCACCACCAACAGTTGCCAAAAGTCAGCCATCTTGTTCCTATTGACAATCGACAATGGCTAATGATGTCAGTCACTGCACTGGTTGCCATAATTTAACTAGCCTACGCAAGTTAGCAGTTGAAGGTGGTGGGTGAGTGTGACTATAGCCACCATTGCTAATGACTGAAATCCAGCCACCTTTTTCATGTGTTAATAGCTGATGATGTCCCGCAAATTCATCCCACACCAAAGATTTGTGATGGTTGGCAACTTTGATCATTGTTGCCAATCACCAATTCAGGCTCCTTGTGCAGTTTCTGGAGGTTTACAGCTGGATGGTGAGTTTAGCTACCCACTAGTCATTGATTACCAAAATTCTGTCACCTCTTTATGCTATTAGTGATTGGAATCATTCCCAGCAATACACATCCCAGGCATGTTGATGAGGATATATTTAAAAAGTTTAACTAAATTAAATACACGGTGTTCAGTGCCTATGGTGCAAGGACGCCCCAAAGGAAATATTAACAACTCCTTTAGATCCAACACATGAAAAGGGAATGAATTTTTTTATTATCATTCATGTCTATTACATTCTCCGTACTTTTATTTGTATTAATCTAATCTTCTAAAAAAGGAAATAAGGAAACAATATATTGAAAAATAATCTAAAAGATCTTAATTTTACAGATATTTTTTCTAATCAGGAAGATTTTCCTCTAATTACAACATTCTCACTCAAGTTGGTAAATGAATATCAATCATTCCCAACTTGTCTACAAGATCTTGAAATCTACTCGGAGGGAGCCCTTTTTTAAAAATATTTGCTATCTGAAGATCTGTAGAAACATGAGTTGTAATCACAAAGCCTCTGTCTAAATTATCTTTGAAAAAATGTTTGTCAATCTCAATGTGTTTGGTTCTGTCATGTTGTACTGGATTATAGAAAGCAAATCTATGTTTTTTACGAGCTCCATATGGTGCATGGAATGTTTGAAATGAATTTGCAATGTTAAGAATAAGAAAACTACTTTAAATATTTTAATAGTAAGATTGTGAATTTTCGTTTTAGCAAACTTAGGTTGTCTGCCTTTTGACCCCTTTGTTGCTTACCCTAGTAGATCTTGTTGTAGCATTGTGCTATTTTGTATTTTATGTTTTTCAAACCTATAACATGGAGTATTTGATAGATCTTTAACTCTAGCTTTCTCTATCTTTCTGTTATACATGGCACTCAGTTAAGTATCCCATTCAAATTTCACTCCAGAGAAACTTGGTGCTCAACAGAATCCTTTACATCCTGTTTTGGCATGCTGTGCTATTTTAGTGTTTGAAATTCCATCTACAAATGTTTTTTTTTTTCTTTTTTTCCTTTTCTGCATCATACCTTATAGTCAAGTTCTGTTTACAATAATTTTGTGTGTATGAACTTCTGACATCATGCTTTAGATTACACTTGTAGCATTATAGCATGTCAAAAGACGTATACATGCCACATAAAAATTTGCTTATTTTTTGTTTCAAATGAATTTATATAGCTTCTTTTGCTCCCATTTGATAGCAGGATATAGTTTGTGATATCTGTGGGGATGCAGGAAATGAAGAGGATCTTGCTATTTGTAACAAGTGTACTGATGGGGCAGAGCACATGTATGTATTATAATATCTTGCGTAGTTGTATTTTTGTTATGGTAGCCTCTCATTATGGCCAAGTGAAATGATCTGGTTTTACTTCTCATTCATCAACCAGTTATTGTATGCGTGATATGTTGGAGAAAGTTCCCGAAGGTGATTGGTGGATGTGTGAAGACTGCAAGAAGTCAGAATGCAAAAAATCCAATAGTCAAGTAAATCTTGAATCTTCAAGTAGTGCAGAATTAAACTCAAAATCTTTCCATGATTGGAAAAGGAAAGCAGGTGTAAGTACTAGATCTTATTCATCAGCTAACAGGCATGGTGTCCAGTCAGAAGCCCAGTCTTTGAAGGAGGACAAAATGAGTGCCAAATCCTGCGACAACACCCCACTGCAGCATAAGGACTCCTCATACAAAACTTTTAAAGATGGAAAAGCAAAAGAAACCAAAGATACTACTTCTGAGCTCCAAATTTCTTGCACTCCTCAAGACAAAGCTAAAGCTTCTCTTGCTTTTAGTGACAAGAGATGTGCTGATACCTTACAAGTTGATTTAGATAGAAAAACAAAGACTCTTGATAGAAGTGCTGGACTCCCTAATACGTCAAAATCACCCAAACGATCCCTACTAGGTAGGGAGTCGATGTCCGAAAACTTGGGGAAGGCAAATGTGGAGCAATATTCCTGTGTTTCTCTTGAAAAAACAAAATCACATCCTCATTCAGGTAATGAATTGCCAACATTGGGCTCACAAACTGAGATAACACATGTTGTATACGTGACACAGTGATAACTTGTTTTCTTTTCGGTGTTATTTAATTTAGATAAGTATTATTAACTTTGATGTATCCACGCAGGCCCTCACTTGATGTCTGGATTGACTGATATTGTGGATGTGAAATTTGAAGCACATCTGTACGAAGCTCGTTATTTGCCAATGAAAAAGGTTGGGAAAGATATAACTATATATGATACTAGGAAGGAGACAAATCTTGGGTCGCTGTCCAAATCTGAAATGATTGCTTTTATAAAACTTTCAAGAGGATAAAATAAGGAAAAATGAAATAAGTTTCTCCTCGAGTTAAAGTTAGCTTTTGCAAAAGTTAATTTGTAAATGTTCTCTTTGTTAGTTTCTTCTAAATCAATTTTTTTTACATGTGTATTTGTAAGTTTTAGCTTATGGAGAAGGGTATTTCATTTTTTCTTCTAGTTTTTATCTCTAAAAAATTGTTTACAAAGAAGTTTACCTAAACAACACATAACAAAATGGATGGTTGGCAATCAATGATCGTAAAGAGAAATGGAAACAGTTCTATATAGTGGGGAGGAGGTGGGGGACGGAGAGTGAAGATTCTGTTACGTAGAAGGGTCCTATTCTCAGGAAGAATGTTATTTTCTAGTTTATTGCTTTTCATCTCGCTAGAATCTTTGTTCCATTCCATTGTTATATAATTTTAGTTTGTCTATACATCCTATGCTACGTTGTATTATGGATTCATCCTTTGAGAGAATTTTCTGAATACTGATACCAATTACCTTATATTTTTTCTTGTTTTTGCTTGGGTCCTACCATATAACTTCTATACCGAGTCTGCTCACAGTTCTATTTGAAAATGTTAGAGATATTGTTGCACAATTAATGCTACATAATCAGTCAGTATATTGAACTCAAGTGAAAGATAGAAATCCTGTTTTGTCAGCATTTAGAGTGACAATGACATAAGCTGTAAAATGAATTTGGATACCATGTGCATGGAATAAAGGTTATGTGCATGGATACACAATTGGTGCTAATACATGCTTACTTTATTGCAGCGAAAAATTAGAGGTTTTGTGAGCAGTTCAGCATTGGATCTCAATGTGAATCTTCAAGGGGACATCAACAAGGTCGGAGCAACAGATATTCCTGAATCTGATGCTGTGGATACAAGTTTTTCAGGTGACAAGGTTGAAGCACATGGAATTGGTGAATCTGATATCGTTCTTGATCTTAATACTTCACTGTGGCCTGAAAGGGCAACCCCGGAAGTTGGCCCCTGTCTGCCTGTTGAGAATGTGGATGATCAACCAAGCAAAGATGTGAACGTCAAGATGCCAACAGAAGAGAACAAAAATGATGACAAAGTGGTGCTACATGAAGAAAATCTGAACAACAATGCTGAGAGAAGTAATACCGACAGACCTGACTCCCTTGCTTCTCCAACAAGTGATGAGGAACATCCGAGCCTGCTTTATTGGCAAGCTGTGGAAGTTTTATCCTCTAAATTTGGACTTTGAATTGCACCATGTCAAAAGCTCTTGAACATTGTTATTCCTTTCTGCACACTGGCTCACCGTGATATTTAAGATTTCTAGTAATACATACTCCATAGAACATTTGACTGTAGGATGGAGCATACTTCTTTGCGATTTCCTTAGTTTGATTTCCCTTATTCTGGTTGTTGTCCCTTTCCAAGTACATTTGCATGTGTGTTTTTTTCTGTTAAGACATTTTCTTCATATGCATATTTACCGGCAAAGAGTTTAAATGATTATATAACTCCATTGTTTCAGTTTCTCATGCTGATTAATCTGTTTATTTTAGGAAATTATTGTCTGCTAGAATCGTAGATTTGGCTTTGCTGAAAGATGTGTTCATCATAGTTTGGTTGGAACACTTGTAGCCGCCAGCTTGGCATGTGTTAGATTCTTTAAGTATACTATGGCTTATGATTCCCAAATATATAACTTATGAGCGTTGCAGAATGCTTGGAATATTCTCTATAGATACGAGTGTAGAAGTTGATACTGTATTAGCTTTCTATAGATGATTGATCTAGAATATGATACACCACAGATGCTATATTCATAACTTTTTTTTTTCTTTTGGTGCATGAATTTGTTTCTTTTTTTCTAATTAGTAGTATAATTGGGGTGTGGAACTCTAATGTCACTTGCTACTTTTTTTTCTTATCTATGATTTTGTGACTACTTTTTATATGTGATGAGTTTCAAATCATGATTTTGTTAAAGGGTTAAATTTGGACCTGGTTGTTTCCACGGTCAGTATAATTCTTTATGACACAGCTATGTTCTTAAATTCTATCCCACTTTTATATATATATATATATATATATATATATATATATATATATTAAAACTCGTGTATTTTTTTTATTCATTGAAAGCATATAACCTTAATGAAGATAAATTATTATTATTTTTTCATGGTCTTGGCACAACTTCTTCATGGTGACATCATTCTTCATGTCATGTAATATGTGATTAAATATTATTGATGATTTTATTTTAAAATTTAAAGACTTAAAATAATCTGTAAGGTTCGTCATCAAGAAGACTTTTTATGTGCTTGATTAACAAATTAAAAACAATCTGTAACCACTAGAAATCGGCCACACCACTCCTCAATTTATTTTATTTATGTAAATGGTGGTGAGATAAGATATCTCTAATGTAGGAAAGTAATCATTTTAACAATGAGTATCCATAAATTTAATTTTCAAAATTATTAAAATATAAATTAAAGTATCCAACTTGGGTCATTTAAGATAAATTTAGGAACTAAATTAATTATATTTTTTTAAATTAAAAATTTACATGTTAGGTATCATTATCAACATTATAAAACCTTCCGACGTTGAATCATTGTATATTATTACATGGAAAGGTGAATAAAAGAGAAAACAAACATAATAGTATAGGAAAGCAGACCAAACTTATATAATAAAAAATAAATAATCAAACTCCAAAAATAAAAAAGTAAACAAAACTTAAATTATGAAATTCATACCTAACATGGAAGAAATCTAGACTAGAGAACACTGAATCAAGTAAAACCCAATCTATCATTAATACCAAAGTTAACAAGACTTTCAGTAGAATACTATTTATCTTTTAATGCTTTCAGATACTAAATTCAATATTTATAATCTGGCTACGTGAGTTGGTATGCTTATTCTAGATGAGCATAAGTGAAATCATTTTATTAAAGTGAAATAAACAAAAGTCTTGTAATCTCACTCCTAAAATTTTACAAGCCAAAAGGGGACAAAGAGTATCCTAATCTCATTTTTAATTTGTAAAGCAATCTTCATTAGTCTTACTAAATCAACTTTAATATGATATTGCGTAATATCATTTTAGTTTAGTGTGGGTTTGTTCTCTGTCGTTAACTGAAACATCAACGAAAAGAAAATCGAAGAGAGTAGGTCACTGAACTTGAGACAAAGGACATGCATAGAATACTTTGAATAAAGTTTAATGATGATTAAACAAATTAAGCAAATAATTTATTTATTACAAAAGAGTTATGGTAAACAAAATAATTCATCTCAAATAAAAAATAATAAAAAATAGTATACTTTATCACAGGATTTTTATCATATAGCAATATACATGTTTCACGGACAACAATAAAACTTAGATGCCTTTTTATCATCACAAAAGAAAAGGTGAAAGAGCAACATAACAAGAATCCGCTCCACGTGTACTAAACGACAATGCAACATGGTGTACCAAAAACAATAAAATAACATAAATAGAACCTCGTGCATTGTAAAATGACATGTGAATTATATATAGCATTCGTAATCAATGAATGTTGACAAAATGTAATGTTACATTTTTTACCCCTAGACTTGCTAGCTCAAAGTTAAAATATTAATTAACACTATGATGAGGTTTTTCACCTATAAATAATTTTACTTTCTCCATGTCCATTTCTATGACAAGATCACAAAGTTTAGACTTGAATATTAACATGACATAACATTTAACATTCCAAATCATAGAGATTAAAAAAAATATTATATTATCTTAAATATATCAATTATTAAAAAGAAAAATTGATATAACATAATTAATTCACATAAAGTGAATTAATAACATAATTACTGCATCATTTTTCAGTTTTCTTTCGCTGTATTATCTGAATTAAATTGTTGCACAATTATAACTCTTTAATTAAGAAGCAACTAGCTAGACACGGTTTATTTGTCTCCATTCATTATCGTTTACAACTTATTCTCTCTCCATATCAAGGATAAGAAAGTTACACTAGAAATAATATTATATTTATAAATATTATATTTATATTTCTCCTTCACCAATTTTAATTAAAGTAGTACCTCATCTTGTTAATGTAAATCAAAGGGTTCTGCATTATTTTTTTAACCTTTCCTATGTTATAGTATCCCTAGAAGAATTTTTTTTCTACATTTGTTTCATAAAAATTAAACTTCCCCCCATAATTTTTAATCTAAAATTTTTGTGTGACTTACATAACTTCTCTACTTTAAATTTAGATTCAATATAAATATTTAGTGATGTCAAAATGGGTTGTAACTCGTAAGTCAATCTAGTCCACCACGGGTTTGAGCTGAGTTGGGTTTGAAAAAAATGTAGAGCTGTCAAAACGGGTAATCCAACTCGACCCGACCCGACCTACCACAGGATGGTCACTTAGTGAGTCAACCCAACTCGACTCACTTATTAGAAGGCTGAAAAAATTCGAACCCGGCTCGACCCACCATGTGTTGATGGGTTAAATGGATTGGCTCACTGACTCATTTAATTATAAGTTTTTTTTAAATAAAAAATTACTACTTTTTTAATTCAAATATAAATAAACGTCACTTTAAAATGATGTTAAACTCCAAAGACCATTCAAAATAAATAAAAAAAGTATCATACAATCCAAGCGTAATCCAAAAACATGTACAAAAGGTGAACAATAAGTATTTAATATTGATAATTTTTGTATCACTTGTCCATTTATAATATTTTTCTCTCTTAAAACATCTTCTTTATCACCCATCTACAATATGATTAAAAAAATGCTAACTAATAATATTGAAATACAAAATAATAAATAATTAAATTAAATTAAGTGGGTTGGTGAGCCAACTCGGCTCACCACAGGTTCAACCCCGTGAACCGGGTTCTAAGTGAGCCGGGTTGAAAACTAGCCCGCATAAAAAATTACATTTTTTTCGAACCCAACCCGACTCAAACCCGTGATGAGCCGGGTTGGCCCGCAGATTAAAACTCATTTTGACAACACTAAAAAATGTAATTTTTTTTATGCGGGTTAGTTTTCAATTTGGCTCACTTAGAACCCGGCTCATCCAGGTTGAACCCGTGGTGAGTCGGGTTGGCTCACCAACCACCTAATTTAATTTAATTATTTATTATTTTGTGTTTCAATATTATTAGTTACATTTTTTTACTATATTGTAGATGAGATAATAAAAAAAATGTTTCAAGAGAGAAAAATATTATAGATTTATCTATTCAAGACTCTAATATTATAAATTGACAGGTGATACAAAAATTATCAATATTAAAAACTTATTTGTTCGCCTTTTGTGCTTGTTTTTTTATTACGCTTGGATTATATGATATATATTTTTTATTTTAAATTACCTTTGGAGTTTAACATCATTTTAGAGTGAAATTTATTTTGATTTGAACTAAACAAAATTATAATTTTTTTATTTTAAAAAAAAATTATAATTAAGTGCGCCAGTGAACCAACCCGTTTAACCCACCAACCCGTGGTGGGTCGGGCTGGGCTCAAATATTTTCAGCTCGTTAATAAATGAGCCGTGTTGGATTGACTCACTAAGTGACCAACCCGTGGTGGGTCGGACCGGGTCAAGCCAGGTTACCTGTTTTGACAACTCTATAAATATGATTATAAATTTTCATTGGTGGAAATAGGTCATACAGAGGAACTTTTCTCAATATCCCCTAAAAGCTTATTTAATGTTCAATAAATTTTCAAAACAAAAGTAAAAATATAAATATTGGTATAATTGAGAAAAAAAAATAATTCTTCCTATATGACTCAATATGCACAGTAAAGAGTGAAACTCAATAAGAACTTTTAAGCTTTTTCTTTTATTATGAAATAGCTCAGATCTACATCTATTTAGATCATATTTATTTATTTTTTATTAAACTCTAGTAGTTTGGTGTGTTGTTATTATTTGCTATTGTGTTAGTGTTTATAATGCTATTATACTCCTTAAGTAAGTATCATTCCAATAAAAGCATAAGCTCATACCCATGTTGATCTTATAAATATAATTAATATTTCTCGAGAAATAAACATTGTCTCATAAACAACAAGAAGGTTCTTTCCAGATAAAAGGAACAATCAAACCACCATTAGAATCTTGTCATTTGTCCCTAGCTAAGGCCACACTCAAGATTTCGATAAGATCATTTGATGCCTACCATGGAACCTTGGTGAAACCTATCATCAACCTCACATTCTCATGGTCACCATGGTCAATTTTCCCACAACATGAGGTCTAACCCAACAACAACCATGCGACATCAATATACATGTAAGTCCAACAGCATGACGAGCAGCGCTTTGTTTACTTGTTGAGCAAAAATATGATAGCAAGTTTGAGGCCCTGCCCAAAGACAAGCCAACCGATAAAATTCCGTAAGAGCTAACTGGCCTAGAGAATGGAAAAACATCTCCTCAGTCTCAGCCACACTCCCACTCACTATGTTAGGTGCTTATCTGTGGTATAAGAGAAAATCAACAACACCGAACAACACAAGATCAACAGATTCAGAGAGAAGATCTCCAACATGGCTTGAACAAAAGAAGTAGATCACCCTCACTCGAACCTCAAGAGAAGAGAGGAGAAACACAACGGTAAAACTGAAAGATTAGCATGGATAAAACTCGGGAGAGAGCAAAAAGGATGAAGAAAAAAATCCATCATAATAACAAAACACCAAGTCTTCTCCAGCTTAGTCAAAACGAATAATGAGGTTAAATATTCAATGGAAAATAAAATCGACAACATTAAAAGAAAAACACGTCCAAAGTCGACAACATCAAAGGAAGATGACAACACCCCTGTAGAGATTTGTGTAAATATCTTTACTTTTTTTAGTAACTAAAATTTATTTTTATTAAACAAGAATAAGTAAAGACTCCAAAAATTTGATATAGACAGTGATATAGTTTATATATATATATATATATATATATATATATATATATATATATATATATATATATATATATATATATAATAGATTTGTGTAAATATCTTACTTTTTTTTTATAATGACTAGAATTTATATTTATTTAACCAGAGATAAGTAAAGATCCAAAGATTTGATATAAGAATTATATAATTAATTTGATATTGTATATTATTAGGAATATGATTGGTAGGGGTAATGTCCAATTATTTAGAAATTTCTTGGATAGAAATGTCAAATTGTGTTTAAATTCGTGAGCTTGATTTAAGAGTTTGAGTCGAGTTGAATTAAAAAAAAATCATTTTTTTGAATATGGGTTAAATTGAATCTTATTTACTTAAATTTGTGAGTTAATTTTATTTAAGAATTTGAGTTGAGTTGAATCGAATTTTTTTTTAATATGAACTATATACTCAATATTGCATACTTAAATTGTAGGTTAAAGGAATTTGATACTGATTTGAATGTAAATTTATTTGTAACCTACATTAAAAACAACTCTTACTATATTTTTATTATTTTTTCATAAGTATTTTATTATAACTATTTTCTATGTATAATTATGTAGGCTGAAAATTTAAACTTTTAAAGAACTAGAATGTTATTTAATAATGTTTGAATAGTTTTAATATTTAATTTACCTGTTTAACACTTTAATTTTTATCTAGAATCTTTATAATAGTGTTTGGTGAAATAGATAAATAGGATCATATATATGTTACTTTACTTTTTGAAACATACATCATAATTATTTTTTAGACATTTTAATATTAATCAACATCACTCATCTTTGTTATTTATCAAATTTATTTCCAAAACTATCAAACTTCTGATCCATTACAAATTTGAATAGATCACAAATTACTATTTTATCAAATCAAATCTGTGTGGATACGACCTTATTATGTTACAATCGAACTCGAACTAGTGCACTTGCTAGATAATTTAGATCCCTTAATTGGAAGGTCAACATATGCAAATCCCAAGATCTTCAAAAAGATGTTAAGATTGTAGATGGAGCACAGACGAGAGGAGGAACTACTTATAACATCATGTGTTATAATAAACAAGTCTATAAAAAGTTGAATCATACATTGTGATTGTACAAATCATACGACTCATGATCGAGAACTTTTTAAAGATCTCAACAAATCAAATATTTCCAAAGTAAGAATTGGCAATGAAGAACAATTTGTTGCAATTAAAACTCATACAGGTATCAAATTAATTTTTTATGTCTTGTTTCTAAGATTACTCAAAATGTGTTAAATGTTGTTCAAATATTAAAAAAATATTATAAGATCTCTTTTGAAAACAAACTTTATGTGACCGATACCTAAAAGTATTCAAAATTTATATGAAAGATATATAATTTACTTTGAGTTTGATAAAACAGAAATTGGCTACAAATAAAGAAAATATAAAAGAAGAAAAATAAAAAAAGTAAATAAAGACACACATTCATACATTCATAAAAGGTTCGGTGTGTCAGTATAATTAATAAAGAAGATGATGATAGAAAAAAAAATACAATAAAAATGTGAAATTAAAAAGAGATGCGATCCTATATAAAAAAAGAAAAAATTACAAAAAAAAGAAAAAAAAATGAAAATCAAGCACTAAAAGGAAAATCAAATTTAAAGATCTAAAATTCAAATAAGAAAATATAAATAAGGAAAAACGTGAGAATATTTATATAACATATATTTTATTTAAATTACTTTTAAGAAACATCTCTCATATTTTTTTTAAACACTAAAAATTCTCAACAATATTTTATAAGTTAGTTTAAGAATAAAACACAAAAATAAATGAAATTTAATTAACTTCTTGAAAGAAAAAAAAATGAAAGATTCGTTTTCAATACAATTTTTTTAAATTTGTGACCGTATTTCTTGTAAATTTATTATTGGCATACAATTTATAGTGAAAATCCATATAAAACGCCTTATTATGGTGCCATTGAATAGAACGAAAAAATAAACATATTAGCGTATATATTATTTTACAGTATATTTGTTCAATCAATGTCCAGTCAGCCGATCAAATAATTATTGATTGTTTTGTTCATATATTAAATAAAATTAAAAAAGTCAAATATATTTCTAATTTCACGAAAATCAGTTTAAATATTTACAAAAATTTAATCTGTTAACTCTCATTCGTTTAGTCTCCCGTAAAAACAAAAGACATAGTAAATTTTTTTGAAACTAAAAACTAAATCTTAAAGTATTTTGAATGATTAAAATATACCTTATCAAATTAAAAAAAAAAAAAAGAAAGAGGGAAACCTGTGCTTATATTGCATTGTCGTTGTTTCTTTCAAAATTTTATATCTTGTGTTATGCTGGAAAGCCTGTGAAAGTGTATGAAAGTTAACTATATATAAGAAAATATTTACTCAGACAATGTGGTCTCCATCATTTTATCTCGTAGAGACGATGGACATCACTCATTGCGACGATGAACATCACTCATTGCGACAAACTTTTTCATCTTTTCTAAACTTGTTACATCAAAAGTTCTGAAAATGGACAACTTGAACCGTTAAAAAACATTTATCTAGTTGCAATAAGAAAAAAATTTAAGATGATATTTTTTTTATTATTATATAGTCAAATGTGATATCAAATCAATAATGTAATGACTAAATAAAAAACTATTATGTAACAAATATAGTTCAATAGTTTATAGTTTTTGTAATTAAAAAGTAAAAATTATTGCATACCCCACAGCAAATAAGGTCGTCGTAGTGATGTGAAGATTGTTTTTAAGTTAAAAAGTAGGAGAAACTGGTTTTGGCATAATCATTTCATCCGCAATATTTTAATGAAGGTATATTTTGCCTAGAAAAAAGAATCTAATAAACAACTACTAATATTTTATAGATCTCACCTTTTTACCATCTGCGTCCATTTTTAAATCATTTCAATTGTTTTCTACATTAGTTTTTAACTCGTTAAGCTTTGAGTTTGGATTCCGAAAACCCTGCCTATATCTAATGCAAGACCTAGTTTTTCTTCTTTAATAACAATTTTATGACTTGAACTTGCATTCTCTTTGGCTTATGTTAAATCCATGGATTTAGAACCATTAACTCCATCATTATAAGATGCTCTGATTGCTCTAACATCTTCATTAAATCTTTAGGATTACCTTTAAAATGGTGGCGTCCAGAGAATGTTGTAACCCCAACAAGAATAGACGACAAGTGAACACAATTTAATGGTAAAATTAACTCAAATACATTCAATAAGTCAATATGATACAAATATAGAATACTTCTTTAGACGACACTTGAATACCATTGAGCCTAAAAGGATATTAAATTTTATTGAGCTATAGAGGTTTAGGGCATCGGGCGTCATCTAAGGATCATTGGGCGCTACTAGAAGTTTAATTATAAGGAGCTTCAAGGACTATTAAGCATTAAGTTGGTTAAGCATTGACTCATTTGTATTGAGTGCTAGCTAGAACAAAACTCTTTATTTTGTTTTTGCTGGCCGCACTTTATTATCTCTAAACTCTGCTTTAAGAGTGAGTTCATGATAAGGTTGACATTTACCTATGTTGGTGTGTTTGTTTTCGTGAATAAATCAACTCTTTTCTAACTTTTATTTTGTTTTATCCTCAAGTTTATTGTTTTTTTTTTGTATTTTCATATATTTTAGTTAGTGTGTGCTTCTTTTACCTTTAATATCCTTTTGAGTGATTGAAATAAGTTAATAGGAAGAAATTATGGTGCAAGATAACAAGTTAGAACTCAAGAAACACATTTTATACAAAAAAAAAGAAGATAAAATTGGAGCAAATATTTGCGTCGAGCACCATTGAAATCATATTCAACACCACAAAGTCAAATACCAACCAGTGTTATAGGTGAGCCTAGCATTGGGTGGTGGAAAATGACGTTGGGCACTACAAGCCTCTAGAGAACCATTGTTGAACGGAGGAAACTGATGTTGATCACCACCTAGTGTTGTAGAATTAGTGTTGGGTGGCCCAAGCCAGCTTTGGGATCACCTGGTCTTGTAAAGCAGGCATTAGGTGAAGGAAAACTAACGTCGGGGCGATAACGATGCTAAGTTGTAAAAAAATGGGTATTTATTCATGTTTCTCATGCGGATTTTTATTCATTCTTCATTTTTCACAAATTAAAATACCTAGGGTGCTTAAGAAAGACCTTTGGGTATTGGGATGTTTTCCCTCTCCTTCTTGGGTCTCTTCCTTTATCCATGGTGGTTTTCCCCTTTTGGGGTTGAAGAGGAAGACGAGTTGTGATTTAGAGGTGTTGATGCGAATGAAATAGTAAATGGAGTTTGGACCAATTACTAGGTGCCTTGGGAAATAACCTTCTTCTCTTTGGTTCTAATTTCTTTCCTATCTCTTTAATTTGTATTGTTAATGTGTGTGTGTGTGCGCGCTTTTTCAATTCAAATTAGAATTTGATTTTTGTGATTAATGTTTGTTGTGGCTTGAACACCCATGACTTATATGTGGTTCTTAAGGTGTTGGAAAATGTCTTTTGAACCTAAAATTGAAATTCAATACCTAATGAAAATAGTATTTATGGATAAAACTTGATTCATTAGTAATCTTAATGCTCTTAAACTTAATGCATGATTTGTTTGTTGATGATCCAAAGGATTGAACTTTGATGATTTATCATAAGCTCAAAGTTACTAGGGATAAAATTTAAGTATTTTTGTGAGTTAATTTCTACTTAAATATGGAATTGAGATGTTTGTCAACACATATATAAGAATGAAGTGGATGAAATTTAATATTAACAATTGTAAATACTCTATGTTAATTTCCTTTGCATACTGTTGATAAACAAACAAAAAAAATATATGTGTTTTATGGCTTTGTTGTCTAAATTAAATAAGTTATGAATGCAAGAGTTGTCATATGTTGTACAATTCTCTTGTGAAAACTGGTAAAAGTTTTCTATAGAAGTTTTCTTAATTTGATGATAATGGAAGAATGAGAACTTTGTGGTGATGGTATATGTTAGGTTGAATAAAGTGTTAGGTTTATCAAGGGAGGAGATTCACTAGAGAGATATAACACCAATAATACTTAAGTCCAACCACATAAGGGATTGACATTACTCTCTACCCAAAACCTTAAGGCAATGGGTTAATGGGCCTTCACCTTTATATGGTGTTGCACCTTCTCATTTCTATCCAATGCGGGACTTAGACTCACTTGAGTTCCCAAAAATCTCCTCCTCAAGGGTGAGTCCCTTCCATATTGGTACTCTCCCCCGCCAGGCATTCCTAACCACGATTACTTAGAATATTTACCAGTAAGACTTTTAATACAAAAACTATATTTTACTTATCCAAGCCAGTCACCAAGACCAACTATTGACTCTGATGCCACTGTTCATTTTTTTATTGAGGGAGGAGAATTTCACTAGGAAGATACAACACCAATCAGACTGAGCCAACCACATAAGGGATTAACACTACTCTTTACCAAAAAATTTAAGGCAATAAGTTAATGGGTCTTCACTTTTATATGGTGTTGCACTTTTTCATTTCTACCTAATGTAGGACTTAGACTCACACTTGGATTAACAACATAAAGCCTAGATTTGAATACCAAAAATCTATTAGAAATTGTGATTTAAAGATATTATGATGGTTTAAATGGTATAAATACATTCATTTCTAAGAAGAAGTGCCATATTGTGTAATGTAGTGTATACAATGTGTAGAGATTTTGGTGTGAAGTCATCCTAACTCTACCAAACTCATAGACTCATAGAGAATGAGATTTAGATGGTAAGAGCTACATGAGGTTTCTTGTTTATGAGATCATATAAAATACTCTCATGACCTAAAAGATTGATAAGAACTAAGTTTGTCTTGGTAATTGAGCCAAGTGGAGTCATAATTATTATTTTTGGTCGAATCCACTAAAGAAAGATCATGAAAGGTGTAGGACTTCATATGAGCATCGATTCCTTATGTATATGTTCCTGGAAATATAGTCTTATAAGTTTATTTGTATTTTACGTGGAATGATGAGTTGAATTATGAATACATGATAGAAACATGAAGTCTAGGATCTTAAATGCATGATATAAATTTATAAAAATAAATAATCTTGTCCTTGTGTTTTGTCTATGTTTGGTGTTGATTATTCGCATGCTATAATTGTGTGATGCACATGAGCAGAGAGTAGTGCAAAAAACACTTAAGCCTGGTAATAAAAGTGATTATGAACAAAATAATTAAAAGTTATTACAATCAAGTTTGGTTGTATATGATATAAATATATGAGATCTCTTTATTTCAGTTTTGAGAATGCGTCTTTAATACTTATAATATGTTAAATTTTCAATCAAAAGTGTATATTTATATTTTCGTTCCTTGTTTTTACATTGCTTAATACCAAATATGTTAAATTTGATTAATAGATTAATACCTGTTAATTTAGGTTGTTAAAAGAAAACCTAAATTACCTTGATCTTGATATAATTCTTATTGAGACAACAAATTCTATTACTTTTATTTCTTATTATAAATAAGATAGAATACATAAAAGTGAATGAAAACATTTTTTTTTTGAAATCTAAATAAATAAATATAAATTTAATTGTTTTTTAAATAGTTTGTTTTTTTAAAAAAAGAATTGAACAAACCAACCCAAGGAATTTGTTAAAGTCATGAAGTAAATTTTATTTCTCCTCTAAAAATGTTTTCCTATTTAATGTTTATTTGTACCTTAAATGAAAAAAAACAAAAGGACAAATTACCATGTTTAAAATTTATATTGTAAAATTTTAGATTAATAAATTTACAGTAAAACGACTTGTAATTTGAAAAACACATGGGACGTTAATCTTAACATATTTTATAACATGTTAAATAATTTTAAATCAGTATACTTTATGTATATAATATATGCGGCAATGTTTTTCAAACCAACAATAGACTTTAAGATATAAATATGTATTAATTTTATTTAATAGTTTAAGAAAATACTTACTCACTTGACTTCATAGTTATAGAAGTACAAATTGATGAAATTTGTAAGTCAAAAAACATGATTAAACTAGGAAAGTTTTATATTTGAACAGATCCGGACACATGTGTTTGTGTAATAAAACATAAGTACTGAAAAACATAAAGTTAATTAAAAATAACATACAAATTAATCTGGGCTGGCTGACTACTTGGCTCAATTATTGAGATGAATAGGTTAATTAACATCACATGATTCATGTTCCACATTCACAGCTACAGGGTGGCACACTAGATTTTTTTGCGTCTCTCCCCTATAATTAAATACTAAATTTTTTGAAAGATATGATTAAAAATTCCCCAGTGTTATCATCTAACATCCCATAACAATTTGGGAAATAAAATTTATGGTATAAAATTATACAATTTGTCTCATAATAAAAAGACAAATATGAGAAAGAAAAGTAAACAATAATTGATGTGATGAAAAAGATTAGAAAAAATATTATTATTAAAAGCATTATATAGATATAAAAACAATTTATAAGGCACGAGTAGATTGTCCGCACGTGCTTTATTTCTTTCCTTTGTTTAAAGCGAGTTGAAGAATTGAAAAGGTGAAGACTAGTAGGCTATAAAGATTGAACAAAGTTAACTCACATTTCGCATTCAGTGGAAGGGGAAAAGCTTTGAATAGAGAAAGGACAAATCAGAGTTCTGTACGTAAAGTGTTGGTGGCATAATTATGACGGAGGAATCAAACAAACCAATGGATGATGCATCAGCACCCAGCTGGTTATCTGATTTGGTAAGAAAATTGATTTTGATTTCCAATCATGAAAAATTGCACAAATGGATGGTTACAAATCCTTTAACACACTTTGTGTTGCTTTACATTTTTTTTTTCTTTGATGACAGGACATGGATGATTACAACTTATTTCCAGATGAGTGTGCCCTGAACTTGAACTTGTTTGATGACCACGAGTTTTTACCACAAGACATTGCCAGTGCCCTTGAAGAACAGACACAGAGCCTGCAGCGATCTTTGTCTACGGAGTGCCCTTCCAAAACTGTGAGCAACTCATCCACCGATGAAACCAGTTTTGACTTTGAGAGACCAGCCAAGTTACTGAAAACGACAAGCAGTAGTTGCTGTAACTCTGACTCATCCACCATCACCAACAACCTCTCGCCAAAACTTTCCCCATCCACATCCTTTTCCTCCTTTCAATCTCATATTCTGTCTTTTGACAACCCCAACTCCTCCCCTCCCATCACCACTACCACCACCCAGTTTTACGGCTTTGACTTAAACCCAACGCAGAACGAAATGGTGTCAGTGTCAGTGCCCCAATTGACAAAATCACACTTCCCTGATCAAACGCCAAAAGGGTCCTCAAAAAATCACAACTTTGAAACAAAACCCTCACATGGCAAGAGATCTCCTGCTCACGCTCAGGATCACATCATGGCCGAGAGAAAACGAAGAGAGAAGCTCAGCCAGAGCTTCATTGCTCTTGCAGCTCTTGTTCCTGGCCTGAAGAAGGTAATTAACTAAATATCATTCTCTTAAGCTAGCGCAAGTCAATTATGATTCATTGGAAAATGCTTGCTAAGGAATCAGTTCAGTAGTAGAAAATCATAATTAGAAATTGTGATAATACGCTTGATTATCTGTTTGATCGTAGAATTGATTATAAAATTTACTTCGTTTTAAGTAATTGGATTAAAAAATTTATACTGATATTCAACTTTAACCTGACACACTTACCTAAAAGATAAAGAAGTCATCAATGCACTGGCTTGGTTACTCTGTTTGACTAAACTTGTGGAAAATGTGTTGATCCACGCAGATGGATAAGGCTTCTGTGTTAGGGGACGCTATCAAATATGTGAAAGATCTTAAAGAGCGTTTGGCAGTGCTTGAAGAGCAGAGCAAAAAAACAAGGGAAGAATCGGTGGTGGTCCTGAACAAGCCAGACCTCTCTGGCGATGATGATTCTTCTTCATGTGATGAGAGCATTGGTGCTGATAGTGTCAGTGACACTCAGTTTGAGGTGGAATCAAGAGTGTCAGGGAAGGAGATGCTGCTTCGGATCCACTGCCTGAAGCAAAAGGGGCTTCTCGTCAAATTACTGGCCGAGATTCAAAGAAATAACCTACTCGTTATTAACAGCAGCATCTTACCATTCGGTGATTCTATCCTTGACATTACCATAGTTGCTCAGGTAGAAAGACAATCCTTACCTTAATAACAAAAATTATGATAATACTGTAATATTATTTTTATAAGCTCGTCCTTTTTTTCGCACTCTCACTATGTTTTTAATTGCTTGAGTAATGTATGTAAGATATGATAGGATTCTAGTGTATTATTTTTTCTTTTCAATGTTAAATCTTTACCAACTTGAAGTACTATTAGTTTAATTGTATTTGAATGCTGATGGTTTTGCAGATGGGAGAAAATTACAGTTTGACTACGAAGGAACTTGTCAAGAACCTACGCGTGTCGGCAAATAAGGTTGTTTCATAACATAAACGCGGCTCGAGTATGGGATACCATGAAGATATATGATAAGAATCAAAACTCTGAATCACAATTGGTGCACCAACCATAGAGTAAATAATCCTAAAATGGAAGATTTTCTGTTAATGTGAGATCTACTCCAGCTAGCTTACGGTGTTCCTGTGTTCCCCGAAATGCAGATGATCGATCCAAAAGTGATATTGTCTTTTTCGTGTTGTGCGTGGTTTCTCAGGCCTTTGGTCTGTGCCTGCTTGACAAAAAAAAAAGAGTATTTGAATAATTTTGTGGAGATATTAGGAATGGTTCCAATCTGACACGGCTTAGTTAACGCGAGCTTAATTAGAGATAATAAGTTAAATTAGTGATGACTTATGACATTGACAGCTTTTTAGTTTGATGTACAATCTGTTGTCTTTAATCTTTGATCATGTTTGAAAGATGCAAACCTCTCTCTTTAGGCCTTTGTTTGTTTCAATAGAAAATGAGAAATTCAATTTTAATATTGAGGCATCAATATTTATTTAAACCACTTTCTATATTATCTAAGTTTATACTTGGACAATCATATATCAATAATCGCGAAAATTTACATTCCTCTACCATTTTCATTAATTTTTTATTCAATAATTCAATTTTTATTGTTATAGTATTGTAACGAGAAAAAAACATGTTCTGAACCTAGCTTTTTCCTTTATACTTTTGGTTGTACTTCTGATTAACGGATAAAATATATCATTGATGATGCGAATGTACTCCTCCAGCTGGTAAAGAAAAGATGCTGTGAAGGAGAAAAGCATGTAAACAACATCTATGTCAATAATGATGGATTTTATTAGAATTGATATAACGTTAATAATGGTTAAGAAATGGATTTTGAGCTTAGTTAAATTTTATAAAACTGATTTTTAAGATGAAGTTTATATCTATATATATTATTTTAAATTAATTTTATCTTTAGTTCTTGTAAAATTTTTAACACTTTTCTTTCACTCGGAGATATAAGTGGTTTAGTTGTGTTAAAAAGTGGATTTTAAGTCTAACTCAATTTTATAGAATATGTGTTTGTAAAGTAAGATTTACATATACTTATATATTTTAAACTGACTTTATCACTAATAATGGTTATGATATCATGTTAAAAAGTAAACTTTAAGACTAAAATTGGTTTGTATAGTATCAAAATCATTGTTAGAGCTTATTGTAACAAGTTTGTTGTTTGTTGGACAAGTCGGTTTTGTAGGGTTTTGTAGGGTTGAGTTACACTTAAAACCCACTTTTTAATGGTATCGAAGTGATGGTTTAGAATTTATCCTAACAAAATTTGTTATTTATTGGACATATTATTTCATTTACTATCAACCGTTATCAAATCATTTATTAATACTAAGTCCCACCATCAATATGTATGTACTGAAGGTGAGAGAGTGTGTCACAAATATCGCAGCAACTAAATATAATATGATTTCATAATATATAAGTAGATATATATTCTTCATTTTACAAAAAAAAAATTATAACATTGAATTAGACTTAAAGTTTTTTCCTTTAACAATAATCATTTATCAACAAAATGATATTATTATTTTTTATATTCGTATGAAAAAAAAAACTTATTAGAAAGAGAAATTTCACAATAATATTCTGAATACTAAAAAACATATGAATATATATAGAAAATTTACTTATTTTGTCCTAGGTACGGTAATATTAACGCTATTATATTTTTATTGCATTTGTCTTAAATTATAAAGAAAATTAAGGATAGTAAATTTTACCATTCTCTACCCTATTTCATTTTACAAAACCGAGCTCAAATATAAAAAATAGCATTACCATTATGGTTTATTCTCTTCCACCACTCTAAAGATGCCCTTAAACTATTAACAACTAAACATTAGAAAAGAAATTGAAAGATAAATGTAAGAACACGTGTGAGTGTCAGTAGGTTTTTTTTTTTCTGTTTGCAGTTATCGATGGGGTGATCCCTTGCCCGTAGTGATAAGTTACATGTTCCCCCACTATGTTATACAGATACCCCTATAATTTAAACTTTGGAATTCACGCTTCTGATGTCTCCTTAAAATTGAGTAGCATTGCTCCCACTCAACATATCACGAATTTCAATAGCAAAACGATTCAATATTCAAGCTTTGAACCTCTATAGCAAATTTCTTACTGATAGTAGCATTTTTTATTTTCTAATCAAGAACGTAAAATATTTGGCCATGCCAATTTGCAATCGGAATTAGGTAACGTGGTTTGGTATGACTTTGTTGATTGCGCCAAATTTCATCTGATGCGAGCTGTAAATTTAATCAGCTTGACATGAGAGTTTAATCTATGTCTGAACACCAAATACTTTGTCGATTATGGTTTCCATTTTCAATGTCATTTCTTGAATATCATATGAATAAGGCCCGCTTCATTTTAGATCCCATTATAATCTCGACAAATCTTTGTGAATCGTAAACAGATTATGAATCACGTGGTCTCACGTGACATTTTTAGATCATCCAGGAAAATAACCTACTTGTCTTAACCGTTGGATTGTCCCTCCTCATTACAGTACATTTATCTTGGACACATTAAGTTTTCGTCTGTCTAAAATATTGGTTTGCTGCTAATAAAATGTGGGAACATTTAAATAATTCGATCACGTTTTCTTAATTGTAATGTGCATTACAAAAAAAAAAAAAAAAAAAAAAACTCGCACATGCTTCATTTTCCAACTTCAATTCATTAAATTTGTATCGTAGTCTTCTTAGTTGTTAGAGGTCAACCCTATTGTTACGTCAAAACTTTGGGATTCACAATAACTTTCTTACGATGTTTTCTAATGATCAAAGGAAGAGTTTAAAACATGTTGTAATGACCTTAATTAAATTACAGAAAGTTTAATATAAAAATTAATCTCTAATGTTTATAAAGTATATTGGAATAGCATACACCAAAACACTAGCTAGTTATTTCACTGATAGTTATAATTTATAAAAGAAAATGTCTAATAGAAGGTTCGTTCTGAATATACATATTATAAAATCACATTAAATTTATTGAGGGTATCGACAATCAAAATATTCCAGATTCGAAGAAAAAAATCCAGGTAAGGAGATTAAAAGAAATGATATAATGTAAATAAAATAGAAATCAATACACAAGAGATCAAGAAAGAAAATTGAATTAAAGATTAGAGATAGAGCTCGTTAATCAGTGTATAATGAAAGATGGTATTGAGAGAAACATATCATCGAAGAAATGATAGAGTTGGATCGAGAAAGGATAAATATAATAATTAATGTAAAAACAAATTATTTTATTTTAGTTTAAGTATGAAAAAAATGAGAGAAAATATAAATATGTCATTCAAATATAAAATAAAAATAACAAATTGTATTTACAATTCACAAACTCTAAAATTGAACCAAAATTATAATAGTATAATGATATGGATGCATTGTGCATGAAGATGATGCGTGAAAGTATGAGAAAACATATCCCTGATTGAGCATTATGTTGAATTTTAAATAAAATGATGAAAAACGATGCATCGAGTAAAATGAAGGAATGAATCGAAATATGAAACCTTGGTAGCAAAATACTGTTAGAGGAGAGAGATCACGGATGCGCCTATCATAGGGATGCGACAAAATGCATTGCATAGCGCATGGTTCAGGGGTTTGAGAGTCAACTTGAGAAAGATGCCCATTACGCAAGGACACGTTTTCCGTTAATATTGGACTAAAACTATTCCCATATATTCATCATTTATTAATCAAATCAATAATTCAATATACAATCAATTCGTGATCCCCACCACCATCATTTATTAATCATTCACTACACATTATCCTCAGCTCTTGTTTTAACACATTAATAAAATTTTAACCAATCATAACTATTATAGTAAACATTGGCATGAATATTGTTACATATAAAATATTAGTCAAGTATTAATTTACCAAATGTTTTTCATATAATACGTATTCTTAATTTTGTTTTTGGCTTAAACCTTCCATTGGTCTTCATATGTAAATCTCAGTTTGGTCCTCAAGTTTTGAACTGTTTCAATTGGGTCATAATTTTTGTAAAAATACACTCATTTTATCCTAACCGTTAAGTTATCTCAAACAGCGTTCATTGATGTTGAGATGAATTTTTTATTTTAGGCTTAATCTCTCCCTTGGTCCTTATGTTTGTGTGAAAATCTCAGTTCGGTCCTTAAGTTTTGAACTGTCTCAATTGGGTCATAATTTTTAACTGTCGACAACGGCGACATTTTTTAGTTTGAGAGGGAGAAAAGGTATGAGTCGGGGGGTTTGAGGGTGGAGGAATAAGTAAACTGTGATCAGTGATTGGAAGGAAAAAGAAAGACCATAGCCACGTGGATTTAATGATTTTAAAACATAAAAAAAAAATTACAGCTCAGTTCAAAGTTAACGCCGTCTCAATACACTTAACGGTTGGAGTAAAATGTTTGCATTTCATAAGGACTTGAGGAAAAATTTGAGGACCGAACTGAGATTTTCACACAAACATAAGGACCAAGGGATGGATTAAGCCTAAAATAAAAAATTCATCCCAGCATCAATTAACACCGTTTGAGACAACTTAACGGTTAGGATAAAATGTATGCATTTTTACAAAAATTATGACCCAATTGAGACAATTGAAAACTTGAGGACCAGATTTGCACAGAGGACCAATGGAGGGTTTAAACCTTTTATTTTTAGTCAGTTCAATTATATTGATAAATCATAATTTAATAATAAATTATAATTATGTTTTAGTTTTACTCACCTATGTTAATAAGTAAATTAAATGTTTACTTAAACATTCTTTATATATATATATATATATATATATATATATATATATATATATATATATATATATAAATAAAGGTGTCATGTTACTTTCATGCATAACTATAAAATTTCAAAATTTAAAATATAATTGTTTCTACATAGTCAAAATCACACTGCTAAGACTCTATATGTGGTGCTTGAATTTGAATATGAATTTGGGGAATTGAGTTTGAAGGAAATAGATGTGAAAGTATAATTGTTTAGATTAAAAGAAATATGGTGTGAAAGGAAGGGGTTTAAGACTAAAGTTTATCAAAGTTTATGCGTGGTGTGATAAGTTTGATAGATTAAAAAAAATTAATGAATGAAATTGTAATACAAAAATATAAATTAAAGTTATATAAATTTTAAATTTAAAAATAAATATTATATCTTAAAATTAAAATATATTTAAAAAATTAAAATTGAATATATATATATATATATATATATATATATATTGCAATTCAAATAAATTTAAATAAAATCTCAAAATAAAAAAAATAAAAAAATAAAAAATTATAATTTAAGTGAGTGAAATTAAATTAATTTATTATTATTTTAATATTTTTATTTTAATATAAAACATATATTAAAAACAATTATTTTTTAAATTATACTAATAATAAAATGTATTTATAAATATTTAATTATTATTTATATTTATATATTTTAACTATTTATTATATTATAATAAAAGAATAAATATATTATTATTTTTTATTTCTTTTTAATTAATTAAATTTTAATAAATTATTAATTGTATTTTATAATGTTAATATAAAATTATAAATATTCTCTTTCTTTCACTTTCATTTTATTTGAGCTATGAAAATATGTAGCATAAATCATTTTCTATTCTTGTAATTTATATCGATGTTTTTTTCATTTGATTAGGGTTCGTAAACAAACGTGTCTCTTTTTCTTGTTCTTTAGTTTTTAATTTGAAATATTGTTTGTTCCCTTCTAGGTATTCCAAAATGTGTGTAGGTTTGAATATTGTTTCAATTGTAAAAGATATTTCGATGTTCAAATTAAGTATGTATATTATATTATAATAAATATGTAATAAATACGTAATTATTTATTTTGTGAACATTGTTATTTTATAGTAGGTTTATAGATTTTTATATAGTTGGACCTAGATATATTATTATCTTAGTTAATTAGTTTAATGTTTCACTAATCCATTTTATGCATTAACATCTCATAATTATGTTTTGTCCTTATTAGTTTTGGTAAAGTGATTTGTCATCACTTTATCTAGTTTGAAATTATCTCCGTCATATATTACACAATAATATTTTTTTAAAAATAATATGTTAAAGTGCATTATTTATGAATGATTTAAAGATTTTACTAATTATTTTAACTATCATATAATAAATTATTTAATTAAAATTTTAAAATAGAAAATAATAATTAACAAAAGGGGTAAAAGATACTTATATGTTAATATTATGTTCTAACAATAACAATCATGTCTAGAATGACGAACCTAATAATTGATATATGAAGGGGAAAAAAAATGTTGGACATAATTTCAATACTTCTACTAACTTAAAATTGTTTAATTCTTAACGAACAATGTTTTATCTAAATACCTATACGAACTTAAAATCATTTAATCCTTAAATAATATACTTTGTCCAAATAATAATGACCCCTTAAATGTCATTTAAGATCAACTTAACCTTCAAACTATATATGAATGAAAAAAAGAATTAATTGTTGAACAACTTAAAATCACTACTTTTAATTCTTCTACCAAATTTTAATAAATGCACCTTATCAGTTCCCTTTTTACCTAGAGATAACTTTGTAAAAAAAAAAAAACTTTCAACTCAATAAAATAATCGTATATACCTTTCATTGAACCTATAACATCAACACCATTTGTTCTAATTGTAAAAGATTCATATTCTTGTGATGTATCATTTATTACCACCTCAAAAGTGCAATATAATTTTAAAAGTGAAGGACAATTATTAAAGAAAGTGTAAAAAAACTTTGAATTTTGAAAAGAGAAAAGTTATATGAAATAGATAATAAATTATTTTAAATCTATCTATAGACTTTTTAGTCTTACACTTTTCTTTATTTTTTCATATAAATTAAGGTAATATATTTTTTAATATAACTTTAAGTAAGTTACTTAATTATATTCATTTTAGTGTGGTTATCTCAATGTACATTATTGTGATCGTTATATTTTCACTACAAGATATCATAACTAGTTTTTTTTTTTTTTAAATTAATTCAATTAAAAAGTTAATTATCTTGAAATTTTAAAAATGATAAATAAAAAATATTAATATTTTGTTAAAAGTGGAACCATAATAAATAATAATTTACAAATAAAAAGTAAGAAAAATGAAAGAGTTGGTAGATGGAGTAAAAAATGAATCTGTATGGTAGTCAATAATAGCATACTTATTCTTTCTAGTTATGTTTGAACTTACTTGGAAAAGCATTAAGTGTAAAAGTTTGACTTTTAATGGGTACGTGGGTAAAGATTGGTGGGTAATGGCCGAAATACCACCTAACAAAGGTATATGAAATAAATAGTCGTGAAAATGGTTATCGACTAATTTTAAAAGTAGTAGTTAATATTGTCGATCACTAATTAATATCATGTCATCTATCATTTGACATGCTTTTTAGGAGCACTCATATGTACAATCACTAGTTTAGTCATTAAATGTCATCAAATAACAATCTATTTCAATTTCTAAATGAATATTATACCAAATTGTTAATGTCATTTTTTTTTTACATTATTCAATTTACAAAAACTGATTTAGAAATAAAGATTTATATATTTCAACACAGACAAAGGGCGAATCAAGGATTTATTCTTAAAGTATAAAAAATTATACACGAAAATAATGAAAAATAAGATAAAAATAAAATAAAAATATCATAATGGTGTGGGTTCACAAACAAATCATGTACTCCTTACAGAGGGGATTTGTCTCCTTAAGCTTTTTTTTTTCCACTGAAATAGAAATATAAAAATGAATTCCAACACGGAAGACTATCTGATTCACATTATAACTTCACGTTCGATTAGGTTTAATTATTTTTTTTTTTTTAAAAGTAGATTGAAATAAATTTGATTCACTTAATTTACAGGTTATATGATTCAAATTAAATTGAAAATAAATTGACCTATAATCTATCAATAACAATGTTTTTTATTATCTTTTTAATTTTTTTTAATTATTTATTACTTCTAGTATATAATAATTCACAATTAGATCTTTTAAATATTATAATATTAATTAATAAATATTTGAATAGTTTAAATGTGACATTCCAAAAATTATATACTGAATATAATTCAATAGGAGATATCATCATAATATGACAAAGCAGTGAAAAGATATAAATAAAGTTATAATAATTACAGTCATTCAAAAGAGTTATAAAATTATAAACTTTAACTACATCTCAAAATAATATAAGAGGACTAAGAGTAATCCTATAGCTAGGTACTACATATGAACTACAAAGTTTCTCAAAAGATAGTAAAACTCTAAAAAAGAAATTTTAAGAGCTAGTGACTGGGTCATCTCCCTCCAAAGCATGCTCCAGGAGTACATCCTCTGCCTCTGCTCACATCCAAAGTTGGATTATCATTGCAAAAGGAAAAGCACACACATACAAAACACAGACCAAACAATGCAAGGGTAAGTGGGTTGGAAAAACAGGCAATGGTATCATACATAGTTTAAACATATCAATATATTCACACAACAGATCAAGTAGAATGTCCTATCATGTTAAGATGCAATCTAGATTCGTCCAGACTAGAATGAATATCGATCTAGGGCGGGTTGTGCACTTGTGGTGGCCTCTACTGCCTTGCAAGGCCCTTGCCAATGGGTTCCACCCTACCACACACAAGTGTAAGCCCTTTGCCGCATAATAGGCCTCCACGTAGCACCTATTACTAGGACCTCCTACTACTCTCACCACACGCGTCAATCTTCTCTAAATGAGAATGAGAAACCGTTAGAGCGTTAGGGATAACCCCCCATGTGAAAGCCTCATATATTCATTCTAAACAGTATGAGGATCTCACCTAGAGACCCTATTTTTCTACTAAACTATCACTTTGATATGATCATACTTCCCAAGATTAATCAAACATGACATATTTTCACAGAAACATCCTTTATTAATACAAATTTCTTTATAGCATATTATTACCAACACTTACTTAATTTAAAAAGCTTGGAGACCCTCACCAATGGATCCGGAAGGGTCAAAACTGCCTCAGAACGATCTAAAGAACGTCCAAAACGGATGTCCGGAACCCCCAAAATGTCAAAAACATTAAAAACACTCAATCTGCCGCACATAATTCGCTCAGCACACACCCTGTGGTGCGCTGAGCGAATTTTTCCTGACAGCAACCCTTCGCAGAGCACACAGAGTGTGCTATGCGACTCTACATAATCTGCAACACCCTAAAACCTGCATAATGAAGCAACTCTACCCTCCCATACCAATTCTAACCATTTTGATGAAGTTCTAGCACTCTTAACTTGATCTATATGATGAATCTAACTTGCCAAATCAATTCTAACACTTCCTAAACCAATTATGTGGTGATTTCACATCAATCCAGACTCAATTTTCTCCATTTCATCAATCTAGGTGCTCAATTCTAATCTTACTAGTTTAGAGTTATTTTTTATCAATCCAGCCTTTCCTATAAGTCATATTTGTCTTACTTATAATACCCCTAATGCCTAGAACAACTACCAACCCATCTAGCTCAAATTGACCCTACCAGTTCCTCCCAATAGCCTTAAAGATCCTCTTAACAGTATGAAACTGACATTTTCTTCTACACAACATACCCCACATTTTCAAAGACACATTCCACTACTAAAAAAATATTCCATCAAGAATTTCATCAACATTAAACCATTTTCCAATCAAGCAGTCACAGTTACAAAAATACATTCACAGGACTATCATTCACACCCATCACACAGTAATATATCATATCATCACTTTCGTTACAGTTTAACTCAAGAAATCAAAAAAATACCCAAATCAATAACACATGCAGATTTTTTTCACAAACTTCAAACAAAATCAGAATTTCATGCCACCCTATATCACGAGACCAGAATTAAAACCCAATTCATGCAACCCCAAATTCTAAAACAGAAAAAGAAAAACACACCCAAGCTTCCCTTACCTTATGTTTCAGCAGTTGAAATCAAGAGAATCCCCAGCACACCCTTATGCTTCCAGGAACTTTATACTAACCTATAAATCACCATTGATGATAAAGTTCAGATTTAAAGACCAAATTGAATTTAGATTTAGACATGCAACAAGATTATTGCATGATCCCCACCCTAACTTGAATGAAAGGGGAAAAAGAGACACTTACCAGATGAAAACGAGAAAATCAATTGGTTGAAGTTGGAGTTCACAGTGTCAGGATGTCTTAAGCTTCCTCTCACTGTGAAATGGGTGGTTCAGTAGAGAAGGGATCTAGAGAGAAGATGGAGAAAATTGAAGAAGGAAACGTTAGAGAGAGAAATGGTTTATGAGCTATGTACCAGATACGTTTCCCTTTGCTTCCAAATTAAATGGCTAACAAGTTTTAATTATAAAAATTACTTTATCCCCTTAATACCCTCATATGCCCATTTTGGCTTATTTCAAGTTATTACATTAAATATTTAATTTGATTGTTTCTCAAATTATATACATTGATATTTTAATCTTTAACTACTATTTTTATAATAATGTTTGGAGAATTAAGTAAATACTTTGATTTCATTATTATACAAAATAAATTGAGTTAATTCACTTTTATTATATTACTATAAATATATAAAATTATAAAAAAAAATATTTGTAAGTGAGCCAACTCACTAACTTAAGGTGAATTGTGTCATATTACAAATTTTTTGTTTCATCAAAAAATAAGTTGGGTTAAAATAATCTATTTTTAACTTAATCCATAACGAGTAAGTCTGTATTTCACTTAATTTTACATCCGTGATTAAGAGTTATCCACTCAAGTAATAAAAGAACCATTGTCTAAAATGTTGTTAGAGAAACACATTACTACCATCTTCAAGCTTAAAATTGAAAGTGAAATATAGACACTTTCATATATCAAACTAAATTACATATATTAAAATTATAGAATAATGATTAATTCGTGATCCACAAAATTCCTTAATTATTTTTCTATTGATACGCGATATCAGTTTAGAAGATCTAAATATATTGGCATTTCTAAATATATTGCAGTAGGGTAGAGTAATTTTATTAGATCAAAATTTTCATCGAAGTAAGTTTATCGTTATCCCTTCTTTTGATTGAGTTTTGAAAGTTTATGCATGCATGTGTAGAAAGTTGTCTGCATGTGACTCAATAAAGCTCAAGTTGTCTACATGTGTAGAAAAACTCTCATTAAAGCTAAGAGAACCACTTAATATGTAAATTTGTGCATTTAAGTTATACAGACTTGTTAGCCAAGCCAAACTATTGTTGAGCGAGTGCTAAATTTGAATTTCACAAAGAAGTAGAGGAGATTTGCTCGTCAGGCTCGTTGGGCGCATTTATCTGCATTTTTGTTCTGGTGCTTGGCTTGTTGGATGAAATACCTAGTCGTTGAGTTGAGTGAGTATTTCTCTAAGAGAAGCTTGTAGGGCCAGAGTAAGTGAACTCACTAAGTGAGTCTATTAAATCAGGAGTTGATGTATGGGTTGAAACGTGGAAACTTATTATGGAATTGCTATATTGAAGAATTGTTTATGGTTTAAGAAGATGATATCAACATAAAGCAGTGAAATGAATTGTTTTTTTGAATGTTATGATTAGTGTATCAATCATAAGGATGAATGTCATAATGGTTATTATAACGTTATGCATTGATTAGGGATTGTCTTTATGAAGTCATCCTAATTCTATTAGACTCACAAACTCATATAGAAGATGAAGTCTAGATGATAAAGTGAAGGATGTTCCTATGAAGAGCTCTAAAACCGAGGGATCCTTTTTTATGAGGTTATAAGTGAACTTACCTTGTCATGAGAAATTGAGACCATTTAAATCTGGGATGGTCATGACATTTCATTTTATTTTCATTACATGACAAATGCAAAATTTTTTGGATTCGATCAATGCATAAATCTCGATTTGAGTCTAAAAAATCTGTCTTTATTCTTTAAATTGTGTTGCTTGAAAATATGATTGATGTGAGTAAAGGTAGACTTTATATTATATAGAACTATGATGGATGTTCAAAAGTTATTATTAATTCTTTCTCTTTTTTGTTGATTGTTATGTTCCTTTTTTTTATAATCATTGTTATGGTGTGAACAAATAAGATTACTGATACAAATAAGGTTAAACAATATGATACTTCATTGGAGTGAAGCTTCAAGTAGTAGTTTTATGTAATAATATTACTCTTATTTTATGGAAATCTATTAAGAAGTTTAATTGTTTTTGAAAAACTTTGATTAGAGGAATGTAATTATACTTTATATGTATACCTTTTGCGAGTTTGATTAGGTTGACTTAATATCACTAATGTATGAATTTTGGAGATAGAAATCCTTTATTTTTGATATTGTTACAAAGATTATATTATACAAAAGATTCTTAAAAAATATATTATGTTTCGGGTGTAGGGTTGAGAATCACAATCAAAACACTTATTCACATTTTTCTCCCAATCCTTCAACGTTGTCTTAGGTCTCTATTACAAGGTTATCCTCAGCCATTAGTATTCGAACTCCAAGTCGTGCAGGTGGACCCTATAAAAGCACTCTGACGCTCAAGTCAGTTATAAGACTCATTGGTTATCGTAGTAAAATCTTAAATTCACAATAAATACAATCATCTACATCCTTACTTTACCTTTGTATTTATAAGTTTTGAAATGAGCTTTTAATTAGGGTTGGCTTAATCACAGTCCAAAAGTTGATGAATGTGCTTTACTTGTAAATATGTTCGATTTGTAACGTGGATGCATAATAGATGTTTGATCGAAGATTCGTTGAGTAACCGTTCGATTTGTAGAAAATTGATATTAGAAATGACCTCTCACCTAATGTCCTTCTGGAAACGTTGATCGTCCAATCAATGAGAGACCAGTCGATCATATTATACATAGTCAAAACACTCATTCACACTTTTCTCCTAATCTTTCAATGTCATCTTAGGTCTCCATTACAAAGTTATCCTTTGTTCTCAGTATTCGAACTCCACGTTGGGTGGTGACTACCTACCAAAGGTACTCAAAAGCTCAAGTCAGTTATATGGTCGATCGGTTATCACAATAAAATTTTAAACTCACAATAAATACAATCACCTACCTCATTCATTTATCTCTGCATTTATAGATTTCGAAATAAATTTTTAATTAAAATTGATCTAATCAGAAAAAAAATTAATAAATATATTTTACATGTAAATATTTAACTTGTAATGTATATGTTTTGCATGTAAATATGTTTAAGTTGTAATGTGAATGCCATATATATATATATATATATATATATATATATATATATATATATATATATTACTAGTGGAGAAAGTTAAAATTAAAAACGATTCTCTCAATTAATGTTTTTCAGTTAACCGTATGATGAATGAGAGACCTGTCAATATTAAGTACATAATATATATTTGGTTAAATAATGATCCGATTCGAACATGTACTGTCATATTAATAAAAAAACAATGATCACTCACTAACTCGCAACAGAAAAGAAAAGTTAAGGTGTTTTAAAATAATCTATCTCTGCTTCGTATATTATTAATATAAAAATGATACAGAAAAACTAGAAAGGTAATACAAAACGAAAGAGAGAGACGTATGCTATTTTTCTTTTTCTTCATAAACACCGATTAATCTATTAAGAATAACAATTTAATTTAACTAGCAGTTTTAAATTAATCTAACAAGTGTATCTTTTAAGCAAGTCTTAACATTAGTAACATATACCTTTTTTTTAAACCACTTATATTACCTTTAATCCTTTCGACCACTCTTTTAAATAATGCATATACTATTTTAATTTTATTGTCTATGTAGTTGAAGAATAAAATATGAATTGACTTCTACACCTTGATAATTGAATTATTGTGAATTTCATTGTTGTATAACTATTGAACTAATGTCAGTGTTAATAAAATAATTATTATCAAAGTTAAGATTATGACTCGAGCTGGATTTCCAATATGACAATTGTCAGGAAAAAAAATATAATATATCATATTCGATAATAATAATATTAATTTTGAAAAATAATTTTTATAACAATGCATATTCATTAATTTGATTGAAATTAAATTTGGATCTCTTAAATTTACTTGTGATTAAATTTTGTGAATTGAAAAAACATAATTAAAAAAAAAGATATTTCATTAAATATAGTTGACTAAATTTTCTAAGGGAGACTGATCAATAATAAAATGGGCAAAATACTCAATGAAATCAAGTGATAAAAAATAATAATTTGAATTACTTCTATAATTTTTATTACTTTTTAACTTATAAGTTTACTTTTAACACTATAATTTAAAAAGAAAATCACATCCACACTTATAATTTTTTTTTAAAATATTTTTTGTGTTTAGAGATACTAATGATAGAAAATCACACCCACACGTATTAAAGTGCAAAGATAATAGAAAATAAATTTAAAAAGTTATATATTATTTTCGTACATAAAGATAATAAAATACATTATTAATTAAAGTATTAACTTAAAAATAACCTGACCATTTTAATTTAAAATATTTTGTGTTACCATATAAAGCCCAGTCATGTTAGCTATATCAACACTAAATAAAAAAAATACTAAAAACATTTCAAGATTTGGGGTTTAAGATTTAAAATAGAAATAATAGTTTATAGGATTTAAAATATATTTAAATAAATTAAAGTTATGGCACGCTATAAATTATTTTCAAATGTCGTAACTTTTGAACTATCATACAACATTTTTTAAAGAACACACATAACTTAAAGTATAACAGTTTGATCGTATTTTATCTTGGATTATGAAAATAATTTATACATAAATCTATGAATTATTTATTGAAGATATGTTTATTTAATCTGTTTACCTAATAGAGGTAAAAGCAAGATGATTTTTCTGTTACGGCATAGAGTTCATTGAAAACTGGTGATGATCTATATACATAAAAGATAACTGGGCTCGAATCTTAAGGCAACTTTACTGAGTTTATACTAATTGTTTAAGTAAACTTCATATTTATCAAGTTACAGGTACTAATTGCCGTCATTTATGCTGTTTTATACACTATCTTCTCTATTGTTATATTATTATTTGAAAATATGACACTTTGAAATGCCATTTTATAATAAAACATTATTCTTTTTCCCCAGTTCTTATTTGTCCAAATCCGTCTTTTCCATTTTGGTTCTTATTTTTTTATGTGCACTTTTTCTTTCATTTTTATATTACCGTATTATTTAAATTTAACTGTTGAGCACCATACTATGTTCTATCTATTTTAAATGAACAATATTGTATCAAGATGATTTTTGTGAAAAAATTAAAGTCATCGCTTTAAACAATTTCAGTACATTTCATAAAAAAACTAAAATTATTCAATTATTGTATGACTTTAGTACATTTAACTTTAACATATTTCATAAAAAAAAATTGAAATTGTCACAATATCATATATAACTTCAATACATTTTGCAAAACATACAGAAGTTATTTTAAGCTGTAACAACTTAAATTTCTTAATATGAAATTCATATTGATTTGACAAGAATTCATTTGAATTAAAGTAAAATTTAAAGAGGAATACACGACTTCTTCATTAGACTTTATTTTAAAGATCCGAAACATCAAAATGGTAAGAAAAAAACGGTTTTGTTGATTAACTATAATATCAAGCATATTTATAATCCTGTATTTTTAACATAAAGAGTAAACTAAAAACATGGCCAAATATTCCAACTTTTTGTTTGCTTGAATAAAACTTCTTACACATTTTTATGGTTTATAGGCACTCACATTAAATTCTATGGCAGCATCAAAATGTAAAGGCACATTAAAAAAAAAAGTTTATACGACAATTAGCCAGACAGTAAAATGTCGCAGGTACAAAATAATATGCAGAGGTAAAATGTGCATGTGTTCTTTGAAACCAGCCAGGGTGATTCACTCTAAACAGGTTAAGGTGTCAACAACCTCAAGCTCCGATGAGCTGGTAAATTGGCATGTGGAACAAGCACTTTCGGACACGTAATAGAGTATGTCTAAATATTGAAGAATCTGCGCATGCGTGCTGATGGGGTGCTACCCTCTATAAATCTAAACCGCCCAACTTGTGAGTTCTTTTCTTAGATTGGATTCGCGTTTAGGTATTCAGATATTGCTGGAAGAGGTAATTGATGTCTCGTTTTCTCTTGGAAGGTATATATGAACTAAAGAATGTGTACCAACCTACATGACTACCATTTGTTTTACTTCATACTTTCAGGAACCATTGTCGTGCTTGCGGAAACTGAAGCAAAATTTGTAACAGCATGACTTCAATGGAGGAATCATGGACTAGTTGGCTCTGTGATATGGTAAAATCATATTATTATAAATATCGGTATTATTAATGCTTACATTCTATTACTTTTTGCTTAAATTTCACTACATTGTTCCAGGAGCCAGATGATTACTGTTTAATCGGTCAATCAGACATAAAGGTGGAGGATGTTAATGGAAGTTTAGCATCTCCTCGTGATATAGCCACTGCATTAGAAGAGAACCCGCAGAGCTCATTTTCCACTGAGAGTCACTCTTCAGTGACTGAGAGTGGCATAGAAGAGAGGCCTTTGAAGTTACTCAAGACATGCACTTCAAACTCTGCAAAAACAGAACAACTATCGCAAATGAGAGCTTCCACACCCTGCTCCTATATTCTTTCCTTTGACAACACCGATCCACCAACAGCTAAGGTTGAATCGGCTACTAAGCCAGAAACCAAGCTTGTGAAACGTGGGATAGCTCTGCCTTCAAAGAATGAATCAAAACGTGTTACTCAGGAGAGCAAGAAAACGGGCTCATCAGCCAGATCTTCTCATCACACACAAGATCACATAATTGCCGAGAGAATGAGGAGAGAAAAGATTAGCCAGCAGTTCATAGCCCTCTCATCCCTTATTCCAGACCTCAAAAAGGTTCATTTTTCTTTTTAGTGTATTTAAGTTTTGAGATCATGTCACTCAAACATGTAAATATATATGTACATAGATAGATAGATAGATATATTTGTATTATGGCACTAAGGAATGGTAATTTGTTTGAAGATGGACAAGGTGTCTGTATTGGTGGAAGCTATAAGGTACGTGAAGGAGTTGAAGGAAAAAGTGAAAGTGATGGAGGAACAGCGCAAAAGGAAAAGCCATGAACCGGTGACGTGTGGGAAGAAATATCAGGTTTGTTCTGCTGCGGACGAGGATGTCTCAGACACTTCATCAAATTCCGATGAGTTCGGAAATTCTGACGATCCCTCATCCAAAACAAATCTATTACTGCCAGAAGTAGAAGCAAGGGTGTCAAAGAAGAACGTGCTGATTCGAATCCTCTGCGAGAAAGAAAAGGCAGTGCTGGCGAACATTTTTAGAGAGATAGAGAAACTTCATCTCTCAGTCATCAATAGCAGCGCCTTATCTTTCGGTTCCTCTGTTCTCGACACAACCATCGTAGCCGAGGTACCTTACTATCGTTACTAATAAAAAACCATTTCCCTTAAAAACAACTGCACATGGTTAAGGAACCTTTTTAAATTTAATGGAGTTTTCAAAAAGATGTTTGAAATTTCACATAAGATATATGTGAATGTTAACGAGTGTTGGTTTGTTTCAATTGATGGCAGATGGAAGATGAATTCAACATGAGCGTGAAGGAACTAGCTGGAAATCTTAGAGTAGGACTGATGCAGTTTATGTAGAGGATGCAGAAGACTGAGCTGCAACAAAGACCAGGAATTCAGTGTGTTAAATATCCTAGTAAATCTAATATTTGTTGTTAATTAGCTTCAATATGTAGAAAATAGAAGTAGAATAAAACTACAAAATAGTTGCTACATGCGATGTAAAACAGCGTTAGACTGAACCGGTGAGAGAGAGGCAATGCCGTAGCATGGTTTGTCATGGGAAAGTGGGACTTAACTTTTTGCAAAAAGGCTTACAGCCTTGGAAACTATGCATTTTATAACTTTCCTTACTATTTTGTTTTGGTTCTTCAGAAGTGTTATTCCTATTTAGTACGTAATAATATTCACGATACTAAAAATGAAAACATTTATCCTTTGATTTTAGTCATTTTAATCTATTCTTATCCTAAATAAGTGACCTTTAGTCTGTTGAAATTTTATTCATAATTATTGAATAACAACAATTTAACTGGGATATCTGTGGCATGACTGGTGTAGTGGTTAAAGACAAACTATAGGGACCACTTCGCATGTTTTACAAAATTAAGTTTTAAATAGTGGCGGCCTTGTTTCATCGCACGTACCTTGGTACAAAGGAATCTCTGGTCGACTGGTAGCCATCATGTGAACTTTGTTGGATATCACAATATTTAAACATAGATTGATTAATAGAAAATGGTTAAATCGGTTGGTTTAAATAGTTTTCTTCGCTGATGAAACATTTGTACTTTCAATTCTATAATTGATGCTTACAGTAAGACTATTGTTAAAGGAATAATAAAGATAGAAATAAAAAAAAGAATGAGAAAAAGCTTAATATGAAATAGTTGACGTGATGAAAAGAGAGTGAAGAAAAAAAAATGCTGTAAAATTGGAAAAATAACATTATTCTTATTTTCCCTAAATCGTATTTTTGTCTCCTTATATGTTTAATTTGTCATCTCTTGATATTCCAGTCTTTAGAATTAAGTGATTTTGATCTTATCATGAAATGTCCATTCATTCACTTCCAATTTCTCGACATTATTGATTATGACGTAACTTTTGTATGGTAGCATGACATAAACATCACGAAGAATATATTAGTAAAAGAATTGTCAGTATCGACAAATTTGTGGTTTGTGGTCATTGATAATTATCAATGAATTTCGTAATCTTTTGATAGAATTTTTCATCAATAATTTTATTGGAGAAGTTTTCAATATTAGTAATCTCTTAAAAATCTATCAATAAATTCAAATTACCTGCCAATTTTTGTTATTATTAACAAATTGTATTTGTTGATAATACATAATTTTTTTGTAACGAAATTACTATAAGTATTTTAATTAAAAATTCAAAGAAATTACGAGAAAAAATATTTGACATATTACAATTAAATATATTTAAATGTTATTGATATTATAAATATTTATATAACTAATTTTTTCTTCTATATAACTTTTTAAATGATACACATTTTATTTAATGAATTATTTTACTTTTTAATATCAAAAATTATTTTCTTCACTTTTATCCTAGTAAGTTTCTTTTTGTTTGTTTTCATGAATGTCGTTAAAGAAAACTTTAATGTCTTACATGTTGATGGTTATCTAGTGGTATAATAATATTAGGGCTTTATTAATAGTTTGGTGTTTTTTTTATTTTATTTCTATCAATATCTTTTTTTAAAAATAAATAAATTATTGATTCAAATGTCAGTACTCAGGTTGTTGTTCGTTCTTTGTCATGTTTTCAATTATAGATATGACACTAATAATGACAAACTTTCTTTCCTAACCTTGTTAGTTGATTGTTGTAGCATATATTTTATGAAAATTAAAATTAAAATATTTGAATTCTGTCATACCAAAATATATTTGTTATGCTTTGAGTATGGTTCAAAACCAAGAAACTTTAGGGAAACATGGTAAGGTATGAAAGGTCAACAACAATAGTAAAAAAATACATAAAAGCATTGAATACTTGTGAACTTACCTAAAAATCAAAAGGTGGTTGGATGATGTATCGCTATTCGTTAAATGATAAGTATACCAACCACATAATAACAGTAATAAGTAATCATCTTTCTTCTAAAGATTTTATATAATATATGACAATAATTATAATTTAGTCAAAACAATATTTTCACAAATTTTGTTTATATTTCAATAATTAAAATTATGCAAAAATATATAAAACTCCTTTTAGAATTTTATCATACATTTAAAATGCAAAATAGATAAGAAATTATATGGTAAATTTTTGTTAGGGTTAGACTTCACCAAACATCAATCTCATACATATAATTACTTAACTTCTTTTCAATTTAATGCTAAGATCAATACACATTTTCTCTAATCCTATTTTTTTAGTAGATGAATCTATGTTTTCTTATTAAGAGTTAATTCATTGAACACTTATTAAACAAAATTCTTTCACAACAAGAGTTTCAAAAAAATGAGTTAAATGTTTCATTAGACATTTTGTTACAGTTATAGACTACAAAGTTTTCTAATATCTAATTAATCAAATATCAAGACATATCAAATCAAGTCATATATATATATATATATATATATATATATATATATATATATATATATATATATAAACCTATTACATTAAAGTTTATTTGATTTGATTGCATCTAATCTAAACTAAACTGAGTCTAGCTCTAGACTTGTTATTTTTTAAGTTGTGTAAACTGTAAAACTATTAGATTTCTAGACTTGTTATTTCTAGACTCATTAATGATAATTTGGTTATATTTTTTTAGACCAATAATTGATGTATTATTATGCTGATACAAATATGATCTTCGCGTAATTGAGTTAAAATAGATTGAAATTAGGGTTCTTTTTATTAATATCAATGATGTATTAAAAGTTAGGATATTTTATTGAATTATAATTAAAATCAAATTAAGGGTTTGGATTTCTCATAAATTATAATTAGAAAGTGATTATAGTTAAGGTTCTTTCTATTAAAGTACCAGGACTTAAGTGCTCTACTTTTGGCTACTCTTCTGTTCCTTATATGGGCGATCTCCCTTTCTTCGCTTAACATGTTTAGATTTACACATAAAACCTAAGTTTCATATTTGAACTTCAAAAATGGAATGCTTAGTCAAACGTAGTGTTGTATAGTACGACCATACTCTCTCAAACCTACCTTTAGTTTGAACAAACTTTATTTTCATTCCTTGTCAAGATCATCTTATTTTCCACAAAGATCAATATCATCCTCATTCTGTGATTGGTGTGGAGTCCTTTTAACACTTAAAAAATTGGATCTCAGTTGGAATCGGAATCATGATATTTTTTTGGCAAGAACCTTTTTTATGTTAATAGGTTTTGTCTCATTCTATATGATGGTATATTCTACCGTCGCAATTGAAAGCTTCATGTGCTGAGCAGCTTTACAAAATTGATTCGCTATATATAGGATAATGATACTTACACAACATTTTTTTAACAATATTTGAATATTATTTACGTGTTATTCTGTGATTGGTTTAAAATTATTTTACAATCAATAATAATAATCATAAACACCACTATAAACCAATCACAAAATGATATATAGATGATGTTCAAATGTTGTAAAAAAATATTGTATTAAATATCATTATCCCTGTATTTATGCCTGCATACCAAAAGAATCAAGGAGTCATCATCAAGTACATCTACTTCAGTGTCAACCTACACATGATGTCATGCTTTTAATACTATTTCTCACATGTTTTCACTAGATATGCAATTAATTTTCAAACTCGACAAAAAAATATTCTGCCCTTCATTATGAAATAAAATAAACAGTACATACTTTAATTATTTAATTCAGGCGCACACCCACACCACAATGAATTTGGTTAACGGTTAATCATGTTCTAAGTGAAGGGGCTAGTTGTTTTAACAGATGTTATCGATATAACTTACTTTTGACGAGGAAGAATTGGTCGTGAGATCGTGTTATTTTGAAACAATTAAACTTCCATGTTTAGAATAAAATTTTATACAAGGACTTCTCGCTTAATGATTGCAATTTTAATCGAAAAACTAATATTATAACTTTACGTGTAAAAATATTCATTCAAATAAAAAAAAAACGGCACTATTTTAGTCATCTAATATCAATGTACTGACTTCTATGGTAATTTTAGCTACTAATTTAGTTTTAGTAGGGATTTTAATTAATTTTCGATGAAGATGTAATTTTTGAATGCTTCAATACCATTGGTATTTTTAAGCGTCGTGATCAATTCCTTCTTTCTTCATATTGCAACAACATCTGATGAAAGATTTGATTCTAAGTAAAGACAAGAAATATATTTAAAGTAATAAATTACACCAACTTGTTCGTTTCAGCAATGTGGCTAAAAACAAAGAGAAAGATAAAGAAAATTTGTGGGCACAGAATTTCGCAGATGATAAAATATAAAAAGATGGTGGTGATGGAGCTACAGTTCCATCTATTCAAAACAAAAGAACTAAGGCCCAACAACACTACAAGAATGAAAGAGAAAAAAAAAAGCATGGAGAGGAGGAAGAAGAAAAAGAGAAAGAAACCTGAAGGTGGAAAGGAAGGAGAAGAAGGTAACATCCGAAATACGTTATAAATTACATATTTTAGAATGTCCTTTTTTTTAATACATTTAGGGATGTATATTTCGGAACGATTTCTAGATATAAAATATTTTTTGAAATGTAAATTCTAAAATATATATTTTTTAAATATATTTTGAACTTAAAGATATTTTTAAATTTGAAAATGTCGTACATTTTAAAATATATGAAATTGTTATTAATAAGTCAATTCGTAAAATTTCTATTATCATCTTTTTAAATTCTTATGTGAGTTAATTTAATTTATGAAAATGTAGATTGAATTTCCTGTTTTTTTGAAATTTTTTCGAAAAAAATTATGCAAATCACATTTTATAATAAAAAAACTTAAAAAAATATCAGTCCATTGTCTTTTTGTAACTTTACCATTTTCTTTTTAAAATTTAACTAAGCATTGTTGTTCAGATGAGAAGTTGGGGTTGAGTTTAACTCAGTTCCAATTCTATTGAGAATCTATTTATTTAAATCTTGTTTTAATTAATATGAAAAATAGAATGTGGTTAATTTGATTTGATGATATTATATGCAAATTTTTAAATTAATGTACAATTAAATTAAAGAAATATGAAATTGACAAATGAAGTTGGAAAAATTACGGATAATATTTTAATCTTAAGATATACTTATATTGCTTTTAAAACCTAAATTTGTCAGAATAAACAAATTATGACGAGTTAAGCACAATGTCCTTTCTTTATAAGGCAAATTTCAATTAAAGTACGTACTATTATCTTTAATCACATAATTTATTTATTTTGAATGATAAAATGATTCAAACTATTTCATTATATCAGTAAAATTTTATTTATCAAGAGTCATCAATATAATATTAATATTAAAATAGTCATCAATAATTTGTATAATGTTAAAAAAAGTGTTGGAGTATATGATAGTTATATTTATTGTTTGTTGGATATATTGTTCACCCGTTATCGAGCCGTTATCGGATAACCCACTAATGTCTAGTCTCATGTTCGAGATGTATATACCTGCTGCTAGCTACAAAAGTATTCTCACTTGGTTATCAGTGCGAACATCTCTTGGTAATCTACATCATAACACTAAGTGTAACATTTACCCACAAGTCATGTTTTATACCTCTCAATAGTTTCATTAGCTTTATGCTTAATTGTAAATACTCATTTGCACTCCACACTTTTCTTCTTTCTTGGCAAGGACACAAAATCCTAAGTATTGTTTCTTTTTAAAGTTGTCATCTCATCAACCATTGTTTTGGTCCATCTAGGATCTGTCAAAAACTTTCTATATATTATTAGAAATACATAGGAAATGACTAACAATATTTAACATATATTTTGCTTCCTTTATACTACATCATATCTGTAAGATCCGAAAAAATAAGAGTCTTAAAAATAAAATAGTTTTGAGACTTTGATTTTTTTGTTTGGAAATTAGTGTTTTTTAATGTACATTTTTTTAGAACATAATTGCTATGTAATTTATTTTATTTTATTTTTTGCATAAAGGCAAAATAGTCTTTTTTTACCTCTATTTAATTGGTGTTGAAATTAAATAAAGAGAGTGTAGGAAATAAAAGAGTTTGAATTAAATAAAATAAAATAAAAGGAAGAAAAACATGGGATAGAAAGGAATTAAGGATTTGTATAGAGTTGGTTTTAAAAATATATATTATAATAAGAGATAAAATATTAAATATATAATTGAGTTGATTTATAAATATTACTATATAAAGAAAGTGACAAATTGAGTTTAGAAATCCTAGAAACTCACAATAAAAAAGAAAAGGAGATAAACCTTTGGAAGAAAAGAAAAAGAGCAATAGAAACCATTGGTGTAGAGGAAGATTTGTAGTTTTTGGAAATATAGATAAATCTTAGGTTGATTAAGGTATGAGAAAGTTTACCTTTGTTTTATTATAAAATGAATGTGAAAATATATTTGATTTTCTTTGAAGGTATGATGAATGTTTTATTTGATTGACATATTTGTTAAGTTAATTTGAATGTTTTCATACCATGGATGAATGTTTATGTTTTGATTTGGTTTTGACCTAATTGAATTAGAATAGATTGAAATTAGGGTTCTTTTTATTAATATCAATGATATATTAAAAGTTAGGATTTTTTATTTAATCATAATTAAAATCAAATTAAGGGTTTGGATTTCTGATGAATTATAATTAGAAAGTGGTTAGGGTTAAGGTTCTTTCTATTAAATGTTATTTTTTGAACCCTAATTAAAATTCTAATCAGTTTTCTCATATGATTTTTTTTCTCTAAATTGGAATTTCAATTTCAGAACCCTAATTAAACTTCCAATTGAAATATTTCTTCCAAAGCTAAATTATTTTTTTCCCAAATGTTTGGGCCTTTTTCCCTCGCATACAGGCCCAGTTTTGGGCTGTCTTTGTGGAGATCGCGACGCTGGGAGAAAGTTCTCCCTTCTCCTTCTTTGGGCCTGGACTGTGATTTAATTTTAGAACCAGGAAAAACCTAGCTTTTGGGTCGCGTAAGGGCAATTTCCTCAATGTCTCGTTCTGTTCTCAAACAACCCAGCTCGAGGGGTTTTGGGGTATCATCGAAGGCGCTGCAATGGCGGCGAAAGCGTAACGACGGCGCGGGGAAGGCGTAGCCGGTGGTGCAGCAAGGGTGCAACTCAGGTTTGGCGTTCTTCCTTTCTCTTTCGCTGGGTCTGTTGGAGTTTCGCAGAGAGAACTGGGTTGCAGAGGCGGCGCTCCGTGAATGTTCAATCTCCTACTTCGCCATTTGAGAAACCCACCCTTCTCAGACGGATTTAGAGTGGATCCTTTGGATCAATACGCTCAGTGTTGTATTTTAGGTTATTTTGGGTTGGGCTGGTAAATTTGGGTTGGGCTACCTAATTGCACACTGTAAAACCTTATTATTGGAAAGTTTTGAAATTATTACCAATAAGCAAGGAGAATTGAAAGTAAACCATGATCCTTCTGAAATTAAAGGAATTTGTAAATCAAATTAATTAAAAGGCTTGGAAATAAAATTAATTAGAAAGGAAATTTGAAATAAAATTAATTAAAAGTATACTCAGAAATAAAAGTTAATTGGATTTGAAAAGAAAGATAATGATATCTTAATGATTAATGAGTGAAAAGGAAAATAATAAATGATTTCTTATTTTTGATTTGATTTGATATTGAATGATATTTATTTGTTAATATATTGATTTAGTGGAATTTACGAAGGTCTATTGAGTACATTATGTGTTTGAACAAGACTTTGGGTTATATTATAATTGTACCCTACTAGGGGTTTTTATTGGACTCCTCTAAGAATATAGATGATATTATAAAAGTTGATATGTGAATGATGGAAATGGAAATAATTGTTGTATTTTGGATAATCAGCTATATGAGCATGAGAGAGGAAAAATACGTCCACTCGATTTATCAAGTAAATCCTAATTTTTATCTCGAGATAGGTTTTGGTTGTTTAGTATTGAAAAGTGAGGATTATGGTGATTTTCTTATCCTTTATTATATAAATATATTTAAATGTATATTTTATGGATAAAGAAATTATTAATACTACAAAAGAAGAATATTATATATATATATATATATATATATATATATATATATATATTATGAAAAATAAAATATATAATTATCTTAAAAGTATTTATTATAATTAATATGACAAGAAAATAGCAAAGTGGTTATTTTACATTCTATTATATAAATATATATTTAACAACTAGTATTTATAATGTATAATAAAATTCAAGTTATATTCTCCGTATTCATGACTAGATTATTATTAACTAGGAATACATTTTCAGGAAAATAAAATTAAAAAAAAGTTATATAAAAAATATTGCGTAATATGTGATATATTAGGTTATGGAATTAGTTGAATGATTTGTGATGCGTTAGGCGAAGTTAGTACGTGTCTATAATACTTCAAACATTTAGATAATTTAAAATATGACCGTCAGATAGGTATAACAATGAATAAGTTAACAACATACCACATCAAGTTTGAATAAAGTAAAAATTGATTTAAGAAAATAAAAACAAAAAAGTAAAATAAAAAACTAGAAAGAAATTCATATATTAAATTTAAATAATAAAGAATTAATATTTAAAATAATAAAAAATATGTTTTAATTTATTTTGATAAAAAAAACACTAAACACATTATTAGACACTTCTAATACACTCTAAAACAAAATCTTAAAGTTTATTTTATTTTAAGTATATTTAAAAGAAAATAAAATATTTATAATTTAATTGATGATGTGTATAATTGATGATGATTTTGGTTATTTTTTAAGCGCATACTCATGATAATTTTCTATACTTGTTATTTATTAAGTAGTGTAAAAGGTAAAATCGATTGATGTCATGTTTCTGTTTCTTGTTGTTATTATCGAAACTTTACATTGTTGTTGCTATTGTGTGTGGACATGATTTTTTAGTTTTTATATAAGAAAAGGAATTTGTAATTTACATTTTCTGAATGGTTACGAAGGGCTTGTGTTTTAAATTGAGTGACAGAGATGGAACTTGGGTCAAATTCTGATGATAGTAAATCAGGAGTTAGTATTGTGAATATTGTTATGTGAGTTTGATTCAAGATATCTATCTATCTATCTTGATTCATTATTGTTTTACAGTCCAAGGGTGACATATTGTGGATACAACATTCTTCATCCCTCATTTAATCAAGTTATTATCAGAGTTCAGACAACACGTAATATATCAAGTGTGTTGAGTTTCTTATTTTCAATTACTGCATATCAAATCTAATTTTCTTTTCAATTTGGGTGTGTAGAGGATCCAGCAAAGGAAGTTTTTAAAAATGGATGCATGGAATTGATGCTTATGTACCGCCATGTTAGGAGCTCTTTTGATTATGCTCTCACTCAATTTAAAAACACCAAAGCGACTCATTTTCCTTTTTATTCTCAATCTTAATAGTATTTAATACAATAATCTATTTCATGTCATGACCCTACTTTCTACCAAGATCAATCAACATTTTCTAAATCATATATTTTCCTACTTTTGTGTTTGCCTTTTAGGAGGAATTCACTTCTCTTGTTACGACACATTCACACACTTATAAACACTACATTTACAAAACTACTATCACTTTTTAAAATAGTTTCTAAGAGAGAAATAAGAAGAAAATATGAAATTGTTATTAATAAGTCAATTTGTAAAACTACTATCATAATGTTTTTTAATTCTTACGAGAGTTAATTTTAGTTTATGGAAATGTAGATTGAATTTCCCATTTTTTGGAAATTCTTTTCGAGAAAATTATGCAAATCACATTTTATAATAAAAAAACTTAAAAAAAAATCAGTTGATTGTATTTTTGTAGTTTTACCATTTTCTTTTTGAAATCTAACTAGAAAGTGTTGTTGAGATGAGAAGTTGGGATTGAGTTTAACTCAGTTCCAATTCCATTGAGAATCCATTTATTTAAATCCTCTTTTAATTAATATGTAAAATATAATTGGTTAATTTGATTTAGTGACATTATTTGCAAATTTTTAAATATATGAACAATTAAATTAAAGAAATAAGAAATTAAAAATGAGGTTAGGAAAACTACGAATAATATTTCAATCTTCGCAAAGGTTCAATCTTCGACGTCTTTGTGATGCGAGAAACTCATCATTCTCAGGCAGTTTCGTGGCAACAGGACTTGCGGTTGAGGTTTTCGATTTTAGGGTTTTTTTTTTATGTTATCTGGTTTTCGTAAATTGAAATATAGGGTTTTCGTTTCAAAATTGATTTGGGAGAATTCTTGGTTCTTCTGTTTTTGCGAGTAGTTAGGGATTTTGTTCTTTTTCGCAGGTCTGGGTTTTGCGAAGTGGGGGATGAGGGTTCAGATTGAGAATGTTATGGTTTCTGAATTTGGAATATTCTTTTAGAGTATGTATCTGATTTGTTATTTGGAAGGATGTTGGTTCTGGTAATCACGGTTAGAGATGGTCCTTTCTTGATCTTTATCTATGAATTTGTTTCTACCTTTTGGGTTCATTTGATTCGCAATAATGGGTTTTGTGGTGTCTGTTGTTGGATGCACAGGTGGCGCCAATGAAAGTGTTGGTAGGTGGCCATGGGTGTCACGGTAACTAGCGTTGATAGCTTTGTTTTGGCAGATTTGGAGTGAATCCTTTGGGCTAGTAGACTCAAGGTTGTATTTTGGGTTGGGCTGGCAAATTTGGATTGGACTAAATGTTTCTGAAATTAAATGAATTTGTAAATCAAATAAATTAAAATTCTTGGAAATAAGATTAATTAAACAGAAATTGGAAATATAAATAATTAGAAAGAAAATTTGAAATAAAATTAATTAAAAGTATAATTGGAAATAAAAGTTAATTGGATTTAAAAAGAAAGATAATGAAGTCTTAATAATGATCAATGGGTTGAAAAGAAAGATAATGAAGTTTTAAGGATTAATTAAAATAATAAATGATTTATTGTTCTTTATTTGATATTGAATGATATTGACCAGGAGTCTCCTTCATCTACATTTTTTACTTTATCTCCTTCATTTACATTTTTTACCTCATCTCCTTCATCCACATTCTTCTTCTCACATTCTTCATTCATATTCATCAATTTCATCCACGTTCATCTCATTTATACATTCATTTACACACATCTTATTCATCCATTATAATTTTTTTCTATTTTTTTTCATTATATTTGTTGAATAGGGAAGTATTATTCTAGAATTATTTTTTAAATTACTTTTATTAGTATTGACCACACCAATGCAAATTATCAATAAATTAAAAAAAAAATTAATGTAGGCTTGCCAAATACTAGACGACGCTACTTATAGTTAATCTTAAAAGGTAGATGGTAACAAATTAATATCTATAATTTTATAGTTGTGTCTATGTGTTGCAAATCCGATATTTGTAACTATTTAGCATTAGTTTTTTATTGCTAGTGTTTGCTTTTAACCAACCTACCTCCATGTTGTTTTTAATTCATTTTTTTTTTGTCTAAAAAGGTACACAAATAATAAATCATACATTAAAAAAAATAGTTAAAGATATGAAGAAATTAAAATAAAACATATAAAAGAATTCATTATCTCAATTAAATCAAATAATCATGTCTATTTGATATTTGAAAACTTAGTTCCAATAGAATAATTTGAATACATATTTTCTTCCTTTTTCTCAATTAAAGTTAAATTGCGATTATGAAAAGATAACACATTATTACAAGACGAGGAAAATATATACCCATTCGGAATACTTAATTTTTATATAATGGATATAATTAAATACGTTTACTTTAATAACATAATTACATGTTTTACTTTTCAATTAATATCATTTTAAGAAATTTATCATTTAATTGTTTACGCAGTTAAAGTATGTAATGTTTATTATGGATCCACTATATGTGTGATGACATGTAAAGAAAAAAAAGTAAAAGAAATTAAATGACATTAAACAGTTTATCCTAGATACGCTTACCAACTTTTTTTACTTACAGTTCTGCTATTACTCTCGTACCTTCAGTCCTTTGTCACTCTCACTGAAAACCTAATCAACCCAAAAAGAAAAATGCCATGTTTTAGTTCATGGTTTCTTGAACATAATCACAACACAACATAAGCTAGTGGAAGATCTTGAGCACTCCAGGCTTGACCTTGTTTTGCTACTACGCGGCGTCACGCATCATCCCCACATTTTTCATTTTCATTTCACCTGCTCCTCATTGTCGTACACCGCTACCGTACTTTTGGACCTTCAAAATTTTAATAATTGTTATGCTGTGGGACCCTGCACCTTCCGTACCCATAACTTTTGCTGGAAATTTCCAAAACCAACAATAATGCCCCATGCTTCCCTTTACGGTTTACAATTATCACTGTTGTTCCTTCTTTTCTCCCTCTCGAACAAAGAAATGGTGCTCGATCTCAAAGAGTCAAAAGTGCGTTTATTTTAACATTTTAGTCTCTGTCAACAAAATACAAAAGAAAAGCGGGACGAGAAAAGAAGCAAAAAAAGACAAACGCGTTTCAGAGCAACCAAAGATCGTAGAGAAACTGGTAAAAGAAAAAAGGAGTTTGTTTATTATTGTGGACATACATTGTCAACCAACACGATAGTGAAGGTTAATTAAAATATGTAAGGGCTCGTTTGCAGCGGAAAATCAGCATTTCCTGATTCGTTGATAAGCTTGATTAGTTGATTAATTGATTGAAGTTGACGATGATGAACGTGTAAACACAGTTGGGCTTGGAAAGGAAAAAAAGGAAAATAGTAGTAATTAATGAATGTTTAAACTGGTAAAGAAGATAGTTGTTGAAGAAGATGTTGCAATTCCCGATTGATGGGAGGGAGAGTAGAAAGGTGAGTCATCCCATCCACATTGTTAATCGAAGATGGTGATGCGATGATCCGTTGGTAACGGCAGGTACTTTGGGTCAACTAGCATCTAAAGTTATTACGTGTCTCTAATCCTACTGTTTATTGTTACTGTTCAATCTTTGTCAATGCTTCTAGAATAAAAAACAATTTAACAATTTTTTTTTTCTACTTTTCACAAGTCCTTTCGATCCCTTCTGGATTACGGTTCACACAATATACTGAAATAATTCAGACTTTCGACAACTTTTCTACTCTTTCTTAAATACATTTTTAACTTTATCTTTTCATTTTCTTGTTAAATTAACTTTATATATCACCTTCGTATGTTCATGGACTATACTATTTTGTTGGTATGATCTATTTGAATTCGTTCATAAACTGTTGTATTCCAACTCGTTCACTTTATAATGAATTATTTAAAGTATGAGTTTGGTGTTAGGACAACTATGAAGGTGTGAGTTAAATCAATTGATTCATTTAAATTTCAAAATACTTATTTTTAAATAATATTTTTAATATTTAACTAAACCTGTTGAGTGAAAATTAAGAATTCATAATTAAAAAATTAAAGATTTCATTTTATAATATGTAATAAAAGAATTATAAATTTTAATTTAATATATTAGTTCTCATTTTAATAATTTAAAATTGATAAAATAAGACGCTCACGTCACCTTATTACCTCTCAACACTATACTAGATATCAAACTTATATTTTGTACATTTTAAGAGAACTTATACTTGTTCAATTAATCAAATGGTCACTATTTTCTCAATGAATTAGTTTAAAACAATTTTAAATATAAAAATTTGCACTACTTGACCAATTGTTCAAATTGTAACTCTCTTAAACACACAAAACCAAATCCAAGCCAACAAGCTCACCAACTAAACATTCCAACCAAAATTTTCATTCATCAAAGTTCATCATACAATAGAAACATGCAATTTATGAGCCTAACCACAAATTAACAAGTCATACACAACACATAGTTCAATCATCAATCAATTTACCATACAATCATACAATTCTATATTTCAAGGTATACAAAACTTAAAATAATGCAATTAGTTTCCCTTACCTAAGAGATGGATGAACTTATTATAAGGAATCTCAAATTTATTTAAGCTCACAAGACCCTAACCAACTAAACTTTTTCCAAGTTGCGGGATGTTTTATCTACAGATAAAAATATCACAAGAACGATCAGGACATACCATTATGATCACTGATCAACAGAAACTCGTCTAAATGACTAAAAAAATATGTGCAAGTAAAAGAATGTTCACATACAACATATAATAGAAAAGACCGGGAAATGAATTGAAATTGAACTTACGCGAATGAAAAAATTGATTAGTTCAAATTGAAAAGTTCGTCGCAAGAATCAATCTTATGATTTTGATTCTTCAATCAAACAAGCAAAAAGGAAGAATTGGTAGAGAGAAATCATAAAATTATAGAAAAATAATTTATAGAGAGATTGTGTGATTTAAAATAACGAAACTCGTTCATGACAAAATTATTTATATTAAAAAATTTTAACATTAAAGTTTCATTATTTTTAAATTACTATTACTTTTAAAATAATATTTTCAAGTCTTTACATTAATCAAGTAACTTTTATAAGTGACGGATCTAATAAACATCACAGAATAAATCTACAATTCACATTTTTATTTTACAAATTCACATTTTTATTTTACAAAAAGATTTCCATTTTCAACTTGTTCCGACTCAACTACTTTATAAACTACACTTATTGGAAAATTTGAACTCTTTGTAATTGCTGTTATTATATCATTAGTAATATTAATTAAAAAGGTAATGACACCGTTAACATATCACATCAATATCTTATCTCATTAGATTAGATGATAAGAAAAAATTAAAACCATATTTAGAGGACTAAAAAATCATTTTCTACACTAGTGAAAAAACGCTGTTTAACGTCACTTATAAGACGTCGGTTGGACGGTAATCCGACGTATGCTAGCGGACGGTGGCATTATCGTAAATAAGTTGGTAAACTGAACATCAGTTTTTATAGCAAACGACGTCTATGATATATTCGACGTCTGCTCTGCCCGAAACCGACGTCCAAGGGCCTGAGGTAGGCGAGAAGACAGTCTTTCCTGCCCCCATCGACATCGGTTGTGACGGAGGGCTGACTTCTACTTGGCTGCAATTAATGCTCTTCACCTGATTCTCAGGCGCTTAGTCGTCACGTAGTAAAAAACCGACATCTATAATGTCCGGAAGGCGGGAAGACAGTCAATTTCTGCAACATAGACGTCGGACTTCTGGGGATGCGACGTCTATGTGACTGTAATTAATGCTACTCACCAAACTCGCAGGCAATTCGACGTCCGGTAAAGTGGCACCGACGTCTAAAATGTTATAGACGTCGGCGCCCCAGAACAACCGTCGTCTACTTCCCTGACAGGAAATGAAACATCAATCCGATTAGTGTCGTAGACGTTGGCGCCCCTTGTGTCCGACGTCTAACAGACAGATTAAAAGTTTTATTCGACGTCACATTAGTAATATAACCGACGTCTACGTGACTATAGTCGTCAGTTTCTGTGGCAACCGACGCCTAATTTCATGTTAAATAAACCGCAAACTCGGAGGAGTTTCGCGGCATTGCAGTTTCGCCTTGCAGACTCCCTTCATTTAATCGTCTTCCTCCTCTCCTTTTTCTCTCTTGCGCCATTGCATTCTAGTTTTTGATAACATCATCGTCTTCCTCCTCTTCTTTTTCTCTCTTGCGGCATTGCATTCCAGGTGCGTGTTTTCTTATTTAAATCGTTTAAACTTTGTTCTGACCGATTATATTAGTCTTCTGGTTCAATTGATTAAAATTTGTTTTCCTTGTGTTATGTTTTAGTGCAGTTTTGTTCCTCTCTTGGGGTAACGCAGTACCACATTCTTCCTTTGCTAGCTGCCTCCCAAAAAAAGCAGCGTCTTTTGGATTTCTCGTGACGTTTCGACCCAAAAACGACCCTGGGTTGTTGCCTAGTTATCGTTTCACCGTAATTTTTCCCTCTTGCGGTTGAAAATGGAACTAGGCAAGAACCCAGGTTCGGTTTTGGGTTCAAATGTCATGAGAAATTCAAAAGACGCAAGTTTTTTTTCGGGGGAAACTAGCAAAGAAAGAGTGTGCTACTGGGCTATCCAAAGACAAGAACAAAACTGCACTAAAACACAATGACTATATTAGACGTCGGTTAATGCATACACCGACGTCTATAGTGACATTAGACGACGGTTAGTGACATGTTCGATGTCTTTATGTGCTCTTAGACGTCGGTTATTGCTTGCTCCGACGTCTATATATTACCTTTAGCCGTCGATTTACACGCCTGCACCGACATTTAGTGACGTCGGACATTGCACTAACTGACATCTGTATAAACGTCTGTTATGTGGATGTTCGACGTTCCGTTAACGTCACCGGTATAAACGTCGATTGTGAAAAAAACGTTAAAAATCCAAAATAACCGACATTAAACAATGTTTTTCCACTAGTACTAAAAGAAATAAACATTATCTTAACATTAATATTCAAGGAAACAAATAATTATTGTGGCGGCAACTAAAAGAAATAAACATTATATTAACATTATTTGAGGATTTAGAAAAGATTGAGAGGTTTTAAAATGGTTTCTTTATGTAAATATTTATGTAAAAAAATACATTATATTCAAGTAATGGTTTTAACTGATATAAATAAATTTGGTAATATTTAGTCTGGATAATTAATATTTTTTAAGGAAGATTATAAAATCTTATATTATGATTAAGATCTTTTTACAACTTGTAAAAGTTCTTTTATAATTGAAAATATACCAATTTTAATGGATTATTTTCTAAAAGAAGTTAATGGATTTCGTGTTACATTTCTACTAATAAGATATATAAAATTCACATAAACTAAATAATCTTACCGAAACTTTTTTACTAATCTCTCTTTCTTTTTCTACTAGTTGTCAGGCAAATTTTTTTTACCTCTTATTAAGTTCTATTCTCTTCATTAAAGACGATAAATAAATATATATATATATATATATATATATATATATATATATATATTAGGATATAACCTTTTATTGCAAATAATAATTTTCGTTTTAATTAATGGACGAATTTTGTTTTCCGGAATTGCAACGAAGAACATGATTTTAAGCCCAAAGGTCGAAACGAAAAGATACTAATGATTGTCTATTACAAAAAGAAAATGAAGTTAAAACTAATTAACAATTGTATTGAATAATTGATGTAGTTGCATTTTGAGTTCATTGTTGTTGATTGAAACTTTAGAACAAAGATCTCAAAATTGTAATTCATATGCTCAATAAATAACTTACACATGATTTCTCACCAAGCTGAATAAATGAACACGAAAAACATGACTTGAAATCAAAACCTTACATAACTGATTCAAGTCTGCCTACAATCTATTAAGCCATTTCAAACAACACTTTCAAAACATATCCTCCATTAATAATTAATAATACATAAAACCCAAATATTAATTTCTATGAACAAAACAAAGCAAAAGTAAAAAAAAAAGAAGTAAGGAAAAAATAATTTACTAAAATTCACCACTTTTCTCGTTTCCTTTTTCTTTTATAAACCCAATATACATTTTCTTTCCATTTTCTCTCTCTCTTTTTAGCCTTCATTTTTTGTTTCAATCGGACAATTTAATTTTCTACTTATTTATTACATTTTTTTCTTATTTTCGTTTCTATTCCACTCCCCCAATTTCTTTTCTTTCAACCAGACAAAAACTTTAACTTCGATCATTTGTAATCAATTCACAATCACTAAAAAATTTGGTTAATTTACTTTATAATATTCATTTTATATGTAATTATATTAATTATCGTAAAATAATTACTGTATATAAAGAGTAACGATAATAATTAAAATTTAAAAATTTCCAATGTTCATAAAAAAGAGAAATATACAATTCATAAAATTTATATTAATTACAGATTAAAATAATTATTCTTATTTTGGTAGTGCATGAGATAGTTAAGTTTTTATGAAAGAAAAAAAAAAGAACAATATCTTACAATTAAAAATGAAAATTCTCAATAATGAGTAATTCACTTCATAATCCTTAATTAGTACAATTAATGCAATTAGAATTCCTTAAAACATGTACCAGGGATTTGATCTACCTTAAAAAATAAAAAATTAAGAATGATTGAAACACGAAAGTAGAGGAGCTAGCCTGTAAAGATCTTGCCAAGATATTGGCAGGTCAACTGGAAACAACACAGACACCACAAGTCAAACACATGTTAATCACGTGTTCTTTTAATGCAACGCAATCACATATCTCCCCCTTTCTCTTTCTTTATTTATACTCGTACACGTCTTTTATATAATTTGAATTCTCTGTTGTTTTTAGAATACAAAATTTTATAATTTTAATTACTAAATTATATGATTTCATAAACAATTTTATATATAGAATTTCATAATAAAAGTAATTTTACATAATTATATAATTTTGTAAATAAAATGGACTTATATATATATAATACATTAAAATAAAGTTAATGGATAAACTATTAAATATTTTTCCAATTATAATTTTATTATTGTTTAAATTTAATTTTATAAAAGTTAAACAGAATAAATTTGCTTATGTAGGATAAATTGGCATAATTCATTACTTCTAATGGAATAGGAATATGAACACTTTTTCTCTTTTTTTTCAATAAATGTTTATGAAGATGGTTTACTTGTTTTTGTTTGCGAATTAGATATCTTGATTAGGATTGTTTTGAATTGTAATATAATAAATATGGTTATTATGTAATATAATGGATGATAAATAAATGTCGAAAAACAATTATGTTTAACTAATTTATTATGAAATAGACTATGTCTAGTTTATGGAATGAGTTACAGTAATTATCTGTTCTGGAAATGGACGTTCAATCATTTAATTCTAAATTTATTGATTATGTTAGATCAACATGAACAATATATATTTATCAATTTTTACAAAATCGTGTTAGATGTTAAATATTTTCATTTTAGTTTTCACTTATGGCTTTTATACTTTATAAACTTTCACATTTATAACACTTATTAGCAATTTATTTTGATATAATTGATTTCACGTTATTTTATGCTAAATTGAATAATAATTAATTTATTCCTTTATATGATATTAATGAATCTAGATTGTTGTAAAACAATTGTCATATATGAAAGTTGTTTAATCCATAAAAATAGTAAAAATAATGAATTATTTATAAAAAAAAAATTAAAAATACAATGATGATATACAAAATCTCAAACATTGTTATATCCCATCTATAACAATTTTAACTATAATCATCGTCGAATTGATACCTCATAATTAGTAATGTATGAATACTTATATAGTATATATAGTATGCAATGAGAATCATGTTCAAAATCATAATTATATATGTAACAAATGATGATAATTTTTAGTGAATGTCGTACTCATATATACAATGAAGTTTCTAACAAAATCAGGCCAACATTGACATGCATGATGATAATCTTAATTGTCTTCATAAATATTTTTTTAACAATGAGGTTAAAACTCTCATCAAAATATACTTACAACAATTGTTAAATTGAATATTTTTCAATGACATTTTACTATTTTCACCTCTTCATAGGACACAAATATAAATATAGTAATATTTACTGTTAGATGAAAAAACTTCGTAAAATTTATTATTCTAATTTTTTAAAATAAGGACTAGAATGGAATAACTTGTAAAAAAATAAATATAAAATGGGATAACTTGTATTTGAGACCGTTCGGTCAATATATTATAAAAAACGATCGGTCGATCAATCTTCTAAAACTTCTAAAATAAAAAAGATCGATCAAAATTCAACATCATTGTTGACCGAGCAATCAAACTTCATATCAAGGACATCACAAACCCAATTAACAAAGTAAAACATAATTAGGAGAAATTGAATTGTAATTGGATAAGTTATAACTAAAAATCCGCTTCAAAATCTATAAATACAAAAGCAAAATAAAAAGGTAAGTGATTGTATTTATTGAACATTTAATTTAACTATGATAACCGCGATCGATATAACTAACCCACTGTAAAAGAAATAATAAGGTGAACAAAGTGAAACGACAAAGTGTGAAGGAATAGTTCCCCGACATTACCATAACAATAAATAAAGTAATATTTCTTCTTAGTGGAAAAACATCATAAAATTTATTATTCTATAGTATAATTTCTTAAAGCAAGGACTAAACTTGGATAAATTGTAAAAAAAATATATAAAATTAGATAACTTGTATTTGGGATGCACAATTTTATTTTGAAGCTTCAAATACAATTTCAACTTTTATCTTTAACAATATAGAAGTTATATTTGACACATACAGTTTCGTTTCACATATTTTTTTTTATTAAAGCCGTATTCAATAAATATGAATTCTATTTTTTTTTTCAATTGAAGTCTGTGTACAAGTTTTTATTTGTTCATTTTTTTTTACACTGAAGTTGTATTTGGAAAATAAGACTTCTATTTTTTTTTTCATGTATTGCATGAAAAAAAAGTTATGTTTACTGAACATTACTTCAATACAGAAAGATTAAACAAAAATCATGTTTCTCAAGCCCCATTTTGATAAAAAAAAAAGTCTATATGCTAGACACGATTTCTATATACTATATTTTTTTAACGAAGTATTATATTATAAACACAACTTCTATGTTAAGAAAATTTCAAAATTGAAATCAGATTAATGGATCACTTCCTCTTAAAGATGAACTCGTCCTTCAAGAAGGACTTATTCAATTTCATAACTTCTTTTACAATTTATCCATTCTAATATATTTTTAAAAGAAATTACGTCAAAATGGTAAATTTTCAAAAAATTACATTCAAACTAGGATTAAAGTCTTCTTAGGGGAAAAAGAAAGAAGCTTGTAAATAAACACTATATCTAATATGAAAGGTAATGTGAGTGTATAGGATTCCGAAGAGATTAGATTTTAGACATTAGATCCAATAAGACTTGCTAGGAAAATACTAATACCTTCTAACTAGTCAAATATCCCAAAAGCTCTTAAGGAAACCACTTTTAGAAAAGAAATGGACTTTGATGGTGTGAAACGTAGAAGTTCTTACAATAAAAATGTTAGAATTATCTAACTATCAAATCCATTTTTTTTAAGAAATGTTTGCAACAACCCCATCTTAAATAACCTACAAGTACAAGATTCAACAAATCACATCACATCTTAGTCATATTATTTTGTATTTTTAATCAATAAAGATAACCCAAACTTAAAAAGTATATATTTAAATATGTGTTGAACTTATAATAATAAAGTTATATATATATATATATATATATATATATATATATATATATATATATATATATATATATATATGGGTTTGTTAACGTGCGTACGCTTGTTTTTCAGTTGGTACATTTTAATAATGTGTATCGAAATATAATAGACAAAAATATTCTCATATATTATGGATTCTAAATTTTAAAGTTAAGAATATTTAAATAATTTTCATTCTCAAAACTAAAAAGAAAAAAGAAACCCCAAAACCCTTACTCATCTCCCTCATTCCTCTCAACCCTTTCTCTTTCATATCTTTCACTCCAACATTTTCTCTATCATCCTATCCTATGGTAGATCCAACTGAAAAAAAATTAGAAATACTTGTCGTTAAACAATTTACCTTTGTAAAGAGTTGAGTAATTGACATATTCGCCTTCAGGAAAAGGTTCATTTAAGATCTCATCATCTTCACTAACCTCTCTAATTTCATCATTTGTAGATGTTGAATCGTCATCTCTTAAAAAACCTTCAGGCCAATTACCAATTCCTTCTGATGGCATTATGCTTGTGAAAATTAGATAAGACAAAAAATATAAAATGAAAACTCATTATAAAATCATTTTTTGTAAGAAATTGTTTAATAACGAGTGTTTCTGATTTTTTTTCCGGCGAATTACCAATTCCTTCATATGTCATTATGCTTGTGAAAATTAGATAAAATTAGATAAGACAAAAATTATAAAATGAAAATTCATTATAAAATCATTTTTTTGTAAGAAATTACTTAATAGCCAGTGTTTCTGATTTTTTTTAATTGGAACTACAGTAGAGATGACTGAGAAAATGTTGGAGTGAGAGAGATGAAAGACAAAAGATTGAGAGGAATGAGAGAGAAGAGTAAGGGTGTGGGTTTTTTTTTTTTTTTAGTTTTGAGAATGAAAATTATTTAAATATCCTTGACTTTAAAACTTAGAATCCATAATATATGAGGGTATTTTTGTCTACTATAATCCGGTACACATTATTAAAATGTACCAACTGAAAAATAGGTGTACGCACGTTAACAAACTCCATATATATATATATATATATATATATAAATGTATATATTTATTTATTTATTTATAAGTTCATTAAATCAGCATTGATCAAGTCAATTAATAAGAAGTTTATAAAATAATTTTGTCAGTTCCAACCTAATAAATGCTTTTGGACTTGGATTGAAATTAAAATTTCACATCAAGCTACGTCTTTTATTCCAAACAAAGCGACCCCTAATTTCCCCCATATACCTAAGATGAACCCACATAAGTTTTTCTTTTTTTTAAGTAATGTATTTGATCATATTAACATGTTAATAAGTTAGTTTTCAAATTGATGAATAGAGTATTAAAGATGAGAAACAATCATTATTTTTTTGTTGACATTAGTATAAAATACATTTTTTATAACAATTTTTTTATACCATTATAATCTACTTGGAATAAAAAGTAGTGTGATGGTATAACTGTAAATGTTGTAAGAGTTTCTATATCGATTTTAACTTACATCATATAGAAAGTTGGATAGTGACAAAATGGTAATAAAATATAATATTTTCCTGAAATGGGACGAGGATGACGCATGTGTGAAGTGACTGTCTCCGCCGATCCTTCACTTTACTTCTTGCTTTGAGTGACCGATCGGTGTGGAGGGTGACCTGCTTGCTTTGTGTGATCAATTGATGTGGGGGTGTCCTGCATAATATACTCTGACGCTCAAGTCAGAATCTTTCTCTGTAGGTCTATAGTAATTCAAGTGTTCAAGTGTGAATAAAGTGGGTTTACCTCAAAATTAATCCTCTATTTATCATTAATGCAAATCTTAACCACTCATCAGTAGACGTTGTAAAATTAATTGCGCCTTAACTCTGCTGTCGGAACCGAGGGATTGTGAGACGCTTTCTTGCACATCAACTGTTCAGTCTTTTCCATTCAGTTTGTCACCATATCCGATTGATCAGCTATAAGCACATAGTAATACTTTCTATATTGATTAGACTTAAAACCAGAAAGTGATGCAATTACATAATTGTAATATTGAAGAAGCTTTTTTATACTATTAGTTATTCTAATTGGTATAAAATATTTAATTTTGAAACCGATTTTTATATTTCCTACTTCTATATCACTTTTCAAACTAATATAAAAAGTTTTTTTAATAGTGTAAAAATATTTTTCTACATTAATGATATCAATATCTATAAGTCACGTACAATTAATTCTAGGTAGGAAGAGTATACTAAGACTATATGGTGTGGTTAGATCTCCAAAGAAAAAGAGTCCAATGATGGTGAAATTTATCTTATATCAAACGTAGTCGAGGACAAAATGTAGAGACCAGTTGATAATGTTCTCTCTTTGCTGACAGTCTTAATATATTATCGAGAGCTTCCATGATAAAAAAGATATTATCTGAAGAATTTAATCTATGAAATAATTAGTACGATAAATAAATTGTTTATTTGGAATGACACGTTTGATAACATGGCAACGATATAAAAAAATCACACGTCACAGAGGGTTCAATTAATTGTTTTGGTTATTTGTTGCGTTGGCAATGGACGAATTATTGACGTGGCTAACCTGACCCAACAAAGCTACGGATTGAAAGAACCCACAATTTGACCAACAGAGCTAGCTGTGAGAGTGCCCACTTTCAAACAGTATGAACAAACCCAAGAAAATGTAATTAACATATTCACACGGGTCTCTTCAGAAGCGGGTACCAAGCGTGTACGTGCCCCTTTATAAAACACTCTCACTTTCATCCATTTCTTCCAACGTTGCTCTCATCTTCCAACTTCCTAAACAACAAACATTTCACCGTCGCCTTCTTCTTCTTCTGCCTTTCTTTCTTCAATCAAGGTAACCTTTTCTGTCTTCTTTCCCAATACGTCACCGTCTCCTTGCACCCCATTTTTCCATCATCAACAAAATTTTCAGATTTTTCACACCTTCATACCTCATAATTCTGGGCTTTAAAAACTAGAGCATCTTCTATGTTCTATTAATTGACTTTTTCTAATTCTCAGCTTAAACTTCAGCTCATCTGGATAATGATATCTTAAAGTTTAAGATTCTACATATTTCTTCCGAGGTTTTGATTGTCTCTTTGTTCTCATTTTCAGTGTACACCGAGGTGAAGGATGACACAAATCTCATCGACCGTGTACTTGCCTGAATTTGTAAGCACAGTGTGTACTCAACTCAACCATAATAACCTTGGATTTCAAGGAAATTAACTAATCACATATATAATTCCTGAATTCTTAAGTCTTACCTTAGTATTTATTTTTTTTCGCATCAACAGGGAATGGAGGACCCCACTTTGTTTCATCAATACCCGATGGATTCCTTTCCATTCCAGCTCGATGATTTTGACTTTGAGTCATTCTCCGCGTCCCCAAAGGGTTCTTCCTCTCACAAGCGCTTGAGCTCCGAAAGCACACAAAACTCTTCCCTCACTCAAAGTCCTGAAACTTCTGTTGCCCCACCAAGACCAACCAAGCAACCCAAGACTACTATGAATACCTGGAGTGCTTACGGCACTGACATGATAGCTCCCAAGGCTGCTTCCTCTTCATCCTCCAAAATCATCTCCTTTGACAAATCCAGTGCATCTTCTGTTTCTTCCCAACAACTCTACAAACTCGATGCTGCAAAACTACTGAAGAAGCCTAAAATTGAAACTGGGTATGGTGAGAACCTGGATTTTTCTGCTGTGGCTTCTCAAAGTTTCTATGACAAAAATAGTTTTCTAGACTATGATAAGCAAGAGAAAAAGGCTGCAGCTACAATGGCTAGAAACCCAACCCAAGCTCAAGATCACGTCATAGCCGAAAGAAAACGAAGGGAAAAGCTCAGCCAAAGGTTCATTGCTCTTTCAGCCTTAGTTCCTGGACTCAAGAAGGTACCATTTTGTAAAACTTCATGCGTGATTTTCTTTTTCATTTTTTATACAATCGCGGCAACAAGTTTTTAACTTAGGACTTCGTATAAATTACTAGGTTAATTCTGATGGATTAATCTTCATGCATGATCCATACATGCCAAACACAAAGTTCTAAATTGAATTCCCGGACACACAAAATGTTTTCTGAATTGCTGTAAATATAGAAGTTATGGCAGTAATAATTATGGTTACTGAAACCTCCAAAATATTGTGGCTGTGATTTGAAACCTTGAACAGGTCAAATACTTATCTTCTACTTTAACTGGGTGCAGTTCACTACTAAAAACCAATTATCTAGTGGCAAATTTAGTGATGAAAAGTTATTAGTTTTTTCCCTATAATTATGGGATAGGTAAATTTTAGTGACAGATTATTCAGTCACTAATTTTGATTTTAATTCTGCACGCAGAAACATTTTTGATTGCAATGTGCTATGTATAATTGGTATCATGTTTGTACGAGAATATTCTTTCTTATTAAACAATGAATTTATGCATGCAGACGGACAAGGCTACCGTCCTGGAAGATGCTATAAAGTACGTGAAACAATTACAAGAACGGGTAAAGATTCTGGAGGAACAAACTGTGGATAAAACAGTTGAATCTGCAATCTTTGTGAAGAGATCTGTTGTCTTCTCCGGAGATGACAGCACCTACTCTGGTGAAAACTCTGACCAATCAGTCCCCGAAATCGAAGCAAGAATTTCTGGTAAAGAGGTACTCGTCAGGCTCCACTGCGACAAACACAGTGGACGAACAGCTGCTATACTAAGGGAATTAGAGAAGCATAATCTCACAGTTCAGAGTAGCAGCTTTTTGCCCTTCGGAAATAACACTCTAGACATAACTATTGTTGCTAAGGTAAATATACTAACTTCAATCTTTAAAGAATCATCTTCAATATTTCCGTTAAGTCATAGACATTAGAAGAAATTATCCTTCACTATACATGTTACAAAACTAATTCTTGCTAATTTTCTAAAATTAAAAAAAAAAATCAATTATGTATTATGTGAAGATTGATCAGAATCTCAGTCAGATGCATCATGTAAAATGTGATAATTTCTCGCAAACTAGGAGCACACTTGCAAACTTGTTGATAAAACTCGTGTTTTTTTTTTTTTTTGCAGATGGGGAAGGACTACTGCTTGACTGCAAAAGATCTCATAAGAAGCTTAAGTCAGTGTTTGAGACAGCTTTCATAGGGAACAATTTAACCAGTTCAAGCATCGACTTCTGTAGCTACATTAATTTGTTGTTGTGCATCCTTCACTATACAGGAAAAGAGCTTAATAAAAAGAGTTTTTATCACAGTGCTTTCTTTTTCCCTAGTCCATTATCTGGATTTGGGAGTAGCATATCAATGGCCTGTGACTGCTAGTGTCTCCTCCAGTGTACCTTAGTTTACTTGGGTCTGTTTTTCTGTAGAGTTCAAGATGATGCCATTTTTTTTTTTTTCTCCACAGTTTTTTGCGTAGTTGATTCATTAGCTACGTTAATACCCCATAGTGGCATTTTCAAATCTCTACGTCTGTTGTTTATGTTTTTCTAAAGAGGGTTTTTTTAGAGGATTTGACTATGACCTCTTTCGTTCCTCTTTCGCTTTGTGAACAGGGTCCGGTTTCCTTGAAAAGTAATGTTGGCAGCATTTATTTTATGTTGTTCCATGTCGGATTGTGATGATCACTTCTGTATAAGATTATTATTGTTAATTACTAAATGTCTTATTCCCTTTATTTTGGATACTTCTGGATGCATATCTTCAACAACTAATAATTTTTTTAGTTTAAACGAGATTCTCGCCATTTGGACTTATTTTGTTCAGCTTGATAACTCATCCAATTAACTTAAGTTTTATCTTTTAAAAAATAATTGCTAACACAGCTAGTTAACCATTTTTTTCAACATACATGTGATTAAATAGTTACAAGAGGATCTTTTTACTATTCCTTATAAGATGCAATTGTTACTATAGTTTCAATTACACTTTGCTTAGACTAAAATGCTCTTAACTAAAATTGAAGGATTGCAAACACTAAAAAAAAATAAAAAATTAACGATAAGGATAAATTTGGAAAAACAATGATAACAGGTTTATTGCTACCAACTAAAATTATCTACTTCTATATTCTGATAAATTAAATAATAGGATCTAATAAATATAAATGGTTAAAGTATTACAAATTGCTAAAAAGAATTAAAAAAGTACATTACACGTTCAATAATAAAAAAAGAAAAAAAAAACTTATCTTGTAATTCCTTAATCATAACATGAAAACAATATAATAGGAAACATTTTCCTAACACAGGCTCTGCAAAATCTTATAAAAGCTATAATTTACTAATAATACATCAACTGTTGTGGAAGAAATTGATTAATTTTAATGATTGCCATTGGATCATGGGTCCACATGACATTGTCAGAACTATTAAAATTTAATATGGGAAACCACTTAAACCTACCCAAAATTTTGAGATCTGCTTGCTAATCTAGGAATCATTTAAATACACACACAGTCACAAACTTCTGGGTTGTACGCAAAGTTTATATTATGTTAAAAAGAATAAATTTTAAGATAAACTTATTTATAATTTTGTTGATCGATAATTAATTAAAATAAATAAATGTAAACATATATTAGTCTTTGCGCGTTACCAACATGTTTCAAGACGTTTAATTAATAGAAAATAATTATTCTTTTAAAATAAAAAATATGCCAAATTTACTCTTAAATAATGTATACAAATTCTTGAGAAAGTATTTATCAATTTATGAAAAAAATTATTGTATTGCACGATATCATGTTCTATACATTATTATAGTTGAAACTAATATAACACTGTCTAATGCTGTCTGGACATAAAATAAAACTATCTTTATCACTAATACATTATAAGTATACATCAACTTGTATGTTGCCAAGTCGATGTTGATCAGAGCATGATCACTCCCATCCTTAATTTAGTCTAATGGCGTAAGAATGCTTCATGATTTTATTTTAAAAAATTCAGTATAGATTGAGATTTGAAGTCTCATGAATCATTCAAGATGTGCAAAGAAAAACTCGTAGGAGACTTCAACCGGAAAAAAAAAGGCAAATTTTGTTTCTTATTCATGGATATTGATTGTTAAATGAATTCTAATGTCATTTTTTTTATATTTTTATAATTTAATATGTTTTTTTAATTCTTCTATAAGATATTTTTAAATACAAATGGGTGCATAATTTTGATACACAAAAAAAAAGTTATATGGAATAATTATGTAATTTGAACCATGATACATATACACTTTTATTTTACATAGATCTATTAAATCCTTGTTTTTTTTATTTCTCTTTTCTTATCATGTCATATATTTCGTAAATATATATATATATATATATATATATATATATTCTCTTTAAATATATATTAGGTATTGATCAATGTTTTGAAGGTGTATTATATATTAATAATTTTCTTATAGTTTTTGAGTTCTTGTATTACATTAGGTAAAGGGGGAAAATGCTATAAAGGGATTAAGGTGAGAAACAGTAGAAGTTTTGAACCTTACACTGCAGCGGAGAGATCTCGGAGGTAGCTTTGACGAGAAGAAGATAGTTGCATTACTTTAAACTCCAAACTTAACTAAGACAATCTTCCAAAAAATACTTAACTAAGACTGCATTATTAAGTTTTCATTATTAAAAATCTAATGTACTTATTATAGTGTTTATCACGACAGTGATAGTAGTTTTTTTTAATATCTTTAATTATATAGTTAAATGACCACGAAATCATGATACACGTGGTTAGAATGACAAGTACAACACTAAAACAGTTGTCACACGTTAACATGTATTAACTGTTAAATTTCAGCTAATCTTTCCTTTTAAACTTAATTTGAGTAATTAGTATATTCAATCTTACCTTCACAGTAGCAACATTGAAAAAGATCTAAGTTTAATTTTGACATAATTTTAACGGAGATGTTTTATACTTTTACTTAGTTATAAATCGCATTAAATATAGTTTCAATTTTGAATTAATTATAAAAAATGGAATTATTTAAAATTTATGTTGAGTATCGTTTCGGAAGAAAAATTGTATGGTAATGTATAGACTTTAAACATTAAACTACATACAAAAGAATAACAAGGGTATCCTTTGTTTCTCTTTTCAGTTTTAATTTTAAAAACTAGGTTACATTATTCATTTAGTTCTTACAATGAATATTTTTTTCCTTAAATACTTATATATAATAAAAGAGATTAAAAGTTGAACTAATGATACTACCCACTGAAAATGGTAAAAGAAATGACGGCATTTTGCAAAAATTGTGATAAAATAAGAGTGAGTGTTCCTCCCTGCATCTCACCCATCTCAATCTACACCTTCCAATAAACAATTTTACCCTTTATTTATTAAATTTGGAAAGAGTTTAATGACATTCCAACCAATCTTCTCTGTTGTTCCAAGTGGTGCAGTCAGAATTATTCTTTGTTGTTCTATCCCTTCAAATTCAAGGTAACTTTCAGGATGAGAATACAAAAGAGACAAATACAGTTCTCATAACATCATTATTGTAGATTCTGGAAAATTAGCAATTTCTTCCAATTTCATAATGCATTGCGAAAGCTCCTCATGCTTAGTAGTGTATATAACTTGACCTTCACAACTTCAACATAACTCTTAAAAGCTACAAATTGACTGCTTGTATGGTAGTACATATTGTACAAACACAATCCATATTGCATGATCTATGATTCAAATCGCATGATACAAATCACTTCAACACTTATGCTTGTTTCTAAATCAATCTTGTACCGTTCAAATCACTTTCAGAACTGCATGAATCACAATTATGGTTTAATTTAGTGCACTGAATCATGGGAGGAATTGTGAACATGTCACACTACAAAACAGATCAGGTTAAACGACCAGACAACTCTTTACCTCGTCCTGGTTCTTGTTGTTGCTGCCGACTAGAAGCGGCACCTGCAGGACCTTCTGGTAAGCGAAGGAGGTCACGACGACCACGCCCAGGAGCAAGAAAAACCCTAAACCGCAATTCTAACTGCGGTGAACATCAACTGCAGATCCAAGTGCGGTGAGCGACAACCGCACTTCCAAGTGCGGCTACCGTGAACCACATCTCCAACTCCGACAACTTCTCAACCTCACTTCCAAGTGCGACAAGGTCTTCAACTGCACAACTACCGCTGCAAGAGCTCACCCTACCACGACACAACCACCAAAAACAGGTCTGTGAGAATGAAGAGCGAAACTGCAACAAATAAAATGAGGGGGGAGGGAGAGAAACACTCCGGCGTGAAAAGAGAAGAAAGAAAGGGAGTGTAGGAGAATATGAAATGCAGCTAAAAGAGGCAGAGGACAAAAGAGTTGGTGCCTTATTTTTAGTTGGTGAATGCGTCAAATAAAAAAAGCAATAAAAAATATTCTCTGATAAATTGAAAATATAAAAGAACATGGAGGATGAGATGAATGAGGTGTAAAGAGGAACACTCAATAACAATTTTTAAGGACATGTAAACACTTTGTGACACATTTAATATATCAATAAAAAATGTGAAAACTGAAATTATAACAATAAAACATACAAGAAAAAAAAAATTGGGCAGTAAAATTTTGGGAAATGATATATAGTCGAGTGATAAAAGGTATAATTAATCGTACATGTGAAACCATTATGTTCTCAATAAAGAGATATCGAAATTTTACTAATTCGGAATTAAGATTTTTCAAAATTAAATAAACATAAATATATAAAAGATGTTTTATTATCTTAGTGTTTCTTTTCTTATATTCATCAACAATCCTAAATTACATTTTGCAATGCAAATGCAATCGTGCACCAACTTAGATTTAGTGGATAAGAAACTGACATTGTTGAGTAGAGGAATTATTATAATTTTGAGTTTAGATCTAATTCATATCAAAATAAATTTAATGTACAATAGTTCAACTTACATATATCCTTTGTGGTTAAATCTCTTATCTATTTCTAGTTTCACTTATGATATTTGTAAAAGTAAATATTTATACAAATATTTAAAAATAATATAGTAACAATTCAATAATAAATGACTTGATAATTCCTTTGAGTTATTAATATGTAATAATAATTTAATAATAAATCATTCAATAATCTCCATAAACTATTATTAGAAAAAGTTTTGGATGGTCTTTTACATTTTAAGTTAAAGAGTATGCCAATCTTAAAATGTTAACTAAAAAGTAAATTTTTTTATAAAATATTTTAATTATATATAGAGATAGAAAACAAACACGGCTATTATGCTAGAAAAAGTTTACCATGAGAAAGTCTAAAAGAAGATAAAATAAATAAAACTAATATTTTACATGATATATCATTCACGTAGTAGTAAAGATTATCTTTGTAGTTAAAAAATAAAATAACATAAGTAATATATGATATAACAATTATTTATATAAATAATTTCAATTGATTTCAGTTTTTTAATGTAACTTTTTCACATCAAGGATTGAATATATTGAATGTGGAAATAGTCAGTGGGATATAGGATGACACAAAAGGTCTGAATCACTTGCTTTTAATGTTATATGAAAGATATAGTACCAACACATTAACACGTATACATATCACATGTTCAACACTATTCAACACTTAAATAATATATTTTTAAAGGTAAGAGATATCCCTAGGTTAAGTTACAACTCATTATTTGAGCAATATATTTGAGCTACTATCATGTTGCTTGAGTAATGATTAACTATGATGTCATTATCACGTATTGTTTCAGTTTTGAGTTTTATTTGAACGATAAGATGTCATTAAACAACATCTAATTCAAACGTTTATAAAATAAATTTCTTAATATTCTTCACATTTATCTAAATTTTTTAATTTCCTCAAATCATTAATAATATAATTTTATATATCCAAAATCACAACATAAAAACATAAAAACTTGAATAATCCCAACATGATTTCACTTGTGCAATACTTCTTGGTTGCATGTGTTTTTTTTAAAGCAAGTGAACTAATGTATTAAATGGAAAGTCTCCCATAGTTTTAATATTGATTTGTTCCGTTCACACATTATTTTTCCAAATTTCGCCACTTCAATTTTTTCTTTTTTATTTGTATCAAACTCAATATACCTCAAAGAAAATGAATGGGAATACAACAAACCGAGCAGCCCAAAACTGACCAAAACATGGACGGCATAAGAATGTATGGGAATATGTTGTTGTGTTGTTGATTTGTAGTTTTGTCTGTGGACACGATGAGACCCTTGACACATCTCATACAGTGGTCGGCGATCTTCTTATTCCAAACTTCCAGGAATAGAAAAAAAAATAATAATAATAATAAAACATCATCATCATATCGATATTGAAATAATTCATCTTCTCTTTTTCCACTACCTTTATGCCAAAGACTCTACCACACACCAACTTTGAAAAACCCAAACACTTTCGTCAGAAAATTCCACCGCTACTCTGCATTCCTTTATGATGCAATGTAATTTCCAACTATAATTTTTTAAATCTATGATATATTTGAATAAATTTATATATAGATATATGGAATGACAGGAATATTAGAACCACAATTGATATTGCTTATTCTAAATTGTATAATTTGTCAGATTACAATTTGGTATGATAGAAACATAACACGATAACAACCTAATCAACTGTGCCTCCCACTATTTGCCTTTGCTGTCTTCATTCAGCCACGTATACGTGTGTTTTTAAAAATATGTTGGTGGGGTGGTGAAAGGAATTTCTTTGCATTTTTTAGTTGAAACTATTTTTAAATTTAGATTATATCACCAACCAATCCCTAAGTTTTCTGAAATTTTATATATCTTTTCAGTGTTTTGTCCTTTTTTGAACCCATCTCAATTCTTTTGAAAAGTGAGAGAGGAACTCGAGCACATCTTGAAAAACGTATCATTACGTGTGTCTTTGAATTGGAATTATCAAATAAATTTTATATTAACATCACTTTAAAGAAAAGCAAATGCAATAATACATGCATTTGAATTGTCTAAAAAATTATTTTTATGATAAATTTAACAAAAAATAGAATCTAAGTTAATTATAGTAACTGGTTTATATTTAAATCAATCAATGATTGGATACAAATTGATGAATAATGTATAAGTAGAAATTAATTTATTAATTACTAATCACAATCTCTAAAACCTTCCTTACGGGTAAATTATTACAATAAAATATTTTAAGATTATAATATGGTATTTACTAATTTTATCATCTAACAAAAGATATTATAAACAATTATATATATATATATATATATATATATATATATATATATATATATGAAAGCATATTTCAAAAATTAAATTAATCCAAACATATATGAGATATAATTTTTTTTATAAAAAAAAGCAAACGAAAAAAAAGATCACGAGCTTTCCTTTTAAACATGGATGTATATTTTGGGCAACATAATTGTATTTAAATAAAATGAAATCATTATGAATAAGAAAGTTTACTCCGCAAATATTGAATAAATTGAATATTTAAAGATTAAATTAGAAATGAATGATTAAACCAAACTGCATAAATTTTTAATAGAATAATACAAGATGATATGATAAAAATGTAGAATGACTTCACGTGGGTATATATTCCCGTCTTCTTATACCCTTTTGGTCTTGTGATTTTGTCGTTTTTGTGGTGACGTCATCTTTCCCATCAATTACTCCCACTACACGACAACAACGCTTATATCTCTCGAAATCAAAAGTGTCAATATTTTTATAAGACTTCACCTGTTTCGTTGATGCCAAATTGCCATAATGAGACAAAGAAAAAAACCTTGACTTTAGATCCACTTTTTTATTTTTTTTTCAGGAATAAAATCAATGTATCCTCTATTTTTTTTTTTTGGGATGTGTGATGTAAGGGAGATACAGATTTTTTAAATAATGATATATAATGAAAAAATAAAGAAAATAAATTTCTGCTGAGTTTATTCACATGCATCACCCCGAGTATCAACTTTCTCCTGAATTCAACGAAAAAGGATTCAGCACCACATAATTTCAAATTTAGATTCCATAATTGCATTATTAATCTGTATGTAGAAGGTAATTTCAAACTTTATGTGAAAGGTATTTGCACCGCGACTAAAAAGCTAGCTTTTTGCAGTGCTAAAAGTTAGGAATTGACAAGTTAATATAATTGTGCCACGACTTTTACACAGCCATATAAAAAACGTTAAATTTATTTAGGTAACTTTTAGACACCCGTATACCAAATTGTAAATCTTGCAAAATCATGTCTTAGAAGAAATTAAATGTCTAAAAACAAACATTAAGCACTTTAGATTTTGGACCCTTGTTATTATTGTTCTATTAGCCCAAGCCCGAGTTAGGGACGCAGTTGGGTAGGCTTAGACCGTGGGTTATTAGCCCATCTGTGTGAGTGAGCTCTCAACCCATACAATTCCATGATACTCGTTCCTGTGTACTGGATTAGCGGATTTCAGTTATTTGGGTTTTTTTTTTGGGAGAAATGAAAATAGAGAAGAATGTTTTAGAGTTGAGAGATCTTGATCTGAAAATATTGGTGTTGGAGGATGAGGAAGAATGTGGTGGTGGTGGTGAGCACAAGTATTGCAGTGGTGGTGGTAGGGGCATTGATCAGAAAGTGGAAGCAATGGAAAGAACAACAGTTGAGGAGAATGAAACAAATAATAAGAAGGTTTGCTAGGGAAAGTGCCACCCCTTTAAAATGTCTTTGGCAAGTAGCTGATGATATGGTGACCAGCATGCAAGACTCTCTTGCTATTACCGATGATTCCCCCTCTCTCAACATGGTCGTTTCCAATGCTACATCGCTCCCACTTGGGTACATATATATTTCTCTTTTTCACCATCGTATGTCATATTTTCATCTTCTCTCTGTCAATTTTATTTTATTTTTTTATGGCAGAGATGAAGAAGGATTCTTTTATGGGGTTAGTTTGCATGGAAGGAATTTGTTGATGTTGTGTGCGCGACTGGGAGGAAAGAATAAGCCTATCTCAGCCTTACAAAGACAACATATTTCCATCCCTGATGCTGTCATGGCTGGCTCTTCTCTGGTAATTTTACCATAAATATTAATTGAAAAATGCTTTTTACAGACCATTTGCACTATTTGACAATGGAGTATTTTGGTCATTAAAAATTTGATAGGTACCATATTAATTTATTTTCTTAGTTTCATTTTTATATGAATCTATGCATGCATTATGATGCTCCCAACACCTCAAACTTGTTTTCCCAGGAAATAAATGATTACATAGCTAAAGAGATAGCTGAGTTCGTTTCGGCGCATCCTGAGATTGAGGACAGTGCACCCGCTGAAAACAAGAAACTCGGCTTCACATTGGCATATCCAGTTCATCAAGCTATGCCTTTCTCGGTGACAGCATCAGAACACAAAAACGCAAACAACCCAGTTGAGTTTATTTAGTACACATACATAAATGGTAATCCTTTTTCGTGTTGGAAGACTAAAACATTCATGTTATGGAAGCAGGTTCGCCAAGGAATGGTGAAGGACCTAAATCGAGCGCTGACGAACCATGGAATGAAAATGCACGTTGCGTCACTGGTTAGAGCCCTATCAATTAATTTTGCAAATGTTACATTTTCTGGGGTCTGTCTGTCTTTCCACGTCTGTAGCAATAGTAGATTCAAAACATTAATACTGAATAGGTTGATGAAACTATTGGAGGCTTGGCCGGTGGAAGATACTATAACAGGGAGAGCGTGGTTGCAGTTAACCTTGGCGCCACCACAAATGCTGCTTATGTAGAACCAGCAGAGGACGTTGCCAGCGATCTCGCACAGTCTTCCAATTCAAGCGAACAGGTTAGCTAATTACTATTACAATATCCATGCTTGTACCAGAAATTATCAAATAGTCCTCAACAATAATTTATTATATACTATGAAGAGATTAGTTGAATGTAATGGTATATCTCAACTTTGAATTAAGCAACTTAAATGATTAATTCGGTTGTAGTATTGCAGGTGATTAGCATGGAGTGGGGAAACTTCTATTCCCCTAATTTCCCTTCAACGTTGTATGATGACATTTTAGATGCTGAAAGCTCAGATCCTGGTGGCCGGGTATAGATAGCTCCTGAAATCACTGTTGAACATTTACCATTGTTATAAATACATACCAATCATCTACAATTGGCAACTGAGTCTTCTGTTTTTTTACCTCATCAGCCTTTCGAAAAGCTTATTTCAGGAGACTTTTTGGGAGAAGTTGTGAGACAGATCTTGTTGAAGTTGGCCAAGGAAACAGCCTTGTTTGGATGCAGAGTGCCTCCGAAGTTAATGACTCCTTATTTAATCAGGTTCCTCACCCATAAATAATCCATCTATCGGAAGCCTTTATCACTTTATTGCATAACTTGTTCTGTGTTTGGGTCAGAATTTTATTTTATTTTTAATTAAAACGAATTTGTAAAATTGTTCTCGATTAAATTTTAAAATTACTCTCTTAAGATCCTTCTAAACATTGTTTACAATTATAACTTTTAGAACATATAGGTGAGAGATCCTTTCTGATTCATTTAATTCGTTTAAAACACTGTTAAAAGAACCTTTTTTTATTATAGAATCTGACCACGTACCAAATCTTCATCTAGTTTTGACTTTACAGAACAGAAATGAGTGAATTTTAGAAAAGCGACCAAAGTTTTCCATATAATTTAAGAAACTAATATGATCCTGCTTCACTTAGAAAATCAATGAGCTAGCATGAATGAATAAGTAGTAGAGACATTGTAATTCAAATAGTGAGACATATTTGACACCTTGTGCAGGTCCTCTGATATGGCTGCCATGCATCAAGATACGTCGGAGGATCGTGAAATAGTGGGTGAGAAACTGGGAGAAATTTTCGAGGTAAGAATGTACATTTCACCTTTCTAATGATAAGATCCATGCCAGGGAAAAAGGTAAAAAAATGAATTAACATGTACAAAATGCTTATTCGACAAAGCACAGATCCATAATTGTTGTCCAATGGCACGGGAAGTGGTGGCTGAGGTGTGTGACATAGTAGCAGAGAGGGGTGCACGATTAGCGGGAGCAGGAATTGTGGGAATAATTAAGAAGCTTGGAAGAATTAAGAATAGAAAGAGTGTGGTGACGGTGGAAGGTGAGCTTTATGAGCACTATCGCATTTTCAGAAACTACCTTCATAGCGGTGTGTGGGAAATGCTTGGCAAAGATTTCTCAGACAATGTCATCATTGAACATTCACATGGTGGTTCTGGAACTGGAGCTTTGTTCCTTGCTGCTGCTCAAACTCGAGCACACAGTTCAGATTCTTGACCCTTTACACTCAACACTTTTCTTTTCTTTTGAGTTTACTGTTCTGAGAAGAAAATTATATGATGATGATGATGATGATGCTTGAGCTAAAAGGAAGAGTTTCTTTTGCCTTTGAATGAGTTAATTTTTTCATGATTTTGGACTCATTATAAATGGACATGTGGTATACATGGGTGGATGCACTAGCTAAATTGGGCTGCTGGTGATTGTAGACAACAGTTATTTATTGAGTTTGGACATGGACTACTTGAAATTGCCCTTTTTGTTTTTGCTTATAAAGGTTCTTTGAGATTGGATCTCAACGATCATACTATTACCGTATCGGTTTGTCCTCATTCAACATGGGAAATTCGCATAAAAGAGAAGCAATCACTCTCTCAGCTTCCTGTGACATTTTTCTAAGATTACACATCAACCACCTTCATGCATGGCGCTATACTCCAAAACAACACCAATCAGTATCTTCACATCTCCCGGCAACACATTCTCTTCTACTCACTTTCATTCCTACAGAATTACCTCTTTAAACCAAAAATCGTTACCTCACTTGCATCTTTTTCAGCCCCGTTGTTTGATTGACTATTACTAGGGTCATATGGGTATCAAGTACTCAATCCAAGGCTGAATTTGATTTTCCTTCCATATTTTTTTCAACTTCTACATAAGCTTAAAATATCACGAAACATAGAATCCAGATTTAATACAAATAGATATGATCAAAAACTTAAATCCATTTTAGCTAAATCAAATTGAATATTTTTTTTCAATTTAATTAAAATTACATTAAATTTAGTTTTATAATCTTTCGAAATGAGATTTAAATTTACTTTTTAATTAGTTTTACTTAGGCTAGACGTAATTAGATAAAAAATTAGTTAGTTGTTCTATTCCAATCAAGATTCTAAATTATTTTCGAATAATAAGATACCATGAAATAAACAATAAAAAAATTATGCAATTAATAATAATAATAGAACACAAGAGTAAAGATACCATGAAATAAACAATAAAAAAATTATGCAATTAATAATAATAATAGAACACAAGAGTAATGAAAAAAAATATATTGAATAGCTGAATTCACAAAAGAGTGAAAATACATTACATCTAACCTCCTCAATTAATAAAAGAGTTAGTTTTTTATTCCTTCAAAAGATTGTCGCACTTTATTTAATGTTTCCGAAGAGGTTGTTGAATGAAATAGAATTGTTGGACAACTTGGACCTTCTCACTAGACAAACTAAACTAAATTGATTGGAATAAACTTGGATCTTCTGCCATTTTCACTTATCTACACAATATTTTTCAAATAAAATCTAAATACTTACCTTTTCATAAATTATCTTAATTATTTAAAAAGATAATAATGAAAATATCAATAAAAAATAAAATAATAAAAAACATGATAACGTGAATTGCTAAGATTTAACTTAATATACAAATACATAAATTTAAATTTCAGATGAATCCATTAAAATATATCCAAAAGAATATAAAAATTTATATGATTATGAATTTGAATTTTGTTATCTATTCTAAACAGGAAGCTGCCTATGTATACAAACTCGGTGGGTGTAGGATAGGGCAATAGGAAATTGCAGTGAGTGTGGAATATTTCGAAAACTCTTCAATTCTTTATCTTCTCAATTCTTTTCAATACCTGTTTCGATGGACGTTGAAATCAATTTATAAGTTTTATGTGATTGGGTTCAATTCGTGTGAGGTTTCTGAATGTTAAAACAAAACACACTCTTAACTTCGTAGATGAAAAGGGTAAAATATTCAATTAAGTTTATTCTTTTCGAACATTAGAAATGCCCGTTTTCCTTCTTACTCAATCCATATTTTTAAAATTGACCATATACTAAAATATGTTTTAAATTAAAAGTTACATAAATATATGTTAAAAACTAGGAAATAAGTAGTTGAGAAATCATATCACTGCGTAAAGTCGAAGAAGGCAAGAATAAGATAGTTGAGGAAGTTATGATGAAAGAAGTAAAGAAGTGGGCATGGTGGAGATAAGAAAGTTGAATGAGACTTTTTCTTAAATTATAATGTCAGATTCGATAAGACTCCATTATCTAATTTAATAAAGCAAACAAGTAACTAAAAATTGGATAAGACTCGGTTAAATCTTGTTTAATCAAGACTGATTTTAGAAAACAAATAAATCAAAAAAAGGGGTTTTCTTTCTCAAAATAATTCCCTTCATTTACTTTTGTAATAAATAAAACACTTGGTAACCTTATAAATATTATTTCGTAGCAACTTGTAGCCTTTTTTGTACCCTAGTTTATGTGATACCTTTTAAAATATCAACATCTAGTTTTCTATATTTTTTAATCCTTCCAATATTTATTAAATTTGTATCTTATCCTTCTAAATAACGTAAATTTTATCATACTTTTAAATATGACAACGACTTCATAAATAAACTTAATGAAAATATGACATTTACTTAACATAAGCTATTTTTATTTTTTAACATTTTGTATTTAAAATCTTTTAAGACATTGTATAAGTTAATAATACAATATACAAAATGAAAAAAAAAAGTAGAATATTAAAACTAAATAATATAACTAAAATAATTTATAAATGAAAAGTATAGAATTTTAAAACTAATTAAAAATTAAATTTTAAATACCCAAAATATATTTTATAAAATAAAGTAAATTTGATTTAAAAATATCATTTAAAGGTATTTAATTCTAACCATTATTTTAAGGAAAAACTAATCAAATATTTATAATTTCGTTTAAACTGAAAGTAAGCATTTTACTCCTAAATAATTTAAAAAAAAAAAAGTCATCTCATTTGTAACCACTTACGACTAATAAAATAAAATATTATAAAATTGATAAAAAATAAAATTCATTGTCTCAAAATATATATTATTAATACAATTAACTAAAAATATAAATAATCCTAATAATAAATATATATAAAATATTTAAGGATAATTCATAGTTTTTTAAAACTCATATACCATATAACTACTTGACAATAAAGAAGACTACTCTTCAACATCAATGTCTTCCGCGAGAGGCGTATCACTATCTCTTATATGTTCACACATGAAGTAATCATCACAAAAAAGACAAACAAAGCACAAGAAATACAAAAGAAACGACAAGATAAGCTAGTGTGCAAAAGAATTACTCTAAAATATTTAAATTATACCATGTATAAACTAAGCATGTATAACATACAATAAATTATATATATTCACACAAACAGTTGACACTGGACTCAATTATCTGGATACATGTCTTTGATATTGGATTTTACTATAGATATGCACTTTTTGTAGTTTTATACTTTGCAAAGTCATAAACAAATGAGTCATCACCCTAATACTCACAATGTTAATCCCTTTCATACCTAAGACTGAATGGTCCAATGGCTAAGACCTACTGTCATTCTTTCCCCTCAACCTTTAATCTCTATATTAGTTGAATGGTTTGTAAGAATGTTTCCTTAATGACCTCTCATATGTCAATTCATACATTAAGATCATCATCACAAAGAATTTATCCTTGATAATAAACAATGTTATATCATCACCTCAATTAATAATAAACAATGTTATAAACATACATCAGTTCCATCATAAATCTATCTCAAACAACTAAAGAAGAAAACAAATCTAATCATACAAACTAACACTCAGATGTGACAGTTAGTGTCAAACCTTTTGTAAAGAGTGGCACTGAGTAACACTATTGAAGCTCAATGTCATTCTTCTCGCAAAAGTTTGCTCTGGCCCTACAATACAAAGATGACGCTCTCTTAGTACCCTAGAGTTAAAATACTTCAAAACCTACAATACAAACTAGTGTTCAACATCATCCTTATATCGCCCAACGTCACTATGATATCGCTCAATGCCATATCAATTAACAACAAATGGATTTTGTGATTTGAAGTGAACTTTGACCTTGTTAGTTACTCAAAATTATTCTTTTTTCTTAATGCATTGATTCAAAAAAGTTTTAAACATGAAAACTTATACTAATTTGTTCAATTGCTTAAATTCTAAATTCTCTTAGCCACATAAACCCAAGCACAAACAAGTAGGGTTGTGCAAAAAATACTGAATTGTACTGTACTATAGTTAATTGTACTATATTATACTAAAAAGAACTGAACCATTTTTACTATAATTTAAATATACTGTTTTATGGTTCAGTTTTTAAAAACTGAACTTAATAAATTTCTGATTCAGTTAACTGCAGTTAACTGTACTGTCTTACGTTAAATATGTGATTGATTTAACTATATGTTAATTCAAATTTAAAGATAAATTAAATTTAAAGATAAACTAACTCATAAATTTATAATTTAACTGAACTATAGTTTTTTTTGATTTATTGACTATTTATAATTTAACCGTACTATAGTATTTTTTTTTTAATTTTTTCTCTTATGTAATTATTTACAATTATTTACAAGTAAATTTATTAAAAGAAATGGTCTACTTTGTTACAAAAGTGAAAAAGTTTATATGTATATTTTTTATTGACTATTTATAATTTAACTTTAAATTTATGAGTTAACTTATCTTTAAATTTATGAGTTAAATTATCTTTAAATTTAATTTGTTATATGCTAATTCAAATAAATTAAATTTAACTATTTGATTGTTAACATTTTCTTTTTACACATTCGGTATTAGATGGAGTTCATATAAATTGTACTAAATATATTAATTTTATTTTCCATTCTATTCATATACTTTTTAAACTAGTAGAGTTGCATTAACTTTATTGAGAATATTTATGGAAGAAAAATAAAAAAAAAGTTTCTTTTTTCTATAAACTACATGTAATTTATATCTTAAAATTTAATGAGATGAAATTTTACAAACAAATTTATACATAAACTAATTAATGTATATACTCAAGTGGTTTCTTTTCTTTCTAATAAGAGTATTTTTCCTCTAAAAAAAGTAAAAATAGTATAGTAGTTAAAGTTAGTGCAGTTTACAATTTAGTTAGTAGTTTAGTTCCGTTTATATTGTAGTTTAGTACAATTTACAATTCAGTTAGTAGTTCAGTTCAATTTATATTGTAGTTTAGTAAAATTTACAATTCAGTTAGTGGTTCAATTCAATTTATATTGTAGTTTAGTACAATTTAGTATAGTTGAGTTCAGTTTGATAAAACATAAAACAATTCAATTCAGTTTGTCTGAACTATTTTACAGTTCAGTTCAGTTTAAACAAATTAGTTTTTAGTTCAGTACAGTTTTTAGCAATACAGTGCAGTACAGTTCCATTTGTCCACCCCTACAAACAAGCACAAAAAATCATGAACAAATAATTCAATTTAAACAATCATACACACAAATCAAATTCATCAATATGCAAAACATCAAATTATCAAACTCATGCACACCTAAACAACTACCTTCCCTTACCTGACCTACATCTCACAAGACCCTTATCCAGCGAAACTCCTCCCAACTTGCAGGATGCTCTATCTATACCTAGAAACATCATAAGAACAATCAGGACATATTGTTATGATCACTGATCAGTAGACACTCAAATAGATGACTAAAAAGACACATGCATGTAGAAGAAGACTCACATACAAAAAATAATATAAAAAGGTCAAGAAAAATGTTTAAAACTCAACCTATGCAAAAAAAAAAAAAAACTAATTTGTTCAAATTAAAGAACTCACTGCAAGGATCAATCTTATGGTATTTGTTTTTCAATCAGACAAGTATAGATAATGAACTTTTAAACACTAATGGAAAAACGCTGTTTAACGTCACCCATATGACGTCGGTTAGTGCGTAGCCCGACGTATATGAGTGCACGGTGGCATTAGCGTAAATAAGTGGTAACCTAGACGTCGGTTTGAAGGGGACTCGACGTCTATTATATAATACATGTCGGCTCTGACGTAAACCGACGTCCAATGTATGGAGGTTGGCGAGAAGACAGACTTCTCCTAGCCATTGACGTCGCTTATGCTGGGGGCCCGACGTCTACTAGGGGTGCAATTAATGCTCGCCACCTGATTCCCAAACGCTTAGACGTTGCGTGGTCAATCACCGACGTCTATAGCCTATCCGGAAGGCGGGAAGACAGAAATTTATGCAAAATAGACGTCGCATTTCTGGGTGCGCGACGTCTATGTGCCTGTAATTAATTATGTTCACCAAAATCTGAGGCACGTCGACGTCCGGTAGCAGTGACCGACGTCTATAGTATTATAGACGTCGGTGCCCTTTGTCAACCGTCGTCTACTTCCCTGACAGGAAATGAAACGTCAATCGGTTCAGCGCACTAGACGTCGGCCTCCCTGGACACCGACGTCTAATGGCATTCAAAAAGTCACTTTAAATGTTATCTTGGACGTCGAGTTAGTTAGATAACCGACGTCTCGGTGACTATAGACGTCGATGTCCACGGGGAACTGACGCCCCATTTCATTTTAAATAAACCGTAGACCCTTCGCAGCATTGCAGTTTCTGATATCGTCTTCCTCTTCTCCTTTTTCTCTTGCAGCACCTCTTCTTTTTCTCACTTGTGGCACCTCTTCTTTTTCTCTCTTGCGACATTCTATTATTTGCTTTCTTTGTGTTGTGTTTTAGTGCAGTTTTGTTCCTTTCTTGGGGTAACGTAGTAACACATTCTCCATTTGCTAGCTGCCTCCCAGAAAAAGCGGCGTCTTGTGAATTTCTTTTGGTCGTTTCAACCCAAAAACGACCCTAGGTTGCCTAGTTATCGTTTCACCATGATTTTTCCCTCTTGCGGATGAAAACGGAACTAAGCAACAACTCAGGTTCGGTTTTGGGTTGAAAGGACCCATACGAAATTCAAAAGACGCAAACTTTTTTTTTTGGGAGAAACTAGCAAAAGGAGATTGTGCTACTAGGCTATCCAAAGACGGGAACAAAACTGCACTAAAACACAATCACTGGATTAGACGTCGGTTAATGTGTACACCGACGTCTATAGTACCTTTTAGACATCAGTCAGTGTCAATTTCGAAGTCTTTAGTGCCTCTTCGACGTCGGTTATTTCGCAGACCGACGTTTATATAATGTCTTTAGACGTCCAGTTAGTCCTACTTCGACGTTTTAGTGACGTCGGACATGTCAGTGACTGACGTCACTATAGACGTCGGTTATATGCTTGTCCGACGTCCCATTGACGTCACCGGAATAGACGTCGGTTGTTTTATAGACGTTAAAAATCCAAAATAACTAACGTTAAACAGCGTTTTTGCACTAGTGAAAAAGAAGTTAGAAAATTCTAAAAAAGTTATTTCTAAAAAAATATATGTTTTAAAATAATAAAACTCATTAATAACAAAATTATTTATATTAAAACTTTTTAATATTAAAATAATCAAATTTAACTATTTATCTTTTCAAATCTTTCTTTTAGAATTTTTTTAATGTTAGCTATTAAATTAGTGGACTATTTTTTTAATGTTAACTATTAAATTAGTGGAGTATTTAAGACTCTATATGTATATGTATTGTGACTTGTATAAGTTGTTTCGTGGAAGATATTGAGTAAACTAAGTTAGCATGTCTCGTGACAAATATTTAAATTATTTCTTACTAAAAATAGTTTTGGTTGTAAGTATAATTATAATTATAATGTTTAATGTAGCTGTAAATATTCTAAGACTATCGTCGTGAGTTTTTATATTTTATAACTGTTTATTTTAAAAGCTGTAGTTTGAAAATTTTAATTTTAGTTACAAAATCTAAATTTGATTATAGAAACCGATTTTTAATTTTAATTAAAGCTCTTTTAGTGATGTAAAGGTTCCAATGTTACCCAAAGTGTTGTTATATGTAGCATTAAAACCCATAGTGGAAATAATGTATTTATACCTTAAAAGCCTAACACGTAACTTTTATTCTCTCTTTTTTTTAAGTTATAATCAATCATATATTGTATATTTTTAGAATATATTTTAAACTGAAAAATAAATAGAATACAAAACATTCATCTTTTTAACAAGATATGATGTTTAAAAAATCAGGGGAGACTTTGTTATTAAAGAAAATTTATTTTCTAACTCATCTTATTGTTGATCTAGTCTTTTATTATAAATTATAGCACTTAAATAATAATGTCCTCTCGTCACCGTTTTTATTAATAAAACAAAAATTTCATAAATTTTCAAAATATTGTATTCTTTTTCATGTGTATTCTTATATCTTAATTTTCTACCATTTTCAATCTACCTTCTATAATTACATACCTAAAATTTGTAATTGCTCATGTCAAAACTTAAACTATTCGTTATAAGTTCAAAATTTAATTTACGTCTCAAAAGATATTAACTTAGTTTTATTTAAAAAGTTAGAAAACACTATAATCATATAAAAGAATGTTTACTTTGTGAAATATATAAACAAAAGAAACACTAATTTTAAAATTGATAATTTTTTCTTATTTTCTTGAAATAAAAGTTGATATTTATTTCCATTTTTATTGTTACTATATATAAGATTTATGTTTCAGTCTTTACTATATAAGTAGTGGGTATAATTCTGCCAGTTTATGTATTGTTATAATAATAAAAAAGGTATAAAAAATAATGATAAACATTTTATTTTATTTTTAATACAATATTATTTTTAATGTCTTTTTATATATCTATTTCTAACCAAACAACTTTTATTTTTCATTAACTTTTCAATTTTTTAAATAAAATCATGTTACACACGACTATAAATTTTAAAATCTCAGTTATACTAATATTTTAAAATCTATCAATTATTTATTATTACATAAAAAATATTAAAAAATAAAATAAAATAATACAAAATTTATTTTTTCATTTATTCGTTATTTTTTTCCATTAATGACCTAATACATTTCCCTTCGTCCACGTCCCTTCAATAATATTTTGACGGAGGCCACTTTGAGGGTCTGTGGAAATTAGTTACAAGAAATAGAAAGTGTTAGAAGACAAAATGTGTCAGTAATCTGCAAAATTAATAGGTTTACGTAGGATTTTACCTAACTCACTTAATATAGTTCAAACTTTTCAACATCCATTTTCACTATTGTTTTCGTAAGTTTAATTATTTTTATTCGTTTTGGTTGCATATTTTTTTATTTAATTAAATTTTATTTTGGCTGCAGAAAATAAATGGATCTGGCATTGAAATAAAAATAAAGTATGTATATTATATAAGAGTGATTATTTAGTTCAGAGTGAGCAAATGTCTCTTTTTGTTACCTCAAAATTAGAAGAAGAAATATACAGTGAAAAGAAAGCTACGAAAATAAACTTGAGTGGATTATTGTATGAATGTCATGATAAGGTCAACATCACCGTTTGCTTTTCTTAACAGAAAATCAGAAAGAAAGCCTTCAAAGTTACGTCATGACGTAACATATCTATATTACAATACAAACACTGTTCATTCATAAATATTATATATAAATAATAAAATAGAATTATAATTCAGAAATTATGAAAGAAGATGCGTAGACAGAAAATAAAAGGTTCTGGCTGAGGAAACATGAGTTTGGTAACTTTCCACTAAAAGATAGATAGACGTCTTAGCATTAAGTTTTGTAGCACATCATTCATCTCACAAATTTGATTTCATACTTATACTTTACACCATAAAGATGTGAGAGGATGACATGAAATGGTTCCTTTGAAGCCACAAAGTCAACATTAATGAGTTAGCACTCACTCTTTATTTTTGACATGCAAGTCCTATTCCAACTCCAACTCATTATCCTTTTCAACACTGTTTTGTCGTTTATGGGCCTCTGGGCCCAAATCATGTCCCAATCTACCCACTACACTATATTATCCCCGAAATTTAGTTAATCTTTCACTTCTTTCCTTTAAAGATATACAATGAAATAACAGAAATGTATTATGAAAAAAAAAAAACTTTTTTATCCCAGAAATTGGTTATTCAACAATTTTATTATTCGAGACTCTTTCTCAAACCAAACATGTAATGCAATCATTGAGTCTGAAAAAAAAAATGATACTGATATGTTACTTTATTTATAAATGGATTTATAATGATTTATGGAAGTGATTTATCTATATTTTGGTTTTACAAGTAATCTTGAATTTAACTATCATCTCTTCTCAAAACTTAATACTACTTTCTTCTTTTTTGTGTTTGATATAAATGTTTCATCATTTATCACTTTTTGGGTAATTAATAATAAGCATACCCTATTGATAAAATTGGTCTTAGAAATTAAATTATTAGTCTTAATTTAATTTTTGACTGGAAACAAATTTAATTGACATTATATAAAAACAAATTTAGTAATTAATTATATAAAATTAATTCAGCAATTTAATATATAAAAATAACATCAATAACAATGTTATGTTGGAATCTTATTACTCAAAAATTAATTTCATGATCTTATTATGTATAAATTCAGTATATAAAAATATGAAAGATGGTTTCTAGATTGATCTACATTTCCCAATTTAATCTTTCATATTTAAATTTAATAAATAACATAAATAAAAAATGTTATATCAACTAAAATGATTTTATAAATTATATTAAGATATTTATATTGCACCAGTGAAAATACATGTGTTACATACATGTGTGCTATTTTTTTTATGATAACAAATAATAATAAAGTTATCGTCATTATAGTTATAAAAATAAATATAGATAATTTTTATTTATTTTGTAGGTAATTTTTTTATTATAAAAATTATTTTAGTTTTAAAAAATGATTATATTTTTAAAAAAATGGCCAAATTAGAAATAATATTTAAATTTAAAAAAAGAATATGGGTAAAATTAGAAAAGAAATATGTACACAAAAATGAGAATATCTTTATATAATAATATAGAAGTATAGATTTATGTCACATTTTATAATGAACAAATAAAGTTAGATATATTTGTACCTAATAAAACAGTTTTTTTAAATATTTTTGTACATATTTTAATGTAGGATAAAAGTTATAAATTACAAATAGTAAGTAAATTATGAAGGTTGGAAAATGTATTAGTTATGCTAATATTATCAAATGAAATATGAAAAAATGCTAAAAATATTTAAAAATCATGAATAGTTAATTAAATTATCAGTAAAACCACAAAGTTTTGAAGTTATAAAATTATGAAGACATAAAAATAAAATATAAAAACTAAATGCTAAAAATGTTTAAAAATAATGAATAATGAACGAAATTATTAGAAAAAAATTAGAACTACAAAATTTTGAACAAGTGAAATTAAATATAATATAAATATCATAATAGAGTAATAACAAAATTAATAAAATAAAAATCGAGAGACAAAAAATATAAAGTTAATATAATTATCATGATAATCATAATATTAACATTATATATAATTACTAGTGAAAAAATTGCTTTTTATGACGGGTAAAAATGACCTATTATGACGGATAACTTGACATCATAGTTCTGGGCATCATAATAGGTCCTGTGCAATTTATGACGGACAGAAAAGTCCATCATAATAGGTCCAGAGTATTATGACGGACTTTCTGTCACCTATCATAATAGGTCTAGTGTATTATGATAGATTTTCACTTATCCGTCATAATATAGCGACTTTACCTATCATAATATGTAGCATTTTATGACGATGATTCTTTCACCTATCATAATATGTAGAACATATTATGACAAGTAATTGTTCACCTATCATAATATATACCTTTCAAAAATAATCTTTTACTACATACATTGTTCACCTATCATAAAATATTCAAAAATAATCTTTTATTACATAATAAGCAGAAAATATTTATTCCTAGAAAATGAAGATACATTAAACCAAAATCCTTTATGAAAGCTTAAACTAATCATTGATAGTTTAAGGCATTCTCATTTACCCTTCTCCAAGGCACGCTGTCTGCCAACATTTAACATCTGAGGGTTAATATCACATACATAAATCCGAGTTTCTGCCTCTAAAGTATCTTGAGAAACACCTTGAAGTCCTCTCAGCTTAACTTTGTTTATGCTCTCCAAGATTCTAAAAGCAACATCCCCTGTAAAATCAATAACTTTAAGCTTGATACAAAAACCCATAAAACTTTTAAGAATCGCATGCAACAACACATCACTTCAATTCCTGAGAATTTTATTGAGAAGAAGCAAAGTTTATGTTAAATAAATACAGAAACATCTTACAACTACATTGCTTAAAACAACCTTAAACACATATGGAGCACATACAACTTACTGTTCAAAAAGTTAAAATACCACCATATGAAGCACATGCATATATTTACTTTATGACTTGCATAAAGTATTATTAGGTAGAAACAAAGTCGAAGTAGATATCTTCCTTTTTAAAAATAAAAATAAAAAAGAACTAACCATAGCAATAACTTCTTCCACGTCATCCTTATTTCTTCCTGCCACACGCCCTTTTAAGGATTCAAGTGCATCTCTAAGTTTCTTCAAAAGAACATGTTTTTCCAAATGCTGCCTCTCTAAGTCTAGCCTAATTTCACAGCATATAAAAAGCTTTGTTTAAAAAAGGAACATCCCTTTCTTCGAAAATTATGAATATGATCACTGGTTATTTGAATTGCAAGAACTGTAAAATAACAATATCAGGTTGCAAAACCCTCCAAAGGAAGATATGTACTCCAATGTAAAAAATAATTGATTTTTAACCAGAACAAAGGGTAACCTCTTCAGACAACTTAGACGTAGCAGCCAAACCCTTCTCTAATTTACTGGCAAGGTCACGAACGAGAGACAATTATGCTTGAGTTTTTTGTTGTTCTTGGTCTCTGTGTACATTTGAATTTCTATTGCATAAACCTCCAAAAGTTGGGTTCCTTTCTTATGGTCATCCGTGCCATCTTCCCTTTGACAAGATTTGTGAAGTTCTTTCAAGATCTGACAGTGTTCAACAAAATCATTAAATTACTCAACTACTTGATACCAATAGGTAAACAAACATTAGAATTGAGTTGGACAAAGGCTACATCATTTACAAAATAATAATGCATTACCTTACTCATTCGTCCATATTCCCCAATATCAAAGAAGATCTTACAAAGCTTAAGATTTGTTTTAAACCATAATCTCTATGAATAACATTAAAAAAAACAAAAACATAAGGCTGCATTAATGAAATATACCACTAGCCAAAGATAATGTCTAAATGTATTGACCTCATTCTTTGCTTCTTCAAGGGCTTTCAGAGTTGTCTGGTAGAACTCCTGCAGAAGACCAAAGTTCTGGCTAGCTGAACCTGGGACATAGTCCATAATGCTGTTTATGCATTTTTCACTATAGTTACGAGTCACTGCTGACTTAATGTAAGTCAACATCTCCCTGTAGACTTCCATCATCTCTTTATACCTTCCAAGTCTATAATAGAGCTTCACAATTTTCTTTAGAGCTTTAAATCCTTTGGTAAAGTGTAAGATAAAATATTAAACGAGATAGATGATGGTTTATTATCATTGTGGAATAATTCTAATACATGATGTTAAAGAGCACTACATAAATAAGTACAGAAATCAAGAGAAGGAATTCGTGAAACAAACACAATACTTGTAAGTTGTATTTATTGAAGATAATCTAGCTTGACCAAATGAAAAGAATGAGTCGAATCTTACCAAGAAAAATAGAGAAGCTTGGGGAACGTCCTAACCAAATACACACTCTAGAGCAATTTTATACTTCTTTCAGTTAAACAAAAAAGAGTAAACCTAGATTAGCTCTTACCTCCACCCTTATGGAGTTTCTTTGAAGCTAGTCGAATCACTGCTTCACCGAAACAAAAACCTAACTCCGAAAGGGGAACATCAACGAAAGGGAGGTGACCGGCGAAGGTGAACTCCACTTCGATGGCTTCGTCACCGCAAATGATGAACGACGGAAGAGAGTAATTACAAATTGAGGATGAACGAGACTAAATGGTTGAATGACAGTGTTGAACTGAGAGTGAAGAAGAAAAGAAGAATGGTTGACTGAATGACGAACTTCGAACGAGAGTGAGAAAGAGAGGAGGAAGAGAAAGTAGGGCTGAAATTAGAGGAAAAGGAATGAAAATAAGATAGAGAGAGATATTATTTCAGGTTTCTAAAAACCAATGATAATACATTAAAAAAAATTTCACATTATGACAGGTGCCAAAACCTCCGTCGTAATACATTTTCAATTTATTTATAATTTTGTCACCGCATTTCATATTATGACGGATATCTATAAGTCCGTTATAATATGTTTTAAACTTATTTGCCACCGTGTTACATATTATAACAGATATATAAAATTACGTCATAATATATCTTACTTTTATTACAATTCTGTCATCGATCAACCTATTATGATGAATAAATTTTATCTGTCATAATAGGCTGTCATAGTATCTTATTTTTCTACTAGTGAACCAAACATTTAAACCAAAAACTATATATATATTTATACAAACTAAAAGAACTAAGAATTTGATGGTCATTTGTTCATACCTACAAGACGATTATAGCTAAAAAATAGTACAAGAATATATAACATAGCACAAACAAAAGTGTAAATTAGATAAACAAGATAATTCATATATATTATATTAAAAAATTCAGTTGATAAAAAAAGTTGTTAACCAAAACAAAAATGCACCTCAATACTGCTTGTTGTTAATAATGAGGTGATCTACAACCAGAATGTTCCCATCACCAAGTGAATTTTTCCTTCTTTGTCATACCAAATACTGAATCCTTTCCAATTATTACTTTTCCAGATGCTATAGACAGAATTGGTTCCTCTTTGTATCCTGAGAGCTATCTTCAAAATATGTAAACTCTGTTTCCTTAATATACTATCCTTGTCAACCTCACCAGATTGAGTTTCATTTTAAATAAGTAAACAATGACCAAGTTAAATAAACAGACAAAAAAATCGTAAAAAAGTGCTTCAGTAAAATTCTTCAGTTTTAATTACTGTATCATTGTCATCATCTTCATATTCTTCTGTGACCAGGAAAAAGACAAATACAAAGATAGCATATTATACGCCTAGCTTCTCTCTAAAGTCCGATCTGCAGCAGCTCCAGAGTTTGATGAAGAAAAACTCCCTGAAAACCAACAGTACCAATATACAAGATACATTTGTAAACAATCATAGAATGAATATAAATCAGATAAATATTAATCAACATATCTGAATCTACTGAGAAAAAACACGATTTCTGCCCATGAATAGCAGTTAATGTTTTGACAACGATAGAAAGAAGCATCCGTTCAAACCAATTACATAATTTCCAAATCAAGACTTTCACAACTTATGTACAAAATGCACCTTTTTCGTTCCACCGATATTGGGAGTGTATCTGTTAGCATTAACCTTAAGTCAGCCTCCAGAATTACAGACAGAACATTACATTATGTTGACAATTTGAAACTATTTTGACAAAGATAACAATAACTGATTGATCGTGACATCATTCCAGTCTTGGTGAGATGAGTTGCAACTCCATTCATTGAACTCCATATCATTGTTATGAGGCATAGCTATGAAAATGTAGGAAAAAATGGTTAAGAACAATACCAATACGTATTCATGAAATATAGTTTAAATACCACTAGTAAAATACCGTTCACATTATTGAAGGTATGAGTATTGTTTAGTTAATTCTTAAAGGAATTTTAGTGTTTATGTTAAAATTCTAACAATTACTAGAGATCGATTTATATATATATCATCTTAGTTAAACTTAAAATTTATTATTTAACATAATATTAAAAAAAGTCAATTTACAGTTTATACAAATGCAAATTTCATTTTTTTAAATTAGTTTTGTAGTATTAAATTAAGTTTAAGATTTACTCGTTAATACATTCAACAACAAAATTAATTTATATACTGTTGATTTTTTTCCTATAAAAAAAGTTATATTATTAAACATAACTTTTAATGATGCAATTCAATTGATCTATTATCTTGTAAATAAATTATTTTCCATATAAAGTTATATTTCAATTGATTTTATATAATATGATTAATAATGAACTAGTTTCTATGTAATAGTCATTAAATTGGCTTATAATCATTCTATAATTACGATGGACACAAAAAAAATGGTCTATAACTTAATAAAACTTAGATACTAAAAATTAATAAAATTACATGTCAACGATTAAAAATTTAAGTTTGTATTTATACAGTAATTAGAAAAAGAATCACACGAGTCTTTATCTATTTAGTTTTTTTATCGGCTTCTTTGTCTATTTAGTAACTAGAAACAAAATAAAAATAGTTTCTAATCATTTTGGTCTCTGGTGAAAAATTATATTTTGGGTTGAATAATTTTAATTTATTTAATTAAGCTTGTATTTAGTTAAGTCATTTCTGAGTTGGATTTCTATTGTTAATATATATTTCTCATTAGCTTAATATTGGAAAGTTTATGTAGGCAGATACATTTTTGCTTATTATATTGGATGTTTTTAATTGGATAGAATATGCTGATAGAAAAATAATACAAATATTAGAAAACTAGATTTTTGAATTAATCAATCTGCATACATTAGCCATTGTTAAGGTTTGACAATATAAAGAGTAGAAATAAAAATGAAATATTATATATGTTTTTCATCTCTAGATCATGTTCAGAATTTTCATTTTATTTCTTAACTAAATATATACTTATTTTGTCTTTAAACTTATGAAGGTCATTTAAAATATTTTTCTAATAAATAATACATAAAGATTATTGTTTCGGAAGATTATTGTTTTGGAAGTGAGGTCAAGCAATTCCTAACACCTGCACAATTTTCTTTTGGTAGTCGTCAGGTCTATGTCTTTTGTCTTCGTCTTCATTCCACCTACACAATTTCTTTTGGGGAGTCGTCCAGTCTACGTCTTTCATCTTCGTCTTCACTCTACCATTCGAAGGTATACCTACCAAAGATTCTCCAATGCTAAAGTCAGTAGTTGTCCATACGATAACTTATTGCTGGTAATAAATATGCAGTAAATGTGAACCACCTATCTCTTATCTTTCACCTGTATTTATAGTTTTTGTCAAGGGCTTGAAATTAGCAAAATCTTAATCACGTCCCAATCTCAGTCCGATACTTCTAATTTTCACTTATCTTAATCTTTGTAGAAAGACCTAATTATTGACTCAGACCGGACGTTCATCTTCAATCGTCCTCTCCGTGCCCAGATTCATACTACACCTTATCAGTTAGATGTGTCTGACTCTCTATGACCGTCCAACATGTTTGATTGTGGGGGCGGCTTTATGGCGTCCAACCATACGGTATATTATAAATTGTTGTAAAACTTAATTTGTCATACGAAAAATGTTTTATGTAGTTTGTAAGGAATTATGTTTTACATTTTTTTTTTCATTTAATATGAAAGGATAAATAAATATATAATTTAGTTTAAAAATAAAATGCAATTTTTATAATAGTTTGATAAAAAAAACATATTTAATCAAATAAAAATATAAGAGCAAATGGTGGACTATGAAGTACTTCACGTTAGAGATGTTATCATAACATTATTGAAATAGTTTTTGTACTATGAATATTTTCAAATTGATTTGTTCCAATGGTGATGTAGAACATGGTCTTGAATCCTACCAATTAATACAATAATGTCAACAATCAATAGCTACATTTAAATTTAAAAGAATAATAGTTGGTTTAACATAAGTTATGTCATAATTTTAGTATAATAAGGACAAAAAAAATATAATTTTAGTATAAAAACTTTAGTTTTGTTTATTTAATTTAAATTTTTTTAACGGTCAAGATCGTCGAATACATGTTTAGTATTTAAGAATTGCCATACAGGTTTACTGATGGAGGAAAATTAACGTTAATATGCACTTTGTTTTATAAATTTAAAATTGTTAGTAATTACTTTAAGGTTAATTATATACTAATATTAATTTTTCCTTTAATTAATATACATGAGAATTATAAAGAAAACGTGCTCAATTATATTAATTATTAACGAAATTCAAACAAAAATTAATAAAATTAAAGTTATTATACAAAGACTAAGTTTTTATTGTATTAAAATTAAATATATCAATATTTATTATACTAAATCAATTATTTATTCAATTTAGTATTATGACAACCAAATCTCATTTTTTTAGAGAATAGTTTTTCCCAGCACAGTAACATATCAAAAGTTTTGATTATTTTGAAGCCAAATTTAATTCAAGTTAAAAACGATTAATGAAAACATAAAAAACTTACGTAATATAATATGGCTAAGAGAACACAAAGATTGAATTTTATGGAGTTTATATAGTACATGAATTTTAATCCAATTAGTCATTAGTAATAAGTGACAAATATAATAAATATATTTCTCTTTTTAACATCTTTCTTCATAAATAATGGAAAAATTAGGATTGTAGATTTAACTTAGTCCAAAAGATTTAGCATTAAACTCATATTATTCAAGATTAACAAAAACCATAAGATTAAAAAGTCCATAAAAAAATTTTATAGGATAAAAAAAAAAATCTCATGGAGCCGAGTCAACCCATAAGTCATGTTTTAAAGTAAAAAATTTATTTGAAAGCAAAAATGAAAAGAAAAAAATACTTCGAAAAAATCTTTATACACGTTAAAAACATGTGCTCAATCAAAATTCAAACTTATGATGAACAAAGTTAAATGGACTTATGTCAAGTTAGGCTAATTTACCACAATCTCAAGTTGGTCGATTTAGACTCAAGTCAAGTTGAGACAAATTAAATCCAAGTTAGGCCAGGTTAGGCCAAGTTAGGCCTAACCCAAGTTGTTTTTTAGTCAGGCCAAACACAAATTATGAGAAGTTAGATCAAGTAAGTCTAAGTTGAGTTGAGTTTAGTTTTTGACAAGTTATATTAGGTTGAGATTACTCATGTTAAGCCAAGTTATGTTGGACCCATGTTAACTTAATCATGTCACACTTTGGTTAAATTGAGTCAAGTAAGGACTAGGTATGTCTTAGTTGGTCCCATGTCAAGATAGACTAGGTTATGTTAGAGCCAAGTCAAGTAAGTTTGTTGGGTTTGGCTCAAGTCAGGTTAGGTTTATGTTAAGTCAAGGTTGATAGGGTCTACATTTTACTTAGTTGAATAGAGTTCGGTTAAGGTCCACATCAGGTTAAGTCGAGTTGACTCAATGTTAGACCAATTGAATCGAACACACCTTGGGCAAGTCAAATCGAGCATAAATTGGGACAATTCAAATTGGTCATAACTTGAGTTGAGTCAAGTAAGATATACATCAAATCGAGTTGAGTAGGACTTACATTAAGCTAAGTTGAGTCGAGTTAGATCCACGTACAGTCAAATTGATTTGAATCAAACACATGTTGGGTCGAGTTGTGTGAACCAATCTCAATTCAGATAAAGTCAAACTTATGTCGAATCAAATAAAATTATGTCTAAAATAAGTAAAGTCATTGTGAAATCAAATTAAATAAAACCTACATTAAATATTAAATATAATTGAATTAAACTTATATCAAGTAATTGATTCAAGCTCACATCTATTATATTTTACTATTTTAATCAAAAACTATATTTTATATAATTGAGAAAAAAAATTGTTAAAGTTTTACAATTCTTTTATTATAACAACCTCATGGTAGAGTTTTTAAAATATATTTTAAGAATTAAATTTTATTAATTTTTGTTATTCTATATATTTGTAATTATGATTCAATATTTTGTCTTTATCTATTTGTTTTATTTATTTTATAAATATGACATGTGACATCCCAAAATATCATACGACGTATAATATAATAGGATTCACTATTATAATATGTAACAGCAGTTAGAGTAACATAGACAGTGTTTAGGAATACAGTTATCCAAAACACAGAGTAAATTTAAACTTAAATATAATCCTAAGGGTCTTCCAAAATACACAGTAATTAAAGATCTAAGGATGTCTAGAAAGTATTTCCAAAATAGAGATCATGTTGAAATGAAAGCTAGAAGTTTCTCAAAATAAAGAAGCTATCTAAACTGGACTAGTAGAAGTCCTAAGTTCTCGGAGTTGGGTCTTCGTCAGTCTCCAATGCTTACTCCAGTGGCACATCATCAGCTACTGCTCACATCCAAAGGATTGGATGATCATCGCAAGGAAGAAGGCAAGCACATACAACACACAAAATGCAAGGGTAAGCTAGGTTTCTATAAACAACCAATCATACCAAAATTTATCTAATATGGCCACCAATATTCACATTTACAAGCATGCAAGTCATCAGATATTATAAACATAGAAATTATATTCATACAATTCTCCAAATCAAGTATCCTATCAAGTTGTGACCTATAGACTCGTCCGGACATAGAATGTATGTAGAGCTGGGGCGGGTTGTGCACTTGTGGTGGCCTCTACTGCTTTGCAAAGCCATTGCCGAGGGGTTTCACCCGACCACATACAAGGCTAATCCGTTACCGCGGAATAGACCTCCAGTGATAGCGCCTACCCTAGGACCTCCCACTACTCTCACCACACGCGTCAATCCTCTCTAAGTGAGAATGAAAGACCATTAGAGTGTTAAGGATAACCCCCCATATGGAAGCCTCTACATTCATTCTAAAAACTAAGAATCTCATTGAGAGATTATGAAATTACCATCATCAACACACTAGAAAATCATGTTTTGTGCCTTTCCCAATTCACATACATTTGAACCACAATTCACAATCGTATTCTTTCCCAACCACACAAGCTATATACATGTTCACATACAAGACACTCATTAGTCGTGTCATAAAAACAACTCATACATTACCTACTCTCACAGAACCATCACTTATTAACACAAATTTCATTATGACCTTTAATTATCGATACTTAAGTAATTCAAACAACTTAGAGACCCTCACCAATGGCTCTAGAAGGATCAAAACCCCCCAAAACGACCTAAGGAACGTCCAATACGGACATCCGGAACCCCACACACTATAAAAAACAAACACAACAGCAGAAAATGGCGCCCAACCCCCTTTAGGGGCACCCGGGCGCCATAATTAAAGTGAAACAACGCGTTGAAGGGCACCCGACCCCCTTCAGAGGCGCCCAGGCGTGACTTCTGCAGATTTTTCTGCAGATTTTGCAGAACTCACACCCCTAAGTTTCGTTTTAGACCTTTTTATGAGTTTCTAATCATTCTAACTCAAAATTTAGGTGTATTTAAACTTGTCTAAAGGCTTATAAACATTCCTAACCTCAATTCCTAGTAACTATGCCTAGATTTACATTCAAAAACCTCAATTCTCTCAACTTATTGGCTCAAATCTAAATTTGCCATTTAAAGACTGTTTTTGTTCATTTTGACACTTCTAACAGGTCATATTTGACTTATCTAAGTGGTCTAAACTGGCCAAGACTCTCTATGATTCCAACTTCCAAATTTGACTACCCTAGTTCCCTTAATATAGCTTAAAACACCTTGATTTGCTTAGTTTTCTACCTAGAATCATATATACAGAATTTCCTTCACCACATCATTCCAATTCAGTATTCAATCACAACCATACCAATTCATAAACAACCATTTACGGATTCACACTTGGAAAATCAAACAACATATGATTTAATACACACATACAAGCCAATTTCAGTTCAAACAGCCCAAAAATATATCTACAATCACACCCATACACCATTTCATAATTCCATACATAAACTTAATTCATGCACACCCTAATTTCATAGAAGAGTAAAGAAATCTCAGCTTCCCTTACCTTTGTTCAACAACGCAGTATAAATATAATCTAGCCCGCTCTCTTGGAATTCGAAGATAATACTAGAACCACCTATAGATCATTAAATTTGGAATGGAAACAAGTTTTAGAATCTAAGTAGGTTAGAATTCGAAGAAAAACAAGGTGAGTTACATGCAACAAGATTTTGTTGCATGAGTACAGCCCTAGAATGACCTAGAAAAGGGGTTTTTGCTTACCTGTTGAAGGAAATTGAAATTTGAATGGTAGAAATGTTGATTGCAACCTCAAGAACGCTTAGGAGCTCCCTAATCAGAAATTAAACGGTTATATTTTGTGTTATGGTGGGTGGAAAGCATAGCAATGAAGCAAGAAGAAGAAGAACTGTGTTGGGTTTTGGTGAAACTATCGTGGTAGAGAAAATAAAAAGAGGGGCTGAACTTTGGAAGGAAATATTTTAATACAATTTTATTTTAAAACTTTGCCCAATGTTCTGCTGCTACGTGTGCACAGTTTATATTTTATTTTCTCAGGCCTTACATGACATTTTAGATCAATTTTAACATTGTTTAAATGATTACGACCTAACATATAATATTTCAATCATTATTATTTTTATGTGTTTATTGTTCAATATTAGAAAAAAAAGAAGAGAGAAATGACATTAATATTGATATAATAGAAAATATAACATTGATTCTTTAAAAAAAACATATAGAGATCGTATTAACTAAAAATTAAATAAAAAAAAATGAATCATTACAAATATAATAATAATTAATGTTGCTAACCTTTAGTATATGTCTTAAGGAATCTTCTCATGTTCAAACTTTTTTTTTTAAATGTGATTATTAATTGGAATTTTTTTCATTCAATTTGATGTGAATTTCCTCCATCAATTACGTATAGAATACATCAGTTAATAAAATAATAAAAAACAATTTACATATTTATAAATTTATCTCATATTATGTATTACGTAAAATAAGAAGTTGTTGATGATGCTGATAATAGCAATACTAATTAAATAATAAGTATTTATCGACAAGTCTTTTAAATATCAATCCCTACTAGTATTGATAGCATTGGAGGATTTGGATAGTTTTAGAGAAATTTCATATTAAAGTTTGACTGTTGTTTGTTATACAAAAAAAAATGTGATATTTAATCTTCATTTCATTTAAAATAGTTTTTATTTTAAAGTTAAAGTTAAAATTGAAAATTGAAAATTATTCTTCTGAAATTGATCGCTCACCACCACACCACCTTCTATCTAGCATATTTGGATTCGCGCTTCTAGGCGAAAAGTTGCATGTATTTATTAAAGCTAAAAAGAAAGAAAAGTATGCATCAAACAAATAAAACGGCATGATTTTGAGACTGGCTAAGTAGATCGATAATGTGTTTGTTAATACTCCTATAAGTTTGATTTTAAGCTAATAAAAACCAATTAAATTTAAACTTTGAACGCGTTAATTTCACAATATAAAAACTAAGTAAGGTATCAATCATTTAATTTTTGCTAATTTTGGTTTTAAAAATGGCGAGACAAAATGAAGTGATTGCATGATGGGTAGTAAGTTAGGTAAAATGTATCGAAAAGAACAAAAACATACATTTATTTGTTCAACGTGTATTCTTTGTCGTCAATTTTCAGCGGTAGTTGTTGATACCTCTCATTCAAAGTTTTGTCGTTAATAGCTCTCTATACAAAATTGTTTGTACAAAGAGGGAGAGAGGCTTTGTTTGTTTTGTTGAGTGCAGTAACCTTACTCTTTTTGTAAATTGAAAAGACTGGCTATGCCATTTTCCCACACTTACTAAAGTTGAATAATGGGCATCAACCACTTCCTCTGTTTCGATCTTCAATTTAGAGAGTGGTATAGTAGCATAGCAGGTTGCAGAATCTGTTTCAGGATTCATCACACAACTCCAGATGTTACTTGTACGTTAGAAAAGAAAAAAAAAAAAAGGAAGGCAAAGGGACCAGACCGGTTAAGATTTTCGAGAGAATTAGAGGGACAGAGCCATGAATAGTTTGGGGTTCCAATGGTGAAAAGAAGACAAAAGGAACAGCATCCGAGACAATTTTAAAATTATAACAATTCAATACAACGTGTTTTATGGGATGCAAGAGCTTCGGGCTCCCAAATTTTGTTCAACTCAACACAAAGTCTTTCTTGTTCCAAGTGAAAAAAATAAAGCAATTACAGCTAGCGAATCTTGCCTGCCCCGCACTAGAATTACACAATAAACTAACAACTTTCAACATAGATCATTATTACTATTTAATATACAATATCCCAGTTTTAGCTTCTGATAAAAAAAAACAAGGCTAGTTAAGATCAGTATGGAGATCTACTCCCTCTTTCAGTACTTTTGTTAATCTATATGTAGATAAGGAAACATAAAATGGTTTTAAAATTATTCCGAAAATTCCTTCCATAGCTAGCTAACCCCAAAAACATTTGTCTGGGCCATGCGATCACGTGCAGAGTGATTAGGAGTTAAAATCAAGAAGATTAATATGACTTTGCATCATGATTAATATAATCTAATCTAGTCAAGTAAGACACGTAGAAACGAGGCTCTATTCTTTAATGATTAATGAAAAGGTTATAAAGACAAGCTTGACCTCTCGAAATAAAGTGGAACACCTATGCATGTATTTCTTGGATGCTAGAATCATGCCCTGCCCTGCACTGCATTATTCTCATCGCTCTGTCTAGTTTCAATGGAAAAAAAAAATGAAATCAAAAGCACCGAAATGACTGTGATTGAGATTGATTAGGAGGTGCAAATTTGTTGGGAATTTATTATCTTTCTTGAATTGGAGAAATTGGCAGTGGCCATGTTGAAAATTGAGACCAATTGAAATGGCTTTGTTGTGCATGATCTGCTTCTTAATTGCCGCGACATCAATGGCTTTTTACCTAGGCTTTAGGAATCTGAATCAAAAGGGTGCCTGTGTATGCATTATAAAGGATCATGGAGCAAAAGTGAATGAAAAACATTTTTTTCTCACAGGTACAGAACAAAGTTATGGTAAAGGAGTGGACCGCAAAAGTTATATTGCTCCATGCCTTTATATATTTACTCCTTTTTCAATTTCAAAATAAATTATATTTTACATCTAAGATAACTTTCTTTTCAGCTCCCCGATTATAAGAGCAAATGCTTCTAATTTAAGAAAAGTTTGTTTTAGTTTCTGTGTCAATCGTTGATCGAGATATCACTAACATAACATGGTTGGTAAAATAATTTACGAATCCATTTATTTACATTATTAAATATCTTACTTTTAGTGTTCTCGTTTTTTTTTTATTATTCAGTCTAATTAATTTTGGACAATTTGGATTAAAGTAGAGGGACTAAAATAATTACTGGATTTAAAAGTTTTTTATTTCAAATCTCGTTATACACGTGGTTTTCATATAGTTGCAAAAATGTTCTCTTGTAATTCTTGGATTTAAAACTTTTCATTTTGTTCCATATAAATTTAAGGAATGTAATGAATAGTGTATTGTATGATTCTTTAACCAATTATTGACCCAATGACTTAAAACTAATTCATTAGGATTTCCATCAAACAATTAACATCAAGATCACCCAACGGTTATAAATATTTAAAAATTTTAAGCATCATTCATAATCAAGTTTATAAGTACAACGTATTTATCAAATATTAAATCATGATTTTGATTATACTAATCATAATTTTATTTCAGGAATTTAAGAATTTAAGATTTTATTGTGCTAGGATTTGAATATTAATTTTTAATATTAACTTTTAAGTATCAGGTTATTTTTGACAGATACAATCTCACGTTATTTGAAGACTGAGTGTTATTAAAAAAATTGTATGCTCAAAACAAAAAATGACATTAAAAAATTCAAGAAAGTCTACGAGGAGTAGTTTTACTACATGCATATTAATGTCACATCAAACGATGTCCTCCACCGCTAATCAGAACGAGTTTTTTCAACAAGGATAAAAACATTGGGTTTTTAGGGTAGCAAAATCGGTGCACTATAAAGAGAGACAAAGAGTAAAAAGTTACAAACATAAGACCTAATACATAAAGTGCAACACACATTCATACTGCATCAGTGCACATCGACGTCGTTTTAGTTTTCCTTAACGCCGTTAAGTTATTTTTAACAAAGATACTAGACAAAATTTGAAGTATTTGGATAACGAAATATTTTTACAGGTGAGGATTAAAGAATTACTTTAATTTTAAATTGAACTACAAAAACATATTCAGTAGCAATTAAAAACATATTTAAGTTTTTTAATTTGTAAAAGTTATTTATTAAAAATATAGTTTTAATTAGTAATGAAGTTTAATAAGGTATGTTTACCATCTTGTTATACTTATTTCATCGATTCTATTACTCGAGTTATGTATTTTACCATTAAAACTTTCTATCTTCGTAAATTTTACATATTTTTTAAAATTTATAAGAGAGAGGTACCATGTGATAAAGAAAAGTCCTTTAAGAAACAAAACAAAGTCAAAAGGACATCCACAAAATGATGTTGTTTTAGTTATTTAAAGAAATTGTGACACGTCGAATAAAAGATTCGAAATCAAGAATTTCAATAGTAAAAACTGTGAAAAGAGTATTGAAGATAAAAATTGTGAAATAATGTTAGTTAAGTAAAAAAAAAATTAAATTAGTACTGGTAGAATATTATAGAAGAAGTTTTGATTTTAAAAATGTATTCATTAAACATTTCTTAATCTTAGGAGAGAATCCTTGTACAAAAATTTGTGGAATGAATGTTGTTTTAGTAAAAAAAGTAAAAAATAAAAAAAATAAAAAATTAAGAAGCAAAAAACCTTGAAAACAAAATGAGGAAAATGAAGTGTTGGGTGAAATTGAGCTTAAAGCACATTAAGCACTTGATACCTGGAGAATAGGCTTGCAAAAAATGGGAAGAAGTAGCGAAATGGTTGAAGTTATTAATGAGATATTGGTGTTGTTACCATAAACACATGGGAAGGTAGAATATGCAGTGAATAGTACATGAAAACATATGTTGCTAGTTGTCACTTTCTTGAGGGCTGAAGCAATGCATTGTTTGGTTATTTCATTGCTGCTGCTACAATTATTATTTATTATTGGATGTATTGGTTTGGTCATTCTCTTGGAGAAAAGGCATGTTGTTTCTTGTTGGATGGTAATGGCAGTGGACCATTGTGTTAGATAGGATAATAATGCTGCCAACGTTTCATAGCTTCACTCTTCACTCTTCACTCTCCATCATCAAAAAGTAAAACAAAACAAATGTTGTGGAGATTAATATAGAATACACCAATTCTTTTTAACTAATATCCTTAAGATCCTCGATAATAAGAAATATGAGATATAATTATGTTATTATTATTGTTGCTTGTATAGATTAACAGGAAGTGGTGAGGTTGAGAGTAAAATTGGGTGGAAGAAAAGGGCAAAAATGAGATTGAAAGATTGTAATAATTGGAGTGGCGCAGGCAGAAGAAGACAAGGAAGATAACATAGGGTTTTGTTTTGCTACCTTCTCCTTCGTCTTCTCTCTTCCTGTGTCAGTCAGCGATGTTTGACCACCTTTATACAATCCAACAAAATTATTACTGTTTAATAATTACCTATCACTGTTCCACAGTTTTATTTCCTTTTTGAAATTCTGTGTTCTTGCATTAACATTGCATGTCTAATTGTAAGGTGTATGCGTGGTAAACTCATTTCGGGTAATAATGTCTGGTTTTATTATCTTGATGCTCACACTCTGTCTCTGCCGGTGGGTCCTCTTCTCCAATTCATGCATCACATCAATACCCCAAATTTACTTGCAAACCAATACATCCTATCGTTTCTCAACTTTTTCCCTCAATATATCTTTTTTGAAAAATATTCTCCAATTAGAGAGTACCAATTTTACTTCTCCAAAAGAAATCTATCTACTATAGCTGCCATAAGAGTTTGATATTTGGAGCCCATAATTTTCAACTAGCTAGTATTTTTATACTCTTGATTCTAAAAACATCATCCACTAGTACTCCAAAAGAAATCTATCTACATAGTTTTTAACTTCACATCCCTATCCAACGTCTTTATGGATAACATTAATAGTCCGACGTTTTTATAGACACTAATTAAATGTCATGTTTGTGGCACTAACCACGTCTAAAGGCACCATAAAGACGTCAGATATGACATTAACTGACGTCTAAGGGCACAATAGACGTCGGATATGGCATTAACCAACGTCTACTGAGTTTTCGTTGTGTTTTAATGCAATTTTGCTCGTGTCTTTGGGTAGTGTAGTAATACCTCCTCCCTTTGCTAGCTTCTTCGTAAGAAAAAATTGTGTCTTTTGGATCTCTTATGACATTTTAACCCAAAACCAAACCTGGGTCGTTGCCTAGTTCCATTCCAACCGCCAAAGAAAAAGAATACGGTGACATGAAAACTAGGCAAGGACCCAGGTTCGGCTTTAGGTTGAAATGCCATAAGAGATCCAAAAGATGTAAGCTTTTCTTACGAGAAAGCTAGCAAAGGGAGACAGTGCACTATGCTACCCAAAAATACGAGAAAAATTGTACCAAAACACAACGAAAATTCATTTTAATCGGTTCAAACGAAAGATAGTACATCAAAGATTACTTTAATCGAAGTAAAAGTAAGTTTAAACGATTCAAAAGAGATCAAACGCACTTGGAAATGCAATGTCGCGGAGAAAAAAGGCGAAGGAAGATGATGAAGTGCGCGTAACTACCACCGGGATCCCTCCTAACCGACGTCTATAAGGCCAACTTATTTATGAAAATGCCACCGGTCATTAATTTACGTCAGGCCCCACTAACCAATGTCTAAGGGGTGACGTTGAAAGCCAATTTTGCACTAGTGATCCTAATTTAGATCTGCGATATTGAATTCCCAAAAGAGTTTTTTGGTTTTTCTTGAAAAGAAGAGAAAATTTTAAAATTTATAAAATAAGAAATTAAAACTAAAACTAAAGTAAATCATTTTAAATAAATAATTAAAAATATTTAGATTCAATTTTAATTAGTACGGGAGAGAAAAAAACAAATTTAAGAATGAATAAGGTTTTGTTTTGTAATATAATTTGAAATTAATTTTCATTATTGATTTTTTAGTATATATATATATATATATATATATATATATATATATTTACTGAGTTTTTAAATTAAAAAATAAATATACTGATTTAAATTGTAAAAAGTTTGAAACAAAAGTTTATTAATTTAACAATTTTTTTTGTTATGTTTACTATGATACTTAATTTTTTTTTTCGGATGTTGTAATAAAATTTAGAAGGAGTTTATTTATATTCATTTTGCTACTTAGAAAATAAAGTATTATAGTTGGTATGTATTTTAAAATAATGAGACTGATTATTTTATTTTAAAATAATTGAATAATATAAATAGAATTTATTAAATTCGTCTCATTACTTAAAACAATGTCTATCTCTCTAAAACTCTCTCTCTGTTTTCTCTCACTTCTCTCTACGAGTTATGACTCATAATCATCTATTTGACGATCAGGAGGTATCTAGATGATCACTATGACAAAGTTTACCTATCCATCCGATCAATTTCTAGTTTGAAGCAAGTAAGTTTTGACTCTTTTACCTCTTTCGTTCTTAGTTTGAGATCATGCATTGTAATTCGTTGTCGCGTGTGATTCATGATCTCTTTTCCTAATTCTTAGTTGATCTAAGGTCCTAAGGACTTTGTCCGCTTCCAATTTGGTGATTTATAGGTGTTTTTAGAGTTTCTTGTGTGAGAAACAAAAAAAGGATGCATGATTAAAACTAGTTAGCGTCGGTGAAAGGTAAATGAAACTAGTTTAATTCAAGGTTGCTTGTTTAGAAGATTGAATTTCATGAATGAATGATGATGATTTGCTTGAAAAGTATTATTTTATAGATTTGTAAATTTTAGTCTCTTGAGTTGGTTGGGAATTGTTATGAAATAATGTGAAATGTGTGAAAGTTGATATATGGGATTATTATGCTGAAGTTTAAAATGGTTGTGATGAGTTATAACGGTAATTGGGTTCTATTATAAGTTGTGAAATTGTTAGAGATTGTTGAATGGTATTGAGTGAAAATAAGAAATAGGTTTTTGGTCTAAAATTTGAGGTTCAAGAGGTGATTTTCTGAAATAGTGGTTTAAAGTAAGAATCTGTGTGGTATGACAGTTAGTTGGGTCATCAGTACCTTGTTCATGATGAAAGTTAATTGATATGTGGTGTATGATTGATTAATAGACATCATAGAGTGGTTACCATGGCGCTTTAGAGGTATTTTAGTGGTTTTGGTAAGTGAAAACATGAAAGAAGTGATTCTGGTATAAAATGGATTGTTTAAGTTTGTTTGTGAGTACTTTGAAACTGTTTAGAATCTTGAGAATGATGGAAATCTGATATGAGAGTGTTTAGTGGTTGATATGTAGAGTTTAGGTTAATTTAAAGCTAGTTTTAGAGGTTTTGACAAGTGATATTTTGAACTAAGTATTTTGGGTTAACTATGATAATTGAAAGTCTGTTATTAAGTCCTTTAGGACTTATTCAAGCCATTATTTGCAGTAATTGAGTATTAAAAGTAATAAAATTGAGTTTGGTATGGTTTAAAGTAGAATTTGGGTTTTGTATAGTCATTTGGAGTTAGGGATGAGATTTTAGATGTTTATGAGTGTTTAAAGGGTCTTAGGGAACATTCAAAGTTGTGGGTTAAATGTGCAAAGTGATCTAAAAAAGGTATAGTTTTACTGATAGTGCCTAAGCGCCCAAATAAGGCATTGAGCGCCTTATTCTAAGGGCCAAGGCGTTGAGCACTAGAAAACAGAAGCTAGGGTGTTGAGTGCTAACTTCTGGGCGTCTAAGCGCTAGTCTTCTCTACCTCTTTAAGTTATTTTTAGGTATTGTTGTGACTTTTAATGGATGTTTATGGCTTTGTGATGGATGTTTATTGATTCATGTGTTCTTTGACATTGTTATATGATGAATTATATGTGAATGAAACATGTTGGTATGATGAATTATATTTGAATGCAACATGGTTAAGAGAGTTCCAAGGAGGAACTTCTAAGTGATGGTTTCAAGAGAAGCAAGTATGAATAAAGGAAGCTCAGTCTTGGAGTTCATCTTGACATTCTAATGGTCATTCATTCTTAAGTAGAGAGGGGTGAGGCATGTCGTGAGAATAGCAGAAGGTCTTAGTTTAAGGGCTTTACCTTGGCCTAAGACGAGTGATAACGGACTAACCTTATGTGGTAGCTTAGGGTGAGTCAGCTGTTTCACCATAACAAGTGCATGAATGTAACTTTTTCTTGTGTTGTATTAGAGATTTGATCATAATGTAACTGTTTTATTTAATGCTATAAGTTTTCTTCTCTAAGAAATTGATAAAATTAACATATAAATATATATTATAGTCAATAGTTGTATTAAACTATATGTTATATATTTTATTTAATAACATAATAATAAGTTTGATATATAAAATATTGATATAAATATAATAAAATTATGACATATTAGACTATCTAATAAAATATATAATTTTATGTGTGCATAAATGATATTATTTCTAAGAGTTAACTAAAGTCTTGTGGTAGGACCAAACCCACATTAACCTTGACCCTAACCCACTTGAAAGAAAGGTTTAGAGGCTGTGATTTTTTTTGGCCTAAAAGGAGACTTTTTCAAATGTGGGTTGGAGTTTACCCATGGGTTATGAGTCAAGTTGATAACTCTAGGTTCATAAGATCCTAGTCTAAGGACGTTACCTCAGACAAAGATGATAATAGACTAACTTTGTATATACTAGAGTAAAACCCATTGTTAATGACTTTGGAAAGCAATAGAGTCAACCACAAGTGCAAGACCTCTCGAGATTTCACCTTAATGTTTGTATCCAGATAATTGAATGTAATGTCGACTATTTGTCTGTATCTATTTGATTTATTATATTTAATCCATGTTTATCTTATATTTGATATTATGTAATTGTTTTATAATAACTCCATTGCACATTAGTTTACTCTATTGTTTCTTTTGGTGTTTATTGTGTGCTTGTTTTTTTTATGATCACCACCTTGTTGGTGTGGGTAAATATTGAAACATATCAGGTGAAAGATGATGATAATACAAATATTGTTTGTTGTGGTTTAATAGTTTTTCTTGATTTCTTTATATATATATATATTTTATTATTACAATTATTATTTTTAAATAATTATATTAAAATCATATATTTATATATTGGAGACAATTTTTATAATATCTTATTTTATCAATTCTAAAATATATAAAAGGTTAAAATTGAGATATTATATTTATAATAAATTTTTTTTATTCGTTACATAAATTTACTGCGGAAAGTTTCACAAAGAGAAAAAAAAACATATTATTAATTAAAATTAGCAAGGTGTATCCCGAGTAAGACCATCATTCCACGGAAGAAAGCTATATACTTTTACTATGAAACATTTATTCATGTTATATCTATTTTAGTTAAAAGAGATTTTTCATATAGTAAAAGGAGCATACTTTTAGTTCTTTTAGAGTCCCTAGAATGGTAGCTTAATTTTGTTACCTTAACATAAGTCTATCAAAGTCTAATGTGGCATAAAATCTTTAAATCCAATGTGACAATTTTTGAAGTGGTGTGGAAGATATGAAAGTTTTTCCGAATATATTAAGATCTATTTAATGCCCCCCACACAATGGAAACTCTGTTATATTAAATCAGCTTATAAGTATTAGAATGAAAAACATTAATCTCATGTATGATATAGGTACAAGAGTTTAATTAAATTTGGGAATAAGAACATTAACGTACATTCATTTACTATGTACTATTATTAATTGGATATGCCTTTCCTTGAATTATTTCTAGTGTCTTATCACAAAAATATTATACTACCTTAATAAAAATATCTTGACGGAATGCATACGAATTTCATTTTAATAATAATTATGTTTTATTAAAATCTTAACTTATTCAACTTTTAATTGTCAAATAAATTAAATCTCAATTAATTATCACTAAACATTTGAATTTTCGTTTTAAAATCTTTATAAGAATTTAAAAATCAACAAATTTTTAATTTTTTTTATAAATGTATATAATTGATTAAATTGATTAAGTTTATCAACTTTTGTTTCATTAGTGTTTATAAAATTAATAGATGTTACGATTCCCATGACACTTTTGTAATTGTGAAATATTTTATATAATTTTTTATTTTTATTTAATTTTTATTTGATATTTTAATTTAAAATTTATTTAATTATAATTTCTTTTTAAATATTTGATATTAAAAAAATGAGAATAGTTTATTTTGATGTTGAATATTTGATTATATAATGTTTTTTTACCATAACTTTTATTTTATTTTAATAAAAAATAATTAATTGATATGGGTAAAACAACAATCTTATACTCTTTGAGTATGAAAATGAAGATGAATTTTTACTTCAATATAAGTGTGAGATAACGAAATTCTCTCTTCACTATATTTTAATTCTTACTTTTTTTAGATTGTTTCTTTATTTTTCAATCTTCATAACAATTCTTTTAGGTTTGATTGGTTGTTTAGTATCTACTTTTAAAAAAGTTTTAATTTCGTCATCAAATGATTTAATGTGCATCAATAAGGTCATTCTCGTTTTTCATATACGTGGTGACGTGGCAAAACATAAGATGTATGTGTAACAATCTATAAATGCACAGTGCAAATTGGGTTGTTGAGGTGTGGTTTTAATGGTGAATTTTGAAGTTTGAGGTTTACCTTAGTTCTTCTCTTTGCACTCCGTTCTTCTCATACCATAAATACATCCACACACCGATTTTAAATGGAGGACTACCACTAGACATAATCGGAGGCCACAATTGTCAACTTATTCCATAAACAAATATGCATTCCACCACGTTACTTGCAAAATTACAAAGATGCACAACATAACAACACAAAAAAACATATACAATAATAACCCTAAATTATGCAATTGAGGCAACACCACAACAATGTCAAAAACCCTAAAAGGACACACACAATCACATACATTCAACACAAGCACACCTTAGATCTTCAATCAACCCACTTTGTTGCCAATGAAACTCTAATTCTCACTTTCATTTCTTTGGAAACTAAACCCAATTTATCTTCTCCTCTTTGCTGTCGAATCCTAAATTTCCTTTATGCTCAAAGCTCTTTGAATTCCTAATTTAACATTGTATCAATTTTTTTTAAAATTTTTCTAAGCACTCCTAATTTTCACATCACAGTGCCCTCCATATTACACGTCAGAAAAAAAAAATGTCACCACATCATACAATTCCTAAGTCAACATACATAATAAGTCAACGTCAGCAATTTAAATGTTGTGAATAAAAAATGACATGATACCCATTAAACTATTTGGAGAGAAAATTGAAACTTAAAAAAAAATGGGTATTAAATAGACATACTTGATGTACGTTTGGCAAGTGTACCAATCGTAATTGTAGTAACAAAATATCGTCCTCTGGGATTGAATGAGTTGAGTACTAGTTTACTAACTTACTTAATTTTGAGTGATAGAATTTATCCAGTAAAATGATGAAGATAAACAAGTGATGGAAATTCAAATGATATAAACAATGTTAGAGAATTGATTTCATACCTTTTCATATAATTTCCTCCCCTTTTCAATCGATGTGTAAATTATAATTATCCACTTGAGTTTATTTAGAGCTTGTTTACCCCTAATCCCTTAGTAGGCAAACATATCCCTTGAATTTGAATCCCCAATCCCTTAGGCCAATTACAAATTCAACAAGATCATGAAGAACAATCATATCTCAATTCAAACTAACTAGTCCTGCCCAATTTCCCAATTGTGACAGCATCTAATCTGTTCTATTTATAAACGCAAGCAATTCCCAATCTCCCAACTGTGAAACTGCTCATAGAATAGACATTAAAACATAAATAGAACACTGGGATAATTAAAATGACTTAACATCAATTGAAAAGGTTCAAAAAATATAATCCAAAGTACTACATCAATCCACTAACAAAAGGAAATTTAGTTCTGCATAATGGAAAAGAAAAATCAAAAAGCAAAAAGTTCAGCAAGAAGTTGCAGCAAAAGCTCCCCGCAGAAAAACGAAGAAGAAGAACTCTTTTGTTGTGCGTGAATACCCCTTTTGTCTCCCTCCTCCACGTGTTTTCATCCTCCTCCATCATTTCCACTAATTCCTCCTTTTTAGGAGAGTGGTTTTCCTTTTCCCTAACTTCCTCCAATTTTCCTTTAATTTAATCTCTTTAAATCAGTCATAAAAGAGATCAATAACTGCTCAATAACTGCTCCTGGAAACTTTCACAGCCCATGGAAAATTCCCCACTCTGCCTGTGTTCTTCTCTGTTCCTCTCGCCAAATCTTGACGTGAATCCACAGGTTGTGGTAGGAACCACAACTCACTTGTGAAGCTCTCTGTTTTGCCACTGCATTTTGAAGCAAACTCCACAGGTTATGGAACTGTCCCCAGCTGCGTTGTTGAACTCTCTGGATTCATCTTTCTATCTTGTCCATCAATTCTTCCAAAAATGTGGTTTAGACACTTAGAATCATCAATCTACACACAAAAAACACAAAATGCCAATGTATGATCCGAAACAAAGATAATCCATGACTAAATCCTTTAATGAATGCAATTATGCATGCAAATGACCTAAACTAAGACATGATTGCAATTACATTTACTCACACATCAAAATACCCCATGCTTAGACGTTTGCTTGTCCTCAAGCAAAGAGAATTCAACTAACACAGAATGATTATGCACACAGAATGATATAAAACCTAAATGGAAACATACCATCTCATTTCAAGTTCAGTTCAAACAATGATATTCTTCAAGCTCATACTTCACAAAATTTCAAGCATAATGACTAACTTATTGGGACCCTAAGTGCTATTACTGAATTGAGGTATGACACAAGACATTAAGGTAAATAATATTTGACATTGAAGTGTCCTGAAAAAGGTTTTCTATTCGGTTCCTCACTTAGAAAACACTTACCTGCCAACTAAGCATGGGTCTTCCACTTGCCACACTCAGTCTCAAAGGAGTGTCTCTTCCCCAGTAACATATAGTCTCAAAGGGGGTGTCAATTTATTCCCTCAATTTATTGTTTTTTTTTTTTTTATATATAAACTTTGACAGACAATTCTCCAGTAACCAAGTGTAGTGAGTGTCACCATAGAAACCTAACAGAAAATATTTTCTATCTTTTCCCAAAATATTATCTTCCATTAGTATCTTAGTGTCAAATCTCACTGTGTAGTGTGTGAAGTTTTCCAACAAGCAATCAGAAATCTATTCACAATGTGCTTAGAAAATATCATTGTTCAAAACATAGAACTCAAAGCTAAAATGATACATTTCCATATAAATGTTAAATGCAAATGCAAATGCAAAATGTAAGATGTCATGCATACAAACACCCTAAGCCTAAATATTTACAAAGTCCCCAATGTATGGAAAGTAAGAAAGTACAGGGGGTTAGAACTCACAAGATTAGTGATGACTAGAGTTGAGCTTGGTGAGAACTTCTTGTAAGAGTTGTTCCACCTTCTGCTGATGAAGAATTTGATTGTCCCTCAATTGGATGAATTCCTGATAATGTAGGAGTTGTTGTGCTTTGAGTTCAGTAAGGGACTGCTGGATATGAGCAAGAGTGTCAGCCGTAGAAGGCCGAGGAACTGGAGGTATATGAGATGACGGTTCTGGATCATGATGAGGGGGATTTTGGCATTGAGAAGCAGATAAGGTCCATCTATCTTTACCCCGCACTGATGTGAACTCTGGATTTGGAAGACATTGAGGTTGCAAGCCTGTGATAGCACTCATGACTAAGCAATAATGATCTTCCCTTTTCACCAGCATCTCATTATGGATTAACATTTCCAAATCAATTCGTGAATTTCCTGAGATTGCCTTGTCGTTCTCCAAAGAAATGTTGAGATGCAAAGTAATAATGGTGATCAGTCCACCAATTGCTATTTGCCCAGATGATGCTTTTCCTACCTTGAGAAACTGCCTTGCCAACCAAGCTCCTGAGTCCAATGGAACATCGTTAACCATACCCCACAAGAATAATAATTCTGACTTTCGAACCGCAGAATGACTATCACCCCTAGCAAATAGTGTATGAGCCATGAGGCGGTGGGCATATCTAAAATAGGGGTGTTGGATATTAGCCTCCTTGGAATCAGATGAGACAAAAGAGCTTGATTGAGACAATTGATACCAAAAAGACCAAGCATCAAAACTTCTAGGATAGTTCCTTTCACCTTCAGTTGGGAAACCAAAGATTGCATTGAACTCAGCTAAAGTGAGTCTATAAGACACATTATGCAACCTAAATGCTATCAGCCCTTCTTCACAATCCTTTCCCTGCAATATCTCTGCTTCCACAGAACTCAAGAATTCCCTTGTTATTTTCTCGTAAGCAGGGTATTTCAAAGTGACAAAAGAACTCCAGCCAATATTCTCAAGCATTTGATCTATGAATGGAAGTGGAAATTGGTCTTTTCTTGTGGCTTGATTCAGTCTTCGGTAATCTATGCACATCCGCCACCCTGTTACTTTTCTTGTAGGAATGAGCTCATTGTTTTCATTTGTCACCACTGTCATACCTCCTTTCTTGGGTACAACATGAACTGGACTCACCCACTCACTATCAGAGATTGGGTAGATAATTCCCGCATCTAGCAATTTAATGACTTCTTTCCTTACCACTTCCTTCATAGTTAGGTTGAGCCTTTTTTGTGGTTGACGCACAGGTTTGAAATCCTCTTCCAAAAAAATTTTATGCCTGCACACAGTAGGACTTATACCTTGCAAATCATCAATTTTCCACCCAATGGCAGATTTATACTCTCTCAGCACCCTTAAGAGTTTATCTTCTTCAGTAGAGGAAAGCTCATTGCTCACAATTACTGGATTCAACTTTTGCTCATCAAGGAACTTGTATTTCAGGTGAGAAGGAAGTTGTTTTAATTCTACCGTGGGCATTTCTACTTCTCCACTTTCACCCTTGTGTAGATCTTCTATTCCTCTTGTGGAATTGAATATTGGCTTCAGCACTTCTAATTGTTGAGCGCAGTTCAATACCTCTTCCTCATTACTTTCTCTTTTCAACTCCTTTGCTTCCATTCCTGACAATAGAGCTTTCTCTAATGGACTCTGCTTAACCTGGAATTTTATCTCTTCCAACAAAAGAGACTCAATTATTTCAGCTTTGAAACAGTCTTCTTTGTCAAGTTTGTGCTTCACTGCTTCAGTCATAGAAAATGTGACTTTCTCATCTGCCACTCTTAACATCAGCTGTCCTTGTTCAACATCTATCAATGCTCTCCCTGTTGCTAAAAATGGTCTTCCCAAAATGATTGGGACTTTAGCATCTTCTTCCATGTCAAGAACCACAAAATCAGCTGGAAAAATAAATTTGTCCACCTTTACTAGAACATCTTCCACAATTCCATAAGGATAAGTTACCGATCGATCTGCCAATTGTAGAGTGATCATAGTGGGTTTCACGTCTCCAATACCCAGCCTTTTAAAAATGGACAAAGGCATCAAGTTGATACTTGCTCCAAGGTCACACAATGCCTTACCCACCATCATATTTCCAATCTCACATGGAATGACAAAACTCCCTGGATCCTTCAACTTGGGAGGTAATTTTTGCTGAATTATTGCACTGCACTCCTCTGTGAGCATAATTGTTTCATCATCTTGAAGCTTCCTCTTCTTTGACATCAAGTCTTTCATAAATTTAGCATAACTTGGCATTTTTTCCAATGCTTCAGCAAATGGAATATTAATGTGGAGCTTCTTAAAAACATCAAGAAATCTTGCAAATTGCTTCGCCTGTTCTTGCTTCTTCAACCTTTGAGGGAATGGAATGGTAGGGACATACTCACGCATCTTCTTCTCACTCTCTTGATTTTTTTCTCCCTCTTCCTTCTCCTCACATTTTCTCTCAACTTCTTTTTCATCACTCTCTTCCACCATGTCATCAACTCTATTCTTTTTCTCTCTCTCCTTCTCACTCCTTTTTTCGTTCTCTATCACTCTTCCACTCCTCAATTGAATTGCCTTGCATTGTTCTCTTGGGTTTGGTATAGTGTCACTAGGGAATGTGCCAGGAGATCTCTCAGAGAGTTGTCTTGAAAGCTGACCAATCTGGTTCTCTAAATTTCTTATTGAAGCTTCCTGGTTCTTGAAGTTTGTTCTTGTCTCACTCATGAAATTTGAAGTCTGCTCCACAAAGGTAGAAGTTTGCATAGTTAACTTCTCTAGTGCATTTTCCAACGTAAACATCTTGTTTCCTTGATTGCTAGGTTGGGCTTGATATTGATATGGAGGCCTTGGTTGATTAGATTGGATTGGATTACTCCAAGGTCTAGTTTGTTGGTGCCTCCAATTTGCATTAAGGTTGGTAGAAAACTGATTTGGCTGTTGTCCCACTACATTCACGTGTTCCTCTTGTTGAGTGGCCTGACATGCTCCATTCTGATGCGTCCCTCCACAAAAATCACACACTGGAGGTATTGTATTAACATTATTTGCTTGCATATTTCCCAACTTCTGAGTCAAATCAGTAATCTGCTGTGTTAACAGCTTGTTTTGGGCTAGGATAGCATCCAAAGTATTAACCTCCAACACTCCAGCTTTTCTATTTTGACGGTCAAACTGCATATTCACTGTGTTGTTTGCCATTAATTCAAGAGTCTCCAAAGCTTCCTCTGGTGTTTTCAAAATGAATGATCCTCCACTTGCTGCATCCAACATTGCCTTAAAAGTGGGTGAAACACCATTATAAAAAGTCTGCACTTGCAACCATTCAGGTAAAGCATGATGTGGACACTTCCTCATTAGCTCCTTGTACCTTTCCCACGCCTCATATAAGGATTCATTGTCTTGCTGCACGAAGGAGGTGATCTCATTCCTCATTTTCGCTGATTTGGAAGGAGGGAAGTATTTTGTTACAAATTTTGTAGCCATATCCTCCCATGTAGAAATACTTCCTTGAGGTTGTGATTGAAGCCAGCTTTTAGCTTTATCCCGTAATGAAAAAGGAAAAAGCCTCAAACGAATTGCATCATCTGAAACTCCATTATACTTCAAAGTATCACAGATTGCCAGAAAATTCTCCAGGTGAGAATTAGGATCTTCTGAAACTGCACCTCCAAATTGATTCTGTTGAATGACTTGTAACAAGGCAGGCTTGATTTCAAAATTATTGGCTTGAATAGGAGGTCTCACAATGCTTCCTTGATAACCATTAGGATCTGGCATAGAATAATCACGTATAGTCTTTCTCGGATTTTGTTCTTCTGCCATTGTTGATGCCTCCTCTTCTTGCTCAATTCGTCTCTGTTCCTTTCTTCTTTCTCGCTTTCTTCTTCTTGCACTACTCCTGTTGCTTCGTGCTGTGCGTTCAATTTCTGAATCAAAAGTAAATCTTCCGGAGCAATAGTACCTCGCATAAAACAACTTAAAACAAAATATATACAACTCAAATCTTAAGGCAATTAGATTACTAATATCAACTAAAATTCAATCCCCGGCAACGGCGCCAGAAACTTGATGTACGTTTGACAAGTGTACCAATCGTAATTGTAGTAACAAAATATCGTCCTCTGGGATTGAATGAGTTGAGTACTAGTTTACTAACTTACTTAATTTTGAGTGATAGAATTTATCCAGTAAAATGATGAAGATAAACAAGTGATGGAAATTCAAATGATATAAACAATGTTAGAGAATTGATTTCATACCTTTTCATATAATTTCCTCCGCTTTTCAATCGATGTGTAAATTATAATTATCCACTTGAGTTTATTTAGAGCTTGTTTACCCCTAATCCCTTAGTAGGCAAACATATCCCTTGAATTTGAATCCCCAATCCCTTAGGCCAATTACAAATTCAACAAGATCATGAAGAACAATCATATCTCAATTCAAACTAACTAGTCCTGCCCAATTTCCCAATTGTGACAGCATCTAATCTGTTCTATTTATAAACGCAAGCAATTCCCAATCTCCCAACTGTGAAACTGCTCATAGAATAGACATTAAAACATAAATAGAACACTGGGATAATTAAAATGACTTAACATCAATTGAAAAGGTTCAAAAAATATAATCCAAAGTACTACATCAATCCACTAACAAAAGGAAATTTAGTTCTGCATAATGGAAAAGAAAAATCAAAAAGCAAAAAGTTCAGCAAGAAGTTGCAGCAAAAGCTCCCCGCAGAAAAACGAAGAAGAAGAACTCTTTTGTTGTGCGTGAATACCCCTTTTGTCTCCCTCCTCCACGTGTTTTCATCCTCCTCCATCATTTCCACTAATTCCTCCTTTTTAGGAGAGTGGTTTTCCTTTTCCCTAACTTCCTCCAATTTTCCTTTAATTTAATCTCTTTAAATCAGTCATAAAAGAGATCAATAACTGCTCAATAACTGCTCCTGGAAACTTTCACAGCCCATGGAAAATTCCCCACTCTGCCTGTGTTCTTCTCTGTTCCTCTCGCCAAATCTTGACGTGAATCCACAGGTTGTGGTAGGAACCACAACTCACTTGTGAAGCTCTCTGTTTTGCCACTGCATTTTGAAGCAAACTCCACAGGTTATGGAACTGTCCCCAGCTGCGTTGTTGAACTCTCTGGATTCATCTTTCTATCTTGTCCATCAATTCTTCCAAAAATGTGGTTTAGACACTTAGAATCATCAATCTACACACAAAAAACACAAAATGCCAATGTATGATCCGAAACAAAGATAATCCATGACTAAATCCTTTAATGAATGCAATTATGCATGCAAATGACCTAAACTAAGACATGAATGCAATTACATTTACTCACACATCAATACTGCTCCCGAAGTGGATACCAAACAATTAATTAAGTCATTTTTTTTACTACAATCATTAATGACCTCTAAATTTTTATTGAATTTAACTTTTTTGTTATTTTCTAAAATTAATTATTTAATTCTAATTAAATAATTTTTTAATTTATTTCACTCATTTATTTTTTTATCTACACATACACATTATGTGGAAATAATATATTGTATTGAAAAAATATACTTTTTCATAAATTTTGAAATGTTACAAGATACTATCTCTTAAGCAAACTCTTCATTGCTTGAAATGAACACTTGAAAGAGTTATAACTTATGGTGGAGCTAAATAGTCTATGACAGATACTCTTATGAAAGAATTTGTTGACTCTTTATTGGATGTTTGGACATCACAAGGTCTCTCATCGGTTATATGCTGAATGCATATGGTACCAGTATTAGCTGGAAAGTCGACCTACCGAAGATAATAACTTTGTTAAGTAATCAAACATAATACATTGTCATGAAGTTGTGAAGAAAGTCTTTTAAATAAGGAGTATAACCATGAAGCTAAAGATAGAAGACCAAATTACCATGTCTAATGTAATATAATAATAATGTAATAATAATAATACCATACACATTAATTAAATTGCATTTTCTCAGAGAGAACATTACTCACATATATAACAAGTTCTTTTACCATTTGAATTTGATCTAGTAGGATTCATGATTAGGTCTATAATAGACTCAATGACAAGTAGTAATTCTTGTTTAAAAGATTTGAGTTGAATCAAATAGAAATTTGGAAAGACTAACTCATTGAAATATTGTATAAAGGTTATAGACCTCTAAATTTACCATTCCATCTAGTGAATGATATGTAACATCTTGCATATATGTGATGGACCATTGAAGTAAATTATCTAATCTCTTACTAACTAGTGATTTGCAAGAGTGAAAAAATAAAAAAGAAAAAGGGAAAGAAAAAGCCAAATTTAACGATAAGGGCTCAATTGAATCAAATTAGCACTATTTAGGACTCAATTGAAAATTTTAAAAAAACGGAGATCGAAGTGGAAAAATCCTACATAAATAGGGACAACTAAAGAGTTTAAACCAAAACTAAAAAAATGAAAGAAATGAACCTAAGCAATGCATCCAAAGAACAAAAAATGGCTATAAACATTGTGAATCCGTGTCATTGCTCTTGAGGATGTGACTAATTAGTTAAGATCCTATCCTAAAACATGTTCAATAATCTAACTAACTAGCAAGATTGGCTGAACTCCAAATGGAGCTTGCGAAGGTTGCTCCAGTAGAACTTGTTTCCAGGGACGAGTTTTGGTTTCTGATTCTGATGTTCCTCAGATCAGCAACGAACCCTGGTTTCGAAATCTTAACATCTTTCATATCAACGTTGTTGGTGAACTTCTCGACCACCTATGACATTCGTAGTCGAAGCTTCGCTGTTTCTTGCACACAAAGTAGCCCCGCCTTCAAAAACTCTATGGCCTCCTCCTCCGGAAAATTCTTGTTCAACATGGGATCCACACCAGTTTTAACAGATCATTAGATTGATAAGCTGCCCACGCCTGCAATTGTAATAATCTTCAACTTCAACCTTCAAACACACAACCACCACATTCCATTTTACCAAACCATAAACAAAAAAAAGCCCATTTTAATTAGTCCCTTTTCCAACGCCACAAAGCTAAAAGCAATTATGTGTTTGTTTGACTTCAATTTCATTTCATACCTTCTCTACTATGAAACGTTCAATGTCTTGATACGCATCCACCACTGCTAGGCCACTCACGATTTGCAGAAGTAACACTCCGAAGCTGTAAACATCGGATTTTCTTGAAACCTGTCCGGAATTGGCATATTCTGGAGCTAGATAACCTCTGTTGATTTATCAGAACAAACCCCTTTAGTCATGGAATCAAAAGGATTCAAATTAATTAATCAAGCTAGTTCCTTTCTTTTGTTTCTTAATGTTGTAACTTACAATGTCCCTGCAACACGAGTGCTGATGTAAGAAGCTTCGTCTCTCAGCAATTTTGCCAAACCATTGTAACTTTTGCCTCCAACTGCAACCATTATATATATATATATATATATATATATATATATATATGTGTGTGTGTGTACATAGTTTTCTTCACGTACTTCTGTACACGATGAGATAATAAAAATTGTAGAAAAGAAGACTACACTAACCGTAATTAAAATAATATAAAGATAAAGTGACAAATGTATAAATGCGTGAGCATTAAAGGACAACCATAGAATTAGAAAGGACAAACTAAAATTTGTGTAATGGTACAACAACAGAACAATTCATAAATGTGTTACCTAACACAAACCTCAAAACATGCAGTAGACATACTATAGGTATTCTACGGAGAGCTTTTCTGGAATTTTTTAGGTAATGATTTGTTGTTACAGTATACACTGTTTCAATCGTTGGAAGTGTGAAGGTATGGTATGATTTGCAAGAGTGAAAAAATAAAAAAAAAAAAGGGAAAGACGAAGATAGGTAAGATTGTGTATATGTGTGAGTGTTGGAAGGGGATAAAGATGGGAGGGTCTGGTGGGCATGGCTGAAGACTGGCTCAGTCCTCATCCACTCACACTGGTCAGGGGTCAGTCATCAGTGATGAGTAGCATATACACAAACACAAACAAACACACAATACAACATCTACACTCACTCACTCACCCTTTAACTCACTTTCATTTTCGTTTTCCTTTCCATTTCACCATTTCTCCATTTTCATTCCCACACAAAATGCGACTCTTCCTCTGTTCTCTCTTCTTCTTCCTCTTCCATTCTCACACACTCCATGCTGCGCGCATCTCAGAATATCGAGCGCTTCTATCTTTTAAAGCATCTTCCATAACCGACGACCCCACCAATGCTCTCTCCTCCTGGAACACCACCACCCTCTACTGTTCCTGGTTCGGGGTCACGTGCGACTCTCGCCGCCACGTCACCACCCTTAACCTCACCTCCTTGTCCCTCTCCGGCACACTCTACGATGACCTCTCCCACCTCCCTTTCCTCTCCTATCTCTCCCTCGCCGACAACCAGTTCTCTGGCCCCATCCCCTCCTCCTTCTCTGCACTCTCCGTCCTCCGCCATCTCAACCTCTCCAACAACGCCTTCAATGCTACCTTCCCCTCTAGCCTCGCCCGCCTCTCCAATCTCCAAATCCTTGACCTCTACAACAACAACATGACCGGTCCCCTCCCCCTCGCCGTCGCCGCCATGCCCTTCCTCCGCCACCTCCACCTCGGCGGCAACTTTTTCACCGGCCAGATCCCTCCCGAGTATGGCACCTGGCAACACCTCCAGTACCTCGCCGTCTCCGGCAACGAGCTCACCGGAAACATCCCTCCGGAGCTTGGGAACCTCACCGCGCTTCGCGAGCTCTACATTGGCTACTACAACGCTTACTCCGGCGGCATCCCGCCGGAGATTGGAAACCTGTCCCAGCTTGTCCGTTTCGATGCCGCGTATTGCGGACTCTCCGGCGATATTCCGGCTGACCTCGGAAGGCTTCAGAATATGGACACGCTCTTTCTTCAGGTGAATGCGCTCTCCGGCTCGCTCACTCCTGAGCTGGGGAACCTGAAGAGTCTCAAGTCGATGGATCTGTCCAACAACGTTCTCTCCGGCGAGGTTCCGGCGAGCTTTGCGGAGCTCAAGAATCTCACTCTGCTTAACCTCTTCCGGAACAAGCTCCACGGTGCGATTCCAGAATTTGTCGGAGAGCTACCGGCGCTGGAGGTTTTGCAGCTATGGGAGAACAACTTCACGGGAAGCATTCCTCAGAGTTTGGGAAGAAATGGAAAACTCACTGTCGTTGATCTTTCTTCGAACAAGTTGACGGGAATGCTTCCTCCTGATATGTGTTACGGGAATCGTCTACAGACTCTGATAACTCTCGGGAATTATCTGCTCGGTCCAATTCCTGATTCGCTTGGGAAGTGCGAGTCTCTGAATAGGATTCGAATGGGGGAGAACTTTCTTAATGGTTCTATTCCTGTTGGTCTGTTTGGGCTTCCCAAACTCACCCAAGTAGAGCTTCAGAACAATCTTCTCACTGGACAGTTTCCTGAGGGTGGTTCCGTTGCTGTTAATCTCGGTCAGATCAGTCTCTCTAATAACAAGCTCTCTGGGCCGTTGCCACCCACCATTGGAAACTTCACCAGCATGCAGAAGCTTCTTCTCGATGGTAACAAGTTCTCGGGTCAAATCCCTTCGCAGATAGGTAGGCTGCAGCAGCTTTCCAAGATTGATTTTAGCCATAATCAGTTTTCGGGCCCCATTGCTCCCGAGATAAGCAGGTGCAAGCTTTTGACCTTCATTGACCTCAGCCGCAATGAGCTCTCTGGTGAGATTCCAAATCAGATAACTGCCATGCGGATATTGAATTATCTCAACCTTTCAAGAAACCATTTAGTTGGCTCAATTCCAGGCTCCATAGCTTCTATGCAAAGTTTAACATCCGTTGATTTTTCCTACAACAATCTCTCTGGTTTGGTTCCTGGAACCGGGCAGTTCGGCTACTTTAACTATACCTCTTTCCTAGGGAACACTGAACTCTGTGGTCCTTATTTGGGTCCTTGTAAAGACGGGGTTGCCAATGGCCCTCGTCAACCTCATGTTAAAGGTCCTCTCTCTTCTTCGTTGAAGCTTCTGTTAGTTATAGGGTTGCTTGTGTTCTCCATCGCATTTGCTGTTGCGGCAATAATCAAAGCTCGGGCTTTGAAAAAGGCTAGTGAAGCTCGTGCGTGGAAATTAACTGCGTTCCAGCGTTTGGACTTCACTGCTGATGATGTTCTGGACTGTTTGAAGGAGGACAACATAATAGGAAAAGGAGGTGCGGGCATTGTGTACAAAGGTGCAATGCCGAATGGGGATCAGGTTGCTGTGAAAAGGTTACCTGCCATGAGCAGGGGATCTTCACATGATCATGGTTTCAATGCTGAGATTCAGACTTTGGGGAGGATTCGACACAGACACATTGTTAGACTGTTGGGTTTCTGTTCAAACCACGAGACAAATCTCTTGGTGTATGAGTATATGCCTAATGGAAGTTTGGGTGAGGTTCTTCATGGCAAGAAAGGTGGTCATTTGCATTGGGACACAAGGTATAAGATTGCTGTGGAGGCCGCCAAAGGCCTGTGCTATCTACATCATGACTGCTCGCCACTCATTGTCCATCGAGATGTTAAATCCAACAATATCCTTCTTGATTCTAACTTTGAAGCTCATGTTGCGGACTTTGGGCTCGCTAAGTTCCTGCAAGATTCTGGAACATCTGAATGCATGTCTGCAATTGCCGGTTCGTATGGATACATAGCTCCAGGTAATATTCTGAAATTCAACATAATTGATGATTTATACGTTGAACTAGCGTGACTAACAGCCTTTATTTCTATATGGAGTCCTTAACGGTCGGAGCTTGTCTCATGTTCCTCAACATCATTGGCTTAGGGGTAGAACGGAACTGTATCAACACTGTTGTTTGGTTTAGAAGTTTTATGTGCCTAATTAATTAATAAACGCTATATGTTGCCTTCCTTGACTCGTTTTCGTTTTCGTCGCACATTAACAACGACCGCATTCATTTGTCATCTAATTTATGCTATTTCAAAATACTGTTACTGTTTAAAGCAAACATTAGCCGAGTGTGTCATTTGAGTCTTCATCGTAGCCCCCATCCTATAATTAGGAAGTCCTCAGTCATAGATCAGAGATGTTCATAATTGAAAACAGATGGTGATTAACTGGCAACATGTACATCAAAGTAAATGGATAACAAATTCGCATGGCCTTAGCATTCACTTTATGCTAATTGTTTTCAATTAATGTGGCTGCTTTTTTTGTTCATGGTCATTGATTTAAGTTTGTGATTTTGACTGCAGAGTATGCCTACACGTTAAAAGTTGACGAGAAAAGCGACGTTTACAGCTTTGGAGTTGTTCTTTTGGAGCTTGTAACAGGCAGGAAACCAGTTGGGGAGTTTGGTGATGGTGTGGACATTGTGCAATGGGTGAGGAAAATGACGGATTCAAACAAGGAAGGAGTTCTAAAGGTTCTTGATCCTAGACTTCCATCAGTTCCTCTCCATGAGGTGATGCATGTTTTCTATGTAGCCATGCTATGTGTTGAAGAACAGGCAGTGGAGCGACCTACGATGCGAGAAGTTGTTCAAATTCTCACCGAGCTTCCAAAGCCACCAAGCTCTAAACAGGGGGACTTAACGGAGTCCTCTCTGTCATCATCAAAAAATTTAGAGTCTCCAACCACGGCATCTAAGGAACCTAAAGATAATCAACGCCCTCCTCAGTCTTCACCACCCGATCTTCTTAGCATTTGAAGGGATATATGTTTGGAATGGGATGTGTTTCATATTTTTCTCTTTTGGGTTGTGATAGCTTATCTAGTTGCTTTCTTCATTTTTTTCTTCTTTTTGGGGTTGGGTTTGTGCTAAGGTGTTAAATGTTTGAATATTTCTTTACAGTAATGGTTTGCAATTTGTACATTAGGATTGGTGGGAGTATTTTGTTATATAAATTCTCCGTCTTCATCATGCAGAACTGGAACAGTTGTTCTTCTCGTTTTTTTTTTTCAGACGAGACGGCCAAATGGTAGAAGATTACATATCTAGGCATTGTCAGTTGCACCGGTTTAGCCCTTTATAATCTATCAAATGGCCACTTAAACAAAAGAACCTCTTGTGAGGTTTTGTTTCTACACATCTGCAGACTGCAGTTATTTATTACTGTCACTGTAATTTGTTATCTATCTTTTCGCTATCTCCAGTGCATGGTTGAGTATATTCTGTTTGTATTATTAAAACAAATTTAAATTTTTATTTTTCTGCGGAGGCATACTCATATTTGCAAATCCGCAATAAGGAATTCGTATAGGGTATGTCTTCCAATTTCATGTTTTGTTATCCGTAGGAGTAGTATCCATTCCTCAATTGTTTGAATTTTTCCTCCCTTTATTTTGGAAGATCTTGTTAGCAGTAGTCTATTTTTTTTCGCCTCATAGTAATTGCTTACATAGCTATTTTTCATTTTATGTAGTGAATGGAAGTCATCGTTGTTAATGTGACTGGATTTGGTTCTAATAAATGGGTAGGTAGGATGGGGTGTGGTTATATAGGGTGGCCTCTTCCAGTCACAATATTTATGCATATATTGGTTCCAATTATCAAAATTTATGGTACATGTGAAGCCATTTTTTCATAAGTTTTTTCATAATTAGAATCGATTCTCACTCAAGCCCAATACATAATCGGAAAAATATATTTTAACCACTTAAATCTTCTTTCATCTTGACGAGACGAGATATTGAGGTAAATGACACACTCTGTCATTTAATCACTTTTCTTAATAATTTTTTTGACAATAAATTACATAATACTATTTTATTGTTCTATTTAAATTTATTTTGAAAAAAATATATAAAACAAAGTAGTCATAAACCATTATTAAAAAAATATTTTTCTTTTCTAAATTAAAAGTAGAAGGAAAATTAGAAAATGTGGTCACTTTTGGGTTTTTACCTATTTTTTAGATTTTACTATATCATCTAAAGTAAAGACACAATAGACTACCATCTTTCAACGGACAGCCTTATCTGTGCAACCTCTCTAACCTGCAGTGACACAATTACCCTCTTTGTCTCTTCTCATGCAAAAGGGAGAAAAAGAAAATTTGGAAAAACAACACAAAGGTGCAATAATTGAATTATTTTTCAAATTTAAAGGTTACATATATAATTAATAAAGAAAGAAAGAGAAAAATAAAACCTAATACATGATAAATATTAGCTCTGACATCCCATAAATTATACACTGAATATAATTCATCAGGATATATCATTGTAATATAATAAGGCAGTATAAAAATGTACATAAAGTTCTAATGATTACAGTCATCCAAAATGCTATAAGATTAAAACTTTATATACATAGGAAGTCTTACAAAATAATATAAAAGGTCTAACAGAAGATCTGAGAACTAGGTGCTACAACAGAACTATAAAGTTTCTCAAAATATAGATTATAGCCTAAAAGAACCTAAGAGCTAGGGGCTGGGTCATCTCCCTCCAAAGCGTGCTCCAGGGGTACATCTTTTGCCTCTGCTCACATCCAAAGTTGGATGATCATTGCAAAAAGGAAAAATCATGGACATACAAAGCACAAACAAACAAGCAAGGGTAAGCTAGGTATAAAAAGCATGTTATCAATCAAGTATTTCAAGCATGCAAGGACCATAACACAAAACAGACTATGACCAAATGCATTTTGTTAATACCAATGACCGACCACGTGATTTGACCATCCGGACTAGTATGAAATGTCGAGTTCCAGGGGTTTGTGCACTTGTGGTGGCCTCTACTGCTTTGCAAAGCCATTGCCAACGGGTTTCACCCTTACCACACACAAGTGTAAGTCCATCCAAACTCATCTTGGCCTATAAATAGAGACACCCAAGACTAGGACCTCCTGCTATTCTCACCACATGACTTATCATTCTCTAATTGAGCATGGATGGTCATTACAATGTCAGGATAAACCCCATAAGGACACTCTGGCCATTCATACGGTCAATCACAACAAACTGCAGTGGCACCACCATGTAACCTCCCTTGAGGATCATGAAATTATGTCCATTAATCATACTTTAAATTTGAACACAACTCATGATTTTCAACGTTCATATACTTGTACATGATCATACATTGCCATTTGAATCTATATAGATCATATATAATTCATACATACTCAGACATTACATACTTTCGCAGAAACATCATTTATTAATACAAATTTCTTTATATCATTTTATTACCAACACTTACTTAATTTAAAAAGCTTGGAGACCCTCACCAATGGATCCGGAAGGGTCAAAAACCCCCAGAACGTCCAAAACGGACGTTCGAAACCCATAAAACGTTAAAAACATTAAAATCACTCAATCTGCCGCACATAATTCGCTCAGCGCACACCCTATGGTGCACTGAGCGAATTTTTCCTGCCAGCAACCCTTCGCAGAGTGCACAGAGTGCGCTATGCGACTCTGCATAATCTGCAGCACCCTAAAACCTGCATAATGAAGCAATTCTACCCTCCCATACCAATTCTAACCATTTTGATGAACTTCTAGCACTCTTAACTTGATCTATATGATGAATCTAACTTGCCAAATCAATTTTAACACTTCCTAAAAAAAATTCTCTAGTGATTTCACTTCAATTCACTCTCAATTTTCTCCATTTCATGAATCTAGGTGCTCAATTCTAATCTTACTAGTTTAGAGTTATTTTTTATCAATCTAGCCCCTAATGCCTAGAACAACTACCAACCCATCTAGCTCAAATTGACCCTACCAGTTCCTCCCAATGGCCTTAAAAATCCTCTTAACAGTATGAAACTGACATTTTCTTCTACACAACATACCCCACATTTTCAAAGACACATTCGAGTAATAAAAAAATATTCCATCAAGAATTTCATCAACATTAAACCATTTTCCAATCAAGCAGTCACAGTTACAAAAATACATTCACATGACTATCATTCACACCCATCACACAGTAATATATCATATCATCACTTTTATTACAGTTTAACTCAAGAAATAAAAAATATTCAAATCAGTAACACATGCAAATATTTTTTCACAGACTTCAAACAAAATAATCAAAATTTTATGCCACCCTATATCACGAGACCTGAATTAAAACCCAATTCATGCAACTCCAAATTCTAAAACAAAAAAAGAAAAACACAGCCAAGCTTCCCTTACCTTATGTTTCAGCAGTTGAAATCAAGAGAATCCCCAGTACACCCTTATGCTTCCAGGAACTTTATACTAACCTATAAATCACCATTTGGTGATAGAGTTTAGATTTAAAGACCAAATTGAAGTTAGATTTGGAAAGAAGACAAAAAGGATTACATGCAACAAGATTATTGCATGATCCCCACCGTAACTTGAATGAAAGGGGAAAAAGAGACACTTACCAGATGAGAAAGGAAATTTAATCGGATAGAAGCGGTGCCCTTGCAGTTTGTTTGTCTAGGAAGTTTCTAATCAACAGATTTATTGGTTAGATTTTGAAATTGGGAGGGAAATGTAGAACCAGGAAGAAAGGAACGTAAAAGTAGGTGAAATGTTGCTTCAGACAAATAATGAACTGAAATTGTTTTATGTTTTGTTACTTGAGAAAATTTTCAGCCATTCCCCTAATGCCACATGTACATTCCAAACCTTTTTATTTTCTCAAGTTTTACATTAGCTATCATTTGTGAATGGATTTCGAATTATTTATTTTGAAATTTTATAGTATTACATTGTTAATTATTTAATCTATAACTATATGTAAAAATGATTGTTTTATCACTTCTTTTTCTTTGCACATTTTGTTACCATTTTTATCCTCATAAATACAATTATTTATAAAAAAACTAAGAAATATTTATAGGAAAATTATAATTCCTCTTGTTATATAATAATAATATTATAAAAATAATAAAATGTAACTCTTTTTATGTGTTTTCTTTTTTTCTTTTAATATAATTATTTTTAATTATATATACTTTTATATTATTATCAGAAAATGACAGACATACATACATTTATATATGTTTGTAGATATATATATAAATAAAATATTTGTAGAGAGATTTACAAAATTCAGTCAAATACTTATTTTTAACAATAAATTTTAGTATTGTAAAGTCAATTTTTGCTTATGAGTGATGTATCTCTAACCTCGTTATATTTGCTTTGTCATTCACTTTATGATTATCTTTGCTTAGTGAGATTTCTCTAACCATATTCTATTTGATAATCTTCTTACAACTATCTTGTTCTTAACTTCATTCATTTGATAATCTTATAATTATATTTTCTCGTTTAGAAGTCTATAACTTCATCTTATTCTTTTAGTTAGTAATCTTATAGTTCAATTTGTTCATTAAGAAGTCACTAACATAATTTTATTTGTTTATTTATTTATTTCGTTATTTTATAATTTTATTTGATTGGCAAAATATCTCTAGCCTCATAATTTTTTATTTAGCAAATATCATTAATTGTTGAAGTGTCTCTAACCTATTATACATATTTTTTCTTATTATTTAATATTGATTTCTTAATGTTGATATTTATTATATTTTTGTGTCTGTTTTGTGAGCGAATGGTTTGATTTTAATATTATATTATTTTACGTGATATTTGTTTTCATTTGTTTTTTTTTATTCTTCGTACATGATAAAAATAAAAATACCAACTTAAATATATAGAAGTACCAAATTTCAAACATATTTTTTTTCTAGAAAATAGTTTTTTGAGGAAAGATTTGGAATATAAATATTTTTCTAATTACTCACTTTTAGAGAAGCGTGATTGTCAACTTTAATATTTTGATCCCACCACTTGATACTAAAATATTATTTTCATATTTTTCTATCTCATAAATTTTTTGTATAATAATTTTTTATGAAGATAAGTTAACTATTATTTGTTTTTTCATAATTTTAATTATGACTTGATTATCATATGTATATTTATAAAGAAAAAAAATATTATTTTTTAAAAGTCATAAAAGGAAAGTTACATGTAAATATTAAAACAATACAAATTCAATTACTTTATCTAGTGATGTTCTTATCTGGATTCAAAATATAGATATTTGGACACATGGTAAAATTTGAGCAGAATTGAGAAATCCTAATGTAAACTTTTGAAAAATGGATCGTAAGAGAAAGATCTACTTGTAAAAAACTCTTGATGCTTTAATCAGTAAGAGAGTTGAATCTTTTGAGTAAGAAATAATGAGTAAAGAATGTGTGTGTGTGTGTGTGAGAGAGAGAGAGAGAGTAAAGTGTGTGTGTGTGTGTGTGTGTGTGTAAAGAGTGTGTGTGTGTGAGTGAGTGAGAGAGAGAGAGTAAAGTGTGTGTGTGTGTGTGTGAGAGAGCGAGAGAGTAAAGTGTGTGTGTGTGTGTGAATAATAATAATAATGATGATGATGATTATTATATATGTGATACCTTGCCTGATAAACAAAATATTCTGTAAATATATGGTATTAAGGAATATCATGATGTAATCAAACTACTGAGATTTAGTCATATATACTATTAATATATGAATATTTGCACCAACAAATATATCTCAAAATATCTTTTAATCACTTTAAGTTAGTAAAGTTGAATGAGCCTTGTTGGGCTGCATTACTTAGCATATTTGTTGGGCCGTATGTGTGCATAAACCCTCTAAGCTTGGAATTTTGATTAACGTATAAGGAATGCTTATTGCGACTATAACTAACCCTTTGATCAAGTTATAGCTGACTCTGTGTTTGTAGGTGGATTGACCATTTGACCAAGTTGTGGGTGGTCTTCTTTGATCGTGCTAAGCTTATTGTTGTCTGATTAATTTTGGTTGTGGATTTAGGCTTGAGCAAGCCTTGTGGTGTGAAGATTGTTGACTTAGACAAGCTTTTTCTTCGTGTTGTCAGCTTAAGCAAACCTTACTTTGAGATGTCGACTTGAGCAGACTTTACTTTGGGCTATTGACTTAGCCTGACTCTAGAACTCATCTCAATAAGTTGATGATAACTTTATTGGTAATTGTAAAGCATTAATGATGGGTTTTTCTGAACATCGTAATGATTTCTTTGGAAGATGACGCTTGAGGGGTCGTTTTACCTTCTTGAATTCCTTATATTTGTTGGTGCTTTGCATTTCCTTCCTTCTTCATTCTTTTCTTATTAATGCAATATTTGCGTCTGTTTTCTTTTTGTTGAGTTTGTCATTCCTATCCTTTCTTTGAGTATACTCATCATCTTAGGTATGTCTTCTGATTTTTCTTCAGATATTGGTCGCGATTGTCTTCGCTCCATGTTGGAAAGGGATATTACTCCCATGAGTCTCCTGATTCTCCTCCTTCTTCTGACAAAAGGTTTCCTTGGCAAAACCCCTCTTTTTCGCCCCTCCTGTGGTGGCTTCCATTGGGTTCATCGTTGTGGCTTTCAAGAAAAAGAAGAAATAGGTGGCTAAAAGTAAAAAAAGCGCATGTAGGATTCTAGGTATCCTTGGATTCAAGACGAGGTGGTCTTTTATGCCTCCGAGTTCTTTACTAAGGCCAGGGTAGCCAAGCTAGTAGCTACGTTCGACTTCTATCTTATCGGGCCCACTACTCTTCCTCGTTCTCTTAGTGATAAAGTGTTTTTCCAACCTGGCAAGGTGGAAGACATTTTTGTTTATGTTACGGGTATTTTGGAGAAATTGACATTTCTTTTCCTTTGTTTAATTTTTGGCTTAATTGCTTTCTTAGTCCCCAAATTCAGCATTTAGTGTCTTGTTAATACCCGCTTTTAAAAGCTTCTCTATTGCGTCCCAATATGATATAATTGCATCAATCAAGTCTCTTCCGTTAAATTGACAGAAACAGAATTAACTCTGTGGTGGCGTGGCAAAGAAATTTGCACTTTTTCTTCTCTCTCCTCTACTCTTCTTTATTATGAATTATGAATATGTAGGGAACAATATTTTTATACATCATGTACCCGAGAACCATCCTCAAGATCATTTTCTTCTACATCTTCGCTGCCCTTACATTCTTCTTCATCGACAAGCACTTCTCCGACCGTTCCTCTCCCTAACTCATTTTCTTCTTTGCCGCCACTATTGCCGCCACCTCCGCTGAGGTCACCGTATCCCCTAATTTCAACCAATTCTTCAATGTCACCGCCATAATCAACGCCCACACGCCTCCAAAACCCCCCGCTTCTGAGCCTCAGGACGTGTTCAAGTGCTTCGGGATCCTCAATGAGAATGACACCATGTCTGACGAATTCGAGATTGGTGACTTTGAGGACGACGTGCCAGATGAGGTGGGGAACATGAGCCTCGTCGCCGAGGATTCCGACTCAGGTCCCAGAGTGTTTGTGAGCAAGTTTGGAATGTGCCCGCGCAGCATGAGTGAGCTTATTGATAACAGTAATATCGTTTGGCTTCATTGTTAATACCGTTCAGCTTCACTGATTAGTATCGTTCGGCTTCTAACACACTTCCCTGATAACAATAATATTGTTTGACTTCACTGTTAGAATCGTTTAGCTTCTAACTCTTCTCCCCTGCATTTCTTCTCCTCTCATACATTTTTGTTTTTCTGTTACTTTTTCATTCTTATATATCTCCTCCTGTATCCATTTGTAAGATGAATGAAAACAATATATCTTTCCCTGCATCCTTCTTTCTGGTTTCTCCCTTCTCTGTTTTCTTCGTTATAGTTTTTCCCTTCTCCATTGCATAATAAATATATGACTTATACCGTGTTTGGACAATGAGGATGCAATTAACAACCCTTCTGCAATTAACATGAGAGTGAGAGAGAAAATGGCACTCTGAGACAATAAAATAAAAAAGGCAATATGCTGGAAGGGATTACTTCCTCCATTTATTTTAATTTTTAATTGTCAAAACATTTGAAAACCATTAATAAATATATTTAATGTTAAGAAGAATAGAGAAGAGAGAGAAAAAGTTGGGCGCATTGCAGGAAGAGAAGAGGAGAGAGAAGAAAAAGTGCATATTTTTTTGCCACGTCACCACATTTAACTCTGTTTCTGCCAATTTAACGGAAGGGACTTGATTGATGCAATTATACCATATTGGGACGATATAAAGGCATTTTTAAAAGTGGGTACTAACCAGACACTAAACACTGAATTTGGGGACTAAGAGAACAATTAAGCCTTAATTTTTATAGTGGTCTTTTGTCAGCCTTCTATGTGGCCCTTAGTCAACTTCACCCCAATAGCTGAGGTTTTGTGAAATCTTTTGAAATCATGTGTGATCAACTCGATTTGACTTCCACTCCTCACATGTTCATGTTCTTATACCAAATGAAGCATGGGGCCAAGGTTTGTTGGGTATCTCTAAACGATGTTAGTGTAGTTCCTTATTCATAGTCTATACCTAGTCTTTCAAAAACTTTAAAAACAAAATTGTTAAACTTAAGGCCTCGTCTATTGAGGCCGAGCTCAAATACTTCTTGTTTCCTGGTACTTGGGCACCAAGGTTCCCTTTGTACTGGTCCTACCCTGAGAAGTTCAACTTGATGCTTGATGATCTAATAAGCGTGATAACAATGAATCTTACCATTATCTTTGATGCAATTTTGTTACCAAATCAACTCTCTTTGAGCTTGAAGCTTGCTTAAATTCTCATTTTTATCTGAATTTTGTGAATAAGTCAGTTGAGGTTATACTTAATGATTTTCATCACTAATTCTCTCAATTTTGTAGGCTATTAGTGTGTTTTAGAAGAGGATCAAATTATCAAGGAGTTGGAACTCAGGAAGAACAGCAAAAGCATCAAAATAGAAGGCTGAAGAAGGTGCAGGCACGCCTGGGCCGCTCACTCGAGGGGCGTTAAGCGCTACTCACCATGCAGTTGCGCCTGAGCGTCACTTTCAGGGGCGTTGAGCGCCAATCACCACACAATGATGCTTGGGCGCCCACTGCAGGGGTGCTGAGCGTCAATCTTCATGCAGTCACGCTTAGGCGCCCCAGCCAGGGCGCTGAGCGTCAGCCAGTTTAGCCTAAGTCGCGCTGGGCGCCCTCCTGTCTGAGCCCTAAGCGTTGCACTTGCTGACGTGACATTCTTGACCTATTTAAAGGCTTTTGAGCGAGAGGGTTCACATCTTTTGACGGCTTAAGCACAGAAACCCTAATGACTTCTTGGAGCAAGATTGGGCGAGTGGAAGCTCTCCTTTTTTTCTTCTTGGTGTTTCCATCTCTTCCATATTCTTCCATTGTAAGCCAAGGTTCTCAATGACAATGGAAAGCTAAATTCATTTGTTGTTGGGGAAAGATGTAACCTTGAACTTCATGTATTTGAACATGTTTTGAATATATTATGCTTCTTTTATTGTCTGCTAGTGATTTTCTCCCGTTCTTAATGCTTGTTATGCTTTTGGCCATTCATAACTTGATGTTTGGATTTGTTTGTTATTGGGAAATAGCTTATGAACCGTGACTAGGAGTAATCTACCTAAAGGAAATATTATCTAGAAATAGAGATATGACCTTTAGTTGTCATAAACTTCTTTTCTTAATGCAGAATTGATTATTAGGATTTTTCAAGAGATTGGTGTCTAATAATCAAGTCTAGGCTTTTTACATCAAGAAATTGGGTTTGAAGTAATTTAGAAAGTTGGAATTAACATTTTAATGAAGAAGACGAGTTCTAATATGCATGAAAGTGAAGTAGGTGAAATCTAACCCCAACATCATCATTTCATATCATCAATTTCATCCATTCATTCTTGTTTTAGATACAAAAGATCATTTTTACCTATAGAGCATCATATTTACTTTTATTGCATTTAAATTTCATTCAATGGAATCGTTCTTTAGTCTTAGTTAGTTAAGTAATTATTCAATTGTTTAATGTCACACTAGTCTCTTGGGATACGATATTCGGTCTTACTGATTTATTACTTGATGCGATTTGGCACACTTGCAAAGGTCTTAACAAACCGCCAAGTAGTAAAGGGGTATCACGCTCATTAGGAAACTCCCGTGGCCCATCAACTTTTTGGATACGTTACGTGTCCCTCGTGCTGAGGATCCCACCGCTCTATTCAAGGGTAAGGTTAACAATTTTTTTATTGTCATCTTAGTGGGAATTCTAGTATTCTTGTTGCAGAGATTATGTCATCGAAGGATTTTGATTACAAGGCGTGGCAAACTATCCATGTGAAGAAGTAGAAGGCCAAGTCTACTAGGTCAGCTCCTATAACGACCTCTCCTGCTAAGAAACAAAAAGTCAACAAAGTTTTCCTGCATAAAAGCAAAAAGTTATGGTGATAATAGTGGCAAAGATTACTTTAGGCCTTGTTACTCCTTCTTTCGGCGAGGAGCCTGCCAAGAAGAACATACTACCCGAGGTAGTGGATTTGACTGGTAAAGAAGGCTAGCTTTGAGATTTGTATGGATTCGGGTGAGGTCATGATGGCTCGATACATGGTCATCATGTGCTTCTATAACAATTATATGGCCGAGGGGAGCCAATGGATAGCTAAGCTCATGGAAGGTGAGGAGGAGAGGCTCGAGTTCCTTGCATATTTGGCTAAAAGTGAGAAAAAAACTTTAGGAGAAGGATAGTGAGCTTAAGAATCCGAAGGCGGAGGTTACCCGATGAAGTGGATTGAGGAGGCCTTCAAAATACTATAATTGGAGGTAGTCAAGGAGAAGACTAAGAAGGACACTTTGGCTAGTCTCTAGCCGCATTAGTTGTCCCCACTAGAACCAATCACTAGCTTTATACCTAGTTGTATCTCACTCGACAATAAATTTAGTCTTGGTCCTATTGCACTTCACAAGCCAAACTCTCCAACCCACCAAGGAAATATACCAAACTATAGAAAAGTTTATCCCAGCTCTTATCTTTTCAACTCGATAGCTGCAACACAACTTCTGCAGTTTCAACATCTGTGTTTGTATAAATTATCCCATTAAGAAAATCCTATAAATGTTAGGATTGGCAAGACGCATGACAACCTGGTTGGTAAAACTCTTTGAGTTTGAGCTTACATAACAAATAGAGGTCCTATGAAATCTCAATTCCTAGCAGACTTCCTCACTTAACTACCAACTAAAGGCGAGCAACTCGTATGGTAGTCTTTAAGTGTTGATGGGTCCTCGAACCAGAAAGGCAGTGACACAAAGATTATATTGGAAGCACCCTACAACCTCATTTTAGAACAGGTCATCGACTTTAGTTTTAAGGTATCCAACAATCAAGCAAAGTATGTGTATGTACTCTAGAAGTTGGTGCATGGCCATACGGGTAGTAAGAGCTGGCTACTATTTACCTAGGCTAAGAAAAGATGCCCATAAATACATCATAAAATGTTAAGAACGCTAATAGTTTGGTTTGCTACATTAGGTGTGTCTCGAAAATTTGCACACTATAATCGCTCCCTGATTATAACACCCTTTTTTTTTGTGCATATTCTAAATGTATTTATTTTTCATCATAAAATAAAATTAAAATATTCATTTACTTCATCAAATAAATGTTTCACTCAATAAAATTTATTTCAAACAATAAGAAAACATTTAAAAATATTAAATAGTTAAAATTTATCCAAACTACAACAACTTCCCTTGGCCTGAGGGGGGTTAGATTAGATAGTATGGCTTCAAATCATAGGCTGCATGAAAGGCAGAGCAAGTTGTTAAACTTGGTTGGACGTAGAGTAAGTTCTTCGAATTTAGAGCACCATGTTAGGTTGGTTTGACTGTCCTCGGCCTCATACTACAAAGCTTTTGCGTCCTCTTCATCGACCTCGTCCTCCTCGTGCCCTGCCTCGACCATTATTGCCATATCGGATGAACATAGCTAGGGTGCTTAAGCATACAAGTCTTCAATAAAATCCTTCAAATATCAACATTATTCCATGGTGTGGCCTATACTTTAGTGATAAGAGCATTTTCTTGTTCTGTCATCGTTGGAGAGAGGTGGTTGAGGTTTTGGGAGCTTGATGAGCTCTAGGTTGCATGCTTCTTTTAGTACAATGTCCCTGCCAGCATTCAAGAGGTGTAGTGGTTGTGTTGAGATCTATCTCGATTGTTGACGTTGCTTTTCTTGTTTTTTACCCCTGTTGGGGGCATCAAGCTTTTTAACCCTCTTCAACATGTTCTCTTCTATAGTCATGTACTTGGCTACTCGTTCTCTTTGATCATTCATATTATTCGACCTTTATGTGAAAAGGGAGTCAAAGAAAAGATAGGGTTGTATGTAAGAGATTAAGGAATGCATGATCATGGGCAGAGTTAGGTTTGGGATCACGATCGTGGTAGTGGTAGTGAGTCTTTCCATGAAGTGCCCGAGAGTCTCGTTTTATTCCTATTCTAGTACTTCAAGGTGGTCGACGTGATAGGTAATGTGTCAATAGAGTCTATTGAATATGGGGATAACTTGTAGTACTAGTCCAAGGTCGGTCCATGTAGAGTGGTGGGAAACAACCTATAAAAAAAACCCTTTTGTCGTTAGTGTGAATACTGACTTGGATCAAATATGCCTTTAGATGGATTGCCGGATCAGTCATTTTGTCGTACTTACTGACATTGATGAGGATTCGCTTTAGGTTGTTTGCTCGGGCTAACTTAGATGTGAAAGGGTGGAAATTCTTAACGATAAAAGGGCATAAATTCTTGACGATAAAAGGGCTTGAGTAGTTGACCTTGTCTTGGAAGTCTCGAGGCTGAGGGTGACGTCCTTCTTGGTTTGCCCGCCTCACGGGATGTTCGGTATAATTATGAGATTTTATTGATGCCTCATCTCGATGTGGGCTACGACATTTTCGTGTTCGAGTGGCAAGATTGACCACGAGTCTCCCTAGTTTTGTGCTGGCTTGGCCAGCTCCAATCTCTCTCAGATTTGTGTTAAGAGGACTAAATGCAACCATTTTGGGCCCTCCTATTGATGAGCTATGCTCTTCCTGATAGTTTTGTGGGCCCTCCTATTGATGAATTCCCTAATGTACTAAAGTCTTACTTCTATCACGACACTTTTGTGAGGGAGATCCTTTGCTTGCTGATGATTGCCATGTCTGCACTACTGGCTTGAGGGTCCTTTGCCGAGGACGAAACGGAAGAGGCTTCTCAAGTCGGTTAGCTTCTAGTTCAATTCCTAGTGATCCATTTGGTGTTGGGTGCATAGGGTTATGAGCTTCTTGTCGTAGTGTTTGCGTTGTTGCTTATTATGTTGGAGTAGCATTTGAATTTGACTCTGAAGGGTTGTCACAAGGTTGGATTCCATCTCATGTGATAATTGAGTCTGACTATGAATTGTGACCATGAAAGAGTGAGGTCTGGGCAAAGTTTTATCGAACCCCACAGTGGCCATCAAATGTTCTTACCGATATTCGAAGTGTAGATCTTTAGGCAAAAGGCAAGATCTGAGTGGAACTAAGGAATCCTAATGTATGCTCATGAGGGCTTGAACATAGGGGAAAGATCCAACTTCAAAAAACTATCTGAAACTCACATTAGTAAGAAAGTTGAGATTTTTTACTAAGACATAATGAGTATATGAGAGAGCGTGTATTTCCTATGAAATACCATGTGTATTTATAAAATTTTTAGGCCTTATGCATGTAGTAAAAGTAAATAGTATAAAAAATATACCAAATAATACTAACAAATATAATAACTTATTGTATATACGATAATTAATGAAATAATAATAATAATAATAAGATACCTTACTTTGTTTACAAAATATTTTGTAAATACATGTTATTAAATAATATTAATCAAATTACCTAAATTAAGTCACTTATATTATTAATATATAAATATTTGTATCAATAAATATTTTTTAAAATATTTTTTAACTATTTTAGTTTAATAAAATTGAATATATATATATATATATATATATATATATATATATATAAGATGCAGAATTTTTATTTTTATGTGTATATGATATTTTAAGCATAATATATGTTATTTTCATTTTAAAAATAAACAGTTTTTTAAATCTTTTTAATAAAAAAATTTATTTATTTCTTAAAGAAGTAATCATTTTAAAAATTCTTCATTTTAAAAACACTCATTCTATGTTTTAAGTTTGAAAATGAAACCAATACTTTAGAAATTGTATAGTACTAACATGACACCGCTTTACTCATTACCAATATGAAACTAATGTGATTCGTCATTCTCAAATCAGATTGGTTATGTCATGCAAAAGAAACCATAGACGAAAGCTTAGGCACGAGAAGGGACCAAATTTGTTGAAAGAAACTTGAATGTTGTCACTATAAATAACCCAATTTGACTAGGGGTTTTTTTTTTTATGTTACCGGGGGCCCCCTAAATACCTTTCCCGCGATTACACAAACCACTGAGAAAAATGACATCACAAATACCGACGGTTTTGTTGGCGGTTTCAAAACCGCCGGTAATTACGGGGTTTTCGAAAACAGCCGGTAATTACGAAGGTTTTCCAAAACAGCCGGTAGTTACGGAGATTTTCCAAAATCGTCGAAAATCAGATTTTTTTTTAAAAAGAATAAAATTATTGCCATTAAGGGCAACCTCAACATTTCTAGTATATTCTCGGAAAGCATTCAACAAAACAAAAACTAAAGGTTTAAACTCTTTAATCGTCCCTATTTTTGGGGCGCTTTTCCAATTTCATCCCCTTTTTATTAAAACTCTCAATTGGGTCCTCAAAAGAGTCAATTTCAATCAAATTGGCCATTTCCGTTAAAAAAAGTTAACATTGTGAAGTTTTTGTACAGCAGGGTGGATGAGGTGTTAATTTATGTAAACGTGGGCTTTGTAGTGTTGAAACGTGGCAAGGAAGTGATGAAACGTGGCATTTGACAAAAATTAAAATTTAAAATAGATTCTGAAATCTGATTTAGGGGTTTATGGTTAAATTAAATTGAATTTGTGATTCAATTTCGAGTGAAAAATCTGAGAGGAGAGTGCATCAACTGGTCCACAAGAACCAAAGCTACCACTGCCCGTCGTGGTAAGGCCGTCCGTGAGACTGCCGACAGAGTCCTCGCCGCCGCGCCCGCTGGAGGACCCGCTTCATATTCTTCAGAATGGTACCTCTTTTGGCTCTAAAACGGGCACCAAGGGTTCTTGCAAATCTGAGTTTACGAGAAACAGATTACATGGAGCATATTGTGCCATCAACTGGTCCACAAGAACCAAAGCTACCACTGCCTCTACCATGGGTACAGCTGCAAGCCCAATCCAACAAAATTTTCAGAGATTTTATTTTCTAGTCATTAAAATTCAAGCAAGAGTTAAAAACTTGAAATGTTGTCATGGTTGAAAATCATGCGCACACATAATACTCAATCGTCCTTTCTTTCTGACATTAAATTTAGATATTTTTTAAGGAAAAGTTGTCATGTAACAAATTATCTTGCCCCTCAATTCAATGTTAATGTCCTTTCCGTAACTTAGATGAATTATATTTGAGATGAAGTTACCAAAATGAATTAAAGATGATACAAACAACATTCTAACTAAAAAAGCAGGGTTATCAACCTCTTGGGACAACACAAGGATCATGGCGACCACGGGCTATCAGCTTTGTTTCCTTTTTATCCCGAGTCACAGTATGTTGCTTCTTCTGCAAAAGTGTAACACCACCAAGAAGCCCCGCTTCAGCGTCATCCATCTCAAGGGAAAAACCCTTCCCTCCGTTCAGCGTAAAGTTAGAGTCCTCAGCGGGTTGGTTCTTGGTTGCAGAAAAGAACCCCTTCCGATCATTCTCGAAGAAGCCATCGATTACATACCAGTGGAATCCAGTGAAAAATACCTAAACGACACTTCTTTCTCCAACGCCGAGAACCTTTACTTGGACGAAGCTAATGAAGCTTGGACCACCCACATTAACGTTCTACGAATCTCGATCTCCGACTGGTTCACCCTAAAGCTGTTTCAGTGGTTTTGGTTTCTACCTTCTCTAAGGGTTTCAATTTGAATTGGAATTGGTTATATGGAGATTCGAAGGTCTAGTGTTTTATGTTTAGCATGATTTAGGGTTCGTGGCTAATTTGGGGGTTTTGAGATTTGTGATTCTATTTTCTCTTTACATGTTTCAAATTGTTTAATGGAGAAGAAAATAGATGATGATAGTTCAGTTGCGCGCGAAGAACTTGAGCATTGGTTATGTTGGCCATGGTGGCAATTTGCCTTCGTGGTCCTGGATGGAAGGAGATGAATTAAAGTGAACATGGCAGAGGAAGATGATGGTGGATCTGAAGCGCGATTGGGTTCTCTGATGGTTTTGTATGGTGCTTGACTATAATGGAGACTTTTTTTTAATCAAAATGTTAAAATGTTTTTAAATTCCACATAAGAGTTGTGAATGCCAGGTTTAAAAACCTTGCCACATCAACTTCCTATCTGTGCAAACATTTAAGTCCGTTAAGCCAAATTTAACGATAAGGGCTCAATTGAATCAAATTAGCACTATTTAGGACTCAATTGAAAATTTTAAAAAAACGGAGATCGAAGTGGAAAAATCCTACATAAATAGGGACAACTAAAGAGTTTAAACCAAAACTAAAAAAATGAAAGAAATGAACCTAAGCAATGCATCCAAAGAACAAAAAATGGCTATAAACATTGTGAATCCGTGTCATTGCTCTTGAGGATGTGACTAATTAGTTAAGATCCTATCCTAAAACATGTTCAATAATCTAACTAACTAGCAAGATTGGCTGAACTCCAAATGGAGCTTGCGAAGGTTGCTCCAGTAGAACTTGTTTCCAGGGACGAGTTTTGGTTTCTGATTCTGATGTTCCTCAGATCAGCAACGAACCCTGGTTTCGAAATCTTAACATCTTTCATATCAACGTTGTTGGTGAACTTCTCGACCACCTATGACATTCGTAGTCGAAGCTTCGCTGTTTCTTGCACACAAAGTAGCCCCGCCTTCAAAAACTCTATGGCCTCCTCCTCCGGAAAATTCTTGTTCAACATGGGATCCACACCAGTTTTAACAGATCATTAGATTGATAAGCTGCCCACGCCTGCAATTGTAATAATCTTCAACTTCAACCTTCAAACACACAACCACCACATTCCATTTTACCAAACCATAAACAAAAAAAAGCCCATTTTAATTAGTCCCTTTTCCAACGCCACAAAGCTAAAAGCAATTATGTGTTTGTTTGACTTCAATTTCATTTCATACCTTCTCTACTATGAAACGTTCAATGTCTTGATACGCATCCACCACTGCTAGGCCACTCACGATTTGCAGAAGTAACACTCCGAAGCTGTAAACATCGGATTTTCTTGAAACCTGTCCGGAATTGGCATATTCTGGAGCTAGATAACCTCTGTTGATTTATCAGAACAAACCCCTTTAGTCATGGAATCAAAAGGATTCAAATTAATTAATCAAGCTAGTTCCTTTCTTTTGTTTCTTAATGTTGTAACTTACAATGTCCCTGCAACACGAGTGCTGATGTAAGAAGCTTCGTCTCTCAGCAATTTTGCCAAACCATTGTAACTTTTGCCTCCAACTGCAACCATTATATATATATATATATATATATATATATATATGTGTGTGTGTGTGTACATAGTTTTCTTCACGTACTTCTGTACACGATGAGATAATAAAAATTGTAGAAAAGAAGACTACACTAACCGTAATTAAAATAATATAAAGATAAAGTGACAAATGTATAAATGCGTGAGCATTAAAGGACAACCATAGAATTAGAAAGGACAAACTAAAATTTGTGTAATGGTACAACAACAGAACAATTCATAAATGTGTTACCTAACACAAACCTCAAAACATGCAGTAGACATACTATAGGTATTCTACGGAGAGCTTTTCTGGAATTTTTTAGGTAATGATTTGTTGTTACAGTATACACTGTTTCAATCGTTGGAAGTGTGAAGGTATGGTATGATTTGCAAGAGTGAAAAAATAAAAAAAAAAAAGGGAAAGACGAAGATAGGTAAGATTGTGTATATGTGTGAGTGTTGGAAGGGGATAAAGATGGGAGGGTCTGGTGGGCATGGCTGAAGACTGGCTCAGTCCTCATCCACTCACACTGGTCAGGGGTCAGTCATCAGTGATGAGTAGCATATACACAAACACAAACAAACACACAATACAACATCTACACTCACTCACTCACCCTTTAACTCACTTTCATTTTCGTTTTCCTTTCCATTTCACCATTTCTCCATTTTCATTCCCACACAAAATGCGACTCTTCCTCTGTTCTCTCTTCTTCTTCCTCTTCCATTCTCACACACTCCATGCTGCGCGCATCTCAGAATATCGAGCGCTTCTATCTTTTAAAGCATCTTCCATAACCGACGACCCCACCAATGCTCTCTCCTCCTGGAACACCACCACCCTCTACTGTTCCTGGTTCGGGGTCACGTGCGACTCTCGCCGCCACGTCACCACCCTTAACCTCACCTCCTTGTCCCTCTCCGGCACACTCTACGATGACCTCTCCCACCTCCCTTTCCTCTCCTATCTCTCCCTCGCCGACAACCAGTTCTCTGGCCCCATCCCCTCCTCCTTCTCTGCACTCTCCGTCCTCCGCCATCTCAACCTCTCCAACAACGCCTTCAATGCTACCTTCCCCTCTAGCCTCGCCCGCCTCTCCAATCTCCAAATCCTTGACCTCTACAACAACAACATGACCGGTCCCCTCCCCCTCGCCGTCGCCGCCATGCCCTTCCTCCGCCACCTCCACCTCGGCGGCAACTTTTTCACCGGCCAGATCCCTCCCGAGTATGGCACCTGGCAACACCTCCAGTACCTCGCCGTCTCCGGCAACGAGCTCACCGGAAACATCCCTCCGGAGCTTGGGAACCTCACCGCGCTTCGCGAGCTCTACATTGGCTACTACAACGCTTACTCCGGCGGCATCCCGCCGGAGATTGGAAACCTGTCCCAGCTTGTCCGTTTCGATGCCGCGTATTGCGGACTCTCCGGCGATATTCCGGCTGACCTCGGAAGGCTTCAGAATATGGACACGCTCTTTCTTCAGGTGAATGCGCTCTCCGGCTCGCTCACTCCTGAGCTGGGGAACCTGAAGAGTCTCAAGTCGATGGATCTGTCCAACAACGTTCTCTCCGGCGAGGTTCCGGCGAGCTTTGCGGAGCTCAAGAATCTCACTCTGCTTAACCTCTTCCGGAACAAGCTCCACGGTGCGATTCCAGAATTTGTCGGAGAGCTACCGGCGCTGGAGGTTTTGCAGCTATGGGAGAACAACTTCACGGGAAGCATTCCTCAGAGTTTGGGAAGAAATGGAAAACTCACTGTCGTTGATCTTTCTTCGAACAAGTTGACGGGAATGCTTCCTCCTGATATGTGTTACGGGAATCGTCTACAGACTCTGATAACTCTCGGGAATTATCTGCTCGGTCCAATTCCTGATTCGCTTGGGAAGTGCGAGTCTCTGAATAGGATTCGAATGGGGGAGAACTTTCTTAATGGTTCTATTCCTGTTGGTCTGTTTGGGCTTCCCAAACTCACCCAAGTAGAGCTTCAGAACAATCTTCTCACTGGACAGTTTCCTGAGGGTGGTTCCGTTGCTGTTAATCTCGGTCAGATCAGTCTCTCTAATAACAAGCTCTCTGGGCCGTTGCCACCCACCATTGGAAACTTCACCAGCATGCAGAAGCTTCTTCTCGATGGTAACAAGTTCTCGGGTCAAATCCCTTCGCAGATAGGTAGGCTGCAGCAGCTTTCCAAGATTGATTTTAGCCATAATCAGTTTTCGGGCCCCATTGCTCCCGAGATAAGCAGGTGCAAGCTTTTGACCTTCATTGACCTCAGCCGCAATGAGCTCTCTGGTGAGATTCCAAATCAGATAACTGCCATGCGGATATTGAATTATCTCAACCTTTCAAGAAACCATTTAGTTGGCTCAATTCCAGGCTCCATAGCTTCTATGCAAAGTTTAACATCCGTTGATTTTTCCTACAACAATCTCTCTGGTTTGGTTCCTGGAACCGGGCAGTTCGGCTACTTTAACTATACCTCTTTCCTAGGGAACACTGAACTCTGTGGTCCTTATTTGGGTCCTTGTAAAGACGGGGTTGCCAATGGCCCTCGTCAACCTCATGTTAAAGGTCCTCTCTCTTCTTCGTTGAAGCTTCTGTTAGTTATAGGGTTGCTTGTGTTCTCCATCGCATTTGCTGTTGCGGCAATAATCAAAGCTCGGGCTTTGAAAAAGGCTAGTGAAGCTCGTGCGTGGAAATTAACTGCGTTCCAGCGTTTGGACTTCACTGCTGATGATGTTCTGGACTGTTTGAAGGAGGACAACATAATAGGAAAAGGAGGTGCGGGCATTGTGTACAAAGGTGCAATGCCGAATGGGGATCAGGTTGCTGTGAAAAGGTTACCTGCCATGAGCAGGGGATCTTCACATGATCATGGTTTCAATGCTGAGATTCAGACTTTGGGGAGGATTCGACACAGACACATTGTTAGACTGTTGGGTTTCTGTTCAAACCACGAGACAAATCTCTTGGTGTATGAGTATATGCCTAATGGAAGTTTGGGTGAGGTTCTTCATGGCAAGAAAGGTGGTCATTTGCATTGGGACACAAGGTATAAGATTGCTGTGGAGGCCGCCAAAGGCCTGTGCTATCTACATCATGACTGCTCGCCACTCATTGTCCATCGAGATGTTAAATCCAACAATATCCTTCTTGATTCTAACTTTGAAGCTCATGTTGCGGACTTTGGGCTCGCTAAGTTCCTGCAAGATTCTGGAACATCTGAATGCATGTCTGCAATTGCCGGTTCGTATGGATACATAGCTCCAGGTAATATTCTGAAATTCAACATAATTGATGATTTATACGTTGAACTAGCGTGACTAACAGCCTTTATTTCTATATGGAGTCCTTAACGGTCGGAGCTTGTCTCATGTTCCTCAACATCATTGGCTTAGGGGTAGAACGGAACTGTATCAACACTGTTGTTTGGTTTAGAAGTTTTATGTGCCTAATTAATTAATAAACGCTATATGTTGCCTTCCTTGACTCGTTTTCGTTTTCGTCGCACATTAACAACGACCGCATTCATTTGTCATCTAATTTATGCTATTTCAAAATACTGTTACTGTTTAAAGCAAACATTAGCCGAGTGTGTCATTTGAGTCTTCATCGTAGCCCCCATCCTATAATTAGGAAGTCCTCAGTCATAGATCAGAGATGTTCATAATTGAAAACAGATGGTGATTAACTGGCAACATGTACATCAAAGTAAATGGATAACAAATTCGCATGGCCTTAGCATTCACTTTATGCTAATTGTTTTCAATTAATGTGGCTGCTTTTTTTGTTCATGGTCATTGATTTAAGTTTGTGATTTTGACTGCAGAGTATGCCTACACGTTAAAAGTTGACGAGAAAAGCGACGTTTACAGCTTTGGAGTTGTTCTTTTGGAGCTTGTAACAGGCAGGAAACCAGTTGGGGAGTTTGGTGATGGTGTGGACATTGTGCAATGGGTGAGGAAAATGACGGATTCAAACAAGGAAGGAGTTCTAAAGGTTCTTGATCCTAGACTTCCATCAGTTCCTCTCCATGAGGTGATGCATGTTTTCTATGTAGCCATGCTATGTGTTGAAGAACAGGCAGTGGAGCGACCTACGATGCGAGAAGTTGTTCAAATTCTCACCGAGCTTCCAAAGCCACCAAGCTCTAAACAGGGGGACTTAACGGAGTCCTCTCTGTCATCATCAAACATTTTAGAGTCTCCAACCACGGCATCTAAGGAACCTAAAGATAATCAACGTCCTCCTCAGTCTTCACCACCCGATCTTCTTAGCATTTGAAGGGATATATGCTGGAATGGGATGTGTTTCATATTTTTATCTTTTGGGTTGTGATAGCTTATCTAGTTGCTTTCTTCAGTTTTTTTCTTCTTTTTGGGGTTGGGTTTATGGTAAGGTGTTAAATGTTTGAATATTTCTTTGCAGTAATGGTTTGCAATTTGTACATTAGGATTGGTGGGAGTATTTTGTTATATAAATTCTCTGTCTTCATCATGTAGCACTTGTTGTTTTATGGTACGGCCTTTTGCTGTTCTGATCCTGCACCGGGGAACAGTGTAAGCATCGTGAGAAAGTCTTGTTCTTTTATGGGGTACCACTGACAGGAGGGTGAGAGAGACATGCAGTGACACTTGATATTAAAGAAAGAAATGTGTACATGTTTCAAAACAGTATTTATGAAATGATACTGACAAAATAACCAAATAAGCGTTCAAAATTTAGAGTCACACAAAAAACTTTATGGAATCTATCTATTTATGACACAAATAAAATATAAACTTATATTTAGGTAGAGAATTGCTTTCTATAAACCTTGTGTATTTAAGAAATAGAGTACACAATGAGATTTTTATATGGGAAAGAATAATTAGACTTTACTAATTTAAAATTTTGATCTTATTACGGTGGTACTTGAAATAAAAAACCGAGTCTCAACTTCTGATATTAAGATGTTGTAATACCCATTAAAAAGTGTGCAGACTCCATACTGTCTGTATATAATTGAGTTTTGGTAATATGATAGTTCCTTAGAAGTTCTACGACGTGCTACCAGCTGTAATTTAGGAAAAGAAAATGCAAGAAATGCTTGCAGGTTTGGAAAGTGATAACTTAACAATGGAATAAACAGTTGTGGAACTTAGCGTCAACCCACAATAACTGGTTGTGGAGTGTGGACCATGATTTGAAGTATGGTTGCAATGCATTGCATGCATAAGGTGAGGATGGTCTTATTGGGAATTCTAGCATGGACGTTTTAGTTTGGGATTTAAGAAATGGGCCGAGTAAGGTGTGCACGTGACACACGTTAGAAAAGATTGGTTTGTTAGGATTAGAGAGAGGGTGCATTTTTGGTAGTTGAAACTGTTATATGGTTGTAACAGATATATATTGATGTTTTGGGTAAGTGGGGAAACCCTTTTCCTGGGATGGGCAAGCCATCTACCATACCTAGCTGAGGAGAGGTTTGATATGGTTTGAATTAGAGAGTCCCTGGTTGGTGCGTCATAACTGAGAGAAAAGAAAGAGCCATGTGAAATTTAAAAAAATTGGGGCCAACCTGCCCCCTGCCATTTCCTAAAGGGAAAAACCAGGAAATATTAGACTAAATCAAAAGACAAGGTTGTTCACTTAAATAACCTTTTGATCCTGAAATGAAACCAAATTTTAAAACGACATTGCATGCAGACAGATTGATTTTGCTTGCTACCACCATCATGATGAGATGTGATGGCATTCAATGGAGTGCAACATTTGGGCCACAAATCACACAAAAACGGCTCCACTCTACCAATCATGCCTTCGTAAATTACATCCAACTTTGATCATTAATACTGTTCCACTCCACACAAATTCCCCTTTTTAAACAACCTTATTTCCTGATTAATTGTTCTGCTTCAAGTCAAATTTAACTGCTTTAAGAACCACAAACATAAATACTGTCAATTTACGGAAAGCATGAAAGAGAAAAGCGGTGTTTTAATTAAAAGGGATTAGAAGGTGCGAGAGTATACATTAGAGTGTTTGTTGACTATCATAAATAAATATATCATTCTTATTATGTTCTACATTTATATGATATTTTTTTATTCGATCCAACACAAAGGGATATGGAACCTCTAAAGAATACATGGTTTCGAAGGAGAAAAAAACAAACGTTGGATGCATTATTACTCTATGATTGAGGAACTTAAATTTGGAATCTTGACACTGAATACAACCTATTGTATGATAAATCATTCCCAAGTTTAGTACTGGGGGAAAGAAAAATCCAATATAATATTTCACACTAAAACTAAAGCACCTCGACATGGCTTTGAAATTCAAATTGTTTGTGTCGAAAAAAGAACAAATAATGAAAATCGAAGGTAAAAAATAAAAATAAAAAAAAAATCGAAAGTTGAAACTTGAAAGACAGCAAAGCTAATTCGGTACCAAAATGACAAACAACTTTACCCCAAAATCTGTGAAAAGAAGATGAAGCAGTGGAGGGAGTTGCACTTTATGTACAAAGGTTTTCTGTTTGGTTGGACCTATTGTTTTGTCGAATATAATATCATATCACCCACTATATTCTCCTCTATTTTTAACTTTGATCTTATCTGTTACTTTCACTGGTTTTTATTTGTCTTATGTTTCTTTTGAGATTCAATGTTGTTAAAAGATCTCACTCGTTTTGTTTATGTGTAGAAAGATCTGAACAGGGAATTTCATTGCTAAAGGCATTTTTGAGATTAACATAATCTTCATTATTCAAAATTAGAAGAGATAATTTTGAAAGACTCACAGAAAGTTAATTTAATTTTTTTTCTGTAAAGTTTTATATTATGCTATGGTAAATGAAAAAATTATTTAGTCATTGCTATGCTATTGATAGAATTGTTCTAGTTCGTACTAAAGTTTGATTGGAAGTAGTACCAAAGAATTTGTAACAAATCATTGAGCAAGAGAAGAGATGCACCAAATGACAATACCAAGGGAAAGTAAATAAACATTATAGGTGTAAAATATTTATCCTCCCGATAATTTTAAATATGAGACATTGCTTGAAAAGTTTAGATTCAATTCCATCCAAATCAATGTCGTGTTGTGTCGATATTTCATACTATATAGAGCTGAGTTATTTTTTGTTAAAGATGTACATTGCATGAAAATTAATGGGAACGAATTTCCGAATAATAGCTGAGAAAAAAGTTAAAAGAGTTTCCAAATTGAGAAAATAAATAACATTGTTTAATAGCTAGTAATTGACTGAGAAAGGGAGAGAAGAAATAGAGAGGGTAAAGTATCATTTGCTTATTTAAAAGAATAAAAACATTATAGGGACAATTTAGGGTTTAAGGTTGTTTCAGAAAGTTATTTCTTTAATTAATAATTATCTAATTAAGTGGTTATGGGTTTATATTTCAGTTTATTATGAAAATTTGTTTGTCACAATATATATATATATATATATATATATATATATATATATATATATATAATATTTACTTCATCATTTAAATATAATGTTGACATGACTTTCTTATTATTTAAATATTAATAATTGAAATATGAAGTTATCTTTTGAGGGAAAATGAAAAAAATATTTTGATTCTGAGTACTTTCCTTTTGGTAATTTATAATGCATTGTAATTAAAATTTGCAATGCACCTTTCCATTTATGCTCTGTTAACAAATTCAACATAAATGAATCTCATAACTAACTAGATAATTTTATAAATAGCATAATATTTAGGAGCAAACCCAACATACAATATATATTATTCAACAAATTACTAAAAAAATACAGAATAATAGATGATAGTTGCGTCTATGTTAGAATTTCAATTTCATTTTAATAGACGGCGTGAACGTTTCGATATTAGTTTATTAAAATAGTATCATTAAGATCGATTGTCATGAAATTTAAAATTTTTGTTGGTTTCATATTTAAAAAGTGTCTCAAACAATTAAATAAAATAATAAGTATTTAAATTGTTTTGAATATAAAGTCTTGAAAAAAATGTATGTGAATTTAGCCATTAATGTTGTTAAAAGAAGAAAAGAAAGAAAATGTGGTGGAAATGATATGAGTAGTGGTAGAATGGAAATAATGTTGGTAGTTTAGGTACCTGCAATAAAAGCAGTTGATAAAGAATGAAAAGTACAATTGTGTATTGTAGTTGGGATGATTGATTATCCCTGTGGTAGCCCACACCATTTTCATATTCATCATTGTTTCATCTCATTACTCTCCTTTGACTTCATTTAATTCTGCAGAGAGCTGCACTAATTATAATCTGCTCTGCATTCTATTACATATTCCATAACTCTCAGCAAACTCTTCTACCTTCATTATTCAATTCAACTTTCAACCAAACCCAAACCAAATGCACATTCAAATCTCAGTGCTTCTACTATTTTCAGTTAATTATTACACTTCTAAATATTACTTCATAAATGAAAATGTCTGTAAATATAAGAAAAACAGAGAAAAGAACATTGAAGTACTAATGTAACTTTATTGCTTTTAAACAAAGTCAATGCAACAGTTAAAGCTAAGAAACTTTTTTCCTATAAGATTTATTTGAACTTGTTTTATACAAAGTTGAAGATTTGTGATGCAAACTTTAGACTCCGTTTTCCCTTGTTTGGATTGGTTCTTTAGAGTGTGAAAAAGGACAGAGAGAAAGAGGAAAAAAGGAAAGTTGTGAAGGCTGGGTGTGAGTTGATAGGTGCACATGGCTCCAACAATAATACGAATAAAGCAGTTTGCCCTTAATCGTAAGTCCACTTCCACAGCCCCACCCTTTGCTCTATTCTACACCGTCCGAATTTTTGACCCAAAAAGAAAAAACGTATTTTAGAAAGAAATACTCTATAGTTGGGAGATATATAGGTCTCTGCTGAGAAGACATTGGAAGCTAATATTAATAATTTTGCTGCCAATAAGGATTGAGGACTGTTATAGAAGGACAGTGGCAGACATAAGGAGCATTGTGGGGTCACAACCATGAATCCAAAGACCAAAAGAGATGATAATTTGAACATTTTCAGCGAAAATTAAAAAATTCTTAAGTAAAAGATAAGATAGAATAAAAGGAACCCAGAAATCATGCAAACGATCCACGAGTGTTTCTGCATGATTGTTTTGGCAATCATTTGCGTGGCGCATATCCTTCTCATCAACACTATGTTACTTACCAAATAATCATTTACGAGAGCCCACGATGGTAAAAGAAAAACAACAAAGAATGCAACTTTCTGCAAATGCAAAGAAAGATGGAAATATAGTATTAAATAAAACTAGCTTTTATAAAATCAAATGGGTAAATATTTTTGAGGTATATGAACAAATATATTTGTATTACCATTTTCTTTTGTGATGGAATTTTACCTACCAATTGACAAAGCACGCATGTGCCTCGGCATTCAATAACATTAGTGGGAGTGGGAGGAAAAATAGACAATTCTGAAAATCCGTGACTCAGTTTGTCTATTTTCTTGTTTCTCCTTCACATTCAATAGAAAAGTATAACTTTTTACGAGAAACAACAAGCACAGATCTGGCTAGTATAACTTCTTGACTGAAAAAATAAAGTTTAAAAAAAAACATTTTTTAAGATTATTTAGAGTTTAAAAGAAGAATTATTTTTAGATTTTTAGAAGAGGAGTCTAGGCTATGTAAAAAAATAAACATTTGTATGATAACAAGACAAAGATGTAAAAGGAAGTAGATGTGGTGAATGATTTTTAATGATTTGTTTATTCCTTCTGTATACTACTTTTCCTCCAAGACTATGAAACTCTGTTAATGTCTTATGCATAGAGTTAGGTTGAAAAACCTACTGTATATTAAATTAGACACCCTACACTTTGAAGGCAGAGAAATGGTGATGTTTGACACAAAAGTAGTTATGTTTTTTAAACAAAATAAGTAAAAAAAAAAATAACAATTTGACTATTATAATTTAATGCTGCAATAAACTTTTTCATAATAACATATTTTCCATGCATGAGGAAGAGCACACAAAAATAAAAACACTTCCTAATACTTGCAAGAATTGTAATACTTGCCACCATTACTTTTTTTAATATGCCTCTTGTTTATATGAAAGAGAATTAACATAAATTTTGATAACCTAGTGAAAAAAAATTAGTAGAAAAAGTGAAAGAAGTGGTGGAGATAAAAAAACAAAAAATTAAAAATTAAAATAAAAAAGTACAATTTTACAATTTCATAATTTTATAATTTTGTTTAAAATTTCATATTTTTATCATTTTATAATTTCATTACCATTTTATAATTTTATATTTTTATAATTTCTAATATTATAAATTATGAAATTATAAAATTAATTATAAAATAAAATTTATTTTATTAATTTATAATTTTGTGAGTTCATAATTTTATAATTTTTTAACTTCATAATTTTATTAATTTTTATTTTTATAACTAAAAACAAAAACACATTATTGTTGAAATTTTTATAAATTTTTGTCTACTTATGCTAAAAATAGAAAATAAAGGTGGAGACAACCGATTAAGCTTTATTCAAAGTAAGTTCGATTCTTATTCGGCCAAAGGTAAATTCAAATCAATTTGACTTGAGGTTGATTTGACCTAACCCAACCTAAGACGTGCCCAACTTAACTTAGTTAGAGTGGACATGTTATAACTCAAGCATACATGGATTTTGACTTGATTTGACTTGGTAAGAACTAACTTGCCTAAGCTTGAATGGATCTGTCTTGTCTTGATTTAAAGTGTGTCCAATTCAATTAAACCAATGGTAGGTTTGATTCAATTGAGTCCATCAAATCGACTTAACCACAAATATAACAAAGTCCAAGGTGGACCTAATTTGATTTGGCTTGACAAAGTTATTGTGACCTTAACTTTACTTAATCTTTTGATTTAAGGTGTGTCCAATTCAATTAAACCAAGGATAGGCTTGACTCAATTGAGTCCATCAAATCGACTTGGCCACAAATATAACAAAGTCCAAGGTGAACCTAATTTGATTTGGTTTGACAAAGTTAATTGTGACCTTAACTTTACTTAATCCTATAGGCTGAGTTTATTAGGCATGATATGGCACAATCTCTATTAAACTTCACATAGGTCTAACTTAAGTTGGATTGGAATGAAGTAATCACTCAACTCAATTTGAGATGGGTTGGACCATAAACTCAATGTAAGAAGTGAGAATAGAAAACATCTTACACTTATTAGCCCATTGAAAAAGGGGTGCAAAAAGAAAAAAAGAGTGGTATAGGTGTTGAAATGTGTTGGGCTTGTTAGCCCATAAGGAAAACGAGGAAAACGAATGAAAAGAAAATGAGGGAGGTGTAGGTAGAAAATGTGTCTCCAGAATGGATGAAAAAAGAAAATTTCCTATGTAAATAATAAAAACATGGATTGGACTTTTAATATAATAAGACAAGGTGTGAAAAATAAAACTGGTATGGGTATTAAAAATGGACTTGGGCTACAGCTCCAACATGCACTTGACGCATGAAAAGAAAAACAGTGTGGTGTGGATAGGAAAATGGATTTAGACTATTCGTCCAAGCAAATAAGGTGTAAAAAGAATAATAGTGGGGTATAGTATAAAAAGAGGGTCGCAATCTCTTTTTTTATTCTTTTCTTCCTTTTTCTTCTTTTTTTTTCTATTATTTATTGTTTAATTTTTTCTATAATTTATTTTTATCATATATTTTTTAAATTAGCAAATTTTTTATTTTTTAACTAATTTTTTTTAAAACAAATTTCTTTTACACCTTTTTCTTTTAGTTCTTTTGAGATAATTTGATATCAACACATTTTCTGTCAAACCCGGTCCATTAAAAACCTGATTCTCCTTGGTTGAACTTATGGTGAATGAGGTTAGTTCACCAACTCAAACATAATAAAAAAATGATTTTTAAATGACTTTTGATTTTATTTAGATTTTATTTAGAATTATGATTTAGTTTTTGAAATGAATGATTTATTTATTGTCTAAAAAAAATCAAAATAAAAAAATCAATTAAATATTTTGCATTGACTTTTGAGATTATTTGGATTTTATTTAAAATTGATTTAGTTTTGGAGATGAATGATTTATTTATCGTCTAAAATGAAAAAAAAAATTAAAATAGGTTTTAACTTTTTGGATTTCAATTAAATTAAAAAATAGAATGAATAAAAACAATATATATTTTTAATTAAGTCAACCAATTTCAATTTTTTTAAACTCATTAATAAGTAAAATAAGTTAAATTAACTCACTAGATAATTAACATGTGATAAACTAAATCAAACAGAACCAAATGACCTCTTTTGATCATTTTATGTGTAATGTTGTAATCTTAAATACACAACATGAAAAAAAGAAGAAAAGAGTTTCCTGAAAAAAAAAAGGATGAAAGAAAAAAAAGGATAACAAAAAGTAAAAGTGAAAAACAAAATTTAGAAAAAAAGGATAAAAGCTTTCTCAAAAAGAGTACAAAAAAAATATATTTGATTTTTAAAATTTGTGCTCCTTAATTCTTGCTTTTTAAACTTTTTAAGCCTTTATATCCTAAATTTTTCCTACCTTTGTCTTGGTACATTACAATTTTTGAAAAGTCCTCATGATCTTTGAATGTATGTTATCCAAAAGTATGTGAGTATTAGAATCTTGCTTAATGGTAGTGTTTACTTAAATGAGTATTTTGAGTAAAAACACAAGCATAAACACTTAAGAGAGCATTAGAGAGAAAATATACATTTAACTTGAGTGATCTCTTTTATACTTGATTTCTTGATAAATTCAAAAGATTAACCCATGTGCTTAAATAGAATTTTCCTATTCACACAATTCATGATAACTTGATTTAAAAAGTTGATTAATTTTCATTCAAGTCCTTCTGATTTGGTTTAATGTTGATGTGGATATTGACCCAAAATTTTGAAATGACTAAGTTTTGCAAAGAGTGCAAAAGGATAAGTTTGGATGTGTGGTGAGTGTATATTTATGTTCTCATTTAGCCTATAATCTTGAATTCTTAATTGGTATTTGTAGTTTAAAATAATATTTTAATTAATATTTTTTATAATTGGGTTTATTGAGCATGAGATATAAAAACATGTTAAAAATGGTTTTCTAGTTGCATAAATGTTCTTTGGATGTTTTAAGGTGTGTTAGTGCAGTTGTAACTAAGTTGAGCTCAAGGAGATGTGAAAATAAATTGGTTCAAGTTTCATGAAACCTTAAAGATAAACCAAGAATAAAAAATAATTAAAACCACAAACATTGCATAAAGAAGGCAAGAAAATCATGAAAAAGTGAATAAATTTGACTAAGCTAGGAAAAGGAACGAACAACAAAAATTGGACCTTATAGTTTTCTCTATTTTTTCTACAAAAAGCTTTCATAATTGATAAATGTTTATGATAAAATATAATTTGGCGAAAATATATTTTTAGATGTTTTATTTGATATTTTTAAATAATTACTTATTTAACTATATCAATAAATATTAAAAGATAATATCTACCAAATCTTTTTTAATCTAGTAAATATCTTCTCAAATATTTTTAGATCTCCACAAAAATCAAATACATGTTGATGATATTGAATTATTAAGAAGATAATTAAAGCAAATTACAATATCAGAAAGAAGATTACAATAATAAAAAAAAGTCCAAAACAAAGCCCAATCCAATTTCTATATAAAGAGAATTAAGGAAATACATTAAAGGAGCTTATGAACTCTTCGGGGGACCTAATTTTATCCTCTTCACCATCTTTCACATTGTCCATCATCTTTTTTTTTCTATTTTTTTGTTATTTATACATTTCATGGAGTGTTAAGCTTATATGGTTGATTCTGCTGTAATTTTTTAATTGGATTCTAAGGTTAGATAAATATATTTTTTTTCTTTTGATTCTTGTTATGATCTATTTTTTTTCTTCTTAATCAAGTAAACGTAATGATTTTACATTGTAGCAAGTTAACACAATGTTAAATCTACAAAGCACATCAATCATATCGGTCTAAGGATTTTTAATTTTAAATTAGAATTTACTTTGATTAAAGTTAGAAACTTTCATGTGATTGAATAAGTTTTTCCCAATAATTGAGAATATACTTTAATTAAAGATGAAAACTTTAACAAGAATTAAACATGTTCTTTCATAACTAAAGTCTCTCATATCAAGATTGGTGTAATTAATTCTAATTGTCTGGACTTCTACTTCTTAGATATTTATCTATGTTTTCATTCCATCTATTTGTGAATTAGTTTATATTTGTTGTGGATAAACTAATTACTCATCTTATTTTACTGAAGTTTGATGATCTTAAACTTTAAGTGCCAAGAAAAAACTTAAAGTAATATTTAAAAAGCACTCGATAATGAATGATTTGTTTAAGTATTTTTTATCTAAAAAAATTAACAAATTAACTAAACTTAATGCAATATAGCCAACTCGTTTCGAATGTACTAATTACTATACATAATTCTTTCTTAAAAAAAATATAGTAAAAAAAAGGGTTTGTTTCAAAATGAATTAATCATTATAAAATAGAAGAGTGATAAAATAAATTGGAATAAAATAATAAAAATTTAAATAACTATAACTTTGTTATTTTATTTCTTTTATAATTATAAAACAAAGCATGATAAATAATTTGAAACAAAATAATAAAAATTTAAATAACTATAATTTATTAAAATAAAGAAAATCAAAGTGTTTCAAACAATTTAAAAAGAAAAGGCATCAATTATAATGAATACAAGAAATTGAAAGAAATGGAAAAAGTGAATGAAAATATCAAGTTCTAAAATGTTGAATTAAATTGGAAACAAGAACCATAGATAGATGAAGATACCTAGAATTATTTGAATGATTGCCCAAAAAAACGACAAAATAAATATAAACTTAAATTAAGTTAAAAATTTATTTAAACCCAATGATGAAAAAAATTGAATGCACATGAAACTAACGTTGAAAATGTTAATCAAAATGTGAGTGTAATATTAAATAAATAAATAAAAAGGTAAATTAGATGATTCTATAATGATTGCAATGTATTAAAGGGGGTGGTGAATAACGTAGGTATAAAAATGATGTGTGATTAAGTATGAGAAACTCGGATTGAATTGTTGATCACCCATATCTCCAATGGGCTACACAAGATTGAACCTTGATTTTCTTCAATTTTCTCACGTTAAATAATTTTGAATTACGTTTTTCCTAAAAGAAAAACAAATGCAATGTAGATGGATGATTGTATACCTTAATGTTAAAATTATAAAAAAAATACAACAAATTTAATAAAATTGAATTATGCTGTTTTTATTAAAAGATTCAAAATGCATGATTTATAAAGATAATAATTAGCATAAAAAATACTCTTAAATCAATAAATAAAGAATAAATGACATGCATCACTAGATTCAATCAAGTTTAGACTTATATTAAACAATGTCTCACTGAACCAAAATTATGTTGATTTGGTCTACTCTAACAAGATGGATTAAATCTTAATTTTTAAGGAGATAGAGAATATATATAATATAATATAAAATATAAAATGGATTTAAATTTAGGAGAAAAAGTTTTTTATTTTTTATTTTATAAAGCTTATAACGTAGCAACTTAATCAAGTATGTTGTAGATTTCTTCTGCACCCTATTATCTCTCTAAAAAAGCTTTTTCTTCCTCTCCGCCTTCTCTCTGATCTTCACACTCACTAAGCCATTGCATGTTTGATTTGGTGGTGCTCAAGTAACCGTGGCGCAAAGAGCTTCGACTTGATTCGATTAGAATTTCGTTCTTCAGTCGGTAAGTAGTTTTCTCCTCTTCTTCGCTGTTTTGGAGCCTAGGGCAAGTTGCATGTGCCTAGTGTATCCTTCTTTCCATTTTTCCTCTGTTCATTCTAGCTCTAAGAGTTGTTTCCATCACCATTTGGTGATTTGTAGAGTGTCGTGGTGCTCTTGCTGTGTGAGGTGCTGTAGAGGAACGATACTGTGAACTGTGCTGTGAGAACCCAAGGTAAGGGGAGCTAGACATACTCTTTCAATTTGTTGCATGTTGTGTAAGTATGTTGTACTGCCATGCTGTTTGGGTCTTGTTGTTAAAGTGTTGAGCAAATTGGGTTGTATGTTTGGAAATGTTTGACTGTGAATGGGTGATTGGTGTTGTAAATTGATTTGAGGAAGAGTACTTTTGTGATTGAATGGTTTGGGAGTGTGAATTCTGCTATGATACTCATCAGAAAGACGGTTAAGGGAATTGGAGTTGTTCTAGGTCCTTTGAGAGGAAGTGAGGTAGTGATTTTGGGCATTAGGGGTCTTGAGTGCAATTGGGTGGTTTGAGTAGCTTAGATAGGTCAAGTGTAACTTGTTAGGAACTTTGAACTGGTCTAAAACATGTCCAAATGGTAGAATTGGGTTTGAGCCTCTAAGTTATGAAAATTGGTGTTTCAAAGGTGAAATTGGGTCTTAATCACTTTAGAATCACTGTAGGAATGTTTTAAATCATCTAGGTAAGTTTATTTAGGTCTAAATCACGAATTGGAGGTCTTAGAAGTTGATGAAAATGACTAGAATTGGTTAAGGGTATGTGAGTTGCATAATTCTGCAGAATTTGCGTTCTGCAGATTATGCATACTCGTTGAGCGAAAGTTTTCGCACAGTGAGTCCTCACAGAGGGGTGCTCTCTGTTTGGTCATTCGCACAACGAATTGGTGCGCTATGCGAGTGATTGAATAGTGCTGCTCCTTGTTATTCATAACGAATCTGAGTCGCTTTGTGACTAGTGCAGGTATGGGAAAATGCTAAATTAATTGGAATAGCGAATGGGGACGCTTTGCGAGTGTTTGGGGAGTTCACGCCATTGTTTGGGGCTCTTGCATAACCCTTTGGGGTGCCATGCGAAGGGTTAGGGTCTGAAACTAGGTATCAGGATTTTCAGTTTAGCTGAGCGCACAAGCTTGGTGCGTTGAGCGAATGGCGTTTAGCTGAGCGCACAGGCTTGGTGCGCTGAGCGAATGTGAGTGAGAAAAACCCATTTTTTTTGTTATTCGCACAACGAGTTTGGTGCGCTAAGCGACTTGTTCAGAACCTGTTTTTATTCCTTTTATCTCTGTTTTATGATAACCTTGAGCTATGTTTTGATTATTAGAATGGTGTAGAATTATCTATGATATTGTATGATCATGTATTGTGGTATATAGTTGTTCATGTCTCGAGTTAAGTTTTAAAGTGAAAGTATGAACTGGACATCTCAAGGTGAGATGATTGGAAGTGGTTGTAGAGATTTTTGTTGTTGTTGTTGTTGTGTATAATTGTATGGAGCTTTGAAATGGTAAGTCTATCCTACACTTAAAGCATTGTTCATGCTCAAATAGAGAAGAACGATGTGAGTGGTGAGAGTAGAGGGAGGTCCTCGTCTATAGTCTTAGAGTTTACACATAGACTGGTATGAGGATTTACCTTGCACAGTGTTGGGGAGGGCCAACTGAACTATGCAAGTGCAAAGATGACCAATAGTTCGACAATTATACAAATCCGGATGAGTCGTGTTGAGAAATTGATGCATGGTTATAATTGTATGTCTTTACTTGTTTACTTTATATATGATTAAACATGATGATATTGATTGATTGTTGTTGCGTGACTTTGGCAAGTGTACCAAATCGTGCAAGTAGTAAAACCGGTAAGACCGAATATCGTTTCCCAAGAGACTCGGTTACTACTTTACTATCGTATAATTACTAACTAATTTAAGCTAAATAATGGTTCCTTTTTGTGTGAATTTGTGCAATGGAATTAAACATAATGCATAAATGGTAGAATGACCTTCTTGTGGTTAAAACACTAGAAAATGAAATGATTTAAGATGATATGGAATGGATATGTTGGAGAATGATTTCAACTAATACAATCCTATGCAAATGCACTAAACTACTCTTCTTTATTAACTTGCTTTTGTCAACTAGCTAAGTTACTTAAACCCAATCCCTTGGTGAGAAAACCTAGGTTCACTTGTTAAATCCCAATCCCTTGGCAACCTAACAAGTTCACTCGCATTAAGAAAAGAAGTTTAAGACAACCAAAAGTCCTAGCTCTATCCCTGGACACTATTTCCTTTAGGTGTTTAGTCCATTTCAAGGTTCACAAAACATTTCCCAATATTAAGCAAACCCTAACATCATGCCATGGGTGATCAAATCATAACAAGCTTTAAGCAAAGAAATAAACACTAGCAAGTAATGAAAGAAGCATATTTTCATTTAAAACAAGTGCATTTACAAGTGGGTTGTAAAGTTTACATCATTCCCCAACAAAAAGAACTTAGCTCTCCAGTCATGGAGAGCTTGAACTTATAATGGAAGAAAATGAGGTAGATGGAGACCCAAGGAGGAAGCAAGGAGAGCTCCCACAGTCCAAAACCAGCTCCAAGAGGTCCAAAATCGCGTTTCTGAGCTTCAGCCGCCAAGAAGATGCCACCCTCGAAGAATGTGAGCCTTTTATAGGGCTAAGGTGCCAAGTCAGCAAAAAGTCGCGCCCAGCGCCCTTTTTTGGGGTGCCTAGGTGCCATCATTTAGGCTCTAACAGCGAATCAAAGGGCGCCCAACGCTCCCCAGGTGCCAGAATTTGGGAGAAAATGCGAACTGAAGGGCACCCAGCGCCCTCTAGGGGCGCCCTGGTGCCACTTTTGCAAATTAACTTCTTCAAAACTTCCCTTTTTAGCTCTTCCTTGGTTCTCCACTCTTGATAGTTTGATTGTCCTTCCAAAGCACACAAAGTTCCTACAAAATTTGAGGAATTAGTGATGAAAACTAATGTGTGTAACCTAAGCTGAGTTTATTCATAAAGTTAGATTAGAGAGAGGATTAAGCGTGTTTCAAGCTTCAGGAGAGTTGATTTGGTAAGAAAATTGTACCATAGATAATGATAAGAATTACCGTTATCAATTGTGCTATATGTATATTGTCTGTTTATCTAGCTCACCCTTGCTTCTGTGTTTGTATGTTGCCTGTGTATGTTTTTCGTTTGCAATGATCATCCACTTGGATGTAGCAGATGTTAAGGAGGTGCCCCTGGAGCAAGTGCTAGAGGATGATGGTGCTGCAGCTTAGTTTTATAGGGTTTCTTAATTAAGTTGTATTATTTTAAAAAACTCCTTATGTCTAAGTTTTAAGTTTGTACCCCTTTTACTTAAGTTTTAAATTATGGTGTTCTTGGAATGACTGCAATCTTAACACCTTAACTGCATGACTCCTTCTAATTGTTCTCTTACATTATGAGTATGAACTTTTATATTATATGATATGATCTATATAATTGGGATGCCACAAATTGCAAATTGTGAAATTAAGTAATTTATAACTAATATAAAATATTTGAAAACACTCTACAATTAAAAATATTGTAAAGATTGATTCTATTATAAAATTTATTTAGGAATTAATTAAAACCTTGCAACAAATCCATTGTGATCTTAATCCTAAGTCACTTTAAAGAAGGGAACGGAACTTCGAGGACACATTTTTTTTTATTCCAATCATTTGGTAGATCAATGAAAAGAAAGACTTATTAGAAGTGTACTGGAGTGGGCCATAAACAAATAAATACCACCAATAAACATTATATTTAGTAGCTCACCCATTTATATTTTGTTGTGTGTTAATGTTATGGCTGTACTATGATAATTCTCTTAGAGTGGGATTGGAAGTGAGAAGGCTTCCAAAAATATGATGTAAGAGTTTTCATTGTTTGTTTTTGTTTTGAAGGAATTTTTGTAAAAACGATGTACAGAGAAATGCCATAATTTATAATGCATAGTTAGTATCCCATTGACACGATAGTATTGTTTTTTCCACAATTATTATAATTTATGTAATAATTTAGAAACATGCTATTTAACTTAATGATTATAACGACTTATTTTGAGTATATAAAAGTGTTAGGGATTATAAATTGAGGATTTGAAATAAAATAATGTTTCTCTTAAAGACGTTTAGTATAAAAGAAAAACTAGTAAATGATATTGCAAAATAGTTTTACATTAATATCATACCACAACTATCATATAACATAAAATAATGTATAGGTATAATTAATGATTAAAATTACTAATTACCAAATGCTTTGAAGTATCTTTAGAAATAAACCGAGTCTCCATGTACCCTTTCAAAATTGTAAATAGCCACGAGGAGATTTGTTATTTTAACCGTAGAGCTTGAAGCTATTTTGAAGGAACAGTCACAAACCGAGATGAGAAAGAATGAAAAATCCTGCAAATAGTAAGCATAGAGAGTGAATTAAGAAAATGTAGCATCTAACGATTTATTGCTTCAAGTGGCAGTTTCAAAAAATGATCCCGTGTTGCATGTGTTGGTTCATTTTTGTGAAATTATAACTTTAGTGTATGTGCTGCCACTTGCGTGGTTAGTTTCGATCATGGAAAATTTAAAATAAATCCCCAAACATTATAGTTATAAGATAGAGTAGCTAATCACGTTACAATTAGAAGTAAAGAAAGTTTGTTTAAAGAATATTTGTGTACATAGGATTTGGGGTAAAAAGGTATTTGAATATCAAGAATGCCCAATCGTAGTTTAGATGCATCACTTAAATAACTCAGTGGGATGAGAAGAACTTAAAAACACCATAAGTTGGTGCATGTGAATCTTTTTGGTGTCCATAGGTGCACGGGGTTTGGTATCAAATCATAAATTCAATTATTGAAATCCCCTTGAAAGCAAGACTTTCATGGTAACAACTAAACTACTTCGTCATGGTTAAATGAATTGGAAATCCTGATTTCTTCTATCAGTTTTTTATAACTTTATTATATATATATATATATATATATATATATATATATATATTAAAAACTTTTATATTTAATTACTTAATTAATTTTTTTAATTGTAAAAAATAAAAAATATCATCTTTACGTAATAAATTAGTTCATTAAATATTTGCCTGTTTCAAATAATACAATAAAAAAAGATTAACTATTTTTTATTTTTAATCTTTATTTTTTTTAAAATAATCACTGTTTTATATTGTGAGCCAACTTTTGTGTATTTTTCTCTGTATGTCTATTTTATTTATGCAACTCATATAAGATAATTAGAACAAATACTTGATGTGTGGCTCTTCTTCTATTTAATGTGAAGGTATATTTCTCCTTCTCAAGTACTTCTATACCCTCTTTATTTCAATCCCATGTATGCAACAACCATGTATATTAATATTTTACGTGATGAAAGCACTCTGGAGGTTAAAAAATAGAGTATAACCCAATAAATCTCACTAACGTTGCTAATTTAAGAGGGTCAATCATATCATTTAATAGGTATTATTTCTTACATCAACGCATGATTTTTATTTTATATAAAAATACAAAATACTAAACATTTAAAGCTCAACTACAAAATCTATTTCTATTTATTAATGATATTTAAGGCTAAATTGTAAATTTTTAATCCTCTAATTTTTAAGAATAAATTAAATTTTAATAGTTAATTTTTTGTTGTTGTATATTTGAATAGATTTGGAGGTAAGTGAATGAATTTGGAAGTAATTTTTTTTAATCTGTCATATAAATTAAATCCTAAACTAATTCTCACAAACTTTTCTTTCAAATTCACTCTCATTTACCTCCAAATTCACTCAAATAAATAACAAAAAAAATTACTTTCAAATCTTTTCAAACCCACTTAATTGCTTTTCCTCAAATCCAGGTGAACAAGACCTAAAAATCAGCAATTTTAGTGCTTCGCTAAATTTTGAATGTTGATAATGCCAATATTTGTACTTAAAACTACTTTGTACAATAAAAATTAAAATAGACTTTTGTTTATACCCGATATTTTTTTTTATTTTATCTAAAATTATTAACAAAATTAGAATAATACGAATTCTTTTGAATTTACCTACACATTAATAAACCATTAATTTTGAAATATTTATACTTCTTTTACTGTGATATTTTTGTGTTACTATAACATTTAGCGTTAATGTGGTATGATTTAAAAATAATGCCTTACAAAAATATACACAGTATAGATTATTCATGAATTATATTGGAAGTTAGATAAGTTAAATTAATAAATTTAAAGATAAGTATTAACACAATGTTTATACATGTAACGTTTTCTATCATACATTGGTCTTAAAATATAATAATTATGTACATAAAGATATATGGAATTTATAGAAATTAATTTAATTTAATTAATATACTTTTATATAGACTGAAATAAAAAAGTCACATACTTAATATACTCATATTTTAATAATTAAATTTAATAAATATGCTATATTATTAAGTGTAATATTTAATGCTATGAAAATAAAGTACTGATAAAAAAATAGACTTAAAAACATTAAGTGTTAAATCAATATCTAAGTAATAAATACATTAACGTGAGCAATTTAATTAATATAATTAAGAATTTTAAATTTGATTGCATCTGTTTACCGAAAACATTGGTTGCATATAATAAATATTTGTAAAGTTGACGATTCGATAAACGGTTAACGTTAGTTCAAAGTTGAAGGTGATTCTTTAATTAGTAGGAAAAAATAATTTGAATGTTACTTAAAAGGAAGAATATGAAAAGTTGAATAAAGTTTGGAAGTAACGGTGCGTTGCAGAGTGGGACGTTGGAGGTGCTTCGTGGCCAGAATGGCACCCGGGAAAGGTGCATAAACGAAACAAGTTTAAAATTTGAAGGTAAAAAAAGGGCCCCACCGTTGGCAAAATAAACCAATAATTAACCGCAATTAAACACTTACCCTCCGCTTCCATAAATACACCGAAACCAAGCGCACACGCCACAGCACTTCTCTCATTGCAACCTAAATCTCAATCAGAGAAAGCAGAGAGGCGTCTTAATAAACGCTCATCTCTGAAACCCTTTCCTTCTTTTCCATTTCGATCTTCCTTCTTCGCCACCAACAATGAGAGAGTGCATCTCAATCCACATTGGCCAGGCTGGCATTCAGGTCGGAAACGCCTGCTGGGAGCTTTATTGTCTTGAACACGGCATTCAGGTCTCATTTCTCAACCCTAATCCCTCCCTTTCTTTACAAATTATCTCCTCTCATGCTCAATCTCGATCTGTTTCCGTCGTTAGCTTTTCCTCTGCATCTCAACCGCGTTTTTGTCGTTTGTGTCTATTATTTGCGTTTCGTTCTGTATTGCTTCACCGATTCGCCGATCTGTACGCGCTCTATGTTTTTGTACCAAAATTTTTTTCATTTTGGCCCGATTTGTTCTCACGTTCACGTGTACGTTGTGTATTTTCCGGACATTTGCTTCTGGTTCCGTATTGTTCGAGTGATTTGAGATTTAAATTTGATGATAACGCCTATTTTATATATAATTTTTAAAAATTTTGTTTATATTTATCATTACATTTCTAACGATCAACAAACTTCGATTCATTTCTGTAACTGTTTTCGGTTCTGACTTCTCTATCAAAATTGAAGTTTTGTCTCCCTAATTTATACTTAATTTTTTAATGGAAAATACCTAAGAAAAATTAGATTTATCTATTTCAAAACTGTGTTAGTTTTTATGTTTTATGTGCTGGCAATGCATCCAGGATTCCAACCTGGTAGTAATTTCTGGAAGAAAAACTTATGGCTTGGTAGTTTAATAAGCAGTAGTTTTGTTTTTATTTTCTTTAGATAATTTCCCCTTGAATTGGAAATCTGAATGTAATTCTGGTAGAAGAAAAGTAGTAACACTTTAGAAGAGAAAATGGCACAAATTCTAAACCGAATTTATCCATGTTTGTGTTATCTTGCACTTGTTTTAGATGTAATCTGTGGTGCATTCGTGTTGTTTCAGCCTGATGGCCAGATGCCGAGTGATAAGACCGTTGGAGGAGGCGATGATGCTTTCAACACCTTCTTCAGCGAAACTGGGGCTGGAAAGCACGTGCCTCGTGCGATTTTTGTAGATCTCGAGCCCACTGTGATTGATGAAGTTAGGACAGGAACGTACCGCCAACTATTCCATCCTGAGCAGCTTATCAGCGGCAAGGAGGATGCGGCAAACAACTTTGCTCGTGGCCACTATACCAGTAATGCTGCTCCTTTCTTTTATTTGTTTCACACATTAATTCTTTTGCTATTTTACTGTAATGAATTGAATATCAGATTCTAAGAAGGGTGTTTTTGGTTCAGTTGGGAAGGAGATTGTTGAGCTTTGCTTGGACCGCATCAGAAAGCTTGCTGACAACTGTACTGGTCTCCAAGGCTTTCTGGTTTTTAATGCTGTAGGTGGGGGCACTGGCTCCGGTCTTGGTTCCCTGTTGTTGGAACGCCTTTCTGTGGACTATGGCAAGAAGTCAAAGCTTGGTTTCACTGTCTATCCTTCACCCCAAGTTTCAACGTCTGTTGTTGAGCCTTATAACAGTGTTCTCTCCACCCATTCCCTGCTTGAGCACACAGATGTATCTGTGCTGCTTGATAACGAGGCCATTTATGACATATGCAGGCGTTCCCTTGACATTGAGAGGCCAACCTACACTAACCTCAATCGTTTAGTTTCTCAGGTATTTTTAATCACAAGGATATGAAATAACTGTTGTGTTGTGATATGCTGTGCCTTAACTTTCTCCCTGTATATTCAGGTGATATCTTCACTGACTGCTTCCCTGAGGTTTGATGGTGCCTTGAACGTTGATGTTAATGAATTCCAGACCAATCTAGTGCCATACCCCAGGATCCACTTTATGCTTTCATCTTATGCTCCCGTGATTTCAGCTGAGAAGGCTCATCATGAGCAGCTATCAGTAGGTGAAATTACCAACAGCGCGTTTGAGCCATCGTCTATGATGGCCAAGTGTGATCCGCGTCATGGGAAATATATGGCTTGCTGTCTCATGTACAGAGGTGATGTGGTGCCTAAAGATGTTAATGCAGCTGTGGGCATTATCAAGACCAAGCGCACCATTCAATTTGTTGACTGGTGCCCCACTGGGTTCAAGTGTGGAATCAACTACCAGGCCCCAACTGTTGTTCCAGGTGGTGATCTTGCGAAGGTGCAGAGGGCTGTATGCATGATCTCGAACTCCACCAGTGTTGTTGAGGTTTTCTCTCGCATTGACCATAAATTTGACCTGATGTATGCTAAGAGGGCGTTTGTACATTGGTATGTTGGTGAGGGCATGGAAGAGGGAGAGTTCTCTGAGGCTCGTGAAGATCTTGCTGCCCTGGAGAAGGATTATGAGGAAGTCGGTGCAGAGGCTGCTGACGGTGAAGATGAAGAAGGAGAAGATTATTGATCAGAAGAAATTTGCACTATTATGTTATATTTTTCTACTTAAAAAACTGTAATGTTACTTTGGTCGTGTTGTTTTTCTTCCCGCGTATGGTTGTTCTTTTCAGGGAACTCTCCCTCTTCCTGTACTAAGGGATATTGGTCCAGCCTATTTTTGGCTTAAGAAAAATACTTGGTTTACAGTTAAAAATAAGGGTTTTAAAAAATATTTTAAAAGTTTATTATATATTATAATAATATCAGTCAGAAAAATAAATATTAAATATAAAGTGTTTTGAAACTTTTTATTTAATTCTCAATGATATTTTCTTAGTAATAAAGACTGCAGAACTAAGAGGATTTACCTCAATATTTCGGTACATAAAATTGATTGTAGTCTAAACTTTTATACATTACTGTAATATGGTTGCAATAAATACTATTGTTAGAACATAACAATTCTGATGTGCCTTCTAGTTCAATCCATGAGATAATACCGCACCACCTAATCAAATTCTTCGCATTCCAATACGAACAGTTATAGGTTGGTGGTTTTTTACGGCGAGTTCGATAAAGAATTGATAAAAATCCTGTATTAACATTAACATATTATAGGTTGTAAAATAAAAAACAGAAACACAACAATTGTTTTTGCGAATTATAAAAGATTGTAGTAAAAGACGACTTTCAACTACTCAATTTTTATGAGATTAAATGTGTAGGACTGTGTAATAAAAAAAATAGAATGAATCTATAAGCATTTAATAGTTAAATGTTAAAATTATTTGGAACTCATTCTTGACAGGCTCGGGTACCGTTGAGAAAACACCAATTCAATCTAAAATCATCCAAACAAAATCTTTAAACATATTCTAAACATTGTATGGTATTAAGAAATTATTATTAATATATTAAATTAGAAAAAAATTCAGATCATAATTAAAATGCCTGTAAAATTATACTTATTTACCAAAAAATCATTATGTAACCCAGGGAGGTAAAAAAAAGTTAAATTTATCATAGTCTATTTAATTTTCAAAAACAATGGTAAAATAAATGTAAGGTTATATATGTTTTTTATTTTTAAATTATGATTAAATATGTTTTTGTTCTTTAACTTTTAGTTAAAATTAAAATTAATTCTTCAAAATTTTGGTGCAATCTAATTTTTCAACTTAAAAAATATATAGATTTAGTCATTTTAACCAAATTTTGTTAAGTTTATTTAATATTTTAAACGCATTTCATAGTAACATTTGAGTTATTTACATTGTTGATAGAAATTCATTTTAGTATTAGCTGAGAAATACGTTTCAAGAATTAAATCAACGCATTTCACAAGTTGAAAGATTAAATTGAGCACAAGTCTTAAAGAGGAACTAATTCTAATTTTTACTGGAAGTTGTGGGACCAAAAACATATTTAACTCTTAAATTATTAATTAAATTGTATTTCATCTTTGATTCAAAGTATATATCAATTTATCTCAACATTTTAAGGGAATATAAAATGTCATCAACAACAAGACAGTTAACCACGTTATAGAGTCTCTTTCTCCTTTCAACACTCTATACTTCTTAAGAGGTGAACTTTAAATTTAACTTTATAAAATCGGCTTATATTGAGGTTTGCACCCATTTATATATAGTAGATTAGTCTTATATCTTGTCTCTGTAATTTCCTACATACTATATAAATTAGTTTTATCTTTAGTCGATGTGAGATTTTTAACACTCTTAACTATAGTTAGGGATTCTGAGGTATAGTGTTCAAGGGTGAGGTTTTTAATGAGTGAACTTTAAGCATAACTTGATTTTTCAAAATTGGTTTATAAAGTGAGGTTATCCACTTATATACTATAAATTTTTCTTATCTCTAGTCAATGTGAAATTTTCAACACATCCCTCATGCCAATGCATATATATTTTGAGCGCAAGACTACACATTAATGGTGGTCTAATAGTGGCATGTTAACGGTGGCACAATATGCCCAACAAATAACAAATTTTCCAATAGCAGGTTGTATGATAAGTCAGATAAACAACAAATCTTCCCGTAACGAGTGACATGATAGACTTAACAAATAATAAATTTTACTAGGATAAACTTTGGATAACTTTGATGTCATCCAATAAAGATTTTAAAGTCTAATTTAACCTTACAAAATATGTTTGTAAAGTAAGATTTATACCACTTATATATTGTGAAATTGCCTTATGAATCTCCAATAAGGTTGAATGTGGTAATTGTAAGATGATAATGTGAGAGGATTTGTCCTTCAATTTCTTTATTGTTGTTAACCCTTCTTTGCAACTTCAAATTCTTATTCTTACTATCCCTTTACACTGTCACTCTCAACCTTCTCCCATAACTCCCACAACGCAACAATTTAATGCCCTCACCGTGATTTTTATTGGAATTATTTTATTCTCTGTTCATATATGTGCATTTATGTTCATATATTTTTATACTTATATTCCTTTTTTATATTGCTCTGAACAATTATATATATCAATTGTACTCTCTCCTTATCATTCAATAAGAAATACAATATTTCATTCTTTCTTCTTTTGTAACATGGTATCAGAAGAAAATTAATTCTTGATCACGTTCTTCCACAACCAATTCTCTTACTACCAAAATCTTCATCTTCTACCTCTCGTTCTTGGCTTTCCTACAATTTCTTCTCCTTCAATGGCATCTGTAGTTGTTTCTTCTTCTAATAATTCTCAGGCGCAATCACATTCCTCAACTTTGGGACTTTCTCAAGAGAAAATTCAAGGTCTATTGGCACTTCTTCCTCAATCTAATCCCTTAGTCACACATTCTACTGCTCTAGTGAGTTCTCGTAATGTTTCCACTTCTTCTCAGGATCAAGGTAATATCTCTTCCTAATGGATTCTAGACACAGGTGTCAATGATCATATATCCAGTTCTTTGTCTCATTTTATTTATTATCATAAAATCTCACCAATTGCAATTTCTCTACCCAACAAGAACTCTTCATTTGCTCATTTTTCTGGCACAATTTCTCTTGGCCCACACCTTACCTTACATAATGTCTTGTTTGTTCCTAATTTTTCAGTCAATCTTATTTCGGTCACAAAGTTAACTAAATCTCTATCTTGTAAAATTATCATTTCTGAATTTTCATGTGAAATACAAGACAAGTCAACCCTACAGATGATTGGGAAAGCTGAAGAAAGAGATGGCTTGTATGTCATGATAATTCCAATATCCCCCCTGTGGAAGGTAAAATATTAATGAGTTGCACAGCATAACGAACAACAAAAGACCAGAAAACTATTGGCAAATGAGATTGAAACATTAAAGATCTAGTAACATTGAGAATGTGTTGATGTTTTCTCTCAACAACTCCATTTTGTTGAGGTGTTTCAACACAAGATAATTGATGTTGTATCCCTTTTTGTCTATAAAAATCTATCATTGCAAACTCATTACCATTATTTGATCTAACAGCTTTTACATCAATGCCAAATTGAGTTTTGACATAAGAAACAAAGCCAATAAGCTGTGATCTTGTATCAGACTTACTTGCCATCAATTTAATCCATGTGAATATAGACATATCATCCACTACAATTAAGAAATATTTGAAACCATCAACAGAAGAAGTACAATATGGCCCCTAAATATCAACATGAATTAAATCAAAAGGAGCTTTTGAAACAGTAGTACTTAATTGAAAAGACAATTTTATTTGCTTAGAATAGTGACAAGTATCACAAGGAGTGGATTTTGTATCAGGTAAAGTGGCATACATTGTGCGTAATTTGGTATAACAACAAGAAGAAGGATGCCCTAGTCTAGAGTGTCAAATATCTGTAGAGTCAGGTCTTATTGTAGAACAAGCAATAGAATTCTCAGGAGAAATAGCAGTTGGTGAAGCAAGGGGTGGGGATGCAGGAACTATCATTGCAACATGTTATCTACTTCTTCCGCCACTCAGTCATCCACAGGTACCTTATATCCTATCTCTTCATATCTCTCATATGATGCATTATCATCTCTTCATAAATCATATGTCTTTAATCTTTCCCAAGTTAGTGAACCTAAAACCTATAACCAAGCCATCAAACATGATTGTTGGAGAAATGCCATGGATAAAGAAATTGCAGCTTTAGAAAATACCAAAACTTGGGTTTTGACTGATCTACCTTATGGAAAGAAACTTATCAGATGTAAATGGGTATACAAAATAAAGAGGCATGCTGATGGGAGTACTTAACGATATAAGGCAAGGTTAGTAGCCAAAGGCTACACACAACAGGAAGGCTTAGATTACTTTGAGACTTTTTCACCTGTTGTCAAACTCACAACAATAAGATTGGTTCTGGCTTTAGCAGCTTCCAAACATTGGTATTTACATCAACTAGATGTAAATAATGCCTTTTTACATGGGGATCTAGATGAAGAGGTATACATGTCTCTTCCTCTTGGCTACAAAACAGAAAAACTAGGCCAAGTTTGCAAGTTGTTGAAGTCTTTATATGGACTCAAGCATGCCTCTAGACAATGGAATTACAAGTTGACAACTACTTTACTTTCTTTGGGCTACACACAATCAAAATCAGATTATTCACTTTTTGTCAAAAGTGATTCTGCTCATATCACCATCTTACTTGTTTATGTAGATGATATAATTTTGGCAGGTGATGACATCCAGGAAATCCAAACTGTGAAGGCTTTATTGAATGCAAAGTTCAAAATTAAAGACCTAGGCCAACTCAAGTATTTTCTGGGCTTAGAAATTGCAAGATCTCAACAGGGCATTAATTTGTCACAAAGGAAGTATGCTCTAGAGTTACTAGAAGATGCAGGATTGTTGGGATGTCAACCTGTTTCTACTCCCATACAGCCAGGCACAAAATTTTCCAAGACAGAAGGAAAACCCTATTCAGATGTGCATGCCTATAGAAGACTTCTTGGCAGGTTATTATATCTAACCAACACAAGACCAGATTTATGTTTTGCTGTTAGTACTCTCAGTCAATTTCTTTCCAATCCTTTGGAAGATCACTATGCAACAACAATAAGGATCCTGAGATATATCAAGAAAAATTCAGGACAAGGATTATTCTTTCCCTCCAACATAGAACATTCTCTCAAGGCTTTTAGTGATCTGATTGGGCTGCTTGCCCTGATACTAGAAGGTCTGTGACTGGTTTTAATATGTTCTATGATGCATCCTTAATCAGCTGGAAATCCAAGAAGCAAGGTACAATATCTAGATCATCAACTGAAGCAGAATATAGAGCCTTAGCTTCCATAACATGTGAAATTCAATGGCTTTTGTATCTGCTCCATGATTTGAAACAGCCTCTGCCACAACCAGTTCCTCTGTTTTGTGACAATCAATCTGCTATATGAATTGCACAGAATTCAGCCATGCATGAGAGGACAAAGCACATTGAAATTGATTGTCATCTCATAAGGGATAAAGTTCAAGCTGGTGTAATTAAGCTCCTGCCTATTTCTACTTCATCACAACTTGTAGACATTCATACTAAAGCTTTGCATCCAGCACAATTTCAATCTTTGTTGTCCAAGCTGAGCATTAAGGATATATATGTTACAGCTTGAGGGGGGATATTGGAATGATTTTATTCTCTATTCATATCTGTGCATTTATGTTCATATATTTTTATACCTATATTCCTTTTTTATATTGCTCTGAACAATTATATATATCAATTGTACTCTCTCCTTATCATTCAATAAGAAATACAATATTTCATTCTTTCTTCTTTTGTAACAATTTTTCCCAATTTTTATTTTAGTTTTTTTTCTTTCCAAAAATCCATTTTTGTAAGTGTTTAACTCTCTTGATAATAGGATGGAAAGTGATTTTTTGGAACCATGTGGGCAGACAACGTGAAGAAGTGGAAGCTGAAGACGAAGAGAAAAGATACAAAATGAGAGAGGTTAAAAGTGAAGCCAATAGCAGATTTCATGGTCTCCAAATAAGGAGAGAGAGTTGTAGTGAGGAGAGAAAATTGCATGAAGAAAATGAAATAGCTACCATTTACCATTATTCCTTTATAAAATACAAGAACGAAATTAAATAATACTTTGAAATAGGAATATAATATAATTATATTTGTATAACTCAATAGTTTGATAACTACAATTATATTTAACTCTAAATTTAACACATGAGCTAACATATTTTAAGCATAAGGCATCTTTAAAAAATTATATTTGTATTTGTATACAATTGAGAAAGTGATTATAGATATATTTATACAAAATAAAATAAATTAATATTTTAAAAAAATCGACACGTTTTTAAGTTAACCCACCGCTTTACACGGTGTTCCCTTAAGCATATGTATTGTTTCTGAGAGGAGATTTGAGGAATGTGTACTTGTTCCTTTTTAGTGACTTGCAACAATTTGGAGAAGAAGAAAAGAAGGAGAATTCTAAATCTCAATATAAAGATTTAGATAGAAAGTCGACTGTTAATATATGTTGTACCATATGGACCGGACGAACCAAATATATGCGTCCGGACATGATCTTAACATGCAAAGACCGGACGTGACGGACGGGTCCGTTAACACCCATGATCCCAGAAGACTCCGTTTCGAGAGCAACAGTTTCCCTAGTAAGGGTTTTCACGAATATCTGCATTACCGCTACAAGATAGCCCGACCGACCGACCGGTTAGCACGGACGGTCCATTCTCATTACTCGCCGCGAGGATCGTAGTTAAAACGAGAGAAACATTAAAACTAGATTAAAGTAAAACATGATTAACAATATTGGACCAGTAATTGGGCCATGATTAAGATCTAGCTAATCACAGGCCCATGATAAAAACTATAAATATAGGTCAAAGGTGAAAGGTAGTGGGTTACATTGAATGCACATTTACTCCTAGTATTTACTTTCTCTTTCTATCTCTACCTTTTAACCACCTATTGACTTGAGCGTCGGAGTGCCTTTAGCAGGTACCCGGCCGAAAGTGAAGAGAATACCAGACCAAGTAAGAATTGCAAAGCGTGACGTGGTGGAATGATCGAATGTCCGAGACAAATTGTGCAGGGAGAGCTCACCGACTGCTACAACCGGAACATATGCCATTACTCTTCTAGTCTTGCATATATTGTTTGTAACATCCTAAAATTTAAACTCACTAATGTATTAACCTCTTAATTATTTTGAAATCTGATTGATAACTTTTTTTTTAAATTAAAAACAATGTAAGTGAAAGTAAAAAAAGGAATAAGAATGCACGCATGAGAGAAGGGTGAAGAGTTTTCCATTCCTCTTCTCAAAGTATCTATTTATAGAAGTTTATATTAATATTACATTAGTATTTTAATATATTTTTTTCATGTATTGTACATTCACAAGTTATTATATAATATTATAAAATATGTATTCATCATCATAGTCTAAAAATCTCATTTATATGTTTCACTACTTTTTTACATTTTATATATTCTTGACATTTGATAAAATTAATATTTAAAACTTATGAACATTAATATAACATCTCAAATTCGAAAGTTATATTTTATACTTTAGATGTAAATTGGAGCAGGAAGAGTGAATATTAATATTTTAAGAACAAGTTCTAATTAAGCTTCATCCAATGGTTAACAACAAATATAGAATTAATTTTCTATTGAAGTAACTCGAAACAACAATGTTAGTTTTCTAACTATATACATATAAATGAAAATTCTGTCGATCAAAATGAAATATTATGTCTTATAAACTTTTGATAAAATTTTCATATAAGTTCAATGGTAACTAAGTGGAAATAAATTTTTTATCAAGACAACTCAGAACTAAACAGTATGTGGTGACCTAATTTTTACGCTAAATTATTGAAATTATTTTTCTTAATACTTCTAATTGTAAATCTAACGGATCATAATGGAGAACATATTTAAATAATAGTTGGTAAACATTTTAGTCTAATTTAATGAATCATGAGATTGTGATCACGGGACAACTAAAAAATTAAACTAATTAACACCTCAAAATCATCATATTTTTTAAAGTCCTTTTTCATAATTTATCAATTTACTTACAAAAATATTTAAATAAAAAAATAAAAATATTTAACGAGAGAATGTTATAATTATATATAAGATAGATTTTTTTTTTTATATATTATATATAAGTTGAAAGTATTGTGCATAAGATGTTGATGTTACACTTTTACTCTTTTAAGTTATACCCATAATAAAAATATTAATCATAATAATAATTAATTAATAATTATTTTTATTTTATTATTTAGTTAAAACTAATTTCAAACAATCACATTAATTTTATTAAAATTTTGTTATAATATTTTTTTAAAATTTAAAAAGTAATTATTTGCATTTTATTTTTCATTAATTTCAACTAAATATATTTTATTTTTTATTCATTTAAAATTAAAATCAAAATTGTAATATTATATTTCAATACATTAAAATATATATTTTCTTTATCTTTTACATTCATCAAATCATTCATAAATTTTTTGAGAATTTTATCTTCACATCTCTCTATTTCTACTTCTAAATTCCTTAAAAGAAACTAAATCACTTTATTCTATATTTTTCTTCAAATAAATCCATCCAGTTTTACTCAAATTATATATCTAAAAAGAAACACATGAGCAACCAAATAAGTGTATAAAAAGATAGGTTTTATTTTCAATTCATTATCATGAAATCAACATGCTTATTCATTTTTAAATTTACGAATAAACAATATTTTAAAGAGTAGAATGTGCTTCATATTTTAAGTTTCAAAAATATTTTTTTTAATAATTTACCAAAAATGTTCTTAATACAAAAGTAGTCTTTTTCTTAAAACAAGTATTGTGATCATAAAAACAAAAGATAATTTAATCTCAAACAATTCAATTAAACCTATTTCTTCTTTGATTTTTACATTCTAAAAGCTAATATTAGTATTTTTGCCACGAGATAGTGTCCATACATGTTATAGAAAACTTAATGATCACAAATATCACTAAATAAATTAAGATATATAAAATATGTACTACAAAAATATAATAACTTTAGAATTTTGAAAGTTAAATATAAGAAAGTATTTACAAAAACTAAACTAAAGTTTACTCATAATTTTATGAAAGAAAAATATAATTGTTTTAAATTTTGGAAAGGTAAAAAGAAAAAAATAAATTACTAGGCTGAAAAGAAATCCGTTCATTTTTAATACTAAAATCACAATTGATTCTTCAGAAAAAATGAAAGATATTAAACAGAAAATGATGGAATTTGTGCCAGGTGTATTCGAGCAATATATAACCAGTTTTCATGTTGAATATGCTACTATTGTCTGTGTTACCCCTTCAAAGCTAAAACAGAAAAAAAGAAAGAGTCAAGCGGCGAGCAATGGCGACATCGCTTGTACGATCGGGTTTTCTTCGAACGGCCCTACGTGGAGGCGCTCGCGGCTCCCAGGTTCCCAAGCGAAACTTTTCTTCCGCTGGTCATCACGATGATGCCTGTAAGTACCTTATCATCTCTCTCTTCTCTAACCCTATTTATTTTAGGGTTTTAATAATTAGATCTGCTGCAATAGTTTTGTTTCGCGGGAGCTTCTCGTGCATTAGGTCAATTTCCGTGCGGAAAGGGTTTGTGTATTGATGAGATTGGTCCAGTTCCATTTTATTTGAGATTAAAAGAATTATGCGCTCCGTTTTTTTTCTTCTGACTTTTAATTTGAACTGCTTGCGGTCGATTTCTTTCTGTGCTGAAATCATTTCGTAATTTCTATTTTTTTCTCCGCTTAAATGGATTTGTGCATTCGTTTCGACTCTAAGTTTGAATATTTTTGTGCTTATGTTCGAAATGATAATAAATAAATAAAGCGAGTTTTCAATTATCTCGATTTCAAACGTTAGTTTCGAATCCGATAACGTGGTTGCGTTTAAATTTCTGGATGTAGACTCATTGGGTTTGTATTTATAGATAGCAACATCTATCCGATTAAATGAGCAAAGTAATATTAGGATTTTTGTGTCTTACTTCATCACTGTAATATTGACCTTTCTGTTAAGAATTTAATGTATCTTTTGTTTCAGGTTGAGATTGATAGATTTTCTCTACCTCACCTATATTGCAGTTTACATGTTTTATTTCAAACATTTGTTTTATATTTTTTAATTATTTCTCTTCTCATTTTTCTCATTTTTTTCTCAGACGAGACGGCCAAATGGGAGAAGATTACATATCTAGGCATTGTCAGTTGCACTGGTTTGGCCCTTTATAATCTATCCAAGGGCCACCCACACACAGAAGAGCCTCCTGTGAGCTTTTGTTTCTACACATCTGCAGTTGTTTATAATTGTTACTCTGTATTTTGCTGTCTATCATTTCCCCATCTCCAGTGCATATTCAAGTATGTTCATTTTGTATTATTAAAACAAAAGTTTAATTTTTTACTTTTCTGCGCAGGCTTACCCATATTTACATATCCGCAATAAGGAATTCCCATGGGGTATGTCTTCAATTTTTTGCTTTTATATCTATGATATGTAGCTTTCTTTAGAAGTAGTAATTATTTCTAAAATATTTGAATTGTTTTGAATTTTCTCTACGTTCCTTTAGTGATGGAAATCTTGTTGGCTATAGAGTTTTTTATTTTTGTTAATAATAGTGTAGGAACTGTTTACATGACTACTTTTCATTTTTATTTAGTGAATGGAAGCCATCTTTTGTTGATTAGTATACTGGACTTGGTTTCTAATGGATGGGTAGGGAGGCTGGGTTGTGGCTGTTTTGGGTTTATTATTCACATTTTATTATTTGTGGGCTCTTTCAGTCACAGTTTTTATGCATATATTGGTTCCAATTATCAAAATTGCAAGTTGAACATGTAATGCCATTTTTAAGTCGGAGATCCGGTGTAAATGATTATTTTTTTAATGCTTTCAGTTTTTACATGTTTGTTTGCATGACACCTACCAAGGCTCATGGCCTCCAATATAAGGATTGAGAACCCAGCATTAATTTTCTCTTTTCATAAGCATGGCACGTTCTTGTCATGACTGCTTCCTGTTTCTGTATCTCTGTCGATAAAGTGATACACATGGGCAAAAACCTCACAAAGCAATAAACGAGTGTATGAAAAGGGACTCATTTATTGCTTTGGAGCGTCTCCCATAGTGCTTTAATTTAGAGGTGCACAAGTGTTTGGTCACACTGTGCCTCATCGTTTTCTTTTATTTTTGCAACTTAAATAATTATCGTTGGCAATGCTTTGATGTAAAGAAATTTTCAATACAGATCCCAGAAGTTACTCACAATGTAGAAATAAAGCAAAAAAATTGAAATACGTTTTTCTTAGAAGGTAAAATTTATGTAATGGTTAAACTAATTTTTTGGAGAAGCTAAAATCATTTATAACGAATAAATAAACTAATTTTGGCTTATAAAAAAGTTTATATAATTTTTTCTTTTCATATTTTTAATAATTGTGGGGAAACTTGTCTAGATATATGAATTATATACAAGATTAGAGGTTACTGTTTGCTTCTACATTAGTAGCAGATTTCTTGTGTATATGCATCCCTTGTCTGCTGTTAGTAATCCAATGCTAGTGTGTCGGCCTTTGTCTTCAAAATATTGTTGGACTGAAATTTCAGGTTGTATGACATGTTTCTTTTATGATAAGCAGGTCCCGATGGGCTATTCGAAACTAAGAAGCACCACTAAGAGAGTATTAGTGGTTTAGTGAAGGTGTTTGTGGCACCGGGGGCGTTTCTTTCGACAATGTTCAAGAAATAGTGATTGACTATTGCGGTTTTTGAAATGTGATCTTCAACTTGCACTTGACAACATTTGTTTGCCATGTTTTTATCTTGTGTTCTTTTTTATGGTTGAAACAAAATAAAATTGCCAAACAAAATTATGTTTCTTTTCATGTCGATTCTTGGTTCAATAAATTTTGAAAGAAATCATGAGGCTGCAGGTTTATATTATTTTATGTTATCTCAGCTGTTTTCTGGTCGATCTTAGTTTTTGTTTTGATTTTTGAAGATAGGCAACCCATGTTTGTGAATGGAAGAAGATACAAATTATAAAAATGTTAATTGCTGTATTATATATTTTACAAGAATTTTTAACCGCTGGATTTGGGAATAAATCTTTATGGTTCTATCGTTGTTGAATTTGACTAATTAGGCAGTTTCCTTAAAGATAATATGTATTTAAAGTGGGTAAGTGATGGTGTAGTTGTATTAATTTAAAATGTGATGCAATTTTATTTTTTTGAGTTTAGGAACTATGTTGGATTATTTTACCAAAGAATTTCACTGGAGGGTTTTCCTCTTAGTCTGCTATCCACCAAATATGATGCATTGCTGACAAAGGTGACAAAGTGAGTGAATTTGACTCATGAGTGGTTGATATGGGTTGAATTAAAATTGAGTTAGCTTAATTTGATTTATCTTTTGATGAATTAGAATTTTTTTTAACTATTCTTGATTTATCAAGGGTTGATAGATTTAGTGAATCGGTTCATCTAAGAATGTTTTATTTTTTGAATTTATTTTATATATTTATTGTAATAAGTCAAAATGAATTAACTTAATTTAATTTTTATAATAGTAAAATTAAAGTATTTACCTATTTTATTAAATAATGGTAACTAAAAATTAAAAGTGTTCATTAATGACCAATATATAAATTAAATATTTAAATTATTTAAATACTATTGATTAATATTGTAATATTTAAGATGGTTGAATTGTTAAATTACATTTTAAAAACTAATAAATGGTTATAATAGATAAAGTTATGAAAATAGTAAAAGAAAAATAAAGAATGGATGTTGATAGCCTATGTTCCTTCAACGATCAGGTAATGCTTTATTATTGAGCTCTTCAAATTGTGGGTCGGTCTAGGGTTGTTTTGATCAAAACTGGTATAAATTAAAAAGAGATTTGCAATAATCCCAGAAATATTAAAAGATAACTGTTAATTTAAAACAAACTGACAACTTATCGATGATGATGGATTATGTCAATATTCTAGTACTTTCTATCTTAATAGACTCAAAAATCATAGTTTAATCAATAACCAATTTTGTTATAAATATGAATATAATTTAAATTTATGTTAAGTCATTGCACTTTGAATTAGGAGATCTATTATAGTACATGTTTTTATCCACAATACTTGAAGGTCTTCTTCTTGAAGAAGGTGCAGTTGGTTTCCTAACGCAAGTGAAATTTAAGCATGCAGCGGTAATGACATTTCTATCGTCGTTGTATTGGGTTAGTTGTAGGGGCGCCATCTAGTTAAGGAAAGGCTAACTGCTTATAGCTTCTCCATTGTTGTCTGCATTTAAACTCTTTCTGTTTTTTGACTCAAACATCATCACATTTCTTTTAGTGTCAATTGTCAATATCAACATGTCTCAACCCAATCACGGAGGCAGGAAAAGACAAAAATATAAAAGAAGTCCAAATTCGAAAAAAGATGTCAAGAAATGTAAAAGTGTTAACCTTGACAAGTGACTTGATGTTCCCTTATGCTATGAAATCCAGTTTAAGGTGCAAACTCCTTCTCTTTTTTCTTTTCACCAGCTGTTGTTATGAGTAGTCATGTTTTTGCAGGGAAGATGTAAAACCATAGTAAGTATTCATTGATCGCTTGAGAAAGCAGAACAAATATTGGAGTCTTACCATTCATGTCATTTTCTGAATCATAAATGATTGGCTATATTCTTCCAATCCGATGCTTATTAAACATACAATGAAGATTCACTGTTCGATTTTCCTTTTCATAAAATGGGATTCGTACAGTTATTTTTGCACTATATTTGGTAATTCATTTATTTTATTCAGTGTTCTAAAATAAGTGCTTCACAGACAGTTATAATTTTATTTTGTACTGTTTGTGATCATTTTCCAGTTCAAAACTAATATCTTCATATAAATCATTTACAACTAAAATTTTAGCCAAATGATTCATGCCTTGAGTTATGATTCAATAACCTTTCCAAAATAACAGTAAGAAAAGAGTCAGTTGTAGAAAGATGAGGAACTTTGCTCTGATGATATTTTTAACTTGATAATTATTGTTTCCATTAAAGGGTTCAGGTTACATATGAAGAATAGCGAATAATTTATACAAATAAAGCTGTAGGTCTTTCTAAATTCTTAATCTGACTTTGAAAACAAAAAAAAACTTGACATCATAATAACCAACTAAAGAAACTCAACAAAATTCGAAAAAGAAGTAGGACCAAAAGAAGCTGCATACAATTATTCTATTAGAAGTATCACTGTGCTGCAGTATCCTTAATATGATTGCTTTCTTCATGGGATTGTGGCAAATCCACGCGAGATTCTTTATCCTCATGAGTGATTGAATGATCAAAACTTCCTTGATCATTCATGTTAGAATTGCTGTCTCCGTTGAATTGTGCAGATTCCTCCTCCTTTTGTGACTCCACTGTTTTGTTTTGAGCACCATCTTCATTTTCAATAGTCTTGCTCTGAACTGTGTTATCATTCTCACCCTGCCCTGCATCAGCATTGTTATTTGAAGATGCATCTTTCTCTTCCGGAATGGATGAACCCGAAGCATTGTCTTGTGCTTCACCATTATGATTCCCATTGTCATTTTGATTTTCGTTGGGTTTAGAGGCATTCTCGTTAGAATCACTGCCGTCATCTGAGTTTGAGGTTTCATTTTTGTTTTGCTCAGAAGAAGTTCGAGACTGGCTAGCATCATTGCTGTTATCTGAGTTTGAGGATCCCTCTTTGTTTTGCTCAGATGAAGTGTCAGACAAGCTAGCATCATTGCCGTTACCTGAGTTAGAGGATCCCTCTTTGTTTTGCTCAGATGAAGTGTCAGACCGGTTAGAATCATTGCTGTTATCTGAGTTTGAGGATTCCTCTTTGTTTATTTCAGATGAAGTGCCAGACTGGCTAGTACTGCTGTCATCCGAGTTGGACGATCCCTCTTTGTTTTGCTCTGATGAAGAATCAGACTGGTTAGAATCTTTGTTGTCATTAGCACTTCCATCACTGTTTGCGTTGGTTTGATCAGCATCGTCATTCTGCGCAGAATATGTATTACTTTCTACATTTGCGGCTTCATCTTTTTTTTGTTCCGAGGAAGTATCAGATGAAGTGAGTTGAACATCATGGCTAGCATCTTTGTTGTCATTATCGGATGATGCAACATTTTCCTGCTTTCCTTCTTGGACAGAACTGTTGCTTGGGTTTTCATTCTGAGCAATATTACTTGTTGTGTCCTTGTATTCACCATCGTTTGCATTGGTGTCATGTGTTTCAGCTTTCTTCCACGCTTCTTCTGAGTTAGAAGAAGAAGAATCTTCGATTTTTGGTGTTGCATTCTGCATGTTGGAGTCCTCTACTTTGGAGTTGTTTTCATTTTCTGATGCTTCAGTATTCTGAGATGATGTGTCAATCCCATTCTGCAGTGATGAATCTAGAGTATCTACACCATCCTTTGTGGAGTCATTTTTCTCTTGATGCGGCCATTCTGATTCTGACGTGGAACTTTTCTGTGACTCATTCTCTGATTGTGCCTGATTTTCAGCATCACTTTCATTTCCTTGGCTGTTTGTTGTGACACTAGAATCAGCCCCTTCTTTGTTGTCATTATTCTTCTGAGACTCTAGCTCGAACTCATTGTTTTCCTTTTTATCAGATTCTTCTTTTGTTTTAGAATTTTCATCCGTGTCTTGCGGTTTATGGTCTACAGCACTAGAAGCATTATCTCCAGCATAATTTTCCTCTCTATTCTCCTCCTCACTTTTGCCCCCGTCCTGAGCCTGATCTTTAGATGTAATCTCTTCCTGAATTTTGTCTTTCTCTTCTCCCCCAGTTTCTCCATGGTTGTTCTCATCTGTTATTTCTTTACTATCTTGCTCATGATTTCCCTCCTTCTCTTCAGTTTCATTCTGTTTCACCTCTTCATTTTCCTTATCTTTATTCTCTGTCTCATCATTAGCTTGCTGACTTTTCCCTTCGTTAGTGTCTCCAGTTTCATTGTTCTCCCCTTCGCTTTTGTTCTCTTCATTCTCCTTCATTGCATTGTCACTCTCATTGTTATCCATATTGTCATTCTCCGGCTCATTCTTTTCTTCTTTAACTTCTCCAGTTTCTTTGTCCTCCGTTTCACTATTGTTCTCCTCATTATCCTTCAATGTACTCTCACTCTCCTTGTTGTCCATATCTTCATTCTCTCCAAAAACTTGCTCATTATGATGTTCAGCTTCCCCTTCTGTCCTAGCAATTTCAGAATTTTCTTCAGTTTCTTGGTCTACTGAATCCTGTCTGTGCTCAGAATTATCTTCATTGTTATTTTGCTCATCATGCTTGAGGGCCTCATCTTCCAAACCATTAACATCATCCAGTTTGTTTAGCTCTTCGTGCTTGTTTTCTTGTTGTTCATCCTCCTCCTCCTCCTTGTGCCTTGCATCAACCACTGGAGTTTTCTCCACGTGAGGATGAAGGTCCTTCCTCCCCAACTTGATAATCTCACCGCCAGTCTTCGTGCTTTCAACAAAGGATGATTTCTTGTCATTAGAGTGTTTGATTTGGTAGACTAGCCAGATACAAACGCCAAGCAGAACACATATCTGTAGAGCATGCTTCACCTTGAAGCCGCCTTTGGATCTTTGACTCCTCCGGGGAGATAACCTGAACATGCTGGAAATTCCTCACCCACCAAATTTGACTTCTGTCAATGTACCTGCCCATATGAAGGTTAAATTCTTTGAGGGACTCACATAATCACAACTAGCAACTCAACATAATTAATAACCATGAACTTGGCAAAGAAAGGAAATATCTAAAAATTGAAGCTTATATATGTATTATAAGCAAAAGAGTAGTTATATCAGTTGAACTGCTGATATTAAATAACACGGGGTTTATAAAACACATAGGCTGCATTAGCAACTCATCAACAAATCATAAAACGCCATCTTTAAAAGCAATATAATTATGTAGGACAATCATAAAAATGGAAGATAGGACAAATCGCATAATATACAGGTATCCAGTAGCCAAATCTAGATCAACAAATGAGCATGTTTATGAACAGAAACAAAAATAAAACAAAATACGTGATAATGTATGCCACACTAAAAGGCATTCACAGGTGTACCCAGATCTAGACTGGCTCTTCTCAAGATCATAATTGAGTTAGCAGTTCCAAGTAAATGAAAACTGAATATTCCGTGAGATATTAGCAATGGTACATGTACACAGAAGAATTGCAACGCAAATACATACATACCTGATACAAAATGAGTGTCCAAGAAAAAGGAATCCTTTTCAGTAGGGTGGGGCAGTGCTTACAAGAGGCAGTTGCAGACCACCGTCTTCCACAGCACTGAGAATGAATGAGAGATCACAAAAACCTTAATTTGTGTTTGGAGTTTCTATCAGTGGGAATGCTGCTGGATCTGATCCCTTCCCTGCAACAGGAACGAAAACCAGATTTAACAATAATTTTTCACTGACAAAATGGCAAATCACAATGCTCCGCCCTCATTTATAGCAACTCAACATCGCATCTTATACACAATTTTTTTATTTTAGACCAGTGAAAATTACTTTCCACATTTATGTTCACATTTTTTAATTACATTAACTTATATAATTTTATTTTTGTGTGTAATTAAATAATAAGTAGAAAAGCGTATATATATATATATATATATATATATATATAATTTTATTAAAATAATATTGAAGAATAACTAACTGTTATTTCAGAGAAAAGTAATGATGTAGTGTATCCTGATATGTATAGATTTATATGTTAATCGGTCTAACTCCTTTGTTACTCAACTCTAAATTGTTGGGTCCAAAACGACGTTGTCTGGCAAAGCAATAGCACTCGGTGGATCCAAATCGGACACGTGACATTCCACAAATCCTGGCCATTGACTATGTCGGTTACACTCTTCCACCGTCCGATCCAATCGAATGTATTAAGAAAAACTGTTCTCTCTTTTTACTTTAGAAAAAAAAATAGTCGATATTTTATAGTTTTATTTTTCATTATATATTTTATATAAATATAAAACTTCATGTTAGTTAGTTTGCCATATCAATAAGATAGGGTTGAAGTGGAAGTTGGTTGCTTCCCACCTTATTTAGTGGGTGTGCCTGAAATATCTAGCAATTTTCTTTTTATTTTTTTTTAATTCAAGGTAGTTTTGAGTGAGAATATTTTTTTTTCAAAATACATAAATTCACTTGAAAAACATTTTTAATGAATTTTTTATACACAACATAAAAAATTGAATATCTGATTACATTTTGAAAAAAAAAATACGATTATGAATAAATTATATCAAACGATACACATAAAGTATTACCTGATCATACTCTTGAGATGTAGTAGGATTTGGTTTGTGTTGAGAGTCTTGGTGACAGAGTATGAGACAACGGTGGTGCAGAAAGTTGCTAGTAACTTTTTTCTGCCATGGATGGATCTTAATTTTCTTTCATAATTCAAACTTTGTTCCTCTTATGTAGTTGAGTAAGAATAGAGTTCAGACGTTTTCTACATAGATAAAATAATTTATAGTGGAAAAGACACGCCTTCCACAACCAAAAATACAGAGACTATTTTCAGAGGTTAGGGTTTGCCCAAGTGGGTAAGCAGTGCTGATAGACTTATCAAAAGCCCAATCATACGTGAATAATGACAAAATAGAATGAAGTTTGAAAATAAATATTATATATTAAACAATAAGGCAGTGGAGATTAATTTAATGTTGGAATGCAAACATGTATTAGTTTGAACCAAAGGTGCTCATATTTTTCGATATATCGTCTGGTCATCAAATTTATCTGTATGATATTTAAAAAAATTGGGAATTAAATTAACCGTTGGAATGCAAACATGTATTGTTTTGAATTCAACTTTTTAACACATATAATGTGAATCAATGTTTGGCTGATACATGGATCGAAATCATGTTAAGCTGAATTGGGTTGACTACAGCTTGATCCTATTTTAAATTTAATGTAATTAAAAAAGTATATTTAATCTAGATTTAATCCAAACTATATTAGATTGAAAAATTAAAATCAATATGTTAATTGAGTTTGGATTTTAAATCCAATATATATATATATATTTTTTTTTATCTAGGTTGAATTTATATTTAATTTTGAAAAATTAAATCCATAATCATCCATACTTTCACAACTTCACGACTTCAGTTCCACACTAATAATGAAAAACAAGGATTAAAACTTACCAAAGTCATGTATGATGCATGTTTATATTTATGTAAAATATGTGTTATTCACTTGGAAAATAAATTTGAAGTCATCCTACTTTTTTTTTCAATAAAATCACGTCAGCTACACGATTTATCTATACTTGTAAATTTTAAAAATTTTCACATTTGCGTAAATTGAGTGAAAAATTACTCATAAAACTTTCAACTTGTAACTGATTTGCGACGATAAATTGATGTATGTGATAATTTAATTTTGTACTGAGTTGTCATTAACTTTCCCATATTTACTATTTCAAGTGATTATTCATTAGTCTTACTGGATATAAGCAAAACTTGGCTATTCATTAAAGTCTTACTGGATATAAGCAAAACTTGGCTAGTTATATATGAGTCAAAGGTTTGCAATTTTTATGAGAAAAAATTATAAAAATGTTCGTAATTTTCACTGGAAAAATTATATAAGAAGATTTATTGTTTCTCTTAGAAAAATTGTACAAAAAAATGCAAAAGTTTTTTTTATGAAAATTAATTGCTAGAAAAATTATATGAAAATTGATTGTTTTTGTCAAAAAAGTTATAATTTGGATGATAAATAAATATTTGTAAATGTAGACTTTGAGGTATAAAATTGTTTACATAATGAACTCTCATACGAATGATACACATTTATGGGCTTATTGACCAAAAGGTCCAATAGTTACATGTGAGAAATTGCATTTGTTTTTAGCTATGTTATCTAATGCAAGAATGTTTTCAAGCAGATAACCTTTACCTTTGTTTGTTTAGTACATAACTTTTTCCATAGTTATCTAATAAACTTGATTATTTTTTCATTGTATTGCTCATTCAATTATACTTAATTTGAATGGAAGAACATACATTTTTGAGTTTTGTGAAACTGCAATTGTTTTTCTAAAGTCTCGAACAATTCTTGCATATGTTGTTATGTTGATTGTGCAAGCTATGAAAATCTATGATGAAATATAAAGGTCTATGTTGGTTTTGAAATAAGATGTGAATTTATATTGCATGATGAATTGGTTGATGAATATGATATGGTATGATTTTGGCCAAAGATCTTGTGGAGAGATTTTGTGTTTGTATTAAATTAGTGTACACATTAATGTGAGAGTCTTGACATTGTAGGTTATCCTGATACTCTAATAACCATTCAAGCCCAAGTAGAGAAGGATGTGTTATGTAGTGAGAGTGGTAGGAGATCTTCGTCTATGAGCTAGTTTTGATCGTAGGTGTTGATGGGCTAACCTCATGGATCACATGTTGTGTTGTATTGGTATTGGTTCTCTATGAGCAGTGAGAGTATTGACTCTGTTTGAGCAGTGAAGACCACCACAAATGCACAACCTCCTGAGGTTTCACATCAACATTTCATCAAGATGGTCGAGTCTAATATGATTATCACATGAGTTTATGATTGTTATAATAAGTAAATAATGTGTATTAATAGTTTGACGTTTAATTTATAAATGATCTTTTATATGTTAACTCACTCTTACTTATTTATCTTTATTCGATTATCATATAATGTGTATATTACATGAGAACAAACGATAAAATGACTACGAATTCAGTACAAGGAAAAAAACACAATAAAATAATAACGAAAAATTTCTAAAAAAGTTTTAATTAAAATAAACATATGTAATTTCTTTTGCTGAACTCTCAAATGTATCGATTTATATCTATTTTTCTATAGAAGAAAACCTTTTTTTTTCTAAGAATCATGTGATGATTTTCTGTTAGTGTTCTTTCTAATCTTTCTTAGTCCACAAAATTTCGACGACTTTTTCTCTTAGATATTTTAAATTGAGTTTAAATTTTATACACTTTAATTGTAAAAGTGGCACAGTTTATTATTTAAAATTTATTTTTAGTAAGATTATTAGTATTCAACTATGTGAATTTAAAATATATGTGATTGTATTGTAAATCCAAAGTTTAAAATAAATAAATAATTTCAAAATTGAATTATATTATTATTAAAATTTATAACAAAATTTTCAACATATTTAAATTATTATAAAATTATTTTATGATCCTATAGATTTTATTAAAAAAATAGTGAAAAATATTCCATGAAAACTATGATAATAATTGACATTCGAGAAGATAAAGAGATAAAAGTTAGTATAACAGATAAACCGATATCATAAAAAAGAAGAGATAAATGTCAATAAAATATTCATTATAATTATTATGAATTCTTATTAGTCATCTCAAAGTTCAAAATTAAATTAAAATCGATTCGCATGTATCAAAGGATAAAAGTTATCATTGGCGTCGAGAATTAATTAGAATAAAAATAATCGTATTGTTTCGGAAACAATTTATTTGGTATAAGAATTGTTAAAATGAAGTTATATTATTTTTAGTAATATTTGTTTGAATAAAATAAATTTATGTATAAAATTGATGTAATAAAAATGATAGATTATAAATATCTACATTAGTTGAGACGAAATTGAGTAGGAACAACAATAAAAGAATTATTGTCTTACGAACAAAACTTATATATATATATATATATATATATATATATATATATATATATAACAAAGATAACCATGTTTAATCTTCTACTTCCCTCACATTTTTATTCTTTTCTTAACTAACCCTCCTTCCATGTAACTACCTTATTCTCAAATTAACCCCTTACTATTTAACTAATTAAAATGATTAGTTAATTGAGAATAATTAACCGCATTTAATTATGGTTAACTAACTATAGTTAACAAACGATGGTTAACTAATTGTGGTTAAATAACCGTGGTTAACTAATCATGATTAACTAACCATGGTTAATTAACTAACTGTAGTTAACTAACCATAGTTAACTAACCATGGTTAATTAATCGAGGTTAACTAACCACGGTTAACAAATCACGGTTAACTGACCATGTTTAGCTAACCATGCATCGAGGTTAACTAACCATGGTTAACTAACCGCGGTTCACTAACCGCGGTAAACTAACCGCGGTTCACTAACCGCGGTAAACTAACCGCGGTTAACTAACCCAGATTAACTAACCGCGGTTAACTAACCCCGATTAACTAATCCCGATTAACTAACCGCGGTTAACCTAACCGCGGTTAACCTAACCGCGGTTAACTAACCGCGGTTAACTAACCGCGGTTAACCTAACTGCGGTTAACTAACCGCGCTTAACTAACCGCGGTTAACTAACCGCAGTTACCTAACCGCGGTTACCTAACCGCGGTTAACTAACCGCGGTTAACTAACCGCGGTTAACTAACCGCGATTAACTAACCGCGGTTAACTAACCGCAGTTACCTAACCGCGGTTAACTAACCGCGATTACCTAACCGCGGTTAACTAACCGCGATTAGTTAACCAACTAACCCTAACCCTAACCCTAACTGTAACCCTAACCCTAACCATAACCTTAACCTTAACCCTAACCACATAACCCTAACCACCTCACCCTCACCTTAACCCTAACCCCCTAATCCTAACCCCCTAACCCTAAAAGCCTAACCCTCTAACCCTAAACCCCTAACCCTAAAAGCCTAACCCTCTAACCCTAACCCTAAACCCCCAACCCTTAACCCTAACCCTAACCCTAACCCTATAACCATAACACCCTACCCCCATAACCATAACCCTGATCCTAACCGTAACCCTAACCATAACCCTGACCCTGAACCCTAACCCTAACCCTAACCCCGAACCCTAACTCTAACCCTAACCCCATACTCCCCTAACCCTAACCCTAATCCCAAAACCGTAACCATAACCCTAACCCTAACCGCCCTTACCATAACCCTAACCCCAATCCTAACCCCAATCCTAACCCTAATCCCCTATCCCCTACCCTTATCCCTAACCCTATAACCCTAACCCCCTAACCCTAACACTAAGCCCCTAACCCCCTAACCCTAACACTAACACTAAGCCCCTAACCCCCTATCTCTAGCACTAACCCTAACCCTATCCTTAAATCTAAACCTAATCTTAACCCTAACCCTAACCCTAACAGTAACCTTACCCATAACCCTAACCCTGACCCCCGAACCCTAACACTAAACCCAACCCTAAGCCCCTAACCCTAACCTAACTGTAACCCTAACCATAACCTTAACCCCCTCACCATAATCTTAACCCTAACCCCCACCCTAACCCTAACTCTAACCCCCTAACCCTAACCCTCACCGAAACTCTATCCCCCTAACCCCCTAACCCTAACCCTAACTCTAACCCCCTAACCCTAACCCCAACCCCCACCCTAACTCTAACCCTAACCCTAACCCTAACACCCTAGCCTAACCTTAACCCCCTTAACTCTAACCTTAACCCCAACCCTAACTCTAACCCTAACACTAACCCTAACCCCAACCCCAACCCTAACCCTAACCCCAACCCCAACCCTAACCCTAACCCCTTAACCCCATAACACCCTAACCCCCTAACTCCCTAGCCCTATCCTTAAATCTAACCCTAACCATACCCAAAACCCTAACTCTAACCCCATAACCCTATCCCCCACCCTAATCCTCTAACCCAATCTAACACTAACCATAGCCAAAACCCTAACTCTAACCCCCTAACCTAACCCCCACCCTAATCCTATAACCCAATCTAATCCTAACCATACCCAAAACCCTAACCCACTAACCCTAACCCCAACCCTAATCCTCTAACCTAATCTAACCCTAACCATACCCAAAACCCCCTAACCCACTAACCTTATCCCTATCTCTAACCCTAACCATAACCCCCTCACCCCCTAACTCCATATACCTAACCCCCTATCCCTAACCCTAATCAGAATCCCCTAACCCTCACCCTAACTTTAACCCCATAACCCTAACCCTAACTCTAACCCCCTAACCCTAACCATAACCATAATCCCCTAACACCATAACCTTAACCCCCACTCTAACCCCATAACCCTAACCCTAACCCTCACCCCCACCCTAACCCGCTAACCTTATCCCTATCTCTAACCTTAACCCTAACCCTAACCCTAACCCCCTAACCCTAACCCCCTAACCGCTAACCCCCAACCCCTAACCCCCTATCCCTAACCCTTACCCTAACCCTATCCCTTACCTTAACTCTAACTCTAACCCCCACCCTATCCCTAACCCCCACCCTAACACCCTAACCATACCCAAAACCCTAACCCCCTAACCCTAACCATAATCCCCTAACCCCGTAACCTTAACCCCCACCCTAACCCCCTAACCCTAACCCCCTAACCCCTAACCCCCTATCCCTAACCCTTACCCTAACCCTCTAACCCTATCCCTTACCTTAACTCTAACTCTAACCCCCACCCTATCCCTAACCCCCACCCTAACACCCTAACCATACCCAAAACCCTAACCCCCTAACCCTAACCATAATCCCCTAACCCCGTAACCTTAACCCCCACCCTAACCCCCTAACCCTAACCCCCACCCTAACCCCCTAACTCTAACCCCATAACCCGCTAACCTTATCCCTATCTCTAACCCTAACCCCTAACCCCCTAACCCTAACCCCCTATCCCTAACCCTTACCCTAACCCCCTAACCCCCTAACCCTAACTATAACCCCATAACCCTAACCCTAACCTTATCCCTAACCCCCCTAACCATACCCAAAACCCTAACTCTAACCCCCTAACCCTAACCATAATCCCCTAACCCCGTAACCTTAACCCCCTAACCCTCACCCTAACCCCCTAACCTTAACCCCCACGATAACCCCCTAACCCTAACCCCCACCCCCACCCTAACCCTAACCCCCTAACCTTAACCCCCACGATAACCCCCTAACCCTAACCCTAACCCCCACCCTAACCCTAACTCTAATCCCTTAACCCTAACCCTAACCCCGTATCCCTAATAACCCTAATCCCCTAAACACTGTAACACCCTAACACTATCCTTAACTCTAACCCCTTAACCCCATAACACTATCCCTAACCCTAACCCCTTAACCCCATAACACCCTAACCCCGTAACCCTATCCTTAAATCTAACCCTAACTCTAACCCCCACCGTAATCCTCTAACCCAATCTAACCCTAAGCATACCCAAAACCCTAACCCCCACCCTAATCCTCTAACCCTAACTCTCCCCCCTAACCCTATCCCTATCTCTAACCTCACGCTAACCCTAACCCTAACTCCCTAACCCTAATATTAACCCTAACCCTAACCCCCTAACACCGTAACACCCTAACCTTATCCTTAAATCTAACCCTAACCCTAACCTTAACCCCCTAACTCCTTAACCCTGTAAACCTATCCCTAACCCTAACCCTAACACCCTAACCCTAACCTTAACCCCCTAACTCTTTAACCCCCTAACCCTAACCCTCACCTTAACCCTAACCCTATCCCTCACCCTCACCCCTTAACCCCCTAACCCCCTAACCCCCTAACCCTATCCCTATCCCTATCCCTATCCCTAACCCCCTAACCCCCTAACCCTAATCCCCTAACCCTATCACTAACCCTAACTCTAACCCCCTAACCTTAACCCCATAACCCCCTAACCCTAACCCCCTATAACCCTAACCATACCCAAACCCGTAACTCTAACCCCCTAACCCTAACCTTAAATTTAACCCTAACCATACCCAAACCCCTAACTCTAACCCCCTAACCCTATTAATTAATATGTTAATTAATCAAATAATTTATGATAAACTAATTTGATTTCATTATGATAAAAACTCTTTAATTATTACAATTAAATAATTTGAAATTAAAATTAAATATTATAAAATAAATAGTAAACATTTAATACAACAAATTGTTCAATAAATAATGCATTACATTTATATTTAATTATACTTTCTAATAAACTAATATATAAACTAATAAAGTCTTCTTTAAATCTATGATACAATAGTAACTGAAATTTTTTTATTAAAACATTCTAAAGTCTAAAAAAGTTGTTGGGTGAGTCCTTCTATTCCATTTGACATTATCTCGTTTTTTCCTTTGATGACCCACTGGTATCCTTGTAGGTAACCTTAAAACAATATAAACAAATATTAAGCATCAATATCCTAAAACATTGCACATAATCAAGAAAACAAATGCCTAGTGAAAAATAGAACCTTGCACCGAAAGCTCCAACTTCTCTATATTTGTTTCGGCATCCAAAGCTTCACTCGAAGGATCATTCCCCTCATCCAATTATTGATGGGAAGCAACACTGGAATTATTTTTCATTTGAAATGATCGAGGACTATATCATCCAAAAATCATAATATTACATTATCAAATATAAAATTAACAACTTTGAAGTAACTAACGTTATAAGTAAAATATTTTTTAGAGGGATTAAGCATAGGAACTGACAAAGTAAATTCAAAATCCGTATCAAGCTTGGGAATTGAAATCTAAGATGGAACTATAAATCTAAATAGGCTAAAAATATATTGAAAGTAATCCTTTCAATAAATACAATGGACTAAGTTCATACTGGAAAAGGAATTACCTGTATAAAGTTTCATAAACTAAAGGGATAGAAATCAAGTAATGTGGCTGATATCTTCTCAAATCATCCTTTAAAGAATAAAAAATAATGTATTAATACATGATGCAATGCATCGTCTCTTCATAACAAACCATACGTGAAACATAGTAATAATACCTTCAACTTTCTCACAGTTGTGTATACTTGTTCAACACCGCACGAGAAGATAAAATATTCAGAAGCTCTTTCATATGCATGCCAGGAGGGCAACATGCTTAGAAATCTATCCCCAACATAGCTGCAATAGTCCAACTAGAAATGGAATAATCCACAATTCATAACCATTGATTCAGATACATTTTATTAATTCATAACCTCAACATAGTTTTCTATACTCTGAACAAAAATCAACACATCCTCTCTAAAAAACCATTGCCACAATAAACTCTATTAAAGGATAGCCATCAAACCTGATGCAAAAGATTCTGATGCAAAAGATTCTGATGCGTTAGCATCACACCCTTTGGATTTCCAGTAGTTCCACTTGTGTATACAAGAGTAGCAATGTCATCAGATTTGATTGCTTCATATAGAGAGTCGGATTACTGCTCCTTTAGATTATAAATACAAAGATCAATATGTCTCTTCTACTGCAAAATAAGCCACTAAACTAGAACATACGGGCTCGTCCCAACAGTTCTGCTCTCTCATTAGCTACTCTCATCCGTTTCTGATGCCATAAGTTACATTTATCCAAACTGGCTCTTAGTGATTCAGCCTCCTCAGCTATTTGTTCCACTTTTCTCTTTAAGGCATCCCATGAGACTTCTCCTCAATCTGACATCATTAAACCAGACAAAACACTGACAATTCACCTTTTCACAATTATCTTCATCAAATGCTAAATTTATAATACCAGCATGAAAACTGCTCCTTAGATCTCACAAGTTTTGCTTCCATTACAAAGAACAGTGACCAAATTAACTATATCAGTAAATCAGAAATTAGCTACCTCAACACAAAGTGTGTTGTGTGCTTTTTACATCAACATTTGATCATGCCAAAAGGGAAAAGGCATCAACCGTTTAAAGCTAAACTCTTTCGATATTTTCTCTTTCTTTGCAGGACATGAACCTAGTCATATGTTCTATGCTGACAAAACAAACCACTTTTCTTGTTCTTATTTTAAGCATAGTTAAGAGAGACAGAGAAACAAAAAATGGAGAAAAGGTATCAACTTTTTACAGCCATATGTACTATTAGCAATGGGAAAACGGTGAAAAGCAAATGAAACATTGATTAACACCAAAAGTTGGTCATAACTCTGGCTGATCCATTAAATCACCTAGTGTATTACATATATGATCCAAACTGTGAACAGAAGAAAAGAGAAAAGAAGAATGATGGCAAGAAAGAGAGAGAGAGGTATGTGATGTTGTCCTTGGAAAGCAGGAGCAGCAGCAATTGGTATTCACAATATTTACTACATCAAAATTGCATATCTCATGCTGTCACTTACCATGAGATGGTTCATTTCAGAAACCTGTGAGAATTCCCCAGTTACCCAAAGCCCATCAGAACCATTAACCTGAGGGTGAGAAACACATGAGTATTGATATTGGAGCTTGAAGAATGCTGCACAGAAGCCCCCAACCATGTTGTCTTATGCCTCTGTCATCTCCGAATAGCTCAACACCGTTTCCTGCTTCGAACATGCTCTCATCTGCCACCTCTGAACTCTTTCTTGTGTTCTGAAAGTTTCTTCTCACTGCTGCCAGAACACGCCACATCTTCTACTCCCTCTTGTTTACTTCAACTACCTATAACTTAGTATTATATATGTATAACTTAGTATTATTAAACTGATATAGTGTGTTTCTGGTACAATAATGCTTTATTTGTTTTGAGAGAAATGAATTAATACAATATATAGAAAAGATTTGATATCCTTTAATAATAAAGATATGATACAAGAATAAACAAAAACACTCATAGTAATACATATATACTCTGTGTACTACTGATTATATAAGATATGTTCCTTATTTCTATAATTAAAACAATAACATGTGCAAATATCAATTATATTAGAGTATCTCAAACCTTTAGCGTGCTTTCATTCTTTGCGCAACTTCTCTCCAGGAAAAGATATTCAGAAAACCACATTGACCAACCAATAACCTGCACATTTTAACAAGAGAACTTGTTTCAAACTTCTGTGTAGTTTTATCATACAGATTTGGCTAATGGCTTTATATTTTCCTTTAGGAGAAATGTGGATCATTTACAATTAGTTTTAGGGCCTTCCTCTCTGTTAGCGGATGGATGCTTCATTTCTCCCAGTGATGATCAACTAATTTATATGTTCTGGTTTTTGTTTCATATATGACAGATTAATTCCTCAAGTTAAAATAACATGTTTAATCCTAAAAATTCAAGCCTTGGTGTTTGAAGCTCAAAGACACAGTCAGCTAGAAACTTCTCATCCACTTTAAAACCTGATATATTTAAGTCTACAAGGTGGGAGGCAGAGATTTTGAAGGTATATACTATCAAAATATAGAGATTCCGAATTGACACAACCCTTAACGTGGTCAATGATGGAATATACCAAATGTCCATCATCAAGGTCATGTTTAAATTATTGATTGATAACGAACCAATCAATAAGGCATTGAATCATATAACTCTGCACTTACTCAGACTTAGAAAATGTAATTCAGCACTAGGAAATTGAATCACATCACTCAACACCAAGGTTATCGAATTGAAATTTGAATCATGAAGTGCTGAGTTGAATCGTGAATTGTAATTTTGTATAAAATCATAATATTAATGCATAATGAAAAATTACATCAAATATATCATAGAAATGGTACATGATGTTTAGTGTAATGATGTAAACAATTTCAACTAGAAATAGATGAAAAGAACGTAGGAAGAAAGTTTTACAAAAAAACTATTAGTGATACATATAATTTTGTCAGTCTTCATCTTAAATGAAAGAAACAAAATCATTAAATAGCTAAATAGAGTGATTGACAAAAAAAGGTTAAAAATAATATAGTATAAGTTCATTAGTGTTCTTTCAAATGCCTTCTCATTTAAAATTTAAGCTCAGAAATTTTTTATTTATTTTTTCATAATTGATGAGAAAGTAAAAACATATGAATCATTGAACCGTGCAAATCATGTCGGCGATGCGAAAATACATAGATTTATTCATGCTTCGTAAGATAATCATTCAAAATTCATCTTGGGATACAATGAAGTAGTTAAAAAAAATGTATCGAACTGATTTGAATCGTGAATAGGAAGATTTTGAGAACCATCGCCTACGCTCTTGGAAAAAGTATAATGCGTCAAATTAATACGCAACCAAGAAAATTTGAAAAGAAAAGACATATAATCTTCAGCAGTGTCTGTCACTATATTTTCTGTATTCTGATGGCAAACTATATAACGATAAATTATCAAAAACCATAATACAGACATTTAAAGTGCAATGAAACATTACCTTTGCTTTGTTGGGTTCGGTGAATTCCCATGGAAGATTAGGGTTGTTGTCCGGTGAGTCAAGGTGCTATGTTAATCAAAAGTGGATATAATAAGAATAAAAATTACAAAACCGAAACTGAGAGAATTGAAGCGAAAACGAATACCACTTACGTAGTTCAGAGCGGTTGAGAAAGCCCTCGAAGGCTGAGAAAGGGGAAACCAAAAAATAAAATAAAAACAAACACAAAGACGGAAATCGGAAAACAAAGTGAGAAAAATGAAAGAGGAAACCGACCGAAAACCTGACGGAAAATGTGACGGATAATCGATTTGCGGCTAAGCGTGCCAGCATGTTGGAGGAGCTGCTTGGAGCAGATCAAAGAGAGAGAGAGAATGCCAGACAGAGAAATTAGAGAATGTCAAGTGAGGGGTGAAGTGTAATCATCACCCTTTAATTAACCTACCCTCGAACCAAGTAACCCTCACCTACTAACCAACTAACCTTTTACTTTAACTAACTCTCCCTCTAACTAACCTTGACCAGCTAACTAACTAACCCTCACCATTAACTAACTAACAATCACCCTGTAATTAACCCTCCCTCTAACTAACTAACCGTTCACTCTAACCAACGTCTAACTCACACTCCCCTCCCTCCCCGCGCGCGCCACCGTTAAAAATACATGACAGACTAACCAATTTCCCTTTCAGTTCTACTAGGATTGACCAAGGACTCCATTTCACACAGGTAAAATATTCCATTACAGCGACAGGTTCACGGAGTGGGTAGCCTTTTGAAATAGGCCTTCTGAAAGAAGGATAAAAATAAAACCATCCTAACTAATCTTCAACTACCAGTGAACAGCGACCAGGCCAAACAATTGCAACATCCTCATAAAACTTAATTTACAGTTCCACTTATCACCGTGAGGTCGCGTTTGTGTTAGAATGTGAGTCCAAAACCTATTTATAATGACTTGAAAGAATAATAATACACATCATAATTCAGCAAAGATTTAACAATCAGGGGACACCCATCTTGTCATGACATAGGTACAGCTTGGTAATGAAATATAATATATCCTTTACGTACATAAACTAAGGTATGGAAGAGACATTTCAATATGTCACCTGTGTCCTACCTACGTATAAACAAATCCAGATTCTATACTGATGAGTCACGTCCATAAGGGCCAGATAATGGAAACAAACAAACGTGTAGATAATTGTATTAAAATTCTCTTCGACCAAAGATACACAGCAAATGGAAATAAAAAGAAATCCTAAGTGATGGGATCGTTCAATCTACGTTAATAAATAATGTGGATCTTACTATATTTATGTTGGAGTAAAATAATAAGCCGTTTTTCAGAGAAGAGAGATACCGTAATTTTCGAATTTGCATTGGTGGGACCTTTGTGGTTGGCGTACAGGTTTCGGCACATCATGCCCATGCACGGCATAATTTCTTGCTCGGACATGGCTCTCACCGTAGGGCACTTAACGTAGAAATTCTTCTCAAAAGGGACCAAATTCTTAAAACTCTTCGGAAGTGTAATATTGTTCAAATCGTCCTACGCTAAAACCCCCAGGAGGGGTACAAATGGTGGAACCCGAGCAACGGGTGCAGATCCCAACCCATTGGACCTAAGACGCCATAGGGAACTGCGTCGCCGCGACCGCTTAAAGACGGCGGCGGAATAGATCTAACGAAATCGCTGCGTCAAGAGAACAAGAAAAACATGATTTTCTTTTCTTTTTACGTTAAATGATTGCAAACGAAAAAAAATAGAGAATAGAGAACGTACCTGCGACGAGCGTGAAAAGAAGCGAGATCGGAGTAGGAAAACGTTTCTTTTAACAACCAACTTTTGTCAATTTTTTACGACGGCACGTGGTGCGTATTGATTGGTCATTTTAAAAGTTTTTTTTAAAAAGATATAATGTGTAGTTGAAGGCATTTCTGGATGAAAAAGTGTTTCGTGATTTCATTTGAGAAAAACCCTATGTGTTTAATATTTTCTTTCTTCTCAGAGATATTACTATTTCTCTTATTCTCTCTCCCTCTCACGGGTCCCTCCACAAAAGTTATCCATCTCTTTCGCTATTTCTCTTCTTTCCTCTCACGAATATTATTATTGTTCTTTCAATTCTATGCTAAAGCATTAAATGCAAGTCAATTGAATTAAATGCAAAATCAATTTGATTTATATGACTTGTGCTAATTTGTTTTAAGTTTAAATGTTTATTTCGTTTCTATGTTAAGAGGTGAATTTCTATTTAGTACCCGATTTTAAAAATGTTTCTATTTTATCTTAAAATAGTATAAATTGTATCAATTAGATCTCTTCCATCAAATGGGCATAAACGGAGTTAACTCCAACTGACGTGACGAAAAAATCTACACTTTTTTTTCTCTCGTCTATTTTTACTGCTATGTCCCAACTTTTTCTTTCTTTCCATATCTTTATTAATATTTTTTTCTCTCTCTTCCTCCAAAGCTCATCTTTACGAACACAAAGATTCACTCATTATTCAAAGTAGTAGTCTGGTTCATAGAATCCAACCTAGAACCCAAAACTATCTCAGTTTTACAAATATCCTTCTTCTTCTGCTGCAATCTAAAGTACGCCCAAAAAAACACCAAATACCAACAAGAAGAAGGTTTCTACGCTTACCAGTGGAAACCGTAGAAGGAAAACTAAAGTTGAACAGACAATCAACAATTATGGGTCTTGCAGGTTGGAGAAGGAAGCAGCATAGATAGAGAATATAGGAAAACATAATTTATTATGTAGAGAATGATATGGGCTAAAGGAAGCCCATGACCCATGAACCAATTGAGTGAAACCTAACCTCTAAAACAAAAAAAAAAAACTAAAACGAAAGGATAATGATACTTAGACATCATTTTTTTATAACATTTGAACATCATCTACGTGTCATTCTATGATTGGTTCAAAATTACTCCACGATCAATAATAATAATCATAAACACTATCATGGACCAATAACAGAATGATACGTAGATGATGTTCAAATATTGTCTAAGTATCATTGTCCAAAACGAAAACCCTTAGCGTGCAGTGGTTGGTACGAGACGCTGTGTTTGGGGTTTCTAAAATAAAGCATAGAAGGAGAAGAAGTGAAAGAAAAAAAAGGCAGCAACGATGGTGTGCGGTGGGAGCCATGGCAACGCCTGAATCCCCTCTCTGTTACGTCGGTGTCGCCAGGCAATTCGCTGTTTTTCGCCTTATGAAGCAAATGGTGAATCCTCCTTCTCTCCTTCCACCTTTTTCAATTCATTGTTTACTTTACACATATATATTGAATTCAAGTGTGTATTATGTATAATACACATATATATTGAATTCAAGTGTGTATTATGTATAATGTTAGGGTTGGGAAGAAGGAGAAGGTCTCGGAAAAGAGAAGCAGGGAATTAAAGGACACGTTCGAATCCAAAACAAACAAGACAACTCTAGTTGTTGAATTGAACAAATCATTATCACTATAATTGTGGGATGGGATTGGGTCTGGTATTACTAGTGTATTTACCAATCAGTGTTCATGTTTGCATTTCTTCTTTCTTATTTTTGTTTTTTTATTCTTTCAATAAATTTGCTTTTATGTTTATTCGATGAACCTGAAACACCTATTTATTATCATATATATATATATATATATATATATATATATATATATATATATATATATATATATATATTTAATTGAATTGAACTCTGGTAGTCGAGAAAGTTCAAATTTTGTTCCAGTATACTTAGTTTAGATAGAGACTTATCGTATATTGCAATATTCTCAAATTTTGTTACATGAATGATGCTTGAGTATTAGATTCCCCTCGCGCTTCTTTTTTTCTTTTTGAAAAGTCTTGATACTTTAAATCTTTAAAATTAAAATATTAATTTAATGGTGGTAGCATTTTCTATTCTAACTTCTTAAATGTGTTTTGCAATTTTATTGCATACAAGCTTGTCATTGTTTGTTTACTTCTATGATAATGGTGATAGGTTAAAAAGGGTGACATATCTGGGGTTACTGATAATTCTGATGGTGAGCTGGACATGTCGACGTCGTCTGAAATTCACAATTTAGAAGTTGAAGGTATACACTTCAATCGAAATTTAGTTTGTGCAAATCATGTTGATTAATTGCATGTTAGAGGAACAGAAGAGCAGGGAAAGTGAGGCAGAAGAAGACATGAAAAGTTGGGACATCGTAGGAAAAGCAGAGCAGAGAAAAAAAAGTGTAGATTCTTTTGCCGAACCAGTATAAAAACTCTGTGTTTGCTTTCTCTTTCCCTACACTTTTACTTTAAGTCGACTTTACTGTTTACGCAATCAACTTTATAGGAATGATATGGTTCTTGGTGATTTTGTTAAGAAAAATTAATTTCGTACCTTGATATTTGTTTTAGATTGCTTCCTCATTATCATATTGCAAGATGACCTTATATGTCATCGTACTATCTGGTTAATCCTTTGTAATGTTTTTGGAACATTAATAAAATCAGTTGATTTTGGTTTAAATTTCCTGATTGAATTTGTTTTAATGAGTATTGAATCGACTAAGTGATTGTTGAAGTTGATTATGTACATATTCACTGCTACATTAATTCTTTTGCATACTCACTTCTTAACTGTATAATTTCTTGCATTATTGTGATTCTAAATTGCTTGATCTTCAAAAGATTGTGAAAAGTTTTGCAGGAAACATTGCTTCTGGACTTACTGCTAGAATCACAACTCAATGAAAAGCAATGAAATCGACTTGAACAATGGATCAATGGACTATCACTTACAAGGGTTATAAATTCCATTTATTGGAATTTGGTTATTCAGTTGTTTGATCATTTTATATTGGTTATCTTCAATATATCTCTGTTTCTATTTGATTGTTTTATCTGTGAGAATATATTTTGAGATTGTTGATTATTGTATATTTGCTTGATTGAATTGCTTGCAATTATAACTCTGATACAATTTTGATACAAACTGATTGTATGCTCTGATACTTGTGAAACTGCATTGTGCATCTGGATTTGATTTTAAAATATGCATAATGACAGGGGAAGCATTACATGATTGCATAGATTTTTCATATGCCTACACTTTAGGGGAGTTTTTTCTTTCTCATGTGAATATCTGTGATAGGGGGAGCATCTTTGAATGTTTAATTTGTTTACATTGATGCATCTCTGGTATTTCATTTTATCAGCATATCAATATCTAAAAGCAAACCTTTTTTGCTAATGTACAAAGGGGGAGAAAATTTTGATTGATTATTTGCTTTGATATGTGATTGTTGACAATGCTAATTCTTACCATTATCTAAACATCATTTTAGTAGCAAAATAAACTCTTTTCTAGCTTGAAACTTGCTTAAATCCTCTCTTTTATCTAGTTTTAGTATTTATCTATATTTTGAGCTACATTACGTAAATAATACTCTAATCCCTTATTTTTTATCTATTTCGATGTTAGGAAGATCCTCCATTACATTGAAGAGCCTTGGTGATCCAGGAAGTCATTGATTTAAAAGTCATTTTCGCTTAAGCGAGAATAATTTAGCTTAAGCGAGAATTCGGGCAGTATATATACTCACGAGGCAGAAAGAAAAGGGGTCTTTGGTACTTTGGAGGCGCGATTTCATGTCTGGAGAGCATGAAGGGCGTGAGGAGCTTGTGGGAACATCTCCTCCTCTTCCTTTGGGTCTCCTTCTTCTTTCATCTTCCATGTTTGTAAGGTTTAGGGTTCTCCATGGAAATGAAGAACCAGATTCATCTTGTCAGGGTTAGATGTAGCCTATGAACTCTTGTGTAATGAATGATTGTTTCGTATTTATATATGCCTTTTCTATCTATTACTAGTATTCTTGTTTCCGATCTTAAAGGTTGCATGTAATGGGGACGTTCATGACTTGATTTTGGGGTTTCATTAAGTCAGGGATGAGATATGAAATCTTGAACTGAAACAAGAGTCCTTGTGGGTCATTGAGCCAGGGATGGAATATGATTCACATGTTGTCTAAGATCCTAGTTCTTAATGCGAGTTTGCTTGTTAGATTGTCCAAGGGATTAGAGTTTGATAAGGAAAACCTAGGCTCTTTCACCTAAGGGATTAGGGATAAAGTGTTTTAGTGGATTGACTTTAGTAAATTGATGGAGAGGAGATGAAAGTGGGTATACACAAGAGTGGATTGGTGAAATCTAATCTTAACATTGACATTTCATACCATTTCTAGTCTTTTCCATTTCTAAGTGCCTTCAATACCAACGTCCAACCTTGTAATTATTTGTGAATTTATCTTTTTGCACATATTCTTAAATGATGAGTTGTTCTTGAGTCTACATGAGTTGTTAAACACACAATTTTCTAGTATTACGAGTCTCTTGGGAAAACGATATCTGGTCTTACCGGTTTTATTACTTGAACGATTTGATGCATTTGCCAAAGTCATTATCAATTGTTTGATACTGTTTATTCAGAGTAAATGTTTTGAAATATGTTGAAATTAACTTTTGTTTGCTCTGATATATTGGAAAATCATTTAATCACCAATATCAGAAACGTGATTACTTGACTGATTTTATATGTTGTTTGTGTACAAACATGGTTGCTTATTAATCATGGTTGTGCATCATCAAAAAAGGGAGATTGTTGAGATTGTTGATAAGGGAAACACTGATTTAGCTAAACCTTAATCTCACATTGCTCTGGTTTTTTATGATGACAACACATTATTAATAACACATGTATTGTTATGTGTTACATGTTCAATTCTTTATTGTGAATGATATCCTAAAGAACATGTTTGTGTTGATTCTCATATATGTATGTATATTCACTGATTTTATACTTGATACATCTCTTGTGATTGCATTACATATGTTTAAGAAAAGAAAACCACATGCACTTTGTTGAACTTATATTGTGTGGCAAAACTACAAGTTTTAAGTCGACTTCATTATGAAGTAAGTCGATTAAAACTTGTGACTTTGCACAGATTTTCAAAAGCAGTGTTGTGAGTGATTTTGCATTGAAAAGTCTTTCCAAAATGAGTTGAAGTGTCTAAGTCGACTGCATGCGCAGTGAATTCGACGTAGTTAGTTATTTGTTTTGAAATTCTGTTGATGCTTTTGTGTTGTAACGACTATATTTCAACTCTATGCTAAAGCATTAAATGTAAGTCGACTTTACTTTAAGTCGACTTTACAGTTTACACAGTCAACTTTATATTTCAGCTGCACTTAAACTTCTTACTCCTTGCGATTCAAGAAACTTTGTAAAGATTATTTTGTGAAAAAGATTTTAAAAAGACTATGATTTTTAAACCTCACCAATTCACCCCCCTCTTGGTGTTGAAACTGAGTCATCCTGTTTCCAACACAATGAACAACATAAGTCGTTCAATTGTTGAGAAAAATGCCCATTTAGGTGGTTTGCACCAAGTTAGGTGAAGTCCATGACTACCGATGCCCATGTCATGCCCCCGTAGTCGATTACAGAGGTCTTGTAATCGATTACTAGAGACTTGGGGGGCATATGTACAAAAAGTTCAACCTAAATCCGCATGATGGTTTTTGCTCTGTTTTTGTTGAATTTTTCCACTTTTGGAGATGGGTGAGTGACTTCAATGCTATTGGGTGTGTTCCCTACACCAATGATGAAGTTAGGCCATTGATTTTTTTTAAAATGTCCATTTAGGTGGTTTTCTCCAACTGAGGTGAGGTGCATGACCATTGTTGTAACACCCCTTCTCAAAGTGTCATAGGAAATTTTTTATTTTATTAATTAAGAAATATTTCATCTAATGTTGTTACAATGTACAAATTTTAAAAGGCATTTTCAATAAATAATAGATATGTGAACAAGAGGGAAAGATATACATATAAAATAACATGCTGTCAACTTTGACCTTTGCTGACTATTTTAATCATAACTTTTCCCACAGACCTCCAAAAGATACGATTTCTTTTTTATTAGAAAATAGACTCAAAAATCTTTCCAATGAATACTAATTTGTAATTTTTGGACATCTAAGTAGGTACATTTAATTCCTTAAAGTTAACGTTTTATATATTCCTACCATCTCTGACCTTAGCGAATTATTTTGCTTTTAACTTTCTCTACCGAACTCCAAATGAGTTGATTCTTCTTTTGCTGGAATCTAGACTCAAATATATTTCAAATGACTACTAAGTCATAATTTTTAGACCACTGTACCAGATGCAGTTAATTTCCCAAAAACAACATTTTTCTAAGCTTCCTAAATGGTCATGGACTTCACCTACCTTGGTTGAAACACCTATATGGATTCTTTCCTCCATAGTTGAGCGGGGAAAATTGTGTTTTGATACACTTGACACCATCAATGATGAGCAACATGAGGCTTCAATGCAAAAAATGAAAAAAGTCACCCACAGTGACACAAAAATGACCTTGGGGAGTCAAGTTCTCCCAGTTAGGGAGTAACGTGTAACTTTTCGTGAAAATAAGAAATTAGCCCCTGATAATCGATTACAAGGACCCTGTAATCGATTACCAGGGACTGATTGCTAATTTGTAGGAAAAGTTGTATGTTACTCCCCAACTGGAAGAACTTGACTCCCCAGGGTCATTTTTGTGTCCCTATGGGTGATTTTTTCTATTTTTTTTTTTTTGCATGGATGACTCACGTTGATCATCATTGATGGTGTCAAGTGCATCAAAAAATAGTTTGCCCCAGTTAATTGAGGATGTACTCATCATTGATTGTGTCAAGTGTATCAAAGCACAATTTTCCTCACTTAATTGTGGAGGAAAAATCTCTTATAGGTGTTTGAACCAAGGTACTTCAATTCCATGACCAATTTTGCCCAACTCATGCCTTGGTAATCTTGTAATCGATTACAGGGCATGATTTGGGCAAAAATGGTCATGGACTTCACCTACCTTGGTTGAAACACCTATATGGATTGTTTCCTCCACGATTGAGTGGGGCAAACTGTGTTTTGATACACTTGACACCATCAATGATAAGCAACATGAGGCTTCAATGCAAAAAATGGAAAAAATCACACACAGTGACAAAAATGACCTTGGGGAGTCAAGTTCTCCCAATTGGGGAGTGACATGTAACTTTTTGTACAAATCAGCAATTAGCCCCTAGTAATCGATTACAAGGACCCTATAATCGATTACTAGGGACTGATTGTTGATTTATACGAAAAGTTACATGTTACTCCCCACCTGGAAGAACTTGACTCCCCAAGGTCGGTTTTGTGTCCCTATGGGTGATTTTTTCTATTTTTTTGCATGGATGACTCACGTTGATCATCATTGATGGTGTCAAGTTCATCAAAAAACAGTTTGCCCCAATCAATTGAGGATGAAACATATGTTACTCATCATTGATGGTGTAAAGTGTATCAAAACACAGTTTGCCTCACTTAATTGTGGAGCAAAAGGCTCTTATAGGTGTTTGAACCAAGGTGCTTCAAGTCCATGACCATTTTCGCCCAACTCATGCATTGGTAATCTTGTAATCGATTACAGGGCATGAGTTGGGCAAAAATTGTCATAGACTTCACCTACCTTGGTTGAAACACCTATATGGATTATTTCCTCCACAATTGAGTGGGTAAACTGTATTTTGATACACTTGACACCATCAATGATGAGCAAGATGAGGCTTCAAAGCAAAAAATGGATAAAATCACCCACAGTGACACAAAAATGACCTTAGGGAGTCAAGTTCTCCCAATTGGGGAGTAATGTGTAACTTTTCATACAAATCAGCAATTAGCCCCTAGTAATCGATTATAAGGACCCTGTAATCGATTACCAGGGACTGATTGTTGATTTGTACGAAAAGTTACATGTTACTCCCCAGTTGGAAGAACTTGAGTCCCCAGGGTCATTTTTGTGTCCCGTCGATGATTTTTTCTATTTTTTTGCATGGATGCCTCACGTTGCTTATCATTGTGTTGTCAAGTGTATCAAAACACAGTTTTCCCCTCTCAACTATGGAGGAAAAAGCTTTTATAGGTGTTTGAACCAAGGTAGTTCAACTGGACTCCCCAGGATGGTTTTTTTTTTTTGGTGAATTTTTCCAATTTTTGAGATGGGTGAGTGAGTTTAATGGTCATGTGTATCAAATCAATTAACATTCCATGATGAGAACATATTTTGGTTTAATTCATGAATATTAACATTGAAAGAAGATGTTGTGAATTGGAAATGTTCGATACAATCCATTACAATAATTTTTTAAAATATTAATGTTAGCATGATTGGAAAGTGGACATTCCATAATTTTATCAAGTAGACATTCCTCTCCTCATGAGTCAATCTTCCATTCAAAACATCAACAAACTTGGTTTTGAAAGAATGTTGCACACACAACTACACAAAAAAAAAGAAAACTTTTCATGTTAGAATAATCCAAAAAATAATTAACAAAACAAGAAACACAAATTGGCAAAGGGGAAAGGGGAAAGGCTAAATGGAAAATGGGAAAGAGGAAGTGGAAAAGGGGAAAGGAAAGGGGAAAGGGAAAACGCGAAAGGGAATAGTGGAAATACCTTGCTCCCATATCGGAGTCACCGGAGTTTTCCATTTCCCACAACAAAATTAATGGAAAGGAGAACATGTTTCTCGTCGGGTTGCTTCGCCGAAGAAGATGAAGCTAAAATAAAGAGAAACGAGGGAGAAAAGAGAAAGCTTGAAGAGAGAAAGGAGAGAGCTTGAAGAGAGGAAGGAGAAGGCTTAAAGAGAGAAATGAGTGAGCTTGAAGAAAGAAAGGAGAAAGATTGAAGAAAGAAAGGAGAGAGCTTGGAGAGAGAGAAAGGAGAGAGAACGATGAAAGAGGTTAGAGAAAGGACGAAAATGGAGTAAGGGAAAAGGGAAAAAGGGGGGAAGGGAAATGGGAAATGGAAAATGGAAAAGGAAAAGAAAATACCTTGTTACCGGAGCTTTCCATTACTTCATTGGAGTCTCGTCGGAGAAGATGAAGATTGCTTCGTGAGAGAGAAAGAGAGAAAGGAGAGAAAGAGCACACACAGAATAAAAACCAAAATGCACACTGGAGGAAGAATGAAAACAAAAATGAGAGAAACATTTTCGGAAGCCAAATTCATTGTCAACTTTAACGAAAAAAAAATATTTTAAATGATCCAATAGCTTTTTGACACGTATATGTTGTCAAATTGTTGTTATGAATATGTTTATACTTATATTCTTATTAAACTGATAGATATGAGTATGTTTAAGGGTTAAATATGTTTTTAGTCCCTATACTTTTGGGCGATTTTGGTTTTAGTCCATTTTCAAACTAAGGTACAATTTAGTCCTTCAACTTTAGAAAACTCTGGTTTTAGTCATTTTTATCAATTTTTTTTAACTTTATTTGTTGTTTCAAGCACGTTTCATTATAGCATTTGGATTATTTACACTGTTTGACACATTTTTGCTTCAATGTTAACTAAGAAACGCGTTTGAAACAGCAAATAAAGTTAAAAAAATTTGATAAAAAAGACTAAAACCAGAATTTTCTAAAGTTGAAGGACTAAATTGTACCTTAGTTTGAAAATGGACTAAAACCAAAATCGCCCAAAAGTATAGGGACTAAAAACATATTTAACCCTATGTTTAAATCGACCCCTGAAAGTCTACTTTTATTAAATTGATTGCTATCAGTATGTTTATACTTATAGAATTATTTTCTTATCATGTTTATTATGTTAACGTTGTTTTCTAATATAAATAAATTAGACTGATTTTATGTAACCATTTAATAGACTCACTTGGTTGTTACGGGTCAGAAAACAGTTCTGAAAAAAAAAAAAGGAGATTTCAAGTGTAGGGTCATGCAATCTTGTCATGCGATCTTGTGTATATGTAATTTTTTAGTGAATGGTCAAAAATCACGTTGAAATATCATTGTGATTTTAGCAAAAATATTCACATATATAAATTTTGATTTTGAATTAAAGTAACTTTAGTAATGAATCTGAAATTTTATACCACTTTTTACTATTAACTTGTTTTTTAGAGTAAAAATTGGAACATAGATGAAGCATTATTTTAGAAAGTTTTAACAAAATACAGGTTTGACTTTTGGAGTTAGCTAGTTTACTTGTCACGGGTTTACACACTGTCAATTAGGAAAGCTTTGCCAAAACATGGTGATTTTGACCATCAAATACTTTTTATTTACTTTTAGTTTAATTATTTGAAACGTTCTTATTTGTGCAGAAAGGTTTTCATAGCAAATGATTAAATTTTTATTTTTTTGTTTTGCCATACTAACAGATTGCCAAACTGGCAGTGTTTGAGACTGGCACTGATCTTCTCCAATATCTGACTTACATCTGAGTTGAAATTTTAGCAGGTGATGAAGGCTTCATTTGTTACCATGTTTGGTGCTAATGTTTTTTGAACTTTGACCTATTAACATAGTTGCAGTTTGTATGTTCTTGGAATGAGTAATAGAATATAATGTGATTTGGCGGTTGTGAATTGTAAAGGAAAAGCCCATTGGGTAAAGTGGTGGCGGCCCAAAAGTTTGGAAAATGCATAAAAAAGAATAAGAATAGGTTGGTTTTGAGAAAGGTGTTAGACAATGATGTGGTTGGTTGAGGCCATCGGCATCAGATTGGAACTTGAGTATGGCTTGTTTTTCCACGCCATTTGAAAAGTGTGTTGTGTTGTATTGCTGATATTTACAGCACAAAAAAACTAGAAATAAAGTGAAAGGCACAAGGCATGAGATGATAAAAGAATCAGAATCCCCTTTTGGTTCACGTGGTCCCTCAGCTTTTCTCTTTACCTTTCCACCAACATTCTCTTTTATCTTTTTGATTCCACCCATGATAAATAAAATACTTACTCTTCCTTTTCACGTGATTTCTTCTTCCCTTCCACTTTTCAATTCTAGGATAACAGACCAATAAAGCTTCCCTTCTTTCTTTCCTACATCATTCTCTTCCCTGCTTAATTCTCACTCTTTAGATCAAACTCAACAAATACAATGTATAACCAACGCCATTTGATTTTTCAGATAGAGCACTAAGTTTTATGGTGTAAAGTTTTATCTAAAAAGATAAATATATTTTACCAAATGAAATTGTAAAATCAGTTATTTATTTGAGTATATTTTCATTCTTTTATCCTTCAGTTCTATTTGTTGCTGTTAGTATTGTCTTTGAATGATATTTATAATTCAATTTCATTCAAAGTAATTCATTGCAACTCATATTAATTTTTAATTAATAATATTTTATGTGATTAATTAGTATACACTTAATTGGTTTACAATTGAACAAAATATAGGTGTTCATTATAATTATTTTCCCATTTATATACTATGGAATGATGAGAAGATAAAATTGAATTCATTAGAACTAACTTAATTAATTTGGATTTTAATACTATTTTCTTAATAAAAAGATAGATAAAAAAATCGTGTTTTATAACCACTGTTGAATGAATATATTACAAATTGAATTTTAATTGTATACACGGAAATGGGTTAGGATCTAAACAAATTAATTGAGTGATCACTTTAATTAATTTTAGTTTTTTAATTTTTAAATTAAATTGAATAACAATATTTTAAAAACCAGTGAAGAGTTATAATTTAAGAAAAAAAAAACAGGAAAATCAAGTTAATTTCATATAATTAAACTAAATCTTTTCATCTATCTTGCATTTGTTTATTTAATTGCACAAGAATCACTCTTATTTATTTTTTTAATTAAAGTGTATCAATATGAATTTTCACATTTCAACTATAATTGCACTCAAAAACCTATTTTTAATTTTATTACATAAAAAATTATTAAAAATAAAAGAAAAGAAAAGAATACATATAAAACTTTTTACTTTATGATAATTATTATCATCCTTGTATGTCTTTAGTTCGTTTACCATTTAGTTTTTTTTGTCTACATTTAATTTGTGCATAGTGTAACATCCTGGCAACTTACAGGAAATGTTGACTGCCTCCACACATCAATACGAGACTTCCTATAAGGTCACACATCCCTAAATTACTCCAAGCTAAGCACGCTTAACCATGGAGTTCTTATGGGTTAGGCTATCGAAAAACAAATGCATTTTGTTGATATGAGTAACCAAATCAATTCCTTTAAGCTATCCTTCAACTGTATAGTCTCATACCTATACAGTCTCTAGATCCCTCTCATTCTGGTGTATGTTCGATTCGTCCATGTGTCCCTTCCACTGGAAGCCTGCCAGAAGCTGCACTATGTGCCTCTCGCACGCGATCACTCCCCGCCCTCGTCAGTGCCCGGATGTCACATGCCCACCAACTTTCGCTTGGTTCGTCCTCGAACCACACCGTACTAGGAGAGGCTAGGCTCTGATACCATTAAATGTAACATTCCAATAAATATAAACTTAAAACTATAATAGGAGATAACAAGTAATAATATGATAGAATAGTATAAAGTTTATACTCTAGAGTGGAATGTATAAAATACCCATAAACTTAAAACTGCACAATCATAAGGGTTTTATATAGAACGATTATACAAAAGTTTATAAATCAAACGATTTTTATACAAAATAGCTAATAACATATTGATCGAACGGTCCTACACTATCTTTTAGGTCTTCACTCTCTAGCGCGTCCTCTAGTGAGCCCTCATTTTCTTCTGCTCACACCCACCGGATGATCATCGCAATGAAGAGAACGCCCGAACGGGCAGACAAACACAAGACAAAAAAGTAGGGTAAACTTATGTAATTTAATTAATCACACTAACTTTCAGGATAATTTATACCATACAAAATTCAAACATACGTTTCACAATATAACCAAAGCATAGAATACAGGAAATAACCGAACACCCAATGCATGTTATATTCGACTAATGACTTGACTCATCCGGAGTGTATGAATTATGTAGTTACGACGTTTATGCACTCTGGTGGAACCTAGCTGGGATGCCCTCAACAGCTGCCACCTGAGGTTAGTCTAGTGAAACTTACCACGGTACATCAATACCCTAAGGCTAAAGGACCTCATGTCATTCTCACACATGATTTACTCTTCTCTATGTGAGAATGAATAATCACAGAATATCAGGATAAACGACAGCTTAACTTAGTCATATTCATACTTTACCATTCAATCTATTCATGAGACATTCCTCCTTGGAATTCCCTTTCACAATAACTTAATAACATACTTCCCGTGTATTCAACACATACAATCATACTTAATCAACATTTCATTCTGAAGGGCAATTAACCCTAAAAATTATTGAAAACCAAAGGTAAGAATATCCTTAACTCATGAACACAACCAAACGGTCATGTAACCAGCTGGCTCCAGTATGAGCCGAATACAGTCTAAGACATAACGCTAACAAACTTGAATTGATTACTAAAGAATTAGACATAATATTTATACCATAGGCCGAGCATTTTGAGCTTAGGTCGAAAACTTTCACTATAGAGCGGAGTTTTTCTTCAAGGAACTGAGTGTCAGTAAGAAACCGTACACTACTATAATCAAGCGCTAGTCTAAGACAGAGTACTATTTGGACCGAGGCGCTATTGAGACCGAGTGTTAGTCTCTGACCGAGCACTGAAAAAACCGAGTGTTAATTTATAATTGAACCCTCTTTGAAAGACCGAGCGTCAATATATGACTGAACACTCCTTATTAAAATTTTATATATGTAAATCCGTCCGGAGAATAACTTGACGTCTATAAGCAGCAACTTCTAGGACTTCCTATAAGCAGCTCAAAACAAAATCTAATCGGTGCAAACGAAATAGCTTGACACCAGAGATGTTCAGGTGCTGCCTAAAGAGAGATCGGAACAGGAAAAGGGTGAGAATTTGTAGAGAGAAGGTGAAGTTATCTAGAGAGAAAATAGGAGAAAATGAGTTTCTGAAAGTTGGAGAAGAAGGGTGTATGCAGAGAAGTGGCACCAGTTTTGAAAATTCCTTCTTAAATACTACCGTAAAAAACCGATTGGTCCACTCTCATGCCGCCACCTGTCTTCCACTTTCTATATCTCACAGTCTCGACCTTGACACTTGGATTTCACTAAGCTGGAGATTTTATGGATTCTGACACATAGCATTCTAATACTTTATATTATTTATTTTATTTATTCTTATTTCCACCAATTTATTATTTTTTAATTTCTTTTATTTCTTTTATACTTCTAATCCTTAAGAGTAGATTTTATGAGAATAATGTTTTATTTAAATTAATTTTATCTTAATTAGTATTATTTGCTACTAACAAAATAATGTTGAAATTGTATTAGATAACTAATATAAATTTGATAGTGTTAACAAACATTATAAAAAAATTGTGGTATTAATTAAGTATTACACAATATTCATAAGAAAAGTTCAAGAATAATAAGTTTCTTGACTTAGATAAGTCACAAATACCAACCTTTTACTCGAAGAATTATATGTGAATAGAGTTTTCTAAGTTGAAGTAAAAGTTTTTATATGCTTCTAGGAAGTTAAAACTTCATGGGAAAAATGATCATATTCATGACTTAGATTTAATATTTACTTTTTTATGAATTAAAATATGAATTTAGAAAATAAATAATAAATTAATAGTCATGTTTGATCTGAAATTATTTTAAATTGGTTAGATACTCAATTGTTTACATAAAATTCCACACTTGTAAAAAAGTATATTACTTGATTTAATTTTTTAGTTATGTCCTATTTAATAATTAATTTAAGGAGTTTTAAGAGTGAGATTTATAATATGCATGTCTTGAATTGATAGACGTATCAATAAAATTTAAATATGAAATTTCATTTGAAAATTCAAATTTAGTTCTATTCAAATAAATAAATTTATAAATAATGCAATTTTGTTATTCAGTCTAAATATAATTTCTTAAAAAAATAAACTTATAATTATCTCATATATATTAATAATTATCTCGTATATATTAATAAATTTTATAATTAAGTAAAAGATTATATTCAAAATAATTTATAATTAGTTTATTATGTAAACATATCTTATAAATCAACTTTCGAGCATGTGAATAGAACTGTGTTAACAGATTATTTAATTTGAGTTACATAATACTTTTTATATCAAATTAAAATTATACTATATTTATAATCATTCTGTTTTGTGATAAAAATTATTTTGCTGAATTTTTAGGTCGATTTCGTTAATTTGTTTATTTCTATTTTCTATTCTATTCTAATATTAAAAATTAATTAGAACAATTTTTTTCAATGAATTGTTGAATTTTTATTGTAATTTATTTAGCTTGAACATGTTAGAAGAAAGTTGTTCGCAGAAAAATTGATATATTTTAAGGATTAAGTAAAATGAAATTAGAATTCTGGATGTTTATTTAAAAACAATAAAAGTTAAGGACTTACTGAAATAAAATTGAAGTTTAAAGTGTTTATTATAAATGTGAAGGATCAATTAAAATTTAAGGTGTCTACCTGCTGAAATAAATTTGAAGTTTAAAGTTTTATATTTTACTTCTGATGCAATTTAAGTGATAAGTAGAGCTCGTCAAATGTCTTTGTAGCAACGTTATTTTCATGCCATTTAATAAAATGATTTTGAGATTATTCAGTAAGAAGAAGAATAAAAATTATATGTTTTTTATTTGTTTGATCAAGAAGAAAATAATACATACATACATCTTTCTACATATATATATATATATATATATATATATATATATATATAATATAAATAACTTTAATAAAAAATTATGATTATCATTATTTTCACTTTTCTTCCATTTATTTTATCCTCCTTCTATATTCCTTCAAAACAAACAATACAAAAATTAAAATACATTAAACTAATATATATTTAAAATAAATTGCTAATAAAAGAATAGATACTTTCATAATTTGATAATATTTTAAATAAGTAAGAATAATTATTTTAATTATAAAACACTTAAGTATAAATAAAATTTTTATAAATGAGTTTTATTACTTTAAAACATTATTTTTCTAAATAATTCTCTAAAGTTTTCTATATTCTTTTTATACTTTCTCATCCTGGATTTGTTTTTTTTTTAATCGAAAATTGTTAGTATGATTCTTGTGAAAAGTACTTCGAGTCTAACCAATTAGTTATTCTATTTGAATAAGTTAATTTTTCCGCTCTCCTTGAGTCAAATTTGTCATCTTCTTACATGTACCCTCTTTTTAGGTTGCATGTACTCTTTTAATCTTTAATGTGGTTCTCTGCTCATCAATGATCATATTTGTATGGTCTAATAATTTTTGTGATGTTTCTATCTATAGATAGAACATCTTATGAGCTTAGAGGTGTGTGCTTTTTAGAGCTTGTTGGACAATTTTACCAAGTATAAGTTAATTTGTGATTTGCATTGCATGTTGATGGTGTGGCAAATCTAATGTATAATTTGCTTCTAAATTTGTGTTAGTTGTTGTAGAAATGATGATTTATGTTGAATAAGTGTTGTGGTAGGTGTTTATGAATATAATGAACTATAATATCAAGACAGGTTTACATATATCTGAACTAAAGAAAAGAATAGAGGTAATAATTAGAGTCAATTAAGCAAGTTATATTTCTTCACATTCAATTTTTGGCTTCTGTAACGGCGCTGCTGGAACACAGAAGGTGATGGGCGCTAGTAAAAATTCTAAAAAACTCATTAACTTTTTGTCACTAGGCACCAGTCTTTGAAATTCATCTAGAGGTGTTCCAAAGGTTTTGTCGTTGGACACTAGGTTTTCTTGTTAGGTATCAGGTTCCTGGAGCGTCGGTAAAAATTTTAAAAACTCACTAACTTTTTGTCATCAGGTATCAATCTTTAAAATTCATCAGAGGTGTTCCAAAGGTTTTGTCGTTGGGCGTCAAGTTTCCTCGTTGGGTTCCAGGTCCCTAAGCACCAGCGTTAGGCGCATCTTTGATATCGTTGGGCGCCATTTGTTTTGCATCTTTTAGTATTGTTTTTTCTAATTTTATGATACAAATTGTGATCTTTATACTGTATTTGCTTTGTAAATTGAAATAAAGTTATGAATGGAGGAGTTGTGGGGAACTTCCAAGGGAGGAAACCCCATTAAATGTATGTTTCATTAAGGTGTGTCTTGAGACGATGACTATTTTATTTTTTGTAAAGATGTAATGTAATAAATATTCATACTCATGTAGAAGACAATGATTAGGTGGTGAGAGTGATATGAGATTCTATCATAAGAACAATTGTAGGGTCTTTATAGTCATGATAGAAAGGAAAATGATACTTTGACACCTTTAAGATAACAATTTTTTTACACCGGACACGTGTCACGTTTTCATTGGTCGACGTTTGAGAAAACAAATTTTCTAAGTGGTTATTTTTTTTATTTTCTCAAACATCGACTAATGAAAACGTGACACGTGTCTAGTGTAAAAAATTTGTCATCTTGAAAGTGTCAAAGTATCATTTTCCTAATAGAAATTAATCTTGTGTATGACAGCTCCGTAGAACATTACATACCATTATAAATGCATAACTTTACAAGTCTAACTCAAGCGCTAATCTAGATAAGTTAAATATAAAAGAGTTTAATTATACGTGTGAATTAAGGAAGATTACATTTATATTTAATATGATAACTAAATGGATATTTTTTTTAAACTAGTTTATCTTATTGTTTTCTTTGGTTGTGCTATGTCTTCGTTTTGGAATGATTATTTTTTTGGTGTAAATAAAAGTTGATGCAAGAATAAGTGTCACAAGACATTAAGGAAGATGAAACCTGATCTTTTATAATCTTATTTTACTTTACTGTCATGTTTAATTTTAAAGAATTTTCTTTTGGTTTAATAGTTTCTTATTTGTATATATTATAGTAATATATGATTATATTATCATGAATATTTGTACTGATATTTTATATATATATATATATATATATATATATATATATATCCTGAATTATTTGTTATTCAGATATAAAATATCAATTTTCATAGTTTATATTATTAAATAAGAGATTTTAAATAAATCATCTCTCAATTTTTAAAAAGAATAGACAAAAGACTTTAATATATATTATATTATTTTCATCATTTTATTTATTAAAGTCTGCAGCAAATCGATCAAGTTATTAACCTGACTCGGGACCTATTGTTATCCTTATTAATAACTTGTATTTTTCCAAGAAAAAAAAACTAAAGCAGATTTCGTACGTAACGAGTATTCTAAACTTGTATCGTGTTACTCGTTTAGTCATGTCTGCAGATTTTGAGTATATATCCTCAATTTTACATTTACCAAGGAAGAAAACCAAATAAGAAATAGGTAATAGGAGGTTTTAGTTTGTTCAAGCATAAAGGGGCTACTCTTGACTAAATACATTTTAAATCAAGGGCATTTGACAGTTCTGATGAACAATGAAAGAAAATCAAGACTCGCTGGGTACAACTACGAGGAAGTAAAATAATCAATCTTTTACTGTTTCAGAGGAAATGTATAAAAGACGAAAATCGAAAGGGCAATCAAAGATTACCACGTAAATTTTTTATCAGTTGCTTCCTCCGGTTACGCATTGCAGAGGTGGTTACACACTACTGCAGAGATCGCTGCTACAAAAAAGTACTGACAATAAAATTTCTCAATCAGAAAAACGAGACTACAAACAAAAGAGAGAATAGCAGGGCATGGCATTAGATTTTCAAAATCAAGTCAATGTCCTGATTCCATGCTTTAACCACATGATCGTGGAGTCCGTTAAAAGGAACATGTTAGGTGAAATCTTTCTTAAAATCTCAACTTACATTAATATCTAGTTCTTCTTGTAACAGAATGTTGGAAATAACTCAGTAAATCACATGGTCTAAAATGTTGGAACGAATAAAGTTATATAAAGGAGAGAGCATCCGGAGCTATGAAATAATTTACAAAGTAAAGATGAAATCTTGTTCCTGAGAGACAGGAGAATAGGAGGAAAAAAACTATATAAACTACAAAAGTGTATAATCATGTACAGATTGATATCCTTCATATATGAAAGAACTAATGGGATTCAGGGGTTGAAAATGAGGTTCCCACATTTACACTTCCAACTCATGGGCTTGTAGTTAGAACTGCCACCAACCCTGGCATATGCAACCGAAGAAAACTTCCAAGAGTTTTTCTTTCCGTTCTGGACTTGGGGGTTTGTGGGCACCTGGATTGCCTCACAGTGCTCACATGATCTACACCTTCTCTCACATTTTGGTGGCCTTGACCCTATTCTTGGCCTCATTATAGTTTTATCCTCACTTATTGTCTGCAGCAGAAATCATCATCATTCCAGTAAACAAAAAAATAGTACCTCCTTGAATCGAGCAACTCAACATAGAAATGAAAACGTTTGCCAGGGAAACCATGTTTTACCTGATGAAAATCACTTAGTTTTTTGGTCATTCTACCTGTCAGAACAAAGAGAGAAAGAAAAAACGACAATGTTAGCTAGAGTTAGTTTGAACATACTTTGCACTCAGAAGGTTTCAAAAGTGATAATTTACCTTCAATAACGAACCCCTTATGGATCCAGCTTGAAAGAATGAGAAACAGAAGAGAAATGCAAAGGAATCCAAGTCTTTGACCCGAAATGAGATGGTGATCAAAGGCCATTTTAGGGGAAAAGGAAAGTGTGAAAGTTTTGTGAGCGAAAGGGAAGGTGATATGGAATGAAAGGGGAGTTGAGGAAGAGAATGTGGAATATGGTGGTAATTAAAGGGAGGGGAAAAAAAAGAGAGGTAGAAGGAGAGAAAAGAGTTGATAGAAGAGAAAGAGAGGAAAATAATGGGATGAAATGAAGAGCAGTAACTGAATGAGACGATAAGAACTAGGAAGTAATATTTTGGGAAGATTTGTTTATGTTGTTGAGGTGATGGAACATGGAAAGACAAATGAGAAAATTGCAGAAGTGGAAGAAAAGGAGGACCCCCGAAAAGGGAAACACTTGTCCTTCGATTGACGAGCCCCTACTCAAACAAGAAGCAGAGATTGTATAATAATTGTTGGAAAGAAGAAGCCTCACAACCCTGAGGACTGCAAGAAGATGATGATACGAAGGACATATAGCACCACAAACAACAAAACGCCACAAATTTCACAAGATGTGAGGGACAACTTCCCACTAACAGACATGCAATTACAGCTGTGGATTTTCACTTCTTCCTTTCTTATACATGCACACCCAAACATGTGAATATCATATAATATAATATTATTTTTGGTACATGGTTTACTTTTTCATTCCATTTTAACTTTTAATATATAGTAGGAATGGGGTGTTTGTACAAATTTATGGGTTTTCTGTACTATTATGCACCCTTGCAGTCCCACCTTCTCACGGCACATCCTTCTCTCTCCTCGTCCCCCAAACAGAAAGAACAAACAAAATCTCTTGCCAGTTACTGTAGTATAGTGTGTGTATGTGTATATATATCATTTTTTTTTAATTATTATGCAATCACATGAAATAATGGGCAATCACTCTTCTATTTCCTTTTTTTTGGTTGGGAAAATCTAATAGCATGAGCCTAGGTTCACATGGCACACTCGCAAAGAAAAAAAAAGACTCAAATAGATAATGAAAAAGAAATCAGTATTTCAGTTGTTGTCCACGGGAACGAACGCTAGATTAGTGGCAAACAATGATAAATAAGGGAATTCTATGATATTGTGTTATTTGTAAAGTATTTTTTTTTCTTCATAGATAACGGGATTTTAGATATCAATACCGAATATAAAATGAATAGTGTTTGAGATTAAATTTTAATTTTCCAAAACTAATTCATTATCTTAATCAGTTTTTCATATCAATTTTTATTTATGTTTACAGGTTGATAAATATCATTAACGTTAATTTTTTAATAATTAACTTACAAGTTCTGTTGTTTAATATTAAGTTCTTAAGTGTCTACAAAGAGCACTCGAGTTGAAAACAGCATCGTCAATCAACTAAGTTATTTTGAATATTTGAATATTCAATTTGCTCTCTCACAATTTATTAAAATAATATCGTTAGAGTTATTTATGATATGTAAAGTATTGTTTATTTTGAAAATTAAAGTTTTTTTTTAGTTTTATTCTTAAAAGTCGTTTTAAAGAATTGGAATGAAAGAGAAAAATATATTTATATTATTCTTGATCACAATTACTAAATAATAATGTGTGTGAAAATCATTAAAGTTATTTGAAGTATCTATTAGAAATAAACAGAAATCAAAGTTTTACAAGTTGTAGCTTTCATTCATTATATATATATATATATATATATATATATATATATATATATATACTGTAAAAATCACTTTCTTTGGTAAGATGAAAAAAGTAGAAGTTTTTTCAGTACCTTGCATGTTCTCTGTCTCATATTCATTTCATTTTCTCTGGTGTGTGCCTCCGGATGGTGATCGGTGATCGGTGAAACCTAGTGGTACTGGAAATCCTAACAGAACATCGAGCTCTGCCCTTTTCGCTCACAGCCTTACATTCTGACTCTTTCTCTCTCGCCCACGTGACCATGTTTCATTAAAAGTGCAACAAATATTTTTCTTTGTGCAGTTTTACTCTTATGCCCTTTTATTTTTTTCAATATGGTATCTATAGCAAGGTTGTGAATCCTGGTGTGTAAGGAGGGTACGTGATAGGAGATTAAAGGTGTGTGATCTTCATTTGGGAGTGTGTGCATCCAGAGAAGAAGGAAGAAGGTGACTTTGGCTAAAGAATATCAAAGAACCTATAAGAAAGTTTGCAAGATTGTGATGGTGAATGTTGGGGGGATACAGGGACCACTGCCCATGTTTAATGGCAAGCAGTTTAACAATTGGAGAATCAAGATGCGTGCTGTATTTGGGTTTCAAGATGTCCTAGAGGTTATTGAAGAGGGATTACCTGAATTGAGTGAAAAGGCATCCCAAGAAGAGAAGAAAGAACACAAATTGATGGCTAAACTTGACAGTAAAGCTAGATTTTTGATGTACCAGTGTGTCAGCCAGAAGATTTTTAACAAAATCTCAAATGCATAAACTGCGAAGGAGGCCTGAGGCATTTTGATGAAAACTTATGGTGATGGAGATAGGAATGCAAAAGTGAAATTGCAAGCATTAAGAAGGCAGTTTGAGACCTTGATCATGGAGGAAAATGAGACTGTAGCTGGGTACTTTGACAAAGTACAGGAGTTAGTGAACAAAATGAGAGCTTGTGGTGACAAAATGACAGATGAATATATTGTTGATAAAGTTCTGAGGACCTTAACTCCCAGGTTTGACTATGTTGTGACTGCAATTGAAGAAACTCGAATGAGGGAGAATATTGATAGTGAGGAGTTGCTGCATTCATTAGAAGCTCATGAGTTACGCCTCAATGAACGCAGACAGTGCCAGGAGCAGGCCCTGTAGGCCAGAACTCAGTGGAAAGGCAAGAAGGGGTTCAAGAAGGGAGAAAAAGGTAGCAAGAAGAGCAAAGATTCACTGGACCAGCAAGGTGAAGAGTCCAGTGAACCTGGAAAGACGAAAAATCAGAAGAAGAGTGACTAGAAATTTGACAAGAAAAAGGTAAAATGTTATAATTGTCAAAAACTGGGTCATTTTGCCAAGGATTGCTGGAGTGGTGAAGGTGCAAAAAATAAACAACAGAAAAGGGCTAATCTGGCTCAGGAGGAAGAATCGGATGAGGAAGCAGTGATGTTGATGGATAGAATAGAAGAAGGTTTGTCAGAAGAGGATGTGTGGTATCTTGATTCTGGGTGTTCTACCCATATGACATGTAGAAAAGACTGGTTTGTGGGAATCAAGGAGGCAGCACAGGGTAAAATCCGATTTGTTGATGATAGAAAAATGAATGCAGAAGGATCAGGCATGGTTGTTCTGAGGGATGCAGGGGGGAAAAGAGGTTGTAATTGAGGAGGTACTGTATGTACCAGGGCTGAAATCGAACCTGCTGAGCCTATGACAACTACTGCAGAAGGGGTATATGATGAAGATGGAAAATAATTGTTTGAGCATCTTCAATCAAGATAGAAAAAAGGTTATACAGGCTGAGTTGTCACAAAACAGGACATTCAAGTTTGCGATGGAGGCAGTAAACCATCATTGTTTTACTGCAGCAGAAGAGGAAGATGAGTGGTTGTGGCATCTCAGGTTTGGACACCTGAATTTCTAGGATTTGTCTATGTTAAGCCAGAAAAAAATGGTGACTGGCTTACCGAAGGTAGATATTCCAGGGACTGTCTGCAAAGAATGTGTTCAATGTAAGCAGACCCGTGGCAGCTTCCAGAGATTTTTACCTCAGAAATCTGCAGAGAAGTTGGGGGTAGTATATTCAGATGTCTGTGGCCCTATGCAGATAGAAACACCTGGTGGTAGCAGGTATTTCCTATTGTTCATAGATGGTTTGACCAGAAAGTGTTGGGTATTTCTATTAAAGAGGAAAGGAGAGGTACTGCAGCATTTCCAGAAGTTTAAAAACATGGTTGAGAGGCAGAGTGGGAAGAAACTGAGGAATCTAAGAACTGATGGAGGAGGAGAGTATATCTCCACTGATTTCAGAGAGTACTGTGAGAAGGAAGGAATTGTTCATGAAGTAACTCCTCCATACACGCCTCAACACAATGGGGCAGCAGAGAGGAAAAACAGAACAATCCTAAATATGGTCAGGTACATGTTGAAGAGCAAGGGCTTGCCAAAATTCCTATGGGGTGAGGCTGTGATTACAGCTGCTTATGTGTTGAACTTGTCTCCAACTAAGAGGCTGAGTGGAATTACACCAGAGGAGGCTTGGACTGGAGTGAAGCCAGATGTTAAGCATCTGAAGATCTTTGGCTCTCTATGTTATAAACATGTGCCAGACCAACTGAGGAAGAAATTGGATGATAGGGGAGTACCACTGATCTTAATAGGCTACCATGTTACATGAGGATATAAGCTATATGACCCCATAACAGATGCAGTTTCAGTTAGCAGAGACGTAAGGGTTGATGAAACTGGAAAGTGGCAGTGGGAGTCAGTAGAGAAAGGAGGATCAACTGTTATGTTGGACAGTGAACCTACAACAAATATAGAGGCATGCAGGAGGGAGGAGAATGTCAGGAGGTCTTCTCGGGTTACTCAATTACCAGCACATTTGAGAGACTATAACCTAGCCTATGATGCAACTATCTCATCAGAAGGTAACTTTGTTCATTTTGCATTGATAGCAGAATCTAAACCAGTTGATTTTGAGCAAGCAGTGAAGGATGAGAGGTGGTACAGGGCTATGAAGGAAGAAATTGGGTCTAATGAGAAAAACCGAACCTGGGAACTGACTGAATTACCTCCCAACAAGAGACCCATAGCACTGAAGTGGATTTACAAGTCCAAGATAAATCCTGAAGGGGTGGTGACAAGATACAAGGCTAGGCTGGTGGCTAAAGGTTTTCTGCAGCAGGCTGGAATTGATTATGGAGAGGTGTTTGCACCTGTGGCCAGGATGGAGACTGTGAGACTGGTAGTTTCAGTTGTTGTACAGAACAACTGGACCTTACATCAATTAGATGTAAAGTCTGCATTTCTGAATGGAGATCTTGAGGAAGAAGTGTATGATGTCCAACCTCAAGGCTTTGAAGTCAAGAGGCATATTGACAAGGTGTATTGGTTGAAGAAAGCCTTATATGGGCTCAAGCAAGCTCCAAGGGCTTGGAATCAGAGAATAGATGGGTTCATGAGTAGTATCGGGTTTGAAAAATGTGTTTCTGAACATGGAGTGTATGTTCAGTGTTATAAGGAGAAGGGAAGAGAAGACAGGTTGATTGTGTGTCTGTATGTGGACGACTTGCTGATTACAGGAAGTAGTAGTGAGAGGATTGCTCAATTCAAAGTCCAGATGTTACAAGAGTTTGAAATGAGTGACCTGGGTCAACTTAGTTATTTTCTTGGAATTGAATTCACCAGAACTGATAGAGGTATGTTGGTACATCAGTCTAGGTACGTATTGAACATGTTAACTAAGTTTAACATGCTTCAGTGCAATTCTGCTAATACTCCAGCAGAAGTGGGGGTAAAACTTGAGAAAGAACCTGAGGAGGAGTCAGTTGACCCTATTGAGTATAGAAGGATGGTTGGAAGCCTAAGATATCAATTATAGTGTGGGTCTGGTGAGCAGATTTATGCAGAATCCCAGGGTGTCTCATCTGAATGTTATCAGGAGGATTTTGAGGTACTTAAAATGTACTACGAATTATGGAATTTTGCTGCCTAAATGTGGGTTAGGAGGAGAAGTTAGAGTAACTGCTTACTCAGACTCGGATTGGTGTGGAGACAAGGGAGATAGGAAGAGTACAACAGGGTACGTGTTCTTCTTAGATGGAGCACCAATTTCATGAAGCTCTACTAAGGAACCTGTTGTAGCTTTGTCTTCATGTGAGGTAGAGTATATTGCAGCATGTGAAGCCACTTGTCAAGCAGCTTGGCTTGACTCATTGATGAAGGAACTGAGGATAGGAGTTACAGAGAAGGTCAGATTGCTTGTTGATAACAAGTCAGCAATTGACCTGACTAAGCACCCTACATCACACGATAGGAGCAAACACATTGAGACGCATTTTCACTTAATCAGAGAGCAAGTTGGAAAAGGAAGGCTCGAAGTGGTATACTGCAGGTCCGAAGACCAGATTGCAGATATACTCACCAAAGCGTTAAAAGGGGAACGCTTTCTAACACTTAGAAAGCAGATCACAGTTGAGAAGGTGGAGATCGGAGCAGATCAATAGAAAGGGGTCACGAAAACCTAGGGTTTTTCGTCTCAATGGGTAGATCGACTCAGAAAAGAGTTTTTACCGGTTTTTAACCGGTGAAAATGGCGGAGGTTCGCCGGAGTTGAATTTTTCACCGATCAATCGGTGGAAAAAGAGGGTTTTTCTTAAATTTTTTTTTGTTTAATGCTTTCTGTTTAGGAGGAGTGTTAGAAATAAACAGAAATCAGAGTTTTACAAGTTGTAGCTTTCATTCATTACATATATATACTGTAAAAATCACTTTCTTTGGTAAGATGAAAAAAGCAAAAGTTTTTTCTGTACCTTGCATGTTCTCTGTCTCATATACTCATTTCATTTTCTCTAGTGTGTGCCTCCGGACGGTGATCGGTGGAACCTGGTGGTACTGGAAACCTTAGCAGAGCATCGAGCTCTGCCCTTTTCGCTCGCAGCCTCACATTCTGACTCTTTCTCTCTCGCCCACGTGACCGTGTTTCATTAAAAGTGCAACAAATATTTTTCTTTGTGCAGTTTTACTCTTATGCCCTTTTATTTTTTCAATAGTATCAATAGAGAAATTGATCAATAATATTTATGACAGTTTTCTTGTATGAATAAGTTTCCAATAAGAAAAAAATAATATTGTAAGGTTGAGTGAGTTGATTTGGAACCTATTGTGAAAAGCCTCAACAATGACCATTTAGAATAGAATTCATCAAATGTTTTTCAATCTACTTTTTAACATAATATCATAACTAAGAGTTAGTTTTATAAGGTTGAGTCACTAGATTTGGAAATTGTTATAAAAAGAGTTCAACAATGACTATTTAGAATACAATTCGTCAAATGTTTTTCAATACACTAAAATTACGTTGTCTTGCGATATGTTTGGTTCTTCCTTTCCCTATCTTCCTATCAAGCAATTTGACTAACTTTCATATGTTTGTACCGTTGGATCGACTTCACATATATATGTATTGCCACTGCCCCCATCCATCCATCTTCTTCTCCTTTTCTCAGTTGTTATTCTATTGTTGTAGTTGCTTTTCATGTGAGTGTTAGTAGTTATTTTGTAGTTATAAAATTATACATGTTCATATATTTATGGTTTTATAGAAATTTGTTTATATATGTTTTATATTAATTGTGTATACCGAACTTCTATGTGTTTAGATATTATAGTTCAAGGAATTGTGTATTTAGAATTGTGTATGTTAAATTAATATTACGTTAGATCAGGGTTTATATATATTAGCTATTATGTTATATTATATTTTAAAAAAAGTTATTGTGTTATATTTAACTTAATACTTTAAATTATATTTATTATGATAGATTGCATTTTAGGATCGGATATTTTGTTATTTAGTTATGTTGACAATTTAGATGTATAATTTTATTATTTAAAAAATTTAGATATATACTCGAGGTTTAGTTGTTAAGTTTAATTATAATGTTCTTAGTTTGTATTTTTTAAATTTTTATATTAATATAATTGTATTTTAAATGTGTTGATATTGAATCTAAGGATATTTGCGTTTATATTTTAGAAATTTTGTATTTTAAAATGTTACTATATTGAATAGTCTCGTATTATTTACTAATCAAAATTAAGTGCAATTAAAATATTTTTTATTTTTTAAAATATTTTTTAAAAGAAAAATCATAAAGATAACAAATCTTTAAATATTTGATAATTAATCCTGACAATTGATCATGATGATATCACTTAATATATTTGATATCGAAACATAAAATATTAAGTAGGAAATGAAAATTATCTTACTTATTTGTCTTGTTAAGTTGAATTTTCCTACATTTGCATAAGCGGTGTAGCAGGAACTCTGATTCCTTTGCTTCTCTTGAATGTTGCAGCTACTTAAAGGGTGAAGTTGTAGACACATGAAGGAAGAAGATGATGTGTAAGCATAATCCACCTTAGTTTGGAAGGAAAAAGACCTGCAATGTTTAAAAGTAAATATTTGTTTCGGAATGAAGGTCTCTTCCTGTGTACCCAACTTAAGTGTAGCCCAAATTCAGATCCAGCATGAACGTCCAAGATTTTAAACCGAAGCTCATTGTTTAATGATGACAATTCTAATATTTTCTAAAGATACAAATATTATGCTTTTCTAAGATTTCTTTGTATATTATGTTAAAATCTATAAGAAAATACATCATGTTATTTTAATATTTCTTATTGTATATTAAAAACATAAAAATATCATTTAATGAATGGTAGTAAACTATAAATACATCATGAAATTTTTACTTAATAGATTTATCAATTCAGTGAACAGTTTAATTTTTTTTTTTTTAACTTTAGCTACTTTTTACAGTACACTTTACGGAATTAGCAACGACGGAAAATTTGGTTAAGGAATCTCTCACTGGATATCCAATTCTGAAAAATTAGATGATGAATTATAGAAATATGTCCAATATTGGCACGTAGATATTATATATATATATATATATATATATATATATATATTTCAAAAACAGTGATTTCGTTTTAACATTATTTCCTAAGAAACTAGGGATGTATGTTTTTCTTTGTTTTTTCTTGTTAACCTTCTCTTTGATTATAGCAAACATAAAAGCACCATACTATGCCTGCATTTAAATTACTACAGCGTTTGCCACAGTTTCTTAACAATGAAAATTTGACATGTTAAATTTTGTATACTCATTTTAAGGAATAATTGCAATTATTTAATTACTTTTACGAAAAAATATGTTAGTTATACAATAGTTGATAGTGTAAAACATGCATCTGCTGAAGAGGATGAAAAAAAAAATTCTTACACTCTTTAGCTTACATTTTTACCCTATTAAACATCACATAACCATTTTTTAAAAAAAAATAATTAATTTTACATTTTATAAAATATGAATATGAAACTAATTAAATTTTTTTTAATATGTATGTAAATAATGATGAGAAAAAAATGTGAAACAAGTAAATGTAATAGGTAATTTGATCGGCATACTCTTCATATTTCTTATATTTCTAACAAATTATAATAATAGAGACTGACTTCTGTAACCCTAAATAGTCATAATAAAAAAGTTGAAAGTATCTTTTATTGTATAATTATAAAAATTAAAAAAAGTAAATTATTTTTATATAATATATACAAATTAATAATGATAATTATTTTTTTTTTAATTATTTTGTCGTGTGCGTTTTTTTCTTTTTATCTTTTTATTTTGTTATCTTTACATTTTTCATGTTACTAAAACAATTTTTTGTTAGTATCCACATCTAAAAGTCATATTTACAGCTGTGAATTTTCGTTGTAGACACATCTTAACATCTTCATAACAAATTAGATAGAAATACATAAAGCATCTAAAATAAAAGAGAAATCATTTCAAACCCACAAAAAAAAAGTATCACCAAAAAATACAATGCATTAAATATTGTTAGATTAAAAAAAAACTCAGTATCAATTACTACAACAACAAACATATCTAATTTAAATTTAACGTGCAAAAAACATAATAAAAAGGTAAACTTCAAATTCCCATAAAAGCACATGGAGATGAGAAATATTTAGAAATAAGTTGCAAATGAATGACAATCATTATCATGAATAGACGAAATCTCGTTTATATACATTCAACTAAAAAAAACAGTGATTTGAAGCGGCGTTGATCGAATCATTTGAAAAATTGATGACTTAGAAAAAGTTTTAGAAACAAATTAATGAACTATCATTTACCCTGTAAGTTTTAAATTTCTTGTTAAAAGTTAAAAACACAATTTATGGTATACATACATAAAAATATATATATTTGCAACCGGAAAATTAAAATGACGGTGGCTGTTATTGTATAGGAGCAGGAAAACATACTTTGGTCAACATGCGCTGAAGGAATTATCAAGTTGTAATTACTGATAACTGTATAAGTCTGCTATTTAATTCTATGAGCAAAGTTCATGAACTTGATCTTTTTGCTAGCTCACATCTATAAAAAAAAAAAGGGGTTTATGCATCGAAAAATGAGGTGGTTGCCTCACGCACATCAAGCTAAGATAAAAACGACAAAGTTTGATTGTTCTGCAGCTGTTTTATATATGATGTAGTATTGTGAATTACCCTTATATCCAATCGCTTTAGGACAACAGCATTTAAGGTAATCACATTAAGGTGCTAGTTAATAATTATTATGGTATACATCAAAATTGTTATGAATGAACAATAACATGTGGTGTGTGTACGTCTACATCTGAGTCGAAAGCAAATGGAAAGGATTCATTCAACTGCAACAAGAGATGAACTGTAACTCAGCTTCTGGAAATTTTGTCCAGCTACTTCAATTATTATTTTTTGTGTATGCCGCTTCCAAAGCCATCTACGTCAATGTGTTTGTTTTCCAAATGATAGTTCCGCGCATTATGAGAAAAAAGAAAAGTGGGAATCTTAATCTATTTCAATCTAAATATAGTGACCAACACTTAGTGATCCATGTAATTCAACCCACAGAGAAATTCCAGCAAGTGCCTACACTGTATGATATTGACACTGCAACATGCCTATATAACATTCCAACAGCTTGCATAAATTAGGAACTAATGTTCTCCCACAATTTGAATTACCAGAGTTCAGTATATGAACTATGTAACTCCATGCTTAGAAAACCTGAGAATTTGAGTCTAATTTGAAAAGCAGATGAAACTTTATAGCCAATAGAGTTGGGGTGAGGGGTCAGAGACGCATAATTAATCGATATTTTTATGTTTCAAAACAGTATCTAAGCAAAATATTTTTTTTTAGTTTAAAAAAATAAATTTTAAAATTTTATATTTGACTTTACTTAAATATAAATTTATTTTATTTTCAAAATTAATTGACTTTTTTCTTTATAATATTTTGTATCAATAAATATCATTTATATTATTTTTATTATTAAAGATATTTTAATAATTTTTGTTTTCTACCAATTAAAATATTTTTTTTCCATTTATAACATTCCATAAATTTTTTAAAATTTATTCTCAATCACTTTTAAATTTATTCTAAAATATAATACTCGATCTACTATCAAATCTATCGACTTTGCAAGGAAGAAAATGAAAGCTGAAAATTCCTTTAGTGGAAAGAAACTTTAAGGTGAAAATTGGGAGGATGAAGGGATGGTGATTCTGAAATGGATAAGATTGTTGTTTAGAATGTGATTGGAGCTAAGAAGGGCCCAACTACTCCAAGATGCGACATTTGATTATGCGTTTTGAAAAGGTTGAGGTATCATCACTGCCTCTATCTGCTGCAATCAAATCGACTTAGAGAAACCATTTTTTTGTCGGTGCTCAACTACACTCTGCATTATTTCAAATTCATAACCTTGTTATGTCCTAAACCAAAAACAAATTATTGTCAAAAAGGCAATGGTACATTGAGTTTGTGCTTAATACTACAAAATACCATCCTAACTATCCCTCATCATACATCTCTATAAAAGAGTCACGTCTATATACAAGATACATCACTCTATATTATGCAATCACACATCTCATGCATCCAATCATACACTTCAAAATGTACACACTACTTACAATATAATATATACCATAGAGTCATCATGTTATACATAACAATTATATAAACGTATAATCCTCATTTATGCATAATTCATCGTTGAAAACATCGTTTGAATGACTGATTTTTCCTTGAGTGAAAATCATCTAAGAAAGATGACTTATTCTTTGCATCTTTGTGTTTAAGTGATATAGTTATCTATTGAACGAAAAATTGTCACTTTGACGAAAAAATTCAGAAAGCAAAACCTATATCTTTATTTTAATTTTGCTTAAAAAAATCTCTAACTTATTTGAAAATAAATAAAAACAGAAAAAAGTTATAAAAAATTATAAGATGAGTTTCAAATAACCTAAAATGAAGTGAAATTTATCAGCTCCCTTTACCTATCTTGTGGTGCTCTTCAAAGAAAGAATCCAAAAATTGAGAAAAATAAAATAGAACAGTTTTAACTTACTCCTAAAGAACTTAATTTATAAATAAAACATATCATTATAAACTTGAACTAATAAACTACAACAACTCACATGTGCAATCAAAGAGAAAAGGTTGAAATCTAAAAGAAAAAAAAAATGCATGTTGTATTTTTAGATCACATCATCAAATCTTACTAGTGCAGAAAGGACTTTAGATGTCAGTTATTTTGAGCTTTTAACGTCAACAACAGCACCGACGTCTATATAGGTGACGTTAATGGGACGTCGATTTTTCACAGGTGCGACGTCGATATAGACGTCGGTCCGGTTCAATAGCCTGACGCCTACAAAGACATCCGACAATGTGCTAACCGACGTCTAATCTTACCTTAAACGTCGGTCTGTAAAACCTCGGGCGTCTATAAAACCGTCAAACATTGCATTAACCGACATCTTTGGGACATCATCGACGTCATTTTGTACATTAACCGACGTCTATGAAGTGATCGTTGTGTTTTTGTGCGGTTTTTGTTGTGTCTTGGGGTACCGTAGTAGCACCTCCTTCCTTAGCTAGTTTCTTCCTAAGAAAAAGTTGCGTCTTTTGGACTTCTCATGGCATTTCAACCCTAAGACGAACTTGGGTCGTTGCCTAGGTCCATTTCGACCGCCAATGAAAACGAATACGGTGAGAATATCGTATACTTTCTCGTTGGAGGTCGAAATGAACATAGGCAACAACCCAAGTTCGTCCTTGGATTGAAATGCTGTGAGAAATCCAAAAAACACAAGTTTTCCTTACGAGGAAACTAGCAAAGGGAGAAGGTGCACTACGCTACACAAAGACACAACAAAAAAACTGCACCAAAACACAACGAAAAGTCATTTTAATCGGTTCAAATGAGAGATAATACATCAAAGATTACTTTAATCGGAGTAAAAACAACTTTAAATAGTTAAAAGGAGAGGAAACTTACTTGGAAATGCAGAGCAGTGGAGAGAAAAGGCAAAGACGATCAAAGTGTTGGTTTGCAAACTTAATGGTTCGCAGTGTTATTGAACAAGAAATTAGACGTCTGTTGTACACAAAACCGACGTTTAAAATAGCAAAACGTCGAACACCTGACTAATATGACGTCCATTCGATTTAAAAATTAATATTTCTGTTGTATATAGATGTCGGTTTGGCGGGATGAGACATCTAGTGAACGGAAACAAATGACTTTTCACATACCTGATAGGACTATAGACGTCGGTACCTGAGGCAACTGACGTCTACAATTGTATATAAACATCAATGTGGCAGGATCCGACGTCTATATGTCTGACAGGTTGGTGAGTAGCATTAATTTCTGCCATATAGACGTCGGGGCCCCGTCAATGTGACGGGATCCGTCGTCTATAAGGTTGGAAAGAGTGACTATTCACCTGCCTAACATACATATAGGCGTCAGTTTGTAGGAGCCCGACCTCTATATGTCTGATAGGTAAGTGAACAACATTAATTTCTACCATATAGACGTCGGGGCCCCAACGTCTATAAAGTGAAATGAAATGATTTTTCACCTAACGGTCATAAATGTAGACGTCAGGTTGGAAGGCACGATGTCTAAAATTCTATAGACGTCAGAGATCTACTTAACGGACGCCTATATTACCAACTTATTTACGAAAATGCCACCGGTCATCAATATACGTTGCTTTTATCCTTAACCGACGTCTAACGTGTGACGTTAAACAACGTTTTTGCACTAGTGTCTTGTTGTAATGATATTATATCAAAAAGTGAAATTACTGGAAAAAAAATTGTTTAACATTTAGTATAAAATTATCTCAGTACTTTTAATAAAAATACACACTAAATTTTAAAATAAAAAAAAATGCTCAAATTAATGTTAAAACTGCAATTTAGAAATCTATAATATTAATATTTTGTTTAAATTAACTATTTTCATAAACACCTGTAACGCGAGGTTAGATAAGGTTATATATCACAGGAATCATATTTTCTTTTTTTATCTAAACTATTAATATTTGAAATTTTGTTTAGCTAGGAAAGATAATAAAGCATTATGAGAACATTTTTATATATTATTCTAGTAAAATAAGAAAGAAAAAACATTTGAGTAAACTTTTTATGTTTGTACTAATATTATTATAAAAATATCATATGATTGTTTATTTTCAATCATCTAATGATAGAGAGTTTTTTTTCCTGTTTTTCTATTTTTTTATTCATTCAGTAGCGTATATTTTTTTCATCACATAATTTTGCTTTACTTTACATAATTTAAGTCCTATCACACATTAAAACATTTTTATAAATATTTTTTTATGTACATTTTTATTCTTTTTATTGTACTATCTATGAATTAATGTTTTAATTTTCACGACCTAGAATAAACTATCAATAATGAACAGTTTGTGACGATAGATTAAACATTTTTTTATTATATAATTAGCTATTAATGAAATGTAAAATATTTTTCAACTATTTTGCATATATATTTTATTATAATTGTCATGTTTGAATATTTATGTTTATTAATTATACAAATAATTTAACTATATTTATTATGTTTATTATAGAAAATGCGGAAATATTGAACTGTTGGGTCATTATATCTACTGGTATTCATAAAGCTTAGACAAAAGGATTGGTCAGTTCCTTTTCTATTTATTTCACTATTCAGAAATTAAGTGGTTTCAAAGTTGAAGAAAATGAATTCGTCTATGAAAGTTTCTTATTGCATTTCACTATAGTTCAAAATCAATGGAGCTTAGATGTAGTTTTGAGAATTCAGTTAGTTTAAGTTAATTTCCTTAAAATTGCTTTTATGAAACAATCTTTTTTATTAGCTCAATCATGGGATTAAGATCACTACAATCTATATTTTTTAAAATATCAAATTAACAAGTCTTGGTATTTAGTTTTATTATATTTATTTAATATAAGACTTAAAAATTTTATTAAAAAAATATTTTATAAGAAATATATATATATATATATATATATATATATATATATATGTGTGTGTGTGTTAGTGACAAAGTATGTCTGTATGTTTCACTACAAAAATAATATATTTTAATAGAGGTTAACTCTTGGCGGTTTTTAAAACTTCCAATAACTCCTGTGGTTGTAAACTAAAACCGTCCCAAAGGTTTTTTTTTATTTTTAAATAATTTTTTACTAACTCTGATTTCCTTCCTCCGCCTCTTCATTTTTAAAAACCCTAGTTTTCTCTCCGTGCTTCTTCATTTTCTCCTAACCCATTCCCGCTTCTCACCTCTGTGGTCCCATTTTTCCTCAAAGATGGTGTAGGGCTCTTGGGGCTTGATCGCAATCAAGACTTGGAAACAAATCTGTCAAGAAGAGAAACAAGGATGCTCCGTCGCGGAGAAGCTGATAGAGTCATACCTAATCCGCTGCATGATGGCCTCCGTCCCTAGGTGTGGCGGCAGCAGCGTTTTCTTTGCGATAATGGTGTTTTAGTGTCTTCACGGAGAGTTTCCGGTGGCTCAGGCGTGGTGTTTTCACGACGCAAGGATCTCGTTTTCCAACGTCTTAGCAACGGTAGAGAGTTGGATGGAATTCACGATTGATTTAGGGTTTGAATTCGGGTTCTGTTTTTAGGGATTTGAATGGGGTTTTCTTCTAGTGTCTCGCGATTTTGGGTTTGGCCATGGAGAAGAAGAAATTCCAGGTATGGAGAGCTATTTTAGTTTGATTGATTGCTTGTATGTGGTACGATTTGGGATTTTGATGTCACTTATTGGTGAAACCAGCGATGCACAAAAGAATGTGTTCGATTTGGGAGCATTTGTTGGTGACCTAGCTTTGGAAGAGGATCCGAGTAGGTTTTCTTCGCTTTCTACCACGTTTAGTTTCAATTCGTACACTTTGAAGCCTGAAACTTTGGAATCAAAATTGGATTGCTAGTTGATTCATGTGTTTCGGTTAACTTGACTTTGCAGCGATGATATTCCAATCAAACTTTGGAATCAAAACTGTTACGGAAATGTAGTCTTATTTATAATAATGTGATTATAGTTAATTCCAATTGGTTTTCACGTTTTAGAAACAAAAGTAACAATAGTAGATTAATAGATAAATAAGAAACTTAGTTAAGTTGAAAACTTCTTTCATATTCGTATTCAATTTTAAGAATGCAAAATAAAGGTCTTGATTTTTACGTTCAACTTTGGGCACTCTCTTTACAAAGAAAAGTCTAATTTGCATAATTAACCTCTTAAATTTCGTTTCTTCTCCCGTGATTGGGTCTCAGATATTTGTTGGTTTGTTTGGGATAAATTTGTTGAATACAAAAAATTTCCTTTAATAGTGTTATAGTTACATAAATAAGATTCATACTTTTATGATTACAAATATTGGGATCAGATGTTTATAATCAGAAAGATCAAAATCATTATAGGATCTTATCTTTATTATGAGAACATATTAAATCTCATTTATTTGTATTGATTTCTTTTTCTCAAGGTAGATATATTTTAACAAATATCATCATTCTTTCTTGTGGTAAAGATATTTATATAGAAATGAATTATGACGTTTAGGAACTTAGCATGGAGTCCTATATTTATTAGAAGTTACAAATAGTAACCAATTTACAATCCATCTAGAACAGAGTTCATTGTTGTATTTTTCATGTTGCAAAAGTGAGTTTATTTTATCAACTGCCACAATTTTCTCTTCGATTTCATAAATATGTTATGATAAATTACATGAGTATCTATTATTAGATTGATAAATTATAGTAATACCTATTTTCCCAAAACCTAAATAAACTTCATGTCTTTTTCAATTGAATAATCCAATTTGCCCTAAAGTTTGTATATTTCATGTTTGAAGCGCCGATTCATTAAGTGCAGAGTATTACAGGCTTGGCGATCTTGACAATTGTTCCTCCAATGGTCAAGACCAAACCCTCATCTAAAGTCCAGGTTTGCCCTTCTTGGGGATGATTCCTCATCTAAGATAACAAATTTTTTAATTTTCATTTGCATGCAGAGACTTACATTAGATTTTCTTTCAAATGATATGTTTCTAGCTGTTGGAAGGGTCGGTTCAAGTACTAATTTAATTGCTCAAAGAGTACAATATGTTCTTGAGTCAGATAAGAGAAGCCATCTCATGGATCTTCTCCACGCTGAGAGGGAAAATGGAATTTGCGGCAAGGTAAATTTGTTGTCATTAGTACATATTCCTTATCTTCAGCCTTATATTTGTGTATGACATGATTAGTTATTTTTTTCCAGTGAAATTCACTATTTTTATACATTTGTGCTGCATTGAAACAACTCTTTCCATACGAGTATGTAAATTTGAGTTGTTAATTTATCATATTCTGTGTTTTTGATTAAAATGTGCTCGTGTAGATTTGCCTAATCAAAGTTCAGATTCGAAGAGACCTTCATGAGATTAATCGCTTGAGTCTGAGATAAATTAAGGTGAATGTGTGGTTTATCTTATATGTAGTTTAATCTTTTATAGCTTTTTGTTTTGCTTTGATGACTATGGATTTTTGGCTGAATTTGTTGAAAGTCTATTGTTGGACTGAACCCACTAAACCCACTATTTTTTTATCTATGGTTTTTGTCTTTTTTTTTTCTGAAACAAAGAATTCAATTGATTGCAACTTTTGTATGGTCATCATAAATAATGACTTGTGATTTAGATCGGATAAATATATAGATGTTATTCCCCCCAGAGTTGGAATTTTTGCATATCTCTGGTGTGTTTTACTTTCAATTGTTTGAAGTACTGCTGATGTTTGTCCAAATGTTTTATCTGAAGATCTATTAAGAATGGAAACAGATTCCCAGAGGTAATTAATCAAATGAAAGCATTATTCAATGAATGTTTGGCACTAAAACTCAGAACATTGTAATGAGAAAAAGGTTTTGTTCATCCAAATATAACTCCACAATTAAAATTTTCTCTATTTTGCAGGTGACATATTGGGAGCGACTGAGTTGAAAGGTCCAGTTAACTACAAGTATAATGACCATTAAAACCATTAAAATTTTGTAGAATTTCATTTGGTCGGTCTGTTGCTTCATGCTAAATAATTGTAATTATGGGAATTTTACTTTTTGTTCTTGCCAAAATTGACCTTACCTTTCATTATTGATATTAAAACTTGAAAGAAAAAATGGAAATGTAAATGAAGTATCTAAAAGTCGTCTCCATCTCATGATTTATTTTTTGTCAAAAGAAAGAGGGACGAATTAAAAGATTACATGTTTTAGTTTAAAAATAAAAACAAAAGAAAGGATGATTAATAATTGACTTTAATCATCAAAAGTTAACATAACACTACCTCAATCTCTTTTTAGTTAAAGTTTATATTATACATTTTCATTATTTACTCACTATTTAAAAATAGTCAATGTAATATCAGTTTTAATTTAATTAAACTTGTTATCTTTACTTAATTATTAATAAATTAATTAACAATGTATAGAGTAATTTCAAAAATCTATGTATATAGTTCATTTGGATCTCAAGCAGAGTATATTATATTTTTTTAAAGAAAATGATTTTCCAGCGGTTCACCTCTAGTAATTACCGGCGGTTTTCTGAAAACCCCTGCAAGTACCGACGATTTCGTGAAAACCCCTGCAAGTACCGACGGTTTCGTGAAAACTCCTGCAAGTACCGACGTTTTTTAAAAACCTCCGCTAGTACCTGTGGTTTCCAAAACCGCCGCTAAATTGTGACGCTGGTTTTCCCAGTGGTTTCTGTAACTGCGGGAAACGTATTTAGCGAGGGTTTTAACCCCCGGTAGCGTAAAACAAAACCCCTGGTAAAATTAGATATTTTTGTAGTGTTTTGTGTTAATTTGCTCTTATTGACCAGGCGAATTTGTTTGTCGGCCTACTAGTCTCTTTTTTTAATTTAAAAATTAAAATTAAAATAATTTAAAATTTTAATTTATATTCAAATTATTAATATTTATAAATTAAGTTTCAATCATAAACTATAATAAAATAGTTTAACAGATGAATGTAATAATTATTTAATTTATTTGATTAAAATATTAATTGTACTGGGAACCCACGGACGTTTGGGACGGATGGCCCCTATGGACGCGACGGGACGAACGGTCAGTACGGAAGGGACGAACGGTCAGTACAGAAGGGTCGCACCAAGGGTTGAGATATGACAAACCGGATTAAGGTAAGATAGAATTAAAGGTTATTGGGCTATGATTGAACCTTAATTAAGGTTTCATTAATCCCAGACTCATAGCCAACACTATATATAGAGGTCAAAGGTAAGAAGTAAGTATGTTCATTTATTGCGCATTTAATACTGTACTTTGAATCCCGAACGGACCATTGACTCACTTTGACATCGTAGGACCTTTGACAGGTACCCTCCTGGACGGACTTGGACAAGGAGGAACAGATTGACGATCGGTGGAGAGGAAAAATTGTGAAGGGGCTAAGTGATTCGACCTTACACCGGAACATTAATTAATCAATAAAAAAAATTAAAAAAATATTTATATAATTAAATATACTTTAAATATTCTTTCATATATATATATATATATATATATTATCCAATTGGTAGAGTAACTTATCACTTTTCTTTTAATTTTTAAAATTTATTTATATATTTGTCTATCTATATATAAAAAAATTAAAAATTAAAAAAAAATATATAAGTCTATCCACCGGTCCAATTTTATTTTATGACGGGATAGATTATAGTGGTTAACTCCTTTTAGTCTAATAGGTTAACTCACCTCTAAGTACAAATCAGATGAAAATACATTGAATTGATTTATTTTACCACCTTTAATTATATGCATTTAAATTAATAAGAAAGTCAAATATTTTATTGCATTTGTCCTTTTTAGAGTAAGTAAATATTTAAGAAAACTTCAAAAGTATTTGTATGTTAGTTGCTCATTTCTTAATATATAATTAATACCACCTTCAATGAATTTCTCTGGTGTTTTAATAAAATCACAGCTTTTTTTGCTAATTCTGTTAACTTACACTTATCATCAACTTCACCTTAAAATTAATTTAATCATTTAAATTTCAAATGTAGACAATATATATATATATATATATATAGTCCTTTTATCCGCTTCAATCAGCAAAATAAATTAAAATATGTTCTAGGACCTTGACATATTTTTTTCCTTCCATAAACTATTTAATTACAACTTGTTTACTTCATCATCTAAAAAAAATAGCATCCAAATTTTTTATAAAACTTTTTAATTTTCACACATTTTACGGACACATTGGAAACTTAGTGAACTGATGATGTATTATAAAAAAATAAAAAAAAAAAATATATATATATATATATATATATATATATATAATATTAAAATATGTATTAAAACTAGGTTGTTTTGAAAGTATTAATAAAGCTATACTATTTTTTGAGCTTTTTTTAACACATAATTGCTCATTAATATATTTGTAAAATATGTTAAAATTAAGATTTTCGACGGTAAAACTCTAAAAAAACACGATGATAAAATTTCCCAAATAGTGAATGATAATCAAGTAATAAATGTGGCATTAAATCTTCTTAAGATGTTTCAATACAAACTTCAAAAGTACTTAAATGATAATTAAATATTAACTTTTTAAAAGTAGAAGTATGTATCATTAATTGTAGTCCAAACAGAGCAGAAGTGGTTCCATGGTTTGGAAAAAAGAGGTTAAAGATAGAAGAGTTAGGAATTATAGAAGTGCAATAGAACCATGAAAAGGAATACACCTATACAAGTACCAGCTAGTATACAGTACCCTTTTGAATCTTACTAGTGTTTTGACCCTAAAAAGATGGTGTTTTGTTAAATGTAACATCGGAAGAACATTGAATCTAGCAGAACTACTGTACTCGAATACGTGGACGTAATAGATGTTTGAACATTATAAAATTACACGAAAAATGTCATCATCAAAAGGAAGAAAATTAAAGGCTATGAATTGCTCTTCGAAGGCTTTTATTAGATTCTTGAAGTTAATAATAAGAAAAGAAAATAGTTGTAAATGTTTTTTTGTGAAAATGTATAGAAATTTGAAATTAAATTGGTCCTTAATTAGAGAGTTTAAAGATAGATTTACGGGTACCGTGACGAAGATAAACATCATATTCAGAATCCAATTATTGAATAGTACGTTGTGGTCTGGTTGGAATGAGTGGGTCCGACATTGGAGGTACTTTCAATGGAACCTGTTCGTGATCAATCAACTTCTCTAAGCTGTCCACACTGTAGCGATTAACACATAAATAGATGAAACAATTATGAATTAATGGCTGACATTGCCTCAGCTACAGGACCTTCAATCTTCACAAGAACATTTAAAGCTCATAAGTAACATTGTTAGGCCTGTCACCACCAGTAATGATCAATTAAAATCATACCAAACCTATTTATCAACTTATAATCGATTCTTAAATGTTTACGCCCTCTAATAACTTATTTTAGATAAATGTAAGACATTTTTGTTCGCAAGTTAAGGAAGATTAATTTCCGTATTCTAGGTTTTTTTTAGTAGATACTTTTTTTATACACATAAATCTGAAAATCTAATATCTCATCACGTAATTTGAAAATAAAATTATACATTACATTACATAAAAGGAATCGTTTTGTTTTCAAATTGAGAATGTTAGATAATTTTGAACCGTTTCTTGGTTATAATTAAGTGTACGATTGTGAGTTAGTTAAGAAATTAGGAAAAATACTTACATTTTTTTACACATCATCTATATAAATATTTCTATAGTATATAAAAAGTTATATAAATTTTATTTTATAAATTAATTTTGTGGGATTAAATTATATTTAAAATATATATTTTAACATTTTTAAATAATAAAATATTTTCTTTTTTGTTTATGTCTTCAAATTCGGATTTGAAGTTAAATTTTTGAAAAGCACGTTTGCAATCTGGTACTTTGATAAAGCTGAATGCAGAGGGAACATAAAAATTGTAAAGATGTGTCGCTAACTGAAGACAGAAGAGTACAGTCTTGAAAGACTCGTACTGTCGGGTCGTATGAACTAAAATTCCTAATATTATTATAGAGCTTTTCAGGACATATATTATATTTAATTAGAAGAAAAAAGAATGTATCTACTGTTGTTTTTATATTATGTTTTCTTTTTACATTTTTTTATTTTAATTTACATACAATCAAGTCTCTTCTATTCTTGTTTCTGTCGAAAGGGTTCAAGGTAGGTTGTCTTTCCTTAACTGTTCAGTTCTCTTTACTTTGTCCATTGACATGTCCTTCAAAAAAATCTTAATATGATTACGAAAAAAAAAATGTATTTACCTTAATATTAATTTTGTATTTATAAATTTTATAGTCAAAGTCATTCGATATTTATTGATACAGTATACTTTTAAGACAATAAAATTTGTTCGTTACTTATTAATATTATATATTCATATTTAATATAGTAATTAAATATATTAATTAATCATTAATTTTTTTAACATACATACTGACTATGTTGTCATACTACCAATCAGTTACTTTAACCGATCGACGTTTACGAATAATGAATAATGAATCATGAATCGATCGACATGACGCGACGAATTATGGATAATTTCTGTTGTCCGTCCAGTACACTCTATATAATAAGTTATAAATATTATAAAATTTTGACTATCTAGATTATTTTACATTCAACGTAAATTTTCAAATTCCAGTTTTACTCAAATTATCTATAAACTAAATTGATTAAATTGTTTTGTTTACATTTATAAGCTGAATCATCGAAGTTTTATACATAGGAAAATCATCAAATTTTACCTAAAATTGAATAAATTAATAAATACTCTGTACTCACTATCTTTGAATCCTATATCTCACATTCTACATAACCTTTTAATTTTAGGTATAAAAAAACGCGTACGATATAAATAAGAAGAATTATAAGAATCATTAATCAATACTATTTACATTAAAAATATATTTTTTTTAAAATTAACTCCGACTCATAAAATTATATTATAAAATAAACTTGATTTATATAATTTTAAACTAGTTTCAAACAAGTTCTAAACCACACCTTATTTGGATGCAAATTATTTTAAGAAAATGATTCATACATATTTTTTTCAAATTTATAACATAATATCTGTGTGAATGACGTTTAAATTTATCAACCGAGAATATTATTTGATTATATATGTTATGTTTGGATTTTATTTTATGTTTAAAAAATTATAACTACAATTTTAATAAAAAATAACCCTTCATAATTGTCCAAAATAATATGTTATGGATTTGGTTAAAGTGCTAAAAAAACAAGGATAGTGGTAATTAACACAAATAAATGAACTAATTAATAAAAGTCTTACACTGTGACTTTTCTTCGTAGTTAAAGGGGATTTAAATGCAGAAGTCTGCACATAGTTGGCAGATACACATCTTAAAATTTCAATGTTAAAAGGTTTTACACAGACCATTTTTTTAAAATTACTGAAAAATAATTCTGTCCTTTTAAATGTTACAAAAATTTAATATCGAATCTATAGATTTATATGCATGTGTGTAGGAATATCACTAAAAAAAAAGGTTAAATTTATCAAGGACTATTATCCATCAAAACTGCAAAAATTTATCAAGAATTATTATTTTGTGACGGATTATCGAAAAATAAAAATTCATGAATAAAAACATTATTGATAAAATTTATTGATAAATTTCACTCTTCAATAATTATTGACAAATTTTACTATTTAATAATTATTAACAAAATTATTTTTTAACAATTATCAATAAATTTATCTCTCAATAATTATTAAAAGATTTATCTGTCAATAATTATAAACAAATATTTTAATTATTGATTATATATTTGTTTATGTTATGATTATTTGATAATTTGTTTTCGAATTTTGAATTTTTATTTGCCACTAAAAATTACTTTTTATTAAATTATTATTTTTCATTAAAAATAATTTTTATTAATCTCCTTTAGATCTTTTATTTTAGATCATTTTTATTTTATTTCATCCGAAAATAATAATTAAAACACTAAAATATAAATTCATTATTATAAAAGAAAGTTCAACAAAAGTTTCCATCATTATTCTTTAATTTCATCTATCATAAATCAAAAACATTAACACAAACCATTTTTTTAAATACTTTTTTTAGTTTTTTAAATAAAAAATTGTCATGTGTTAAACTGATATGGTATAATGTCACGTGTTATTGACATGTTACATATCATTCCATTAGTCTGAATTTGGTTCCTGTATTTTTATTTTGTCTCAATTTAATTTAATTTTTTTTTAGAAATAAAACAATTTTCTTCCTTCCCAAATTCAAAAAAGAAATAATTTGTATATAAATATTATACAAATTTTTTTATTAAAATTGATATTCTTAATAAATATTTTAAACAAGAATAATTTATTTATATTTATACTTAATTAATTATATACATGTTAATTATGTTCTTTAGATATATCTATAAAAGTTAAAAAATAATAATAAACAAATTAATGATGTAAAATTTTTTTTTTTTTAAAATAAAAAATTAGAGAAAATTTCGTATAATTGATATGGAAGGTCACGGAAGAAAAAACTACCTTTAATTACAGAGATTTTATCCAATTTTTTCTTTTAAAAAAAGTGAAATTTTATCTCAATTATTTATTCACTAAACCACATTATTTGAAAAATTCATGTCATGTCACGGTTTTTTTTAACTCTTATATATATTTAATAAAATTATCAATTTTAATATTTAATAAAAAAATAAATTTTAATAAAAATATTTGTAAATTTATATATAAATTAAGTTTTGTTTGGATTTGGAAACTGATAAAATTATTTAATTTTTAAAAGAGAGAAAATAAAAATAAGAACTAATTTGAGACTAATATAATAACTCATGTTCTGAATCAACGATACATATTGTTATCTTTGTCAGGTGATACAATGTGAGTTTGTCATGTAATATATATTTTTTAATTATAAAAAATAGAAATAATGAAATTTTTTTAAAAATTTCATAAAAACTATAACTAACACGTAGACTTTTTTAATGATGTTAGCATAGAACTAATGATAAAGATGTAATTAATTTAATTTTTCAACAATAAAATCTAATTAAGACAAAACAAATACGAACCTATTTAAAAAAATCATTACAAATATCAACCATACGTATGATTCATTACTAAATTATTGTATTTTGGATCCCACTCTTAAGCTTATTGAAAATCTTTCTACCTCTTTCAAACTTCTTTGAATCTGTTAATCATATCTCATTAACAACAAAATAATTTTCATTATATATATATATATATATATATATATATATATATTGTAAGTTACTCAATAACAGTGAAATATATAATATTATATTTAAATAATTGAAAAAAGTTAGCAATTTTCCCATCTGTTAAAATCCTTTTGAAGGTAAACAAGTAAATGAGATAAAACGAAAGGAGAACAAAATAAGGGTAAGGAAATTCACTTAAATAAAAAAAGAAGCCATAATCCATGGATCAAACGGTAGAATCAGAAATATAATAATTTGAAGAAAAGATAATATTTATTTCAATAATTTAAAACATATTCATTTTTTTTATGCATAAACATTAGTTTATTTTAAAATATAATTTTATTATTCAATAAATAATTCAATTAAAATAGTTTATTGATAAGAAAAATATTATATTATTAAAGAAAGAAATTTTGGAACAATTTTTTTTTCTATAATTAAAATTATTTTATCAATAAAATTTAAATGAATTAATTAATTAACACAATAATTAAAGAGTAATAAAATATTAATAATTAGTGATAAAAAAAATCTTATATTATAATAGAAATAAAATTTGAGATAAATACTTTTCTATAATTAAAATTATTTTTATCAATAAAATCTGAATGAATTAATTAATAAATTAGCACAAAATTTAAAGCTTAATAAATTATCAATAATTAAAAAGGAAAGAAATTTTACACTATAATAAAAATAAAATTGGAAATAAATGTTTTCTTATAATTAAAATTATTTTTATAAATAAAATTTAAATGAATTAATTAATTAATTAAAACAAAAAAATTAAAAGTGTAATAGATTATCAATAACTAATGAGGAAAAAAAATTATCCTATAATAGAAATAAAATTTGAAATAAATATTTTCTTATAATTAAATTTATTTTTACCAACAAAATTTAAATAAATAAATTATCACAAAGATTAAATGGTGTAATGTTGTCCCTTTCCAAAATTTTATCAGTAAATTCAACAATTTTTGTAGTGTATAATTTGCTGAAACATATGAATACTTTACTCAAACTTCAGAAATCTAGCTTTTAAATGTATTTGCATCCAACAAATTAAAATGTATGCATCCATGTTTTAGGTATAATCTAAAATGTATACAAATAAATAATGTTAATTTAGATTATAAATAAAATATGCATAATCAATTAAAAAATAACACTAAGAAGTTGCATGTCTCAAAATTTCAAAAGAGAAACCAAACTTGTAATTATGATATAATTAAGGTTTAATTTCATTAATTTGTTTGGATAATTCAATTAGAGACATAATTTTTATTTGTTGTAATTAAATCATCTAATTTTTAAAAATGATCCAATTAAACTATTAATTAACGTTAACATCGTCTTTGTATACGTATCAGTTAATAATATTTTTATTTTATTTTTTTAAATTCTTTTACCATAGGTTATTGTCATTTCATGTGACATATGTTTCCATAGTATCCCAATGTTTTATATTTAATTTAATTTTTATATTTAAAATTTTGATTCAATTTAATTTTAAACTTTTTAAATGAAATAATATTATCTTTTTCCAAAATATAATCGAATTAATAATTCAACTTAATTATAACTTTTATATATATATATATATATATATATATATAATCTTTTCTAAATTTTTACATTAAATTGTCTCACCTAAATAAAAAAATTAATTTTATTTTGTTTTTCTAATTTTAATAAAAAAATTATATTATAAACTTATATTTTTTTTTAAAATATTACATATGTAAATTTAAAATAATACTTGAAATAATTTAATAAAATGTATTTTATTTTTTTAAGCTTATATATTAATTTAATATGACATAATATTTACATGTTTTAACTTAATATATAATAGTTTAAAATATGGAATTTTTTTATTGAAATTAAAATGTATAAAAGAAAATTAATTTAAATATTTAGATGAAGTGATTTGATGTCTAAATTCTAAAAAATTATTTAACATATATATGTAAGTTCTACTTTAGCTTAATTACTCTTTTGTTCCTATTTTGGATTAAGACAACATTGTTCCATTTAAAAAAAAAACTAAACTAACTCAAAATTTCAAATATAAGTACTAAACTAAATACAAGAGACTATTATATAATACTGGCACTGAGACATGTCACTATACGTACACGTAATACTACTATTGTTATGTGGTACGAGAATGACCTAACAAAAACATATAAAAAAAATAAATGAAAAATAAATTAAGAATTAGGTGATATGTACAATAATGTAGAAAAATGTTTTTTATGTTAATTAAAAGTTATTTTTTAAACTGATTTTTAAACCGATAAAGAAGTAGTGGATATAAAAAATATTAAACTTTTTAAATCGGTTCCAGAAGATGTTTAAAAACTCCACTTTCTATACATGGCCCGAAACCGGTTCAAAGGAATCATTTTCTATACTTGTTGGTGAGGAGCCAAATGAATTTATGACAACTAGATGAAATATTTCTTAAAGCTAAAACTAAAAGATATTGTCAATGATGAGCAATTAAAGATGCAACTGTTATTATAATCTTATAACACATTTATATCTTATCTATTATAACGTAATAATGACATTCACCAAAGAAAATTTGATTACATGAACAATAGGTGAAGGATGAAGGACGTAGATGAAGAATGAGAGCTCGAAAGAGAGCTTCAAGAAAAATCCCAAAAGTGCGAGAGAGAAGAGAGGAAGTATAATGACTAACTGGTTTAGTATATTCATTTTGAATTAAAAAAATAAAATATTAGTTTTCTATATTTGTTAGGCTTGAATCGGTATAGAAATTTGTTATTGATTGTTTTCATTTGGTCATCTAGTTCCTTTTTATAAATTTTTATATATAAAAGGGGTATATAAAAGTTTCTTATTTACGAAACTGCCATTATACCTCTTATTATACTTGATGAATTTGAATCAGTGTAAAAGCTAGATGTAAAATCGATTTTTTTGCACTAATAGTACGTCAAAAGACTTAATTAGATATTTTTAAAAATTAAAAGATTTAATTACATCAAATAAGAATTACAGGTCAAATTGAATTTTTCAAACAAATTAGAAGATCAAAAGTGTAATTAAGCCTATAATTTAATATAGAGTTTAATTAGAAACAAATTCTTATTTTAGTTAATCAACCTTTTATGGCCTGAGAAGTAAAACCAAAAAGTAAATGAAAAAATATAAACATTTGACCTACTGCATTTTTATCTTATTGATCTTTCACAGAAGAAGTTAGCTGGTGAAAATTTGAAAATTTTCAACAAAACCAATAAATTATGAACTTAACTTCTGGCACTATTTTTAATTCAAAATTTTAAGATAATAGATTTAAGAGTTATCATTTTTATATATGGTATTCATCTTTACTAATAGAAAAACTTCCATTTATACTTAGATTTCCAGTAAAGAAGAAGTATTAAAAGAAAGAAAATAGATGAATGGTTTTAGCAATTGGTAACATCCATGAAGACATTAATATATACAGTTAAATAGTGTTCATTGAATTTATCATATAGAGATGTATATATGTATGTATGTATGGTATTCACAGGATGAGAAAGTTATTTAGGCTGGAGAGGATTAAAGGAGCGAAACAAGAACAGAAACTGTTGGGTAGGGCCTAATGACGGCAAACAATGAGCTGTAAGGAAAGATAAGGCCTATTTGACACATTTCAATTCAATGCAACTCTTCTTCATTCCCTTCCATTCCCTACCTTTGCTTTCCCATATAAATAGGTCACTCCCTCCATCTTCCATTTCACAACAAATTTTTTCTTCCATTAAATATATTATCCATGGCCACCTTTTACCATGTTAGAAATGCCACTGTCCTTTTCCTATGGGTTCTGGTATCTGCTGGCTGTGTTTGGGGTCGACCAGCCACTTTTCTGCAGGACTTTCGTGTCACGTGGGCTGACTCCCACATCACTCCAATTGATCAAGGCAGGGAAATCCAACTAAGGCTTGACAAAAACTCTGGTACTACAATATATATTATACTCTTCCGTGGTTTAAACAATCCTACCAATTTTACACATGTCAACTATCTATAGTTCTTCTGTTCTACATTAAGAGTTTAATAACAATTCATACCCCTTTTTTTAACAGGATGTGGGTTTGCTTCCAAGAAGAAGTACATGTTTGGGCGTGTTAGCATGAAGATCAAACTCGTCCCGGGAGACTCTGCTGGCACAGTCACTGCATTTTATGTGAGTTAAAATTTTCTTACCACGCATTTTTATATCCTTGGAAAAGTCTAATAACCCAAACTGGAACGCTGACATATATAAAAATATTGTGGCCTCTGTGGTAGCTGAAATCTGACACGGACAACGTTCGCGACGAGCTTGATTTCGAGTTCTTGGGGAACCGTACTGGACAACCTTACACAGTTCAAACAAACATCTACGCTCACGGAAAGGGTGACAGAGAACAGAGGGTTAACCTCTGGTTTGACCCTTCCGCGGACTTCCACACTTACTCAATTCTGTGGAACCATCACCACATTGTGTAAGTATATACACACGTCCGATAAACCATGATTATTAAAGATATATATATTGAAAACAGCAATGAGGAATTTGTTATGTACGTGCAGATTCTACGTAGATGATTTTCCAATCAGAGTGTACAAGAACAACGAGGGGAGGGGGGTTCCGTACCCAAAGATGCAGGCAATGGGAGTGTATTCGTCACTGTGGGATGCAGATAACTGGGCCACAAGGGGTGGTTTGGAGAAAATCGATTGGAGCAAAGCACCATTCTACGCTGACTACAAGGAGTTTGACATTGAAGGGTGTGAAGTGCCAGGACCAGCTAACTGTGCCTCCAACCCGACAAACTGGTGGGAGGGGGCTGCATATCAAGCTCTTAACGCCATTGAAGCCAGAAGATACAGGTGGGTTCGTATGAACCATGTCATCTATGATTACTGTAGAGATAAGTCAAGGTACTCAATCACCCCACCAGAGTGCCTTGCTGGCATTTAATTCAGTGGCGCACAATTCACAACATTCCTGCTTCATTTATACGTACATCTTATGTTTTTCACTTTATTTTACGTTGTTTTCTTCTCTTGTTTTGTACACAATGTTCACATACCAAATTATTCTTGGGTCCGAGGGCCTTTGTTCCAATCCCACCAGGCAAACCTCTTCAGGCCCTCTTACTTTGTGTTTTGCTGTATAAGAAAAACCTTTCTACCCATTATTGTCATGATCGAATGAAACTTTTAATTATTTTTTTTTTTTCATATTTTTGCTGTCTCAATTTATGTGGAATAAGTCTTCCTCTGTTTCTGGATAAACAAAAGGACAAGAAAAATGGTGGGTCTAGAGACTGCATCAACATGGTCCAAACTGTTCGCCAGTTTTTTAATTTATGAATGTCACATCAATATATCCGAGTCATATGGAAAGTTTAGTATTATCGTACAATTTCATTATCAGAATTACTAAATTTTAGAATAATTATAAGAAAGAGTAACCCATGTTTGAGAAAAACAATTTCCTAGTGAATAAGCTGTTTTCTAAATACAATTTCAATCTTTTATTTATCATCACGTTAAAGGTGTGTTTTAGTATGCATAATTTCGTTTTGTATAATTATTTTTTATTATTCTTGTTGAAATTGTATTTGATAAATATGATTTTTGTTTTTTTAATAAAACCGTGTTTGTTCTTTTACTTTAACTTTTAAGTTTTTTTATTAAAATCGCTTACAATATAAAAATGCTTACAATGTAGAAATAAAGCAAATGTCACGTATATCAAACACAATATCAATAAAAAAGAAATGATAAATTATATTTACCAAACATGATTTAATTTTAGTATAAAAGAAAACGTATACTTTGGTGTACGACTATATAAAATAATACGAAAAATATATGAAACAAAATAAAATATGTTAAACACCATTTTTATGTAATAAAAAATAAAAAAAATTAAAATCGAATTTGTGAAAAACAATTTCTTCAACACAAACTCATATTTCTCACGGATAACTTATCCAATTTTGTAGTTAATATAAAGTTTACCCATTCTGATAATTCCTTTGAAAAATTACACTGCAATTGTATTATTTTTGTTGTAGCATTTTACACTAAAACTACAGTAAGTGTATTTGTGAAAAAGTTAAAAAAAAAATTAAGAACAAGTATCATATAAAATATTTTACACTAAAATTATATTTTTTATATTTTAATTTAAAAATACTTCGTACATATAAAAACTAACATTAGGAAGTCTAAATTAGGTTTTGAATGTCTTACAAATTTTGCATGTAGGGTTAGAACTGGGCTTTACCAAGTTCATTTTCTTGCCTGTTCTTTCTGGGCTTCTATCAATTTGTACACCGGCATGTACTGTTTTATTTGGAAATATTGGATATTTTTTACTAATGTTTACTACTACGCCAGTTCTTCATATACTTCCCGTTTTTCTTCCTGCACCCCATAAATTTTTAATCCCCAAAAAACCCTTCACTAAAATTAGGTTTAAACCTTTAACCCTCACACAGAGTTTCTACTATTTTTGGCGCGCCTCCATATTTAAGCTTTCTACTCCTCTTCTCACATTCAATCCTTCTCGACCCCTTCAATGAAAAGCCTAACACTCCATTTCTCATTGTTTCAATGATGGAATAATGGGTTGGTTTTTCTGTTTTAAAACAGGTTTTTTTTCTTCTACATTTTTATTCTATTACATTGCAGATTATGTAATCCAAAAATGAAAAAAAAAAATAATACATATCTTAGATTGTGTAATCCACTTCTTATATTTTATTATTATATTTTAGATTGTATAATTTAAAATATATTTCTAAATTCAGATTTATACCATTCAAAATATATTATTATCACTAACATAAACTTATGTTTTCATGTATTTGTATTTTTTCAATATTTGTATTATATTATAAGCTAATAATATTTATAAATTAATTAGTTTAATATATAAAATAAGGTGACATGTGTTAACAAAGTTAATATAAAATCTCATAAATTTACAATATTTATTTTTTTTAATTGATAGTTTAAATAAAAATTTATGTTTAAGATGTGATTGAACTTTTCTACCATTTATAACAAACAAGTATTATAATTTTTTTTAGTAGAGATAGGAATTTGTTACAAACATTCACTTCACATTTTTTGTTTAAAATAAACAAAATAATTAAAACTATAATTCACTTATAGACTGAACTAAAAGTATATTTTGTGATTCAAGTTTTAAATTAAATTGTGTCAAAGTAGTTGTATTTGTGAGTGCAACATGAAGAGGTTTAAGATGTTGCCATTAATTGGAAATTGCAAGTCATCAAACACCACTAATAATTAAGTTGTGTAAAGTAGTTATGAATTCTATTTGTGAGTACAACATGAACATGCTTAGAATGTAATAATCAATTTTTGATTGACGTGAACAATGATAAATAATCAAATTATCATAAATCATCAAACATGAATAATTTAATGTTAACAATAAAATAACTCATTTGTACTGAAAAAAATAAAATAAAAAGGCAACACTTAAAGTAGTGGTGAATATTCAAATCAAAGAAGAAAGAGGAAGAAAATGAGACTAATATTAACTATACACATGTTAGTGATAGAGACTATAAATATCATGAAAAAACAAAAAAATAAAAGTGAAACTTAAAACAATTTTATACTAAATATTTGAAAATAATAGTTACACTTAAAAAATCAGTTAACAATTATATTATAAAATATAAATTAAAAATAAAAATTGTGCATAAAAAATAGGATATTTATATAGGTATAGATTATTATTTATTATTATTGTTATATTATTATTATACTATATTATTATTATTATTATTTATATTTAAAAATTATTCTTTTATGAATATTTATTTTTTATTGTCTAAATTCGTTATATGGTAATAATCTTTTAATATTATTAAGAATAACATAAATATAGTATATTTTCATATCAAACAAATATATTTTAAATTATGTAATCTAAAATAGAGTAAAAAGAACACATTTTTTTATTAAATATTTCATATTATATATCTGAATATGTTTGTTTATTATGTTTTAGATTACACAATCTAAAATGCATTTTCTAAATTCAGAAGTAAAATTTCCGATTGGGCAATTAGGAAAATATCACTTTTAATGAGGGGTGATTTTGGGTTATCATGTTTTATGGGTTATAGGAAGAAGAAAGGGGTTCAGGAAGAAATTCCTTAGTGCAATCAGGCTTAGCACATCTGTTTTTATTTATTTCGGGTGTTTTTTCTTGCACCTCTCACATTTTTCCTTGTAACTTCAAAATTTTTTAAAATTTTAAAACTAGTTTTTGCAATTCAAAAAATCTTACATCTCATTTTTATGCTTTAATGGACTTCAAGATTTATTGAACGTTTCTTTTAACCGTTTTTAAAATCTTTTGAAGCTTTTGAAAACTCTTCCAGTGAATTTTGAATTTTGTTGAAGAATTTTTATGTTTCAATAGATTTCGAAATTTATTGAAAAAAAATATAATTTTAAAACTATTTTTAGAATGTAAAGGTATATGAAGAAATGTGTAGAGATGGAAGGAGAAACAATCTTATTTCGATTTTAATAAAATTATTATAAAATGAAAATCTGGATGATGAATTCTAATAAAAATAAACAAATAATTTCTAGGTATATGTACAACTATTCATTTTGTGTTTTCTTATATTGAGTACAAGATAGTGATAAATATAGGAGTATAGGGAAGTGGATTATTATAATCAATTACTTTTAATTTAGTTAAAATATCAAAAAAAAAAATTACATATAGTATTGTTTTGATCTTTAAATTTTGATGGGACACAACTTGTATACTTAAATTCGTCCTTTTAACATTATGTGTTATTAGTATAATCGTGCGATGGTTATAATCATGCATTCAATTCATATTTACAATTCATGGTATGAATGAATCCCAAATAAATATGTATTAAATCCATATAAACCACCTCAAAACAAGCAAGAATAAAAAAATTACAAAAACACATGCACTAGCTTCGTAACACAGAGCACTCAACACCAAAGCTCTCGTACTTTCTCTCGCTCGACACAAACAATCTCTAACTCAGCGAAAAAAGGGTGAAATTAGTTCCAAACCTACTGTGTTAACAGGTGTTCAACGATGCTCTATCACTGTTCAACACAATACCATTCGCAATTTGGTCTGTCAAAGATGAAACCAGCGCTCAACTTCATACAAGAAAAGATGCACCTTTAAATTTTGTGATTTAGGGAACTAAGGAGTTATTCAGATGATCAAATTGGTATTCCTGACTCGATGCATAGTTCAAAAACAAGGTTAGAATGAATATCAATTTAATTCTCAATCCCTCAAATCCACATCAAACAACCAAAACACACATACATTCAATCAACAATCACAACAAGAACTCCTCATACAAAAACATCAATTTCAGACTTAATCAAACATGCGTATAAAAGCATCAACAACATTTAAAAGTAGTAGTTAACTTTCCTTTCCTAACAGATGATCAAATCGTTCTAAAAAGCCTAAGACAGTTACAAACGCATAAGAAGTCCTATCTACTCCTATGAACAACAAAAACACAATTAGGTATACCGTTAGGATAATTGATTAGAAGAGAGTTGTATAGAATACTCAAACGTCACATACAACCACAACAAGGCTCGCATGCAACGGAAGACAAAACAAATTAAAAAAGATTAAAAGAAGCAAAAAATCAACTTACTCTATATGAAAATCGATCCAAATTGAAGAGTTTGCTGCTATGAACAATCTTATGATCTCGATTATTCAATTAGATCATCAAAGGATGAGAATTCCTAAAAAAATGTAGAAAGCTATAAAAAAAAGTAGTTTATAGAAAAATAATGTGTATTAAAATAATAAAAATCATTTAATAATCAAATTTTATTATCTTTTAACCATCATCACTTTTAAAATATAAATTTCTAAAAAATTTCAATTTTTTTTTTCAAACAGCAAAGAAATTTTTTATTTCGAAATAATAAGACACTATTAATCTAATTGAACATTTGAATCATTTCTAAATCTTCAAAAATATCATATTAAATCATTCAAAATCTAAAATAAACTCGAGACAATCTCAATTTATCTTAAATCATTCATTTTCAACTCAAGATTCTACTCTACCAAAATCTAAATCAACTAAAATAAATAAATTTATTAACTCTCCTTACCTATGTATTTTCAAGAAAAGAATCCAAAAACTAGTAACGTTAAGGAATATTAACTTGTCCCTAACTAGCATAAAATCTAATTCACAAATAAGATATTTTAGTAGAAATTTGAACAACAGAAATTAATCTAACCAACTTAAATTTCACACAGAACAACCGACGCACACATGCATAATTAAAAAAAAAAAAGAGCGAGAAAACTAATTATTTGAGAGAAGAAAAATATTTAAAAAATATGATTGTCAACTTATCTTAAAATTTGGCGTCTTCTAAATTGTAGTTTTTTGTTGAAAAAAAATAATATAAGAAATAGTTTTAAAATTAAAAAAGGTAGAAAAAGTATAAAAAAATGTTTAAAGATGTAATAACATTATAAAATGAATTACTAAATATTTAACCTTATAATTTATATACTAAATATATCTTAAAATTTTAATTATTTTCTTAAATCATTCTTTTTGAAACAAAAATCATTTACTTTATAGATTTTAAAGAAGATTAAAATCATGAACTATTATGTATAGTAAAATACAATCAAATAAGATACCTGAAGTTCAAGACACAAGAATCGCACAAGTATGGTATATATATATATATATATATATATATATATATATATATATATATATATATAAAATACCAGTACGTATTTTTCTGGTTAATTTTTGTTTGATGTTATAGACATTAAATATGAATTAAGAAAGTTATAATTAATATATAACTTAAATTAACATTTTTTTTACTTTTTAAAATACTTATATTTCTATTCTTAAGCTAATTGAAAACTAATCTATGAGTAATAATATCTTCCTATAATCATATAAGTTTTTATTTTTAATCCCTAGAAAAATTGCTATATGAATATCGTTTGACATATTTGTGTACTAGTAGCATAGAATATCTATGGCATTGTCACACATTCACAAGGTCGGTTTCATGTATACTTTTGTTTAGACACCTCAGCACAAAATGGTCCCAAACAGATGTTGTTAGAAAATAAAACTACAATGATATTTAGGATGATTTTGGTAAAAGTTTAATTGAAAGGAAATTTTGGAAAAATAACATGATGTTTTTTATTTAGAAAAAAATTATATATAAATTGTGATAATTTAATGGATAAAAACTCATCCTAAAGATAAAAACATAATAAATAAAAGTTAAATATAAATATTTTATAAAGTTGTCTTGAATATGACATTTTTTGATAATTTTATTTATGATACACGAGTTGTGATGATTTAAAAATTCTAATGTTGTAATAAATATAAAAATAATCAACATAATTATGCACAAAAACTACATAATTTTGATTCTACATTACATCAAGGAAGGATCTGTTTATGGATTATTTTATTCTTAAAAACATGAAATGGTAAAAGTTTATTTTCACGTCTATAAAAAATTTTAAAATTTTATCAACATTTTTCTTATCCGATCAAAACATTTTCATGTATTACAATTTTTATTTTCCTATTAAGAGGTGAAATTTGGAATGATATTTTCTAGCTGCATTAAAACTTCCACTTTATTTTTATTTTTGTCAAATAACTATTTGGAAATTTTGAAAATATCAAAAGTTAAGAAAACACATTTTTAAATATACTTAAAAATAACAATCTAATTATATATATATATTGAAGGAAAACTTTTTGACAATGGTAGTTAGTGTTTTTGTCGGCTGATGGTATCTATTATCCAAATTATGTATACGAATTTGGGCCAATCACGTGCAATCATTTGGGCTATAATTGGGCATTGTCGTGAGTTAGGTTAGAATATAAATAAATGAAGAATAGTGACCGGTCCTCATCACCGTAACACAGCATCTCATATGTGATCTGTCCTTCAAAATTTGTGATTAATCCAACATTGTAGGACCCGGCATTTATGGCCCAACTCCACCTTTTCTTACAACTATAGGTTCCGCTGTCGAACATAGTCAGTCAGGGTAAAAAACATTATGATATTTGTTATATTATCTTTATCACCGTCTTAATTGAAGGAAAAAAAATATATGATACATTAAAACTATCCATTTTAATGCAATAGAAATAGTTTTTATGATGATAATGGTGACACGGACGAAAGAATTGGGCCACAGAAGCTGCGAGAAAGAATACTGACATTTAGCTGAAAAATGATGGAAGATATGATTGATAATAATACGCTAAATATTTGTATTGTTATTTGGGGCATGACACGTGACAAGTGAGTGGTGACTGTTACATTTCCTGAGATCTCTGCGACATTAGAGACTAAACATGGGAAACTTATATATGCATGCGTGTTTGTTTATCTACCTAAATTGGTGTCTACTTGTGGGAAGAGGTTGAATGCAAGACAACCATTTTTTATTTGAATGGAATTGTATGCGAAAATATGGCACGCAACGATGCTATAGTTGCCATCTGGAGATGCTCAATTTCATGACCACCCATTCGCTTTCTCCAACACCTTCTTCAATTAGCCCAACAAACAACTCTCCTTTTCCAACCCAAAATCATTCCTTCACTCTTCAATGTAAGACTTCTTTAATTCCTTTCATCAATTCACTGTGCGCCATATATGCGTTTCCATCTCCTCCTTTACTCATTAGTGCACACATTTTTTGCTACTACGACTAGACCGGTAGGAGTAGGTGTCTATCATGATTAAAAAAAAACACTACTTTTACATACTAAATTATTTAATTTAATTGATAGTTTAATCTTAATTTATAATTGTTCATAATTTCAATTGTATATTTTAAATAATATAATACAACAATTTTAATTTTTTAAAATTTTAATTTTAATAAATAAATAAAATAAAAAATGAGCCAATGAATTACATAACACGGACTAGACAAGATTAAAAATGTGAACCTAAGAAACCAAACTGATAACAGACTAATTGGTTGGTTCCTTAAATCAAACACGTTTTACCATTCCTACTAATTCTTAATCTACTAACATGCCGATATGATCATTTCATAATTTAAATGTTTTAGTGAAAGACTAAATGCGAATTATAAAAAATTAAGTCATCAAAAGCATGGACTAAAGTAATCCAATGTTTTCAATGTGTTTGGTGCGTATGAGAAGCGCAAAATAAAGGAGGGATAATTAATAATGAATCTGAATAAATACAAAATAAATTTAGTTATTAGATACGTTTTCATCGTTTTTCAGCTTTTCCATTGACTTAATTTTCTAAACTAAATAAAACCGTGAAATACAGTTGCAACTCCTTTTTCTATTTTGTTTATGTTTTCTCTGAAGTGGAGCTTCCTCGTGCGGCATACAAATGGTTGGTTGCTGCTCGATTAATTATTATATTTTATCTCTGTATTAATTGTTAATATGAATGAACTTTTTTATGTGAACCCACGAGAGAAAGATAAATAACGCAAGAGAGGTTTAACATAATTAAGCATGTATTTTTCTTTATAACATGTCATGATCATATTAATCAGTAATATACCAAAACGAGAACTTTTTTCTACGCTATACGAAGTGTAGCAAAGTAGATTTGTGTTGTGTTTTCGATGCGTGGAACAGAAGAGAAAGTGATGCATGTTTGTATGTATTAGATTAGATGTAATCGAGTTTGTTACATCACGAATTTAGCATAATTAAAGTAATAGGTATGGTGGTTGGGTTGAGGAAAACATTGATGATATAATTAATGGATGATGTTTGTAAGTTAGGTAATGTGAGAAATACTCCACGTAGGAGATAGGTATTTAATTTGTATATAAGAAATGGGTGAAGTTGCGATTGCAAAGCATAAAGTATAGGGTCGTAATTAATCCGATGATTGAGTTGAGTGTTTAGAAAGGAAATTTATTATATTGGGAAGTGAGTTAATATGATTAGAGCAGAGGCATCAGTGCTTTCCACCAATGATGACAAAATAATAAAAACCAAGGATTATTGTTGAAATGAATACCATTTAAAGGCCGACAAAGAAGCCACCATAAGACATATGTCTTTAGCTTATCTAGGAGTATTACGTGTGTGCACACGTATTATACAAAACACTAAATCATAACATCACACCACCTCAACTAAACTTCCTAAGACTTTTTCACACACCTCTTGTCAAATATGAATCCACTTCCTATTATACATGCATCTTTCCCTCTCAATTCCCTTTTTCTTTTTAACTTTTTTTTTTCTGCTATTGACGGAGAAGACTGTGAGCAGAATAATGACAATAATTAAATGTGTGATGATAGATAAGAAGGTATAATGAAGAAAATGAGAATGCTTAAACTGTTTGGGTCGCGGCTTTATCACGCTAGTTTTAGGCAAGGGTAACAGTGTTCATGGAGCGGGTGGTCATGGAACATGCTTAATTATTTTTCCGTCAAACTTAGTTATGAATGCATGAGAAAGTGAACCACATAAATTTTTATTAAATAATTAAAATTTTGTTTGTCGGATTGATGATAAAAAGAAGAAATTGACTTGTGACCGGTTCAATTGTGAATTTTTGTTTTAGAAGCTGCATTTACGACTAGAAATACTCAACTGGAAATATCTAAATTTTGGTATAGCTTTCACACTGTTTGGGTCATGGCGTAATCAGCGTAACTTGTAAAATTGTTGGTCGTGGAGTTGGATGGAGTGTAGAAGAAGAGAGTTTGTGGGATGTAATTATGACGATTTCAATGGTTAAAAATGGCGTATGAAAGTGATGAGAACGACGACTCTCATTAGTAGTTTCCAGGAACTTGTCTCCTTTTCCGGGAAACTCTCTCACCATATTTATTGGCCCACCTCATTCTCAATCATCACTCCAATTTCAATTCAATATCATTTCTATACGTTTTTTTTAACTCTCCTTGCTTTTTTCTCTTCCATTCTTTCACTTACTTTACCTGTTTTTTTCTTTTTTTATTTATTTATATCATACTCCCACCACTTAATATTTTCTCTTTCAAAGAAATTGTGAAAGGAAAAAAATAATCTGTACAAGTTAATTTTTTTACACAATCACTGCCATATATGCAGAATAGTTAAATATTATAAATATTAAATGTGACGATAGTCTTATCCCGTCTCTGTTTTTCAATGTTGAAGCGTCCAATTCCAATCATGATAGCGTGGCTAGAACGTATATAGCAGTGGACACGTGATCGTTACCTTTCATTTTGAGCAGTTGGGAACACGATATAAAATGACAAATGAAAAATATAAAAAAAAAGGTTTGCACCTTTTAGAAAATAATATATAAGTAAAAGCTCTGCTTTATTGTTTATTTTTAAATATTAAATTTATTAGAAGAAATTATTAAATTAAATAAAATAATAATAATAATAAGTAGTATTTTGATGGAAATTATTTAGAGGTAATTTAATAAAAAAGATGTGAGAAAAGGGAGATGGAAGGACTGACCTTGAAGGAAAATCTCATGTTGAGATTTTGAGAGAGACCGGCCCATTGGGTTATCACGTGGAGGTGTGACCCACCAGTCCCCTTAAAGGTAAAGCATCTCACTACACCACATCATCTACATGATAGATTCTATCTCTATCATCACCACAAATCACTACTAAATCTAAGTCTCAAAATTTAATTTTATTCCCCTATTTATTTTCAAACTACACAACTTTTCTTAACCTCTAAATTATATTATTATTATTATCTTCACTAAAATTCTCAACCAGAAACCAAAATTAAAAACAGAAGAAATGTACACACTTAAACGAAATTAATGAATAGTGATTTTTTGAGCTGTAGTGTGATATTTAATAAATTAGTATGGTAATTGTTTTAGAAGAAAAATGTACTTAAAAATGTGAAAAGTAGGTTTTTCAAATTTTGTGATTTGGTGGTTTTTGATAGTCAGTGAGAGAGTCGTTTGTTTCCACACATGTTTAATCAGACCTCCTTGGTCATTCGGTTTCTCCTTAAGCAACTGATTTTCAGACAAAAACACGTGAGCTAACTTCCCCCTCCGCACCTTCAACCTTGGCTAACTTAATAATCATACCATCCAACCCAAACTCATATATCTATCTAGCTTTTCGATATACCTTCCCTCCTCCCCCACATGCATTCAAAATATTAGGTAGCATAGTAGCTATTACATGATTGCAATGACTTCTTTTTCCCTTTAGGGTACTACATTTATGTTCAACTTCATCCTGCATTATAAGAGTCAACATACATACACTATATTTCAAAAATAATCATAAATTATTTTTATGAAATCCAGCTAAAATAACCTTTAGTGATATCTTTTTCTATAGACGCGACTAAATCAATTAACCGCGTCCGAGTTACTCATTCACAAACATTGCATGATATGACTCATTTCTTTTTCTTCGGGGCATTATATTTTAGTAGCGTTTTAGTCAAAGACATAATTCGGATATGGACTTACAATAAAAAATATTTTCATGCGTACACACGCGCACCAACATCACACATGTAATGAACAATAAAATAATAGTGATTCATTCCTTCATACATATGGATGTCTTCTTCTATAACGATTTATAAACATACAACAAAAGGATCAAAAGTAAAAAGTAATTTTGATCAGCAGTTACAAATTTCTACAGTATTAGTTAATTACACCCTTAACCTTTCCACTACCTGATGTAGTAATCCATCGTACGTATCCTATCCCCCAACCAAAAAAATACAAAGGTTGCGGGGAAACTCTTCTTTTGTTGTTGTTTTTTTGTACTTTTTTAACGGCAAAAACAAAACTAAAAACCTAATTCATAATAAGAATCAATCAACATGCTGCAGAAGGATTGGCGAAGGGGTTGAAGAAGTGAGGTTTAGGAGCCATGGAGAAGGGTGACTTAGTGGAAGCGCCGCCACCTACGCCGCCACCGAGCCTCTCACATGAGGGACACATGGTGAGGGTTGCCGCAGACATAGGCATGTACAAGGGCTGAGCCAGTTTCAGTGCCTTCAGCTCTTGCAACTCCTTCTGTAACCTTCTGTTCTCGTCTGTTAATGTTTCGCAACACTTTTTTAGGAACTCGCAGTCCACCTCTGTCTGCTTCAGCTTTGTTCTGCAACAGAAAAACAAAAAATATTAATCAACAATTTCAAACATTGAGACAACGTATGACCCCTTTTAATAATACGAAGATGCATAACATATAAGGTTTTAATCAACCAAACATATTTACCTGGCTCTCCGGTTCTGGAACCACACTTCGACTTGTCGGGGCCGAAGACTTAACTGCTTGGCCAAAGCTTGCTTCTGTTTCTGTAACCTCAATTGAAGACGACAATATGAGTCACGATATTAAAAGTCATGATATTAAGGCATGTAGGAAAATAATAAGAGGGAGAATATGATTACAGGATTGAGGGTGCTGTGTTGTTTGAAGCTTTCTTCAAGCAAAGCGGACTGTTCTTTAGTAAGCCTAAGTTTCTTCCTGGCAGTGGTTCCATCTTCTTCTTCGTCGCTGGCTCTTGAAGAAACCCTCTCCGTCTCTGTTGCATCCACCTCTTCACAGCTGAGATCCCTCTCCCTCTTGACCCTTCCACTGGAGAAGGAGGAGATAGCACTGTGAGGTGAAGTCTGTTCAAGAGGGTCCTCAGAGGAGAGTTTGTTGTGTGGTATGTTTCTGGGGAGTTTGACCACCTGGTGCGGATAAGTTTCACGGGACAGGGCCAACGTGAGTGAAGGCTCAGGGTCGGAGTTAGTTGGAGAGATGAAAGAGGATTTAGAGGAATAGGAGTTTGGCCTGTGAGTGGTAAGATGGTGATGATGAAGAATGGATGGTGGTGATGGAGTGATGATGTGTTCTGGAGTGGATGTCAAAGCTAATCCTAGAATAAGCTGAAGGCCTGAGTCGGTGGGATCCTGATGAAGACCCATCATAAGGTGATGGAAGGAGTATGTGTTGGGAGGGGAGGAAGGGAATAGAGAGTGGTTTAGTTTAGATGATGATTAGATGATGGTGTGGTTTATAAAGTGTGATGGGAGGTAGTAGAAGGGTGTTTATTGAGAAGAGAGGGAGGGGAAAGAGAATGAATGTGACTTTTTGTGGGGGCAAAGGGTGGGTGGGTGGGTGGCTATGATTATTATTAATCAAAGGGCGGAATGAGTAGTGAAAGGAATATGGGTGTTGGAAATTATGAGTTCTATATCTGTTGCATAGGTTGACCATTATGTGCCCCACTACTGTTACCTCCATTATGATAACAGACAAAGTTGGATAATCTTTCTCTCTGGGATCCTATATTGCTATACAACCCTAACATCTTCACATGCCAATGCCAATGCCAATGCAAACACACATCAAGAGGGTGGGTGATTCGCTTGCCTTCGCCACCCACACACGTACCTATATTACAATACATAATTATTGCCACACTTTAAATTCCTTTCCCACATATGCTTCCTCGCGTAGTATGTAGCAGCTTCACTTTACATTGTCCCAATTATTGGCCCCCTTTACTCCCACTTTACTCCTGTCCCACCATTCCCTATTTCGTTTTTATTTTTTTTCTTTTCTTTTATTATTATTCGTTACATGAATGAACATATATGTAACTTGGAAAAAGGTAGAGATGGATTTATGTTTTCCATAATTGTAACAGACCCGCATGAAGTGTCTCCCACTCCATGCCGGGGTTAAGCAGTTAGAGATAAGAGATGGGTAGCATGTCATATATGCATGCACCTTGCTTACCAATATTGCATAATACTAGTTGCTAATGAAGGAAGAATGTGAGGAATGGTTGGAGGGTTTTCTCTTGCTTATTATGAATAATGTGGAGAGTAGAAAGGGATGTCCAGGATTTGTTAATTTCCAAAAGAAAAGAAAAGTAGGTACAAGACAGAAATGGAGTTTCAAAGAGTTATAATGGCGCCAGAATATGATTCATCAACAAGAATCCGGATCTTTGCTTAACTAGAAAGTTGATGTGGAGTGTTCCGGACCTACTTCTCTCTATTAGTACTACAAGCACTTCCAATAATGCATTGTCGGCGATGCGTTGCACCAATTGCCTCACTCATAATTCATGATCAACCTATAATATTCACAGCCCTAGCTACCAAATATATAACGCCGTTAACCCCCACTTCCCATTTAATGCTACTACTTCTTCTTATTACTAATTATTAATATTCATTCAACCTATTCAGCTAATTAATTTATTTATTCATCTAATTTTAAATTTCTCATCAGTATGCATTCATGCATGCTTCCTCAGCTACCGCCTTTCTTCAAATCAATGTCTTACCACCCTACGCGCTTAATTCACCACCGTACTCGCAACTTATAGCCACTACTGCCTGTGTTTATACACCACCTTATAGTTAAAAGGGAAAATATCTTTGAGTCCTTCAAGTTGAATTACAACTGAGAGAAATTTCAATCGAATTTTTCTTTTGCCACATCAAAGATGTATCTGGTAATGATCACAGGTCACTCTAATATGGTAATAAAGTAAATCGGTAATGTTGATAAACATGATGAAAAAATTCAAATGCATTTCAATTAGGTTGGCTCACTTTGATAAAGTAAATGGATATTAATTTACTTATTATGAAGAGCGACTTATTAATTAATTTATTTATCATCATAATGCTTTCTATCGAGCAATTAATTAAGGTCAATACATATACATATATATATATATATATATATATATATACATATATATTACTTTATAAATTGATTTAGTGATTAGTTTATAAATTTATGCAATTCTTTGTATTAGTTTTATTAGTATTTCATAGCATAAAGTTTAGACCGGACCAACTGTTATATATTTTCAGTAATTGATTTAATGATCAGCTAATTAACTTATACAATGACAATAGAACATAATTATATATAGAATGATCGATTTCTAAAATAGTTTTTATACTAAACTATATAATGATGGAATAACTATCTCTAAATCAGTTTTATATTTACAACTTTCACAATTCCAATAATAAAAAAAAATCTGCCTCGCAATTAGAAAAAATAAAGACGTTAATTTGTTTTCTTAAAGATTTAAAACGTTCGTTGAAAAAAAAACTGCCTTACAATTGGAAAAAATAAAGACGTTAATTCGTTTTTTTAAAGATTTAAAACGTTCATTGGACTTCTTGGTGTCTATAAATAGATAACAAATAAAAAAATTCATATTTTTTAATACTTATTTAGCCCCTAATTTAATTATTTATTTCATACTATAGTAGACTAAAATGATAAGTAATCATATGATCCAATTTGCTGGTGTGATGTTGCTTGTACTAGATCACATTTAAAATAGATCTAGTGTATATATGTTTTCAGATTATGTTTTGAATCCTTCTGACTCGGTTTGGTTGTAAGATTTAAAAGAAACACAAATTATTTTGCAATGATTATATATTAGTAGAGAAACTTATTTATTAAATAAAAAGCATTTTTATGGCATAATAATATATAACTCAACTTAAGTTTATACCTGTTTCATTTTGTGGATTTAACTATGCATAAGGTTAAAGTGTATATATTATATAAAGTGGATTTACTATCTTGATTAGGTAGAGTTTGCATTTAAATTAAATTATTATACCGAATCTTTGGGTTGGAATGATAGTAAATAGAGCCAACTCAAATGTAATCTGACATTAATGTTGGTATAGCTATTAAAAATATTTTGCAGTGGAATAATGAATATTTTAGGTAAGAAGAACAACCATAAAATAATAAAATTTTGTTTTGTTTTTTTTTTCTTGAATTTTCAGATAATCCAGATTATGAATGAAATGGAAGTACGAAAAAAAGAAAAGATTCTGATTGAAATGAATTTAAGCATTATTATTATATCGAACCATGCCGACAAATAACCCGAGTCAGCTTACATAAAAAAGAATAAGAATGCATTAACTAAGCAGTGTGTAGACGAAGGGACACCAAGCACGCTTCTTTTGTCTAACTTTATATGGATGCATCGTTCATTATTTATACCTCAAAATTATTTCAATCTCATCATGGATCATAAGGTCAAAACCAAAACAGAAATACTACCTTTACATCATATTAATAATAATTATCATTTCCCTTTTTGTTGCCTGCAACAAATTTCCAGCATCCGCATGCCTGCTTAATTCTTTATTACGACGTCGCTACCTATTTATGACGCAAGAGGATTACCAACTCTTTTATATTTGTTTCCCAAAATTTAAACAATGCATTATTTTTTTCTTGCTATATAAAAAATAAAAAATAAAGAAAAAAACTATGTTCCGGTCTTGAGTAAGTAAAGAAAATTTACCCAAAAAAAAAACTCCAAGGTCTAGAGATATTCATAAAAGGTTATAGTTTTTAATCCCCTCTACGTATGTTTTAATTTTTTATTTGGTGGGTAATAAATAAATAAACCCCATTTGTTAGAATTTATTAGAATGGGATTATCCGGGTGTTTTGTCTGGGAGTGGCTGAATACCAAAAAGAAAAGCAGACAATCAACCGTTGTTTTGTTTTGTGAGTCCAATCAAGGCACCCCAAAGTGAATGGAATTTGACGTTGACACAGTGAATGAATTTAAATTTAAGGCCGAAAGCCTGGAATTGAACATGATTTGATGAGGATTAGGATTGGTATTATTGGGGTATTTGTTCTCCCAAATTTCACTTTATGGGGTGATTGGCTACAATCATGATAATATTCATTAATTTCAAATATAGTGATGATCCAAGTCTTGGATTTAATAAAATCAGCGAACAATCTGATTCCACGTCACATCCCCACAACAGAGTGACATGAAACCCAACAAATCACTGGCGGTGGTTCTCATGTCATCTTCACTCAATAATTTTGTTTTGCTTACATACCAAATTTTACACATAAGGTCTAAATTTTTGTTTTTTTTTTTTCAAATTATTAAAATCATAATTTTTTTTAAAAAGAAAAGACATTATATAAATTGGTTATTTTCTCTTACAAATATGATTTTAAGAATAAATGTGTTGTAAAAAGTTATTTCATAATATATATACGTGTGTGTATCTATACATATTTTTTTTTCTTTTGTTGAATTTATGTTTCTAATGTATATTTTTAAATATGCATATAAATTTTTTTAAATATTTGAAGTTTTTTTTTCTAATAAAAAAAGTCATGTTAAAATACAATTTTTATTTAACATAACTGAAAGAAATCACATAGAGGATCAGTTATTCACAGAATTAAAAAAATAAAATTAAAAAAAACGTTTTTGAAGCATTGTTTCAGAAAAATCTAAAATATATTTCATTGAACATTATAATTGGTATAAAAACTAAATTAATTCTTCGTTATAAAAATCTCAACTTTATCTAAAAAAAATTCCATTTATAAACATATTTTCTTCAATAAATAAATAAATAAATATATATGTGTGTAGAATAGGGAAAAGTATAAAAACAATATTGTATGTGTGTATTTTAAAGTGAGAAAAGAATGGGATAGGTGGGAAGTGTAGACACGTGGGGAGATGAGAAGATGTATGTTCGGAACAGACATATGGGTCCCACCAATGATTTGGTGTTGATGGCATTTGATTCCGTGAGAAAAAAAAAATAAAGTAAGATGATTATGGAGCTTACAACTTATGATTTGAGATAAGATTTTTCTCATTTTTGTCTCTTCCTCCATTTTATAACTTATTTTATTTTACTTTTCAATGTTAACAATGTTTGGGTTCGGATTAAGAAAACATATAATCCATTGTTTTAAAACTATAAATCATAGTCATAGGTTTCATTTTGATTTACTTTTGTTGTTTTTCTTATTTAAATTAATCATTGATTATGTATATTATGATTTATATATGAATAAATAAATTATAATATATATGTTTTTTTATAAATATGATAAACATAATCTAGAATAAATTTATTAAATAATATAACAAATTCTAATACGATTATGTATGATTAAATAATCATTAGAAAAAAATAAACAATTGGGAGTATGAAACTTAATTTTAACATAATAGTACTTTTGGGATTACTGCTATTAAATAAGATTGTCTTTTCGGGATTACTGCTATTATATCCTCTTTGTGTATTCACTATTTATTATTAGTTTCGATTATTTTCAGTTTTTCCCTCTGATTAGTAAGGGTGGTTTCTGTCGACCTATTTTGTATTTATTATTTCCATGTCAAAGAATTTCTAGATTAGGTTTTGTGGTTTTTATTCTTTCTTTGAGGACAGTTTATGTTAAAAATCTGTGTTCTCTTTTAACTTCTTAAGCATTAATTCGTTTGAGTCCTTTAGATATTTTGTGTGATTGCTTATTATTCTTCTCACAATTTTTCTTGAGAAAAAAAATATGAATTTATCAGTTTCCATATTTTGTGCTTGCTGTTTGCAATTCCAAAACGTGATTATTTCCACCCAATACTTGTGTAACACTAACATGTTGAATTGTTTTTTTTTTCAGTGTCGTGTAATTCACTTTATTATATATATACATAAACCGTGTTTATGAAGCTATTTTATTTGGAAGAATTTGTATTTCCAAATACAATTTTTGTTTTATTTTAATTTTATTGAAGTCAACGTTTGTTATATTTTTAAGCAAATATTAGTGTAGTTGAATTAAGGTAGTCAATGTAAGCGTACTTTCTATACAAATCATTAAGCTAAAGTCGTCAATATAAATACAACATCAACGTAAATTAAATTTCAATCATAATCATAAGCACGGCTTTCTTAAAGTATTTAAGCTAAAGTATTTTTCAAAAATATAGAAATTATATATTTATTTTTAAAAAAAAAATACTCATTTGCTACATTTAAAAGGGAATCATACAAAAAGCGTAAAATAAACATGAAATTCTAAGTGTTTGTTTCTAAAATTACTATAATGATGGGAGACATTATGATGCCCAACATATAGTGTAATAGTTATTATTAGGAATGAGTTTTAAAAGACATTATTATGGTCAGTGTTTGCATCAAATGTCGTATTCAACGAAACCGTGGCTTACTCACCGTCTACACTACTTCCTGGGTCCACTTCACTAAGCTGTCACACAACACAACTCTTCTTGCCACGCTCAATGATATCCCTCAAGAAAACACATACAAAAAAAAGTACCATTAATTGCGATTCTCCGTCAAGACAGAATCAATTTCGACAAAATATTTTCATTAAACTAATTAATGAAAATTTTAGTAGTTCCAATTAGATAAAAATTGTATGAATGAAAAAGTAAAGAATAAAATTATGGTTAAGAGTAAAAGTGTAATAAAGCAGCGAAGTAGATGATGAAAAAACAAAAACTAGTATATAAGATTAACACAGTGAAATGATTGCAATGGCGGGTGATGGATGTTTTGTCAGTGTTCATGCGTCATTTTATGTTTTGTCAATCTCTTGTTTCTTAATCGTACGCACTTAAAATATCAAGTTGATCCACAGGTGGGATCAAACATCATATATTTAACAGGATAAAGTTGAACAGCAAGAAAGAGACGATGCATATAAAACTATAAGGAGCTTCACTTGAATCAGTGTTCAATTTAGAGGTGCCATAAAACTTATGTTTACATGCAGAAAAATCGATACTTAAAACAGTTGAAATATTTATTTTCTTTTTTATATTTTAAAATATCTTTTAAAAATAAAACTATAACAATAATAGTAAGATGTTGTATAGTAGCATATATAGATTGGAAGATAATTATAAGAAAATAATAAGTTATTGATGTTAAAAGTGGAAATAGAATATTAGCGGAAGGGGAAAAAGGTGGAAAGAAAAATTACTGTTATCCAGAAACAGTGTGGATGGGTGATGAAGCAGAAACGTTCAACCTGAGAGAATCATTCGTGGGGAAAAAGGACAGGCAAAGCCTAGTCAGAATATTACACATTTTGGGTGTTTAATATCTGAAGCCGTGAACGAATGAGGGAGCATCCATCCAACACTTGCACCGACTACGAACCAAAAAAGCAAAAGCTTTTAGCTTGTCCCACTTGAACTCTCTTTTCTAACATTTCCTCACTCAACATTTCACACATATCCATCATGCTTGCGTTTAAAAGTGGTAGTAGCAGTGAAAGCACAGATAGCCATGTCACCCCACTAACGTGATGACTGTCAAACCCCAATCGACTAAGGAAATCCAGGATTACGTAAACATTAGTAATTACAAAATATGTTAATATTTAATAGAAAAGAATTATTATTTTGAAGAAATTAATTTTATAATAATAAAAAAGGATGTGAAGAGGAAGGTAATTGTGAATGGTGGTGGGATGAAGGAAATGAAGTAGTAAGCATAGTGGAAAAAGAGATTGAGTGGTTAATGATGATGGGCAGAAAGAGTTGGAAGGGTTTGGTTGTTATGTTGTGGCAGAAAGTTAAGGCAAGAGGGTCCCAGACCCAGTGAAGGGGAAGGATGGTTAAAATAGGAGGCACTTGGGCAGAGGAAAAGGAGACAGATCCTTTTGGGGCACAAATGGATTGTTGTCAGTGGTTCGTGGATGAGTGTGAATATCATATATCATAGGACCTAGTCACATGCCTACCCTCTCTATGCTACCCCATTCTTTTCTCTTTTTCTTTTAATAATAAATACAATGCATTAACTCTATTCATCAATGAGAAGGGGTTTGCTAGCTCCCCATATGTACCTTTGCCCAACACAAGTGGATCACCATGGCCGAATGGTGGATGTATTTCGAACAAGATAAATCTTTCATCATTCGGGAGCAGACCTCCGCAACCCATCACATTATTGCCACCTAATGCTACAAATTATGGAACATGTATAATTTCTTACTTCAAAAAATTCACTTTTTACATTTACTGTGTTAATGTTGACACTAAGGAGATTAATTTATTTATTTAGTTACAACTTAATTTCTTTAGTAATTTATTTGTTACAAATTATTTTGGTGTTCTTTCCATGTCCCGTTTTGGATTTTATTACCTTTATATTATACTTTATCCATTATTACTATGTTCTATCCTTATCAATACTGAAAAAAAATAAAATACAAATTATGTTATGCATAAAATTCTCATCAAAGTCCAACTAAAAAAACAAATTTATTAAGTATGTAGATGAGATTAATTCACAAAATAAATAATTTTTACGTCAATGCTTCTCGACACTTAAAACACAAAACATTTAATTAAATTGAAAAACCAAACATTTGTTAGTCCTAAAATTGAACTAGCATATAGTTGATTTAGTTATAAATAATACTAAAACATCGAAATGAAATCCTCAATAAATATTTAAATATTTCATATTGATGGTGGAATATATATATATATATATATATATATATATATATATATATATATATATATATATATATATATATATATAATTGAGGTACAAATTTGAAAAGTTTCAATACGAATTATCAGTTCGTTGGAACTAGACATATAATATCACCTGAATTTTAGAAACCGACATTTTATATTCCACTCTTTTATGATACATCAAAAAAGAATATTTTTTGATATAAATTGGTGATCATAACTCCTACGAGATCTTATTGTTTTAGTTTGTAGTCGGTGGGATGTGACTTGCTACATCCATTCTAATAAATAATAAACGTATAAAGTAATTATTTAATAGTAATTTACTTTAAATCTTACATGTATGATTGTAAAAAATAGTAGTGTAGTGTAGTGGTGAGTACTCTTGTTTCCTGAATTAATTTAATAAGTTTTCTTAATAATACATTGTAAATCAATAGTATGATGAGTTAAATAGGTAGGTATCAAAAGAGAGTGGACATAATATTTCTCCTAAAATAGTTATACTAAATTACAAGGAAAATAAAATCCAAATTTACTGGCTATATAATTTTTTTATTTTAAAATGTATAAAAATAATCTTTTCGGAGTTTTGTGAAAATTGTGATATTTTCAGATTTGTATATAATACTAAAATCATTATGTGTTTTTTTTTCTTATCAAATTAAGTTATTTTGAATATTGAACTTTTTATTTGTAAAAAAAAAAGTACACATAAAATATTAACTCAAATTTTTTTAACTAATTATTCAATTACTAAAATTAAATTTAAATATATATACAAAGTATAGATATAAAATGAAAGTAGTCACCATAGATGGTAGTGGATGCAGTAATCACAACTTACTGAACATGAAGGATGCAAGTGTCAAAGAATCATTTTTCTAACAATAACTTATGTTTTTATTATTACTACTATTATTATCACTCTTAACATTATTGTATAGGTTCATCTTTGTTATTTATCAAGATCCAGTCCATACATTAACATGCATAAAATAGTAGATAAAATTCAAGTTTATCCTAATCTTATATTGCTTACGAAATAAGTTTAAATATAATTTACAAATTTAATGATCTTAGCTTGTTCTCTAAATGAATTTTAAAATAATTAGGACAAACTTACTTAATAATGTAGATGTTATATTAAACCCAACGATTCAGAAGTCATATTAAAATTTTAGCCCTAATTAAATGTATAAGGATTCACTAATGGTATCAAAATAGTATTATTTTTTGTAAGTACACTTTGACTCATGAAACTAATTTTAGTCCTTATAATTTAAATTTTATGAATACAATCCTCAAACTTTGAAAAATCCAAAAAAAGTCATCATTCATCGATGAATAAGTCCTTTAACTTTCAAAAACACACGAAAGTAGTTTTTTCATGCTTAGTTTTAATATTCAGAGACTATATTTTTTACTGTCGAAAGGTAATAAATAAATAAACAAACTTATTTTTTTAAAAGTTTGTGACTGATTCAAAGTATAATACTAAACTCAAGTTTGTTAAAAGGTACAAGAACTCAAAATACATTTTCTAATTTTTAATTATAAAATAATGAAAATAGGCCAAACATGTAATGGATATTTTTGTTGATTGATTGATTATTTATATTAAGAGAGAATGATTGAAGTTTGATATGTTGTATATTGGATGAACTATTATATGCCTTAAAAGAATAAGATTGAAGTTTTTAATAAAATGAATGGTTTATTTAACTACTGAATATTTATAATTAAAAATGTTGTAACCCATTTAATTATGCCCGAATAAATGGTTCTGGCATTTAGGGGTCATAAATGAATGTAGTTTAATAACTTTGATTGTGATGAGGTTAAATGTATGAGGTAATCGATTTTGAAGAGGATGAAAACGATGAAATTATGGTTTGAGATGGGCTGATTGAATAAAAGTCGTAATTGGATGTGTATGTGCGAAAATGGTCGACAGAACTGTGAAACACAGCTTTTGGTAGTTGAATATCGGTCTCAGTTTGAGAAATTAAGATTATATATACATGTCACCAGAAAACGATTTCAACAATAAATGACTCAGTAATCTGTATTTTGCCGTCACGCTACGAATTCCGTGTAATTTCTAAATTCCAATTTGTGCCCTTTTTATTTTTGGCTGGCCATCATTTCATGGCGCGTGTTTAGCGCAGCTTATGCGACACCGCGAGGTTAGTTGGAAGTTAGAACTAGATTATACAACCGCTGGATTGGGTTCAGTTGGAATGGAGTTTAAATAATTTGTGTACGAAAAATATTTTTTATGATTTTTAAATATTTATTTTATAACATATTTTAGAATTCAAAGGTATTATATATAAATAAAAATTATACTCACAAGTTATAATATTAAAATTAAAATAAATTAAAAATAACAAATAACTGAATTGTCAGATAATTTTTTTATAATCATCCTTTTTATTATAAAATTGAAATGATTGATTGGGCTAGGTTTCAAGTTTAATGTACATAAGTACAATTAAAATATATCTATTTGATTAGTTTGTATTGTGACGGTAAAGAAAATTCAATCCAATATATTTAAATTGAAATAAATTAAATTAATTTATCCTATTATTTAATCCGATAGATATTTCTAATTAGGACTAGAAATAATTAAGTATTAAGTAAGTTATATGAAAAATTGAAAAGTGATGATCATCCAATAAATTAAAAACTCCATGATAATATCATTAAGATTATTCTAACGCTCACGAATCTAAAATATATAGTTAATACAAAACTGTATAAATAAATATATTATACAATTATAATGATCTAAAATTAAATATAACTAGATATTATATTATAATTATCGAGATTTTGTTTTCTTTATTGATTAGTTTGCCACTGTATTCTTACTCTACAGAGTTAAATGAATTTGTTTTTTTATACCATTTTTTTCATATTTATTTCACTGATTTATTTTAGTTATCTCTTAATATTATAGATTAAAATTATTTTAATTTTATTGACTTATAGCGGTTTATTTGTCAAATATTATTGTTCTTGCAAAATTGAGATTCTTTGTTGTTAAGATTCTTTGGATTGATTCATCCGAATATGACTTTAGTTTTGCTCGTTTGATTTTATAGGTATTTGATGGAGAAGTTTGTAAAATTATTTTAACACTGTAGTCAATAATATGTAATTAGAAGCAATAAATGCAACAGTGATTGGGTCATAATTCATACATAATGCTTATATTTAGTACTTATGTGACTTTTATCCTGCATAAACCTAAGTTTCATAGGTGTGCTATAATTTAGGGTTTCCTAATCGATGATAAATTATTGTTATTTTTTTATGTCATAAAGTGATTTTAATAAAGAAATAATTTATGTGGGAACATTGAGATCTATATCATCCCATGATGACCTGTATGTCAAGGTTATATCTCCTTTATGACGTCATGTTACAAATTACTTGCAAATGTTCCTCACATAACGTGTGTGTCATTTACTAAATTATAAGAAAATAATATTAAATTAATTATTAGTTTAAAAAATTAATAATTAATAGCAATTCTTAATTAAGAATAATGTAAAATTGGATAGATGTCTTATAGATGAAAGAAGGAAGAAAAAAAGTGCTAAAAATAGGGTTTTAGACTTTTCAGAAAAATTAAGAAAAATAGTTTAGAATAATATTATGGTAATTAAAGAAAAGGGAAAGTATTAGTATGGTGACGCAAAGTTGTTGAAAGATATGGTTATATTGTCTTTATTCTGGGAGATGACTCATGTCTACATACACATAGTGTGAACAACAGAACGAATTCGAAGGCATGTTTGACAAACAATAATAGGACAGAATTATTAAATAGACGGTACTATTTGTCAGTGTTGTTTTGATGACTCAACATACTTGGGTCTGAAAACATCGTTCTCCGAACGATTTTATTATTGGATACAGAATCTCAACGCTTTAGTTAATTAAATTGTCTTATGCATCTATAAACGCAACTTTTTCTCTGCGAAAAGAATATATCGCTCATAATCTTCTCAATTTTAAAGCCTCAGCTTTAAGAACCGATTCAATTCTTTTTTTTTTTTTCTGAAAAGATCTAATATACATTTATGCGCTTACCCTGATCCATCGCTAGAATCAAGGCATCTAAATGCTCCCTTTTTTAATTTTGAAAAACTTTCTCTTTCACATTTGATTATTTGACATTACATCATGCGAACGTGTTAAGAAAGCATGGGTTGTTAGGGTTTATAGGGCGCATAGAACCCTGTTTAGATGATCCAAGGGTGGTTTTGTGCCCCTAATGGAGTGCAAAATGTACACAAGAATATCATTCCAATTGCTATAGGATCCAGCTGTCGTCGATTTCACTATACGAATGGTTTTCAAAGACAGTAATTTGGTATGTCAAACAGCATAAGCATCTTTATATCGTATAATCTTGATTCCAAGTTCATTATTAGTGCAAAATTCTGAAAATTGAAGGTTGACCTGTGATTATTCTTACGTGCTACACTGGCACAGAATATATATAAATTCACAAGGTTTTAATAATTACTACTAGGGTATATATTTGCATATATTCCAAGCATAAACCCAGTTTATGGCACACTTTAATAATAGTGCATTCACTGTCGTCACTAGTTTCTCATTCTCCCAAATTATTAGCACCTGGTCCCTTCAAAACATCTTCGCGGATTCTTCTACTCTTCTAGATACAGACGGATTAAGATAATGCGAATAAAATGTAAACAAATGCGGATTCTTCGACCTTCTGATGATAAATTCCTTTTCTTCTGCCATGCAAATCAGGTTCTTTCATTTTTCTTTCTTAAATAAGAAGAAGCATTACTCAGAAGAATCACACAATTTGGAAAATTTTTTGGCGTTGTACAACTACGTAGTAAAGAATTAATGCAATGCAGAGGGGTATAATTTTTGTTTCTTAAATTTAGTGATTTGAGTGGCGTTATTCTTTAATCCTCAAAGTTTTATGAATCGGTAACTTAAATATTATTAAAAAAATGACATTGACATCTCATATTAGAAAAAAAATTTGAATTGCTTGATTTCGAAATGACTTACTAAATGATGAAGAAGTAAAAGAAAAAACAAAAGTGTAAAATAGAAATAATGAATGGCCCAAAGTCCCTTAGAGCTTTGATAGTGTATCATTATTCTGCATCATATTAAAGAAAAAAGAAAGTAGAAAGAAGCAAAGGAAACTTAAAGAGACATGAATGATTACGAATTGCTTTAATCGGAAATGATTTGCATGATGTTCCTATCCCAAATATGATTAATTTTTTTACAGGAAATTCCAAATATGATTAATTTTTTTTAACAGGCTATCCCAAATATGATTAGCGTTGTTAAAAATAATTCCCAAGTATGATTAAATTTTGGCTAAGGGTATTCTTGTTTTTCTGAACTCTCACTAGAAATGCATATGGCCATGAAGGGGTGCAAGAAGAATGGGTTCACAAGAACTTTTGCATGGTTGTGGACAAAATAAAGAAACAGTAATCCTAAGGCCCAAACTCAAACCAAGGTCCATACCCCGAATGTCTCTTCTTAGAGTATGTGACTTTGCAATTGACTGGGAGTGGTAAGCTGGTTGAGCTTGGCAACAATGGGAGAACACAGATTGAATTTGAGCATACTTGTGTTCAGTGTTGCAGTCATCATCGTGGTCTCCCACTCAGCACAATCACTGGCGTTGAAGCATTCCCCGCGATTCCTAAGAAAATTGGCAGCAACAGAAACCCCTTTCGCGCCACCGCAATTTCACTACGAAACCAGGTACTTCCAACAGCGCCTCGACCACTTCAGTTTCTCGGACCTACCCACGTTCCCGCAGCGTTACCTCATCAGCACCGAACACTGGGTGGGCCCCCAGCGCTTGGGCCCAATTTTCTTCTACTGCGGCAACGAAGGAGACATCGAATGGTTCGCCCAGAACACTGGCTTCGTCTGGGAAATCGCCCCTCGATTCGGGGCCATGGTGGTTTTCCCCGAAGTAAGCCTTCCGCTTCCTTTGCCTAATAAATTATCCACCTTCACTTCAATAATTGTTCTCAAACGAAATTTCTCGATTTCACAACTTGTTTCTACGCGTGTGAATGTGGCAGCATCGATATTACGGCGAGTCTACGCCTTTCGGAAGTGCAAAGGAAGCGTATAAGGATGCCACTACCTTGTCGTATCTCACCGCTGAACAGGCGCTCGCTGATTTTTCCGTTCTCATCACTGATCTGAAGCAAAATTTCTCCGCCAAGGATTGCCCCGTTGTGTTGTTTGGAGGATCATATGGTGGAAGTAAGTAACATTATTACCGGAGATCTCAGGTTAGCTAGTGATATGGCGAGATAATTGAACTGCTAAATGAGTAGGGGCAACCCTCTGTTATGTTATAGAGCTGCCTTTCGGTTTTTAGTATGTCTAAATTCAAATTCTAACGTGGTACTAGACCGGTAGTTTCTCTTGGAAGTCACCTAATTGTAAGTTGTCAATGAACTATTCACAAATGTTCAGTCATGGAAATTTCTTACTCGAGGTGTTCGATGCTCTTTGAGATTTCACATTAGTAATACCGTGTAGTATGGGGCATTACTACCAAGTCCATAAGTAAGTGGTATTTCTCACATCTAATCCTCTATAGGAACTACTAATAAACTTGCAAAATGGACGTGTTTATCATATAGGGATTTGCTATTCCATTTTTTTTGAATAAGTAAAGTTACGTCTTTGTAGAAGTGGGAGTAACTTTTCTCTTCTGCAAGTCTACGGCATTCTAAAACGCAAAATATCTTATTAATATTGATAGGTAAAGAGATAGGAAGTTATGAAACAAACTGACTGCTATCCTTTTGGATATAGTTACCATCGAAGAGAATATATATATATATATATATGATTTGAGCAAACTCAAACAGGTCATTGTGAATGGTGAATAGTTAGTTTTATAACCCTTTTGAACGTTGTTTTGCAGTGTTGGCTGCTTGGATGAGACTCAAGTATCCTCATATTGCTGTTGGAGCACTTGCTTCTTCAGCTCCGATTCTTCAATTTGAAGACATCGTGCCACCGGAAACTTTCTATAACATTGTTTCAAATAGTTTTAAGGTAGGTCAACGCGTTACGCCATAGTTCAGGTATTTATCAGTGTTGTGATTAGTATACTATACTAATGGTTTTACTCCATTGTTTATGTCCACAGCGTGAAAGTTTCACTTGCTTTAACTATATTAAACAATCTTGGAATGAAATAACATCTACGGGTCAAACATATAATGGTCTTGAGCACCTGACCAAAACCTTCAACTTATGTCAGTAAGGCATTTAAAAATGTCTTTTTCTGCATGGCATGATTGTGAGTGGTGATATCCATGTTTTGTTAGTCTTCTGTTGTACTAATTTAGTTAAGCTAATTGAAGGAAATTGAAGAGTACTGGAGACCTGTATGACTGGTTGGATTCTGCATATAGTTATTTAGCGATGGTGAACTACCCATATCCTTCTGATTTTTTGATGACTTTGCCCGGACACCCTATCAGGGAGGTTAGTATGGTTTTTGATTTTAGAGTATGTGATAATTATATGACTTACTAGTGACAAGCCTTTTAGTAATAGAAGACAATTAGGCATTGAAAGCTTTCATAATTTAAATATCCTTGCATCATCATAACCATATAATGAACTGCAACTTTGCCTAATTACATGAAGGAATCGAGATCGGCTTTGCTTTATAGATTTAAATAATAAATGAACAGATAATTGAAATAAGAACATAACATGAATAAAGGAAACAATATGAACTGAAAATGGAATAGAAAAATGGCGTGAAATATAAAGAACAATAACAAGTAAGGTAGGTAATGAAACTACAAGAAATAGAAAAGCCGGAGAACTGAAAATGGAGAATACGTCACTTAAGATGAAACTCAAGATAAGTGTATTGGAGAATTCCTAGGATTTTAATATAATAGTCAAAGAAGATTATCACTTTCTCATGAGACAAATGATAAAAAACTCTGAAATATCCATCCAAAATTGTGCATTACAAATAAAGGAGATGGCTATATATAGTTATAAATGTTCTGAAAATTCAAAAATAAATCTAGAGTTTTCTCCAATGTGGCTGTCATCTAGGAGGCGTGATACATGCTTGGGTCATGCTTTCCGTGCTGCTTGAGACACCATGTTTTCCATGCTCACTTGAACTCTTCTCTCCTTTCACTTTGGCTTAGAATTTGAGGATACAATTGGGCTTGATTGAGTCTTCACCAATCAATATGATGGTGTTTTGTAGGTTTGTAAGAGGATTGATGGGGCTCCTGCTGGAACTAATATTCTTGAGCGGATATATGAAGGAGTGAATGTCTACTACAATTATACTGGAAAAGAAAAATGTTTTGAACTGGATGATGATCCTCATGGCATGAGTGGTTGGGATTGGCAGGTTTACAAGAGTTACATGTTTTTTCTCCTTTTAATTTCACTTGTTTCTGAATAAGTATTGAGGCCTAGTAGCACAAATGCTTGAGTAATGTGTCTTCTTTAATCCTAGTTTGTTCCATTTATCTTTTTCGTTGTGTAGGCTTGTACTGAAATGGTTATGCCAATGTCTAGCAACCAGGATTCCAGCATGTTTCCACCGTATGAGTATAATTACACTTCTGTTAAAGAGGAATGCTGGAATGATTATGGAGTGAAGCCAAGGCCAAAATGGATTACAACAGAATTTGGGGGGCATGTAAGGAAATAATTACTGTTAAATCTTAGTTACATTTCCATTATTGAGACTACAAAATTTTACCATCATTTCAAATTCTGGTTTAGTTCATAATTCCCTCCCCCTCTCCCCTCCCAGGGAAAAAGTCAATTTTAAAAGTTTTAGGGCGTGTGGAAAGGCTGAGATAATAGTTATTTATTTTTGGGTTAAATATGTATTTGGTACTTAATTTTCAGTAAAAATTAAAATTAGTCTTTATTTAAAAATTTTTACTAAAAGTTAAGAAACTAAAAACATATTTATCTCTATTTTTTTAATTGTGAAATAGTTTGGTGACGTGGTATTAAATATGACTTGGACGAATATTTGATCGAGGAAAAGAGGAAAGAATATAATGCTATGGAGCATAGTGTAGACAATGATTTCGGGTGACCTAGTAAATAGTGTGCTAATATAGAAAATCTTGTCTATATGGTATAACATGCATTTTCAGTGGCATTGTCACTCTGATAATAATGAGATTTCCTTCTCTATAGAAATGTACTCTTGCATGTATTAAGGCACACGCTAATGTGTTAACCTTCAATATGATTAACGAGGTGACTGCAGGTCACTTTTTTTTGTTCTTGCTTGACAACGTTGCGTTTGTAGATCTACCTATATCAATTTTCTCAGAAGTTTCTTTGAACTTGCAACACGAATTCATTCTGCCAGAAAATGAATGAAAGATAGCTGATAGTTTGAAATAAATGGTCCTATCCCTTGGTGATTTTATTCAAATAGATTGATTGCAAGATGCATGATCAATTAAAACTAAAAAGCAGTATTCTGATAAAATGTTGTTTTAGTCTAATATCTGGGCAACTTGTTTGAAGGATATCCATACCACCTTGAAGAAATTTGGAAGTAATATAATTTTCTCAAATGGTCTCTTGGATCCATGGAGTGGTGGAAGGTGATATATTATTTATTCTGTAAATATCTTGGCTACTATGTTTTATACTTTTCCAAGAAGTTATCTTTGAGAGATGTTATCAAATTCCAACACGTAAATTGTTTCTGGTACAGCGTTTTGCAGAATATATCTGAAAGTGTTGTTTCACTTGTCACTGAAGAAGGTAAAGACATTTATTATTTTGAATTTGTTAATTTCCTGATGTATGTATCCGAGTCTATCTTTTGTTTATTTTTCCATACGTGTCACTGTTATAACTACTGTTGCTTTGGTTTATTGATTAAACAATTACATGAAACTTCCTCATAAAACTTTTAAAAAGATAGAGTGCTATTGAGTTCCTGAGAGTTCTCAAGTTTGTTGATAACATTAAAACATGAAAAAAAAATGTGTTTAGTTCTTATACTCTTAGTTAATCATTATCAAGGTCCTTTTACTGATGTCGATGGATTTAGGCTCTTCTAATAATAAAATCTTAGAGAATATGAACTAAAGCCTAATGTTTTTTAGAATTTAAGACCAAATTCATCAATATAGGAACGATATTTACGTTTGACCAAAAGCATAAGAACTAAAAAGATATTATTTTCCTTGAATAATTTTTTGATATCAAAAGTTACTTAATTTTTTTTCTTAAACTGTTCCTCAGGTGCGCACCACATAGATTTACGCCTTTCGACTCAAAATGATCCTCGTTGGTTGGTAGAGCAGAGGGAGACTGAGATAAAGCTAATAGAAGGGTGGATCAGTGACTACCACCAGAAAAATAAAGCTGTTTTTGATATGTAACAGAATCTATCTACTGTTTGCTTCATAGCTATTATGTATAGCCACTTTTGCTTGTGTTGAAAGAAACCTTCTGCACGTGTAGTTATAAATGGACATTATATATATATATATATATATATATATATATATATATATATATATATATATATATGTTCATGTATGTATTTTCTAACTTCTTTTTTCGTTTTAACGTTATACATATTATATAAAAGTTTATACTTTTAGTGCTCCCAAACGAACTAATTATTTTGAAATGGTGGTTTTAGTGATTTGTTTAATTAAAATTGATTATAATGTAATATAACCATGATAGATTTATTATCTAGAAATTAACATAATAGTTGCCCTAAACATATACTTAGTAGCTGGTTTTCAATATAGAGTCGTCGTGATTCCCTCAATCTAAGACTTAGGCCGGGGCTTGACGAGCTTTTCGGTACTAACCGCAGATCCAGTCAATAGAACTTGTGTTGTTGAAAGACTTTTATTTTACTAAAACAACTTTTATTATCTTTTAATTATTCAACTATTTTGGAAAACTTTTTCAAATCTTCAAAGTATGTTCCTATTATCATATCTTGAATTATACAGTTATGTTTTCTTTGTTTGATTTTCATTGTATCATATCATTTGATCTATTTTACCTTTTTTAATATTTTTATTTATTGTTTATTTTTAAATATTATTTTTATCATTTTTTATATAGTTATTTTTATTTTTTAATTCTTTGTATAAGTTTAATTTTACTACTGTACTTACAAGAAGATTTTTCATTTATTATAATATAATAATTTAAAATTGTCATAAATTTTATTTATGTTATCTAAAATATATTAAAGTTCAAAAGAATAGAATGAAAGATTTAAGTCTAAATTTAAATTATTTTTAGTTAAGTATTTTTTTTTTCTATACGATTTCATTTAATATAATATTTATGGATATATAAGAATAAATATTAAAAAAATATTTAAAATATTTTTAAACTTGAATATTTATTTTATTTTTATAATTTAAAAAAAATATTTTTAACTTGATTAACTTTTATTAATATTTGTAAAATTTATATGTTTTGGTCAATAAATTTTATTTACGTTAATTGTGAAATATTTTATATAATTATTTGACTTTAATTCAATTTTTATTTGATATTTTGATATAAAATTTATATCATTATAATTTCTTTTTAAATATTTGGCACTAAAATTATGAATATTTTTTATATTAAATATTTGATAATGTTATATTTTTTTAACGTGACTTTTACCTTTTATTTTATAAAAAATAATTGAAACATTAAGAAAATATGTATAAACACGAATATAAGGGTGTATATATATATATAATGGAGATAAGACAAAAATATGATATTTGTTGAGTATGAGGGTGAAAATTAATTTTTACCTTGATATATGAATAAGATAATGAAATTCATCCCATTCTCTTTTGTTGTCATTCCAAGTTTCTTGTGTGAATTGCCCATTTTCTCTATTTTATAACTACCTTATGAAATGAAAATAATAGGATGATGTTACACACCAAGAATTCGAAGAAGATTAAAATCAACCAAAAGTGATATAGCTTCTTATAGATATTATTGTTACAAGAAAAAAAAAACTTCAAAAGCCAATTAAATGAGATGAATAAGTAATCAAATAGTTAAGACAATGATTACAATAGATAAATTTATCTGTCGTTAGGGAGAACATAAAATATGCAATAAACAAGGTTATAAAAGAATTTCAACTTCTAGAAATATCATAAAATATACAGTGAAAGTTCTACTTTATGAAATTGATGCAACTAAAGACCCTAAATTGAGTCAAAAGGTATCATTTAAGATTATGAGCACATGTGGAGCATAGAGCTAATGATGATATACTCGTTTTTTTAATGCTATAATTTCTGGAACAATCATTAGAGTTTCATTCATCCTTCCATGTTTTGGACATCAATAACATTGATAAGAAAAATTGGATCAGATATTTTGGCGTTGTTTATTTGAATTATATTACTTAGTGTAACAAAGCAAACTGTATTGCTTGCCTTAAATTTTGGTTATAACAATTTTTTTTCAACTTTGTTATGAAATGAGACAACTAAAGAGACTCAAACAACATCCTAACATACTGAGATAGGTTAGGTTAAGATAAGAGAGTTTGAAAAGAAAAACTAGAGTCTTAAAATTGTTCTACAATTCATTCATATAAGCTAGAATCCTAAATAGGAAATGATTTTGGGTCAAAAGTGTCCTGACAAAACATATAATTATTGTATGGAATCATAAAATAAAAATTTTCATCCATTGGGTCTCTTCCACTGTCTTGAGAGATCCATGTTGTATACTATAAAAAAAATTATTTAATGGTTGTTATTTTACGGAAATTGTAAAAAATCTTCATAAATTATACTAGACTATCTAATTGACAATAATAATGAAGTTTTTAATTATTTTCTAAAAACGTTTATAACCTCTTCAAATAATAATATGTTTTTTTATGTATTTTTCTCCTCCAAATTTTATATTTAAAGTTTTTTTTCCCAAAATTTTACACTTAAAAGTTTTAATTCCCAGTTTTCTTACCTAAACATATTCTTTCCAATTTTTAGACCCACCTTCGTTCCTCATAAATTCTTTTCTCTTTTTCAAAATTTCAAACTCACTGTTTTGTCTTTTTTAAAACCATCATCTTCTTTGTTTTTCCTTTCTTTCTTCCTTCATTTCCTCTTCTCATTCACTTCTTTGATTTCCTCTTTCGATTGCCCATCTTCCATTCCTTTCAATTTTTTGACCCACCATCGTTTTTCCCAAATCCCTTTCTCCCTCTCAAAATTTCAAACTACCTACACTTTGTCTCTCAAAGCCATTGTCCTCCTCGTTTGTTTTCTTCCTTTCTTCCTTCTTTCATTTCCTCTTCTCATTCACTTCTTTCATTTACCTTTTTCATTGTTTATATTGTTAAGACAATATCGTCTATAAGACTGAACCGTCTACTGTCCTCATATGTTTTGAAATTTAACAAACAACAATAAACGAAATGAGCATATGACAAAGTGTTATTTTTGTGTAAAATAATACAGTTGGAAGATAAGTGTTTTGTGAAAAAACTTTATAAAAAATGAAATGTTTTAAGAAAAGTCTTAGTAAATGTGCTAATATTTTAGTAAATGCACTAATATTTTAGTGGATGCACTACCAAACGATTTCCTCACAAAATGAATCAATGTGCTACATGAGAGTCTTGCTAAACGCACTCTTGTTGTACTTTGCTAAAGAAAGCTAAATGAGCTCTCACTATAATGTACAAAATGATGTTTTCGGTAAACACGCTAAGAAATATAAACATTGTTGCAAAAATATATGTTGAAAGACATCTTACTAAACGCGCTCTTGAGCCAAATTGAAATCACTAAACAAAACGCTGATAGAAAACATCTTATACAGACCAAATGATACCTTGTGCCAAATGGCATTTTCATCCAACGATGAAACCTCTATGAATAGATTGGCATCTTTACAAAAATGCTTAAATGATCAAATCTTGCTTGAGTAATCAAAAATTTGAAAAGCTTATAATTGTTCTGAACACGCATTAAAGAGCATTAAATGCACAATGTTTCGAAACAACAAAAGTGATAAGAAAATTAACATATCTGCTTGCATTCATATCTGCTCCACTCTTTACAGATTATCTATGTCAAGTATCCATTGCTCTATCATATACAAGTCATAAGTGGTCGTTAGAGACAAAGAAGATATTCATGGAATGTTCTCTATCAAAAGTTGTGCCAAAGAGTTTGTACAACCTACTTTTGATAAAGTATTGAAAAAGTATGCTTACGACTGCTGTCTACGAAAAGACTACGAAAATTCGAAAATCAAAACTAGTACTATCTAACGAACATTTTCTTGAAGCCTATAAATTGAAAATCCTTGAGGAGAAGATCAAGAGAATAATCACACAAATATGAAATAAATCATCTAATAAGAAAAATAAGCTCAAAAGAAAAGAAAATACTCCCAAGCTTCATAGAATCATAAGATTACATTTGTAAGAAAAGAGAAAACTCTAAAAATCTATTAGATTGAATTGTATTGTAAACACATCCTCTCCGTGAGAGCAATTGTCTAAGGACTTGAAAGCAATATATTTGATTGCACATTTTTTAAAAGAATACAAACACTTAATGCTTAACTCATTAAACGATAGATAGACGAGTTTGTCTACTGGAAACCAGGAGTGGGTAAAACTCAACTAGACAACGTATCAAGAAGATACTTGGGTTGTTTAGGGATACCAGGAGTGGTGAAGAATACTACATAACCTGAAGTGGGTGATACTTGATTCTAGTTAGAGTAACGAGGTTATTAAGATTTACTCGGTGGAGTAAACCTGTATAAAATAGTTGTGTGTTTATTACTTCAGTCTTGCTGAATGTTTTTCCTATAAACTCTACAAATGCTTATTAATTCAACAGTTTATAAAAGCTCTTATCACCAAACGCTATTCTTATTAAGAGGTAACTTTATCAAAACACTTGGACAATTGAAAATAATTATTTTTGAACTTGTAGTTTGAACAAAACTTTATAACTCAAGTGTTTAACAACTTACATAAACCATTTATTCTTTAACAAGGTTGTTAAACTACCTTTTGGCAAAAAAATTTCCTATAAGACTATTCAACCCTTCATTATAGTGTTTTCCAAGCATTTCACATCTTCCATTTCTCTTTTAGAAGCCTCTAATTGAATACTTCCTTATATTAAATGAGGACCTCTAATGCTCCAGGTAATACTAATGCCTAAATGGAGGTAACATACATAATATACATTAAAATAAAAGTTAAAACCCTCATATGGTTCTCATATTTGAACATGAATCTCAATTTCATCTTTTCATTTTAAGTTGCCTCAATTGGATCCTCGATTTTGAAAATGTGATGCAATTTGATACTTTCTGTTAGTATAAAACTTACAACGTTAACTCAATACCACTAGTTAATCCATGATTTTTTATTTAAATTTTTTTTTTTATTTTTTTTAAAAAAACTTTACCATGTGTCAAATGAGGATCTTGTCACGTGACAAAGATATTGTGACATAACAGTGACAATGACACATGTCATTGTTGAAAAAAGTGTAATGTGAAAACTATCAATTTAATTCTTTTATTTGTATTTTGTTTTACTTCAGCCCTAATTTTTTTAAAATTGAAAAAATTTCATCCCTCTCCAAATTAATACCAAATTTAACTTTTATATATATGAATACTGATATTTTCATTAAAATTGATATTTTTATTAAATATTTTTAACAGTATGAAATTTATATTCTACATTAAACTTTATTTAAACTTGTTTCAAATATTTATATATTAATAATTTCTATGCAAATTTTAGAGCTGGTTTAAAAATAACAATATTATAAATTCAAATATAAAATTTTAAAATAGCTTTATAACATTTTAAAATAAATATATTTAAAATATAAAAAAAATTAAATAAAATTCAATGTAAAATATTAATTTAAATAAATTTAATCTTATTAAAAATATTAATAAAAACATAAATTTTAATAAAAATATTACTTAAACAATTTTAACATTTATTAGAAGTCAATCCGGTTCGTTTAAATAAAGTTTAACATAAAATATAAATTTAAATAAATTTAATATTGTTAAAATTTTATATTTAAATTTATAATATTATTACTTTTAAACCACATTTGTATATAATTATTAATATATAAATATTTGAAACATTTAAATAAAGTTCAATATAAAATATAAATTTAGTATTGTTAAAAATATGTAATAAAAATATCAATTTTAAAGAAAATATCATTATATATGTATAAAAGTTAAATTTGGTCTTAGTTTGGAGAGATTGAATTTTTTCAATTTTAAAAGAATTAGGACTAAAATGGGTCAAAATACAAATAAAAAAATTATATTGAGATTCTTCACATTACCCTTTACTAATAGTAACATGTGCAGTGTCATTGTCACGTCATATTATCTCTGTCACTAGATTCTTATTTGACAGGCAACAAATTTTTTCTTTGAAAAAGATAATAAAAGAAAAAACAGGATTAACAAATAACACTGAGTTAACATCGTCCAAAAGAGCTAAATTGCATCACATTTTTAAAACTGAATACCAACAATAACTTAAAACCAGAAGATCAAATTTAAATTTGTGTACAAATATAAAGATCATCCAAATATTTTAATTTAAAACAAATTAATACTTATTTTTAAGACTACTAAGTGATAACATATTACAAATATTTTTTCTTTTTTAGAATCTCATCTCATTGTTTGAGATGAACATATTATTTCAAATTATTTAGTAGTTAGGTTTTGGATTTTTTTATAATGTTGAAATACTTTAAGTTAAAATAGACATTATTAGAATAAAATATAAGTAAATATTATAGATATCATATATACTTAAAATTGTAAGTAAATATTATAGATATTATATATAATTAAGTTTTTAATTTCTATCAATATTATATAAGATTGAATTAGACTTAATTCTACAATCTTAATATGATATTAGCCATTATTAATTTATCTTTGTTTAATTTATTGTTGCATATTTAGTTATTTAACCACCTATAAATATCCAGACTCATATTAAAAATGTTTAGATTTCATTATCTTAATTAATTTTTAATTATTAAAACAATTTTATTTATTTTAATGATATTGTTAGATTTTTTTACATGTTTGGGTTAATTTCAAAATAAATAATATATTTAAAAAAACCTTAATTCTACTATAATTAAAATAAGAGATAAATATTTTATATCAGTTATGACTATAATTATAGTAAAAATGTGTTTAATGTTATATATGTTGTAATGTTGTAATTATAACCTACGCATAATATATTATATTCTACTTTATTTTTAACAATAATTGGTTTTAAAAATTAAAACTATGATTTCTAAAGTTAACGTAAACTTTTTTTACACAATTATTGATTCAATAAAAAATGTTACGTGATTAAAATAATGAATGTAAAGAAATTATTTTTCCAAAGTGATGAAGAACCCAAATTGTTGTTATAAGATTTATCCAACTATTTTCTTTTTCAATAAGTATCTATTTCTCACTATTCACAATCAAATCAAGAGTACATTAACAACCTTCTCATAAATTATTCAACCCTTTTTATCGACACTTTCTGAATTTAAGACGGAAGAACATTCATATCATAACCATAAGTAATAATTTATAATTTTATGGTTTTTAATGAGATTATTAATGACTCTATTATCGTATCCATCTAATAATTATAATTTTCATTGCCTGTTACCTATGATAAATAGTTAGTACTCATTATTCATATTAAAATTTAAATATATTATAATTATAATGGTAAATAAATATTTGATTCTATCAAAGTATAATAATATTTCTAAAATATATTACATTAGGTCAAGTCAGTCCTAAAGTTGTATTGAAAATAATAGTGATTCATAAATAATACTTGTTTTAATCAAATTACTTATATTTATTTTATTTATTCTTATTTATTTTAAATATACTATTAAATTTATAAACTACAAAAGTATTAAAAGTAGAATGTTTATGTAATGTACTAATTAGAAATTTATTCCTTCCAAAAATAATATACTTCGTGCCTTCCTTTTCCACCGAGAATCGCGACTCTGCATTTTTAATTCAGACGTTTCAAAAATAAAAAAATTGAAATATTAAAAGTCAAAACGAGGTCGTTTAGCTTCTGTCACGTCGCAAACAAAACATCCACACTCACACTCGAGAAAAAAAGTAGCGGAACGAGCTTTATTGTGTGAGTGAGTGGTAAAGTACGTTTTCCTTCAACGTTCCAATCTGTCAAAGTCCCACCGCGCACAAATTAAAATTCCAAAGCCAGAGTAAAGAATAAGGAGCTGTGAACAGAGAAGACGCCACGATTAGTGAAGCGGAACGCAGATTGAGAAAGGGTTTTGCTTTTTGAAGAATCGCGTTCGGAGTCAGAGATGGAGTTATCGACTCCCAATTCCTCCAAACCCTTATCCATTACGCCTGGTTCTAGGGTTTTGAAAAGCCCTCTCACTGATGAACAGATCTGGAAGCGCCTTCGCAACGCTGGCTTCGATGAGGAATCAATTAAGCACAAGGACAAGGCTGCCCTCATAGCTTACATCGCTAAGCTCGAAGCTGAGGTTCGTAATTTTCTCCCTCTCTAACTTATTTTTAATTTTGAATTGCACTTTCATTGAATTGAATTGGCTGAACCGTTAATCAGACTATGCAATGCGATCGGATTAGTGAGGTAGTTTGTTAGGTTGGGGGATTTTAGTTTCGAGTGGGTTTTTGATATTGTGTGCGGTTGGGTTATTTATTAATACCCATTAATAGTCTTTAGAGATGACAAATCATTTATTTGGGTTCTTCTTTAAGATATACTTCAATGATGAATTTCACTGTCGACGTCGCTTCATATGGTATCTTGATTATTCGAGCGAGATCTTTTTGTGTTATTACTTCTTTGGTGCAGTCCAACCTGCGTGATAATTATGGTGGATAGGCCCTCTGTTCATGTTCGTTAAACAAAATTACTAGTGATTAGCAGCACCTGGTAATGTTATGATTGGATATAAAGCCAAAGCCCTTGTTCAGAATTCTGTACTATTGGTGGGAAACTGGGTATTCGGGCTATTTGTACTTTTGTAGAATGCTTTGAATTGTATATTTGAAGTGTGTAGTTAATTTTATATACTTTGATAGTGTGTAGTGAATTCAATGTAAACTACCATTTGATTTATTGCAGTGGACGTGGAGTATGTAAATCATAGAGTCTTCATTCCGAGAGGGCTTTTCCGTAAACATCTATTAAACACTTAAGAGTCCAAGGGGCTAGTTTCACAGCTATGAATGTGAAGATATTTTGTTGAAGACAACACAAATTTAAACTCTTTATTCAATTTGTTTCCTAATAGTTTATAAAGTTTCCTTGTCATCTGGGATGTTAATTCAGCTGAAATCATTTGGTTGCCCACCAATTAATATTACTCTGAAATTTCCATTGCTTTTGTTGATCTTGGTGCATGTATCACAAATAGCAAAGTTTTCTTTCTTTAATTGATTATTGTGTTCTTCCCTTTTGCATTGTTTTCCTTGTCATTTGAATAGTTTTCAATTAGTTTTTCTGCTTGATTGGGTGATTAGCATCCATCACTTGCAAAGTCAGATGAGCAAATCGAGTTGATGCTTAATTTGCTAGTACTGTGAACTGGTTTTCTTTGCTATCTCCCAAAGCAACACTTCCCCCCTTTAGTTGAATTGAATTTTCAAGTGAATGCTCCATGACTGGTTTACATTGTCTTTCATTTTCATTAGAGACAGTATTTCTTTTTCTGCTGTTAGTGCTAACAAAATCTATCAGTCCTTTCTAACTTTCGTTTTGACATGTATGATGTTGTGCAGATATACGATCACCAGCATCACATGGGTCTTCTGATATTGGAGAAAAAGGATTTGGCTTCAAAATATGAACAATTAAAAGCCTTGGCTGAATCATCCGAGTTAATGCATAAACATGATTCTGCAATGAATAAATCTGCATTAACTGAATCAAGGAAACGTGAAGAAAGTTTGAAGAAGACTGTAAGCGTCAAAGATGCATGCATCACTAGTGTACGTTTATGGAATAGTTCTCCTCCTGTCAAAACCATACATGCTCGCTTTGTCATATATTTATTCTGCTCACACTTCTAGGGGGTATTTTTTGCCTTTTGTAGCTTGAGAAGGCCTTGCATGAGCTGCGTACAGAAAGTGCTGAAATAAAGGTTGCAGCCGAGAGTAAATTTGCTGAAGCAAGCCAATTGATAGATGAAGCACAGAAAAAAATTACAGATGCTGAAGCAAAGGTGCGTGCTGCAGAATCTCTGCAGACGGAGGCTAACCGATATCACAATGCTGCTGAGAGGAAGCTTCGTGATGTTGAAGCCCGTGAAGATAATCTCAGGCGGCAGTTAATGTCTTTCAAGGCTGAGTATGTTACTTACTATCTTCCAAGTTCATATTTGTGACTTTGAGCGTATTAAGAGTTACCTCAACAGGCTGAAAATCTTATCTTTCAAGTCATAGTTTGTTACTCTTATTTGCAATAGTTGCATGAAGTTAGCCTGTTACTTATTATCTCCCTAGTTCATTTTTGTGATTTGGAGCACATAAGCAGATTAAGTTGTGCCTTGACTTTGTGTTATGTAGTTGGTGAATCAAATTATTTGTCTGCTTCAGGTTCCGTAATTGAATAATTATTATACCTAATATAACCACTCAATTTTTAATTCAAACAATTGACAGGATTATGCATGATGCAACTAATTAACTGTTAACGTACCTCCTTTTAACACTTAGTAACATGTTAGCTGAAATGTGATTAAGTTGTGTGGTTATAAGTTCTGCACCCTGTGTGTGATTATAATCTCTCTTTGATCATTGAAAATGTTGATAGCTTCATATTATTTTGAAAATTACCTTGATCTTTTTCCCTCTCCCCTTTTCTCTCTGCAGTTGTGATGAAAAAGATAAGGAGATGATTTTTGAGAGGCAATCCCTTTCTGAAAGGCAAAAGGCTTTGCAACAAGAACAGGAAAGATTACTTCAATCACAATCCTTGTTCAACCAGAGAGAGGAACACATTTTGAGTAGATCCCAGGAACTAAATCGTCTTCAGAAAGAGTTGGAAGACGCAAAAGCAGAAGTTGAAAAGGAACATGAAGTCCTACATGATGAGAAAACCACTCTAAAGTTGAAGGAAGCCACTTTAATGCATCGCGAAGAGGTTTGTTAATATTTGAAATATCTCAGTTGATGATATTAGCATTAACAATTTTATCTGTCTTGTTCATGTGTGGATTTATGTTTTGTGAAAACAGGAACTTACTAAATGGAAAACTGAGCTGAGTAAGAAAGAACAAGAGTTACTTGAATTTCAAGCGAAACTTTCTAATAGAGAATCTGTACATTTTCTCACCATTGTTTACTTTCCATTTTAATTTCTGATCCTTTTCTCTATATCATTATTCTTTTATTGTTGTTGGGAAAATGTAGGATGAAACTCAGAAAGTTATTGCTGGTCAGGAAGCTGCACTGAGAACTAAAGAATATAATTTGGAAGTTGAGCTACAAATGAAGCGTAAAGTGGTTGAATATGATATTGAGACAAAGAGACGGGCTTGGGAGTTGAAGGAGGTTGATCTTAAGCATTATAAGGATGAAATCCTGGAAAGGCAGCATGATTTGGAAGTTTTGTCAAGGTCACTGAGTGAGAAGGAGAAGGATCTGAAGGATCTGTCAAATGCTCTTGAAGAAAAAGATCAAAGGTTGAGTGCTGCTGAGAAGGAGTTTGAGCTAAACAAAGTGCTTTTTCAAAAGGAGAAAGATAATATTGAACAAGCAAAGCAAGATCTGCAGAAGTCGTTGGCATCACTGGAAAAGAAAATAAGACAGGTTGACATTGACAAGGAGAGACTCGAGGCTGTGAAAAATGAAACTGGCGAGTTGTCAATTTTGGAAGTGAAACTAAAGGAAGAGATTGACCTTGTCAGATCTGAGAAGTTGGAGCTTTTGGCTGAGGCAGACAAGCTAAAAGCTGAGAAGGCAAAATTTGAAGTTGAGTGGGAGCTTCTTGATGAAAAAAAGGAAGCGTTGCAGAAAGAAGCAGAGTTCATAGCAAAGGAAAGGGAGGCGGTTTCCACTTTTATTAAGAATGAGCGCGACCAACTAAGAGAAGAGAAAGAAAATTTGTGCAATCAGTACACACAAGACTTGGGGTTGCTTGCCAGTGAACGTGAAAACTTCATGAACAAGATGGCACATGAACATGCTGAGTTGTTTGGCAAGATGCAGCAAGAGCGGGCAGATTTCTTGCGGGACATTGAGATGCAAAAACAGGAGCTGAATAACCTCATTGAGAAGAGACGCGAAGAAGTTGAAAGTTATTTGAAGGAAAGAGAAAAGGCTTTTGAGGAAGAAAAGAACACTGAACTTCACTATATTAATGCTCGTAAGGAGAAATTGGCAAAAGAGTTGGAACAGGTTTCCTTGGAAATGAAAAGGCTTCAAACTGAGCGGGCTGAAATAAATTTGGACCGCGAGAGGAGAAATAGGGAATGGGCAGAACTTACTAAATGTATTGAGGAACTTGAGGTTCAAAGGGACAAGCTCCAAAAACAGAGAGAACTGTTGCATGCTGATAGAGTTGAAATTTTTGCTCAAACTGAAGAATTGAAAAAATTAGAAGATTTGAAAGCTGTCTCTGATGATAATGCTATCACTGAAATGCTTAAATCTGATATGGAGTCTAGCCAAAAGAAAATATCTTCAAGGAAGAACTCGAAGCGTCAGACGCCTCTCACACATGGTGATAAAATTAGCAATGGGTTTGATACGCCATTTGTGGAGAAGTCATCTGCTGGATCTCCTCCTAGCCCCGTTCCATTCTCATGGATAAAACGGTGCTCAGAGCTTATTTTCAGAAATGCTCCAGTGGTTTCTGATACAGATAATGGGAGCAACAGGCAAAAGCAGTTGGAAAATGACAAACCAGTTGGTATTGGCAAGGGACAACAAACTGGATTTGCTTTTGAAGAACCAAAAGTAATAGTTGAGGTACCCTCTCAAGATGATGCTAGAAGACGTGAGATTGAATCTGAAGCGAAAGATGTGAATGGAAAAAGTGCTCTCTTGTTTCCAGATGGACATCTTGTAGGCAGACGGAAAAGAGGAAGGGGAAACATGACTAGTAAAGTTGGTGATCCACTAGTTGATCTGGGGCAAAATAAGAAATCTAGACCGGAAGAACAAACAACTGAAAATCCTATTGACCAGGGCACTACACGCAGGTACCACTTCTGTCCACTAAATTTATTTCTGAACATCTAGTTTTTCTGTATTCACAGGTAATCTAGGTGCAGTGTATATTCAGGAACTTGTTTATTGATTTTATTTTCAGTGTTGTTTCAACCCAATCAGATGTCGTGAAGGTCCAGCAGGTGTTAACATCATCAAATCAAACGCAGGGTAACACTGAAGAAACTCGTGTAGTAATGGTTGATAAGGTTATTCATGTGTCAGAAGTGACTTCTGAGAAAGTTGATACTCTCCCTATCCACAGTCGAGATCCAAGAGATAATCCGCAAAATCTAGCATTGGGAGTAGATCAATATGGAGAAACAATTGATATAAATTCTAAAACTAAACAGAAAGATATTTTACCCCATGTCTCAAGGGTATCGGGAAGCACCGAAGAAATATCCAAAAGAAACAATGGGCAGGTTTCTGAGAACTGCTAGTGTTAGGTAGTGGCTTACAGTCAGTTTTTTATTTTCGTATTTACTATGGTTTCGTATCTAGGCCAAGTGTTTTCAGTGTATACTGCTTTCTTTTGTTTCCTTTTCTGCATAAGTTTCGCTTATATGTTAATGCAGGTGTTGTTTGACTATGGATAGGGATTGCAGGTGATGGCTATGAATACTAGTACTGGTAATTGGTGTGGTTAAGATAAGTATATATTAGGAGTGTATGAGGTGCGTCAATTAATCAAATTAAGCATGTTTAGCTGTAAATTCCTCTCAACTGTATCTCCTGTTCATTCTCATTACAGACAGTGTTGGTTCATGGAATATGCTATGTTCATTGAATTCATCCTCTTGAAATGCAGGATGCCATAGGGAATGGATTCTTCATTTGTTAGTGACTTGGAGATGTGTAGAGCTAACTAGGAGATGTCTTCTTTGTGTACACATTTAATGGATGCAGTTGCAGATTGCAATTAGGGTGGGGTAAATTGTTGATACCATAGATTTCGGATAATAGGGATGTTATGTACTCCAAAAAGAGTAAAAGAAAGTGATAAAAAAAAAGGAGAAAAGAGAAGTTAGAAGCAGCCAAGGTTACGTTACTGCCCAGAAGTGTTGGTTGCGGGTCAGTGAGTTATTCTGGCATTGTTTTGTTTGTCGTGTTTAAGCCCTCCAGATTGAGTTATTTTTTACGCACGCTGAATGTCATCGTGTAGTCGTCAATAGTGATTTTGCTTGCTTCAGCAAACACGGTGGTTAAAATCAGATATTCATCTGAAGCTTGTGTTAGGCTGGTTCTATATTTTTCTTTAGTACTATGTTGCATGCACGCCATTCAAACTTTTCGAGAGTTTGAACTTAATGTAATGTAATACCCCACCAAATAACTTTTTTGAATAAATCATTTTTGTTTTTTGGGTAAAAATCCTGTATAACTGCAGATGGATGGTCAGAATTATGTCCGAATCTCACTCCACTAATTGATATTAAATTAACATAGTAAATATGTTAATTATATTTCAAGATGCCTGCGCATGTAAATTGATCAGCCGTAAGTTAAACTTCATACATGCGTATGTGAATACAATTGTCAGTTTTTAAATCAATTTTATGACATTTAGTTAGATATAAATGTCAAAACTAAACATTATCACTAGTCTAAAATTCATAAAGTTTATAATTGGTACCAATAAATTCAACTGTCTTAACTAGTTTCTATTGATGAGCTTGGTCCAAAATGCATACCATACCACTCATAATGTTGTACGAATCAAATGTAAGATATAAAAGAGTTGCAATTAACAACCATAATAACAAAAATATTGAATATTGGGAATGTACCGCATGTGGCGAAAAGTTAATTGTGCTTCAGGCTGTGTGTACGCTTTTGCTACATGCTCTTCTAGGTTCAGCTTTTGTGTTATTTTCTTCATGCTCATCACCAATTTTAATATTTTCTTCAGGCTCACTAGTTGCAGGGAAGGGACAGGACATTTTGGCCCTAAAAATTATGATTGTTTTTGAGTTGTAAAAATAAAATGTAATTCTTATATACTTAAGTAATATTAAAATTAAGTAAGTGTTCATTTTGATGAAAAAATTTATACTTGTTAACAATGAGTATGCAATATAATGATGATGTCATCTCATCAAACAAAATGTCAAATAACAAATACTTCAAATAAAAATAATTTTTTAAATAATAAATAAAATGATCTTTTTTTATTAAGTATTACATAAATATAAAAACAACAAAAAAAAAGGACTGAGTAATAAAAACTTAAAGAAAAGTTTATAATATAATAGAAGATGGACATTATAAAGGAGTAAATTTGGAATATAGTAGGATGGAAAATCTATAAACATACTACCTCTAGTTTTGAATAATGAATGTATTATTGCCATACTTCCATTTTATTATAGAATTAAAATAAATAAAGCTTTATTTATTCATAATTTTGTTCTCCTTATTTTTCTTTTGGGAGTTCGCACTAGAATTTGAAAATATTCACTTAAACATAAACATTACTTGTGATATCCCAAATATTATATAGAACATACAATATATTAGGACATACAATATATTAGGATTCAACAATTATAATATGAGAAAGCAGTTAGAGTAAAAGATAACAATATTAGGGTATACAGTTATCCAAAATATGGCAAAGATTTAAACTTTGAGTACAGAAGTAAATTATCTCAAAATGAGGCTTACAAGTCTAAGTCTAAATACTAATTAAGAATCTAAACTTTATTTACAAACTAGTCTTTCAAAATAAAGGAAAATAACTAGAAGAGTCCTAAGAACTAGGGGCAACATCAGTCTCCTCCACCGTCTGCTCCAGGGAAGCCTAAACATTACTTGTGATATCCCAAATATTATATAGAACATACAATATATTAGGATTCAACAATTATAATATGAGAAAGTAGTTAGAGTAGTATTAGGGTATACAGTTATCCAAAATATGGCAAAGATTTAAACTTTGAGTACAAAAGTAAATTATCTCAAAATGAGGCTTACAAGTCTAAGTCTAAATACTAATTAAGAATCTAAACTTTATTTACAAACTAGTCTTTCAAAATAAAGGAAAATAACTAGAAGAGTCCTAAGAACTAGGGGCAACATCAGTCTCCTCCAACGTCTGCTCCAGGGAAGCCTAAACATTACTTGTGATATCCCAAATATTATATAGAACATACAATATATTAGGATTCAACAATTATAATATAAGAAAGCAGTTAGAGTAGTATTAGGGTATACAGTTATCCAAAATATGGCAAAGATTTAAACTTTGAGTACAGAAGTAAATTATCTCAAAATGAGGCTTACAAGTCTAAGTCTAAATACTAATTAAGAATCTAAACTTTATTTACAAACTAGTCTTTCAAAATAAAGGAAAATAACTAGAAGAGTCCTAAGAACTAGGGGCAGCATCAGTCTCCTCCAACGTCTGCTCCAAGGAAGCCTCATCCCCCTTTGCTCACATCCAAGTGGATGATCATCGCAAAGAAAAAGGCACAACACATACAACACACAAGAGTAAGGGTAAGCTAGGTTTCTAAAAGCATGCAAGTCATCATATAAAATGAAATAAAGAATCATACTCATACAAGTGACTAAGTAAAATATGCTATCATGTTATGACACAACTAGACTCGTCCGGACTTAGAATGAATATCGATCTGGGGCGGGTTGTGCATTTGTGGTAGCCTCTACTGCTTTGCAAAGCCATTGCCAACGGGTTTCACCTTACCACACACAAGTGTTATTTCGTTACCGCGCAATAGGCATCCAAGAAGCGCCTACACTAGGACCTCCCACTACTCTCAGCACATGCGTCAATCCTCTCTAAGTGAGAATGAAAGACCATTAGAGTATTGGGATAACCCCCCATATGAAAGCCTTATATATTCATTCTAAACACTATAAGGATCTCACCTAGAGATCTTACATTTATACTATTTACATCACTTCGATTAAATCATAATCCTCTTTGAATTATCAACATACCATACTAAACCATATGGAGTCATATATTAATCATAAAATCAATTTTCACTCAAGAAAGAAGAAGAAAAGAGTAAGGCAGAGTAAATGATTTCGTTCAACGTACAATATTCGCTAAGCTAAAAATATAAAAATAAAATACCCATAATTCGCTTAGCTAGTCTCTCACTAAGCTAAAAATACAAAAATAAAATTACTCATAATTCTCTTAGCTAGCTCCTCTCGCTAAGCGAATATCCCCTGACAGCAAACCCCTTTACTCATAATTCGCTCAGCGAGTCTGCATAATCTGCAGAATTCAATTTTGCAGATTTGCAGAACTCACTCACCCTAAACTTGTTCTAGGTGTTTTGATGGACTTCTAACACCCCTAATTCGATATACATGTTTAATTAAACTTGCCTAAGTTATTACAAACGTTCTTCACATCAATTTCTAATAGTTATGCATCATTTTAGGTTCTAACACTTCAATTTTGTCAACTTAGATGATCAAATTCAAATTTACCACTTAACAACTATTTCTAACCATTTTAGCTCTTCTAATAAGTCATAAATAACTTACCCAAACTATTTCAATTGCCTAAAGCAATTTCCAGTCCCAATTGCCCAATTTCCCAATTTGACTACCTCACTTCCTCTCAACTAACCTAAAACACCATAACCAACTTAATTTGTGGTCTAGGAACCTGCCTAACATCATTCACAGTATATAAGTATTCATTTTAACATCATACAATCTGTTCATACCAGTTCCTCATCAAAGTTTTGCAGTCTCATATGTCACTCATCAATCAACACAAGTTCTAACATACAATTTCATCAATTTCAGCTCAAACAGTAACATATCCTAAGACACAATCTACACATACATTATTTTATGATATTGCAGCAGTACCCAACTCACCCACACGAAAATTTCCATAAACCGAAAAAAATCTAAGCTTCCTTTACCTCTGATCAAACAACCAAGTTTCCGAAAGACCCTAACCACATGCTTGCACCTCCAAAAATGCTAGAATTTCCTATAGATCATCATTTGATGATGGAAGACAGATTTTAGAACTTATTTGAAGCTAGGATTTGAAAGAAAACACAATGAGCTACATGCAACAAGATTGGTTGCATGATCCCAACCCTAAGATGAACGGAAAGAGGCAAAATACTTACCAGTTACAGGAAGGGAAAATTGATCGGTTGATTTTGTTGCTCTTGAAACCTTGATCGTCTAGGTAGCTTCAATTTAGCAAGTCAATGGATCAATCTTGAGTATTGCTAGAGAGAAGGTAGAGTTACTTGGTGATCTGTGTTTTAGAGAGAAGGAAAGTTTAAGAAATGAACCAATACGCTTAAAATTGCTTCTATTTAATTGGCTGATATGTTTTAGCTACAAAATTTGGTTCATTACCTTAATATTCTCCTCAGCCCCTTTTAATCCTATTTTTATGTTATTACATTACTCATTAAAATATAGAAAGACAAGGCAGCTAAAAAAGTATTTGATCTCCTTCCTTATGTTTCCTGAAGTCACGAAGAAAAATAATATCGATACCGTTATTAATTTACATTTTTCGGTTTCTGTTAAAAAAAAGTGAGATCTTGATATATGTTTGGAATTTGAGCTGGAGTAAAAGTAATTTCAGCAAGAAATAACTTCAGAACAAACAAGAAAAAGTATTGGCAGACCTCAATGATTAAGAGAAATACTCTCTTCCTCTCGTAATAAGGATGTTTTTCTTAATAAAAACTGATGAGATTAATAAGAAAACTTGTAAATCAAAAGGGATATTATATAATTGACAAAACTAATATTATATCCAAAATCATAGAATCATAGTAACAACATTCTATGATATGTTATTAAAAGTATAACTGGAATGAAAGATATTATTAAATTAAAATAAGACTTATTTCGAAAGTCATTTTTTCTATTAGTACAGAATATTAAGGATAGAATATATTTTGATTTGATAAAACAGAGTTTTTGATTTGTAAACGTGAGACCTGAAACTTTGTTGTGTCCGTTTTGACCCGTCTCCTCTCCATTTTCATTTGAATTGCTTTTAACTCTACAAAAGTAACCAAGAAACAGCGTCTCTATGCAACTACTAATTGGTGGATTCCTTTATCTATTACTTATACAACTACCTTTCTTCTTAGAATGGATACAATACTAGCAGTCAACTATGCCCAAATTTCTTCATACACACACACACACACTAGATCGCCCACGCTCCACCCTTGTCATGCTTACATATATAACTTCACCCAAACCCAATATTACAAAACTTGCCAACACAAATTACCCTTTCCCTTCGTTTCCAATGAAAGTTCTTTAGAATTTGATTAAAGTTATTTAATGTTAATTAATAACTTTTATTATTTAAACATTACTTATATATACATATAACTTTTAAGAAAATATGTATGATTTGAATGGGAAAGTATGTGAATGGTTGATATAATTTGAAAGCAAAAATGTTTTATTTATGAGAATTAATCTTTCTTAATCTCCTTAAATTATTTATGAGAAAATATATATATTTTAGTTAACAACACTAACATTAACAAGGAGAATCTATGTTTGAATAATGTAAAATACCTCGTATTTTTTGCATAAAGTTCAGAAAATTTAGAAATGGTTATATTTTTAAAATAAAAAAATTTATTCTTGATTATCTAGGTTAGAAACCGGACATCAATTTATTATATAAATAAAGACAAATATCATTTTACGGACCAAATTTTGTAAAAATAAATTAAATTTAAACTTACTTTTTAACATAATATATAATCTATATCAATAAAGTTTGTTGAGTTTATTGTATTATTATCCATAAATATTTAGTTTCATACAATAGATATTTATGTTTAGGTCGTGATATTGAATAAAATGAATTTATAATATGCAAATGATACAAATAACACCTTCCACGTTGATTTTATATAATAAGTTAGAAATGAAATTTAAGTGTGAATGAACTGTGTGGAAAAGAGTAATCTAATTTTGACAAGAGAAGCTAATGGCATTCTAAAAGATTTTCCCGAGTAAATCTGTGAAATTAAAATTGGTATAATACGAGACAGCTGGAAAGTAGAAAATAAGAAGCGTGAAAGATATAAAATGGTTTCTTGGAGCTGCTTTGCGAAGCCTATGATTGACTTTGTTTAGCATAAAAAGTTAAGAATAGTTCTTCTTTAGAAGTTGTCCATTTGAAGCTTCCAGGAAATTTGTCATTAGGCTTTCACTGGGTCTTACTGTCGCTGTTGCTTTATCTCTCTCTACCATTTGAAGCATTTTCAGTTTTTTGACAAATTCATCTCTTTAATCTGGAATTGATGTGACTGTTGACCACAAGCAAGGCCTTCAAATTGTCTTCGTCCAAAAATACAAGACCATGTTCTAGAAACTTAATTGACAAAGACATTATGAAGCACTATTTCGTTTGAAGTTATCCCAAATATATGTGCACAGTAAGCAACAATCATTTAGTCCTTACAATTATTTGAATTTCATGAGTTATCTCCTACTGCTTCATTTTTATTTAGGCTAACAACTTCTTTCTGTCTTATTATAGTTGAAGCTTTCTGCTACCACAGGCTCAATTAATGTCACAAATCAAATACCATTTAGTTTAGTGATATTTAAGGTAAGTCTCAAACCCTATATGTGGGATAGAACTGATTAGGCTTTGTGTAGAGGAGACTGAGGATCTTCTATGTACCTTAATTTGGTTTGGTTATAGCCAGGTTGTTGTCCCACTTTTATCTATAAAACAAATCTTTACAGTGGAAAATTTGTTTGGTATAACAAATACTAATAGACTTTTGCTTTTTTAAAATATACCTTATTAACTAATTTAGGTTTAGATTAATTAAGCAAGTACATTTAACCTATAATGTGTCTATCCATCTATCCTTATATATCTATAACCAGTTATCCTTGGTGTATATCTTCTCATTTGACTTTCCATTACATTAGTTTTTACTCTTTTACTCATATATATATATATATATATATATATATATATATATATATATATATATATTCTGTATGACACAAATCAATATCTAAATGTTTTCTTATGACACCCATGCATTAGTTTTATATTCTACGCAATATTGAAATCAATGTAAAAAATTGACTTTTCTAATAAATATTTTTTATACACACAAACTTTTTTTTAAGCTCACTTACTCATTCTTCTTTTATACACACCAATTTGAAAACAAAATCTTTAATCATATATTTAAATAGAAAAGTTATTTATTAATCATATTATAAATATATATATCAAACAATTCAAATCAGTGTACCTATTTTTAATATTCATGAGTTAAGAGGATTGGATTGGAGGTAAAAAGAATGAATGAAGTCAACTCAAGATGATAGCCTTGAGCTGTAATGGTTTGAATGTTAGAAGATTGGAGGCTGTCAAAAAGATGGTTTCAAACATGCTGGCTAGGTCCACGCTACACACACACAAAAATATGAAGAAAATCATTCACTGGATTCTTTCTTTTCTATATTTATTCTTGACGAAAAGGTTAATTACTGAATATTGGAAAGACGGGAAAATTAAGAAGAGAAGGTGGCCTACCACCAAGACCATTTCTTCCCCTTGTTTAAACTATTATGGACTTTTTGTTTGTTACCCAACCTTTCTTTGTTTGCTTTCTATGCACATGATTTCTGTAGAAAACATGGTGAAAATTAACACTCCCTCGTGCTTTATAAATACTTTGTTTGACTTTCATTAATTCTTTTATGTCATTGGTAAGTTAGTCTTTTTTAAGTTTCTAATTCTGAATTTAATTGTATTGTTTTTCAATAATATTTTCACATAATATTCGCGATTTTTTGTGTGAGAGGAACTCTATTTGAAAATTATTAACTTTGATTGACAAGTATATAATTAAAGTATAGTTAAATACATTATTTATTTATTGATGGGTCTACCAAATGGACCATTTATTCGTGAGAATTTATTGAAAAGATACAATTATATTGAGATATAATTTTAATCCACATAAAACATTGATACTAATTCTAATCCAAAAGATTAAAGCATTGAGTTTATGAGTTTTGATTCTGTTATTCAATTTTTTCATTTTCATCCAACTTATAGGATTAAAACTGATTTAAATTTTCAACAATCTTCTCGTTAAGAATAAATTCCTTCCACATTAATATCTATTTATTTTCAACGACGAAAACACAACTATGATGATTTACAATGATAGTGTTAAAAACAAGAAAAAACTGAATACTATTTTTTAAGGTTTTCAGCCTCATATGTAAAGAAAAAAAAAATAAAGTCTTGGAAATCATGTTGATATAAATAATCTCCAACATTTATAACGTTAACTTTTTAATAAGTGTACCAATTTGTTACAAGTAGTAAATAAAAGTTTCAAGTATCGTTTTACATATGATTTGTTATGATACAAACAAAGTCCTACATAGAATAAAACAAAAGATGGATATGCATGAGTTTATATACATATAAAATACCTCCGTTAGTAAGAGACCTTTTAAAGTAATATAAAAGCAAATCCGTGAAGATTTAATCCAAAGCGGTTAATATCTAGTAAAAGCTTCATTATAGTTGGATTTTATGAATCAAATAGTGCAAGTTTCTTGTACAATTTATCTCTGTTTCATTCAAACATCCACATCAAACCCTTACTATTCCTTGAAACCATTCATAGAATCAATTCTCTTAGGTGTTCTATCGAAACTTTACATCAAATTGAAGTCGTTACATTCAATTCTAATGAAAAATGGAGTTTAACTATTCCTCGTCATCTAGAACATACTAGTTTGATGGAAATTGATGAACAAACGAAGTCTTAATGTCCTAGAGTCGTTTTTATCCAAATTCATGAGTTTATTTGTGCTTCCACAACTAAATCACCATTTCTTTCTTTCATTCACGAATAAATAACCACTTTTAGAAATTAACCACTCGTTGGGCGAGAATTAACTTCTAATTCACCTTTTCTTGCTGAGCTAGCCAATATACTCTCTGGGTGAGTATTTTCCCTCCTGAATGAGCAAATATAATGTGGTTGAGCGAAAGAGTCTTGGTAGTAAACTCTAAAACTTTTTAAATCTCCATTTTACTGCACAATAATCTACAAAAAGACCACAAAACAATAAGCTTGAACTAAACAGAAAAATATTTCATCTTCTCATTAGAAAATTTAAGGTTAGAAATGAACATGAATAATAAGTATTAATCATACTTATCACACAACACGATTTGTTAAAGAAAGAGAAAACAACATCATTAAAAAAAATCAACAATCGAAACTAAGCTTTTGGCGAAGGATACTCATAGAAAATCTCCAAAACTTTTGTGATATTGTTACTATTTTTTATAACAACTACTATATGTGAGTTAAAATGACTCAAATAGTTACTTAATGATTTGGGATTAGTGATTCTGAATGTGATTGTATTGTGATAGTCAATCAACATTACATATACTTCAAAAATCCAATTTTCATTAAAGAACAAAAACATATTTTGAATTTGATTTTCATTTTGTTCACAATGAAGTAACATCTAAATAATTTGTATCTTATATTTTCCTACCAAAATATAATTATCAGACATTTACAAAGATCTTTAGAAAAACATAATTTACGTTTCTTAGACATTCAAGATTTTCCTAAACATAATTATATGGATATTTGTAGTGACTTTAATTTTATCTCATTTTAGGTAACTTAGTATTGTAAAATATATTTATGCTTGATGAATAAAGAATATGAGTTTTTTTTTAAAAAAAACTTATCAATAGTAAAACAAATTTAAAGAAAAACAACACATTGAAATCTTTAAAATAAAATAAAAAGTAAATTAAAATAAAAATATTATGAAGTCACATTAACTAAATCCCAAAATTATTATATTTAAATACTAATAAGTCAACATCTTTCGTATTGAATAGATTGCATATTGAATGTTGAGACTTGAACTATAATCTACTTGCTTTTTCTCTGATAAGAAAATCCAAACCAGTGTTAAATTGGTAAGTATTTCGAAAAGCCATAGTAATTACTAATTAGTGGACATTAGGTCACCAACCATAACGAAAATATGCGCCGATATATAATACAATTCTAATTTATAATTAAATATTAAGCAATTTGCCTGCTAGCTAGATCTTCATCATCATTCTAAATTTCATATTCTTTCTTCCCTATAATAAATGATAAAATTTAACTCTATCAGTCTCCTTTCGCGTTACTCTTTTATAGTTTCCTTTTAGTGAAAAATTTCTGAAGCTCAGAACTGAACTTTAACCCTAATTAACATCAAAGACGACTCTCCTAGGCCTCTTTAACTTTGAAGCACAAAGATAGTTTGATAATCACATTAATCCATTAGATTTTTAAAAGTTTCATAAACTTAATTTTTATATGGATACGTAAAGTCGAAATATTTTCAAAAGCTCGTTAAATTTAGAGGGTTTGATTACTTTTTCTACGTACCCGTGGTCCCACCTTTACATATTATACATGATTTTACGATCATCATCATCATCAACCATTTATTAACATCGGCAATGTTTATTTTCATAAAATAATAATACACGAGACCTATGTACATAGGTGTGATTATTTGAATGGAAGTATAAATAAATGAGTTATGTTATTTGTTTGCACCTATTTAACAACTTTATATAATATTTAAAAAAAAAAACTGTACAGACTATTTAAAAAAAAAATAGATTCTGAAGAACGAAAGACATGGTTAAATGACCAGCTCCGCTGTGTGTGGTTTCCAATTCTTCCATAAGTTTATACTGCTTCATTTTTTAATTCATATTTTTAAGGACTCAAGTCTTCGGTTCTCTTCTTCACTTCAACGATACCTTTAAATAAAATATTACCAGCCATATTAGTTGACACTAGTGTACAAGGGTTTACCCCCTACCACTCTTTCAATATTAATTATTTCGCTAATGATAAAAAGTAATCAACCAATAAATACAATTAAAATTTATCATCGTAAGATTTCCAATTTACATTTAACGTGTTATTTCCATTAAAGTAAATCATAATATTACAAAAATACATAAATTGAGGAAAGGAAATCGAATTCCTTTACCAAAAGTTGGAAGTTTTCTGTCCTTCTTGCTCGAGGCAATTACTCTCTCTTTCGCTCTACCTTCCTCCTTTATATAAACACAATTATTATCATCATTCTTATATAAACCTGCAATAAACATTAGCTTTACTTGAAACTGTGGTCCGTTAAACAGCAGAGAGAAGCATAGAAGGAACACATGGGGAGAGCTCCTTGCTGTGACAAAGCCAACGTCAAGAGAGGTCCATGGTCGCCTGAAGAAGACGCCAAACTCAAATCTTACATCGAAGAGCACGGCACAGGTGGCAACTGGATAGCTTTGCCCCAGAAAATAGGTACCTCCAACTTAATTTTCATCAATATAAATCAAACATATATATATATATATCCACTTTTTTTATTTTTTCTTTATTTCTCTTGTAATAAACTTGGTTCTTAATTTAACAGTCTTATTAAAACCCAAATTTCTTCATGTTGGGGTGTTAAATTCTTTTTTCTGCGTGCATGGTATAGGTCTGAAAAGGTGCGGCAAAAGTTGTCGTCTCAGATGGCTGAACTATCTTCGCCCAAACATCAAACACGGGGGCTTCTCAGAAGAAGAAGACAACATAATTTGCAGCCTCTATGTTAACATTGGAAGCAGGTAAATTCATTATTCATCTCCACTAAGTCAAACACCAACTCCTCTACCCATCTTATTATGCCAAAATTCAACATTCTTTACAAGCACAATAACTAGGATCAAACTCAGAGACTCTGATACCATATCATGAACTAACACTTACAGTTAGAACTGATTGATGCGTTTTGATATATGCAGGTGGTCAATTATAGCAGCGCAATTACCAGGGCGCACGGATAATGACATAAAGAACTATTGGAATACCAAGCTGAAGAAGAAGCTACTGGGGAAGCAAAGGAAGGAGCATCACGCTCAAGCTCGAAGAGCTGGTGGCCTAAAGCAAGAGATCAAGAGAGAGAGTGAAGATATGATGTTACCTGTGGGAGTTATTAGCAGAACTCCTCATTGGTCATATGAACAGAATTCTTGGCCCATTCCAGTGGCAAATGCTTACTCTGATCTCAACAACCAAACATCATCGATCGTACACATCCCTGACAGCACAGTCACTGCCACCATGAACTCACAATACTCATCATTTGACATTTCCTTAACACAAGACCAGCTATATCCCTCCACAGTGAACACGATCACCACGGACACGTGTCACACATCAAATGTGTTTCAAGGGTTTGGGAACTTCTCAAGTGATTTGGCTTGCGTGGACCCGCAGCATATAGATGGATCAGAACGACTTTTTTATGGAATGGAATCAATGGAAATTGGCAATGGTAGCACAAACACGACTTCAACAGAAAGCACTAGCTGGGGAGATATAAGCTCTTTGGTTTCTCACTACGAAGCTTGCCAACAAAGATTACTTCCTCAAGAAGTTACTTTCGAGGGGTCTAGTTACTTTGCAATGCAAACGCAATAACATCTCCGTACCTGCGGATTTTTCTATAAATTTTATCGCAAAAATGTATCCAACAAAACCCTAAAGAGTTCACTTTAGCTAAGAAATTTTCTCTTTTGTTGTTTCTTGTTTTGTTCCAACTGCTTGTAACTTCTAATAGCTGCGTTAATTTTTTTTTTTTAATAAATTTCCTCCAAGTATTTCCTAGAAAAGAAAATAAGAAATATTTTTCTATAAACTAAAGTTAATTATATATACGTTTATATACTTATCCACTTTAGAATATTCAAGGCGAATCATAAATAGTGAAGGAATTGTGTGTGGGAAAATTAAGTTGGTCTGAAAAACGTAGGAAATGAACAGGGCAGCAAGTTGAAAAAGTAATTTGACGTTTTGGCCATGACTTGGTCGGCTTTAGCAACTAAGTTATGAAAATCTGGCTTCATTCTTTTAATATTTTCTTCATGTCTGGCCTTATAAGTGGTACAAACGTCATGTGAGTCCAACCAGCAACAACAGAACATTTAAGTCTCTGTCCATCAAGTGGGATCCTCACATAGAATCTAGCTGATAATAGCAACTTTACAAAGCACCCATATTTCAGCCAACTAAAATGTTAGTTGATTAATTCCGAAAATTGGACCGGGTTACTTCATATGATATACTTTTATTCTTTTACAAATTTATACATGCATTTGTTTCTTAAATTTAATCTAAAATTATAATTTGTTAATATATGTCTCAAATTTTGATACATTTTTATCTAAAAACTTAAAATTTGAATAGATATAATGGTTTTGATATAATAATAAGAACTTATGTTTACTTGTTAACCAGTGTTTTAAGATAGGATTTCAATTAAAACGTACTAAATGGTGTAAATCTCCCAAAAGTTAATTTAAAATATTATTTAACAGGTAAAAAAACTTTCACTGATTAAAATAAGTATATTTATTTAATTTTAAAGTTTAATAATTAAATTGTATTAAAATTTGAAATAAAATTAAATCTGAATTTTTTATCATAATTTAAAAAATAAAAACATATTTAACTTTTTTTTATTAATTTTTCTAATGTATTTACTCTTTTCTTTATCACCTTGTTGTTCTAACACTTTTTCTTCTTATCACATTACATATTTTATTTTTCTCCTGGTTCATTTTCTTCTTTTATCTGTAACTTTTTCTACACAAAAAAAAATACTGTATATATTCGATAATTTTTCAATAATTTTTTATTTTTGTAAGAAAAAGATGGTGATGGAGTCATAGTAAGAGTGAGAACACGATTTGCGGCAAAATATACAGATCTACCAAAAAAAAAAAATCCAACCTCAATCTTGCCAAGCACAAAATAGTAAGATAGAACACCCCATAATGTCCATCTTCATACACCCACACCGATTAGACTCGCGATATATCATAGATTACTCATTATTATTATTATTATTATTTTGTTTCAGTGTTTTTCTAATATATATCACGTTTTTTTATTATCGATATTTTCAATTATTTTTCGTTCAAAGTACACAATAAACAGTATGTTCAATTAATTAATTAATAAATTATGTTATATTAAAGTAGTTCTTACCTAATTGCTTTTAATGGTTAAAGTTGAGCTTTCATGTTTTTATGGTGTCTAATGGTTTAGCATAATTTTGAACTTGGTTATAATATTTAAATTTGGTTTTAATTCATCTATATTTCTCCATCTCTATTTCTCTCTCTATAAAGATCCTGATATCATCACTGCTGTTATGGCACTGCGTTTTTTTGTGTGGGACAGGTTTTTTTTTTTTTTTTCTATTTTAAGCGTCTTTATATATGCGAATTTAATAATCTCAAATATTATATTTTAAGTGTCTTTCAAAATTATACACACAGTATATATCTTTTAACTTTTTTTTTCATCGAAATTGGTTAAACCCTACATATTTTAATTTTTTCGTTTTCTAAAAACACAAAATATGACAAAAGTTAAAATGAAAAAGTAAACTGGTAAAGAAATATGAGCCATCGGACAGAAAAGCAACGAAAACACAAGGTTCTATCCATATTCAGAAATGGACGGGAAATGGGTAGGTCGTAACATCCAACAAGATGAGAACTTTAACAATAATGACCCGTCGTTCATCAAGGTACACATAGCAGCCGTATATGTATGCAAATAATTAAAAAAAAAAAAAAGTTATATAAAGTGGCTAGGAATTAGGTGAATAAAACTGGTTGGCAAAGGAACGATTGCAGAAACATAGTGAAAGCATAGCAACAAAAGAGTTGAAATATAGATTTGGGTGCAGATGGGTCATTAATATTCCGTCGAAATAACGATGACGATATATGCAAAGGATTAAATAAGTACAAAATGAGTGTTTGATTGAAAGGGCTCTGAAGTCTGCCCAAGCCACGACAAATGAGAACGACGACCTTCTTTTGCAACCATTTCGTCTTTTACTGCGTGGAAGGAAAGCATTAGTAAACAAAGATAGGTATTCCCATTGAAACTGACACTCACTACTGTCAATATATATACATATTTAATCTAATATATTCATTTCGTCAAAACACACAAATTGTTTTCTCCAATATCAACTTTCAAATCCTTTTCTTGTCCATTTTGGCTGTGCCAGGCTCAAGGTTTATAATGAAAATGACGTACGCTCCATGGAATCATGTTCCCCTTTTAATATCAACGCTGGGTAATATAATTACACTTTTATTTTTATAAATTAATAGGTTAATAACCTCTACATGTTTTTTCCTTCAATTTGGTGGATATAATTAATCTCCAATGACTGGCTCAGATTTAATGTTTTTAGTCATTAATATTTTTATTCAAAATCTAATTAATCTCCAACAAGAGAAGTCTAAACCCATGATCCATAAACTCAGTTGCAACACCAGATGAGGGGATTCAAATAAACAAATCCCAAACAACATCCATCTTTTCAGTTCTTTTTTTGATATTAAAATATTACAATAGATTACAAATAGTAAAATATCCAAATTAGTAAACAAGTGTCAATGAAATCGCATAAGATAAATAATTTTTCAGGAATATGATTTTTAATTTAGTATATCTTCAATACGTTGGTAAGTAAACCTTTTATTCTTAATGATGAATCTTAATTTCATACGAGAGTAATTAGATAGGCAATTATTAAAGTTGAAAAGTCTAAATCTCAATTTTTTAATTGAAATTTTTTATTACTAAACAAACTCGAAGAAGATCTCCATGGAAAACATAAGAACTTAATTTGTATAGAAAGAAATATATTTAAAAAACTCAATTACTCAAGATTGAATTTAATCATAACTTATTCATGCATTGATCCTAGATTCATGCCCATGATGAGCGAAACAAAAAGGAAACACTAGACAATAAAGGTCTCTTACCCCTACGAGCAGAATTCTTTTCGGCCCAGCAATCTCAATATTACTTTTCTTTTAAGGCCCAATAATCCTATTAATGCTCCTGTAATAATTATTTACACCACACCGATTTATTAATATACATCTATTCTATCTTTTTCTCTCTCAAAATACCCTTTTCAGAAAATGGTTTTGGAAGTGTTAAGAAGTTAATATTCCAAAAAGTATGTTTAAAATATTTAATGAAAAGTAATTTTTAAAAGTATTAAAAGTATTAAAAATAAAAGTGGTATTCATTGTTACGAAAAGGATAAAAGAATTAGGGGGAAAATTAAAACATAAATTAAATTATTTAATACAAAATTAATAGAAGTAGTTTTAGATGATTGTATAGAAAGATATTACGTATCACTGCTCAAATACATAACCTATACCTAAAGCCAGATGGAACATGTGTGAAGATATATCACCTGTAATGTACAAGCCATGAAATTACACTTATTTATCACATAAGAAATGGAGCAAAATATCACATTAATACTCTCTTGAAAGTTTATGAAATCATGAAAAGAAAATATTACTATTAGTGCTAAGTAGATTATCAGAATATACAAAATTAGATTTATGGAGGTATTGTTTTTTCTTCATCCGTCATTAGCAAGCACAATTCCTACTAGTTCTCCACACCACATGTAATTGAAGACTATCCTATTTAATGAAAAATGGACAGATGGACTATCTTTCAGAATAAACAAATAAACTTTTTACAATCAGCTTATGCAGAAAAGATTCAGTATTGGATACTAATAGAATCATGATGTACTAAGTTCTCAAATTAATCACGTTAAAACAGTCCAAACTTGTAAGCATAGGCCACATACATAATGCTTCAATAGGACTCGAATGAACATTAGTAAAAAAAAAATTTAACTCGTGCATTTGACATTGGTTTAGTTCGAGCGGAAGCAAACAATATATGGTGATATTTTTGTAATTTTTCGTATATACCTCGGTTCAAAAGTAACTAATGCCTAAAACCGACGCGGTGACAATTTTGTAATTTTTCGTAAACTTATATGAGTTCAAAAAGAACCGATGCTTAAAACTAGCACGGTGACATTTTTGAAATTATTGCAAAAGTCTACGATCTCAGTTGTTTAAAGAACTGAGGCATAAAGTAATTGAAATTTTTTATATTTTTTTAGAGGGTTTAGGCATTGGTTCTTTATAGAATCGAGGTCATAGACTCTTATTACCTCAGTTAAAAAAAATAACCGAGATAATAACATCTATTTAGGGTTAAATTTTGCGAACAGATGCATTTTCAAACAAAAGATTTTTTGTTTGTGGTGTGCGTCGTTACTCTCTTTCTTCCATTTTTGTAGTCATCCTCTTCAACTTTTCTTGCTTTTTTTCTTTCATTTTTCGTTGATTAAGTTCTTAGGTATAATTTTCTTTCGTTTTGACCGATTGATTTTATGTACAGGTGTTCTTCAGCTCTTCGAATAGACTCTTTAGGATGTTCATTTTGTTTCGTTTCAGCCCTAAACTCACTTTCAAAGTTAGTTTTACTTTAGGTTTTTCAAGTTTTAGTTTGGTTGATTGTTCTTCATACACCATACACATCAAAACATAGGCATATGTAAAACTGAGAATATGTCCAAACGAATTCTAAATGAAATGAAAATTTTTAGGAAGAACCAAAAAATCATGAAATCCCTACATAAAAATTTTCAGGTCAAAATTCAAAATGAAACTATTTTAAATATTTTTTTAAAGTTTGAAAAAAAACAAAAAAATTCCCAATAAATAGAAAACAATGTTTTTTGCGTTTGTTTTTGTTTCTGGGATTTTTTTCATATGGTTTATGTAATATAGAAACAATAATTTTTTTAAAAAAAAATATACTTTTAACTGCGGTTCTAGTAAAAATTGAGGCAAAAAAGGATTTATTACCTCTTTTATGGATTTAATCGAGACAATAGATCATTTAATTAATTAATTTTAAGGGTCTACGACTTCGGTTCAAATTATAATCGAGACAAAAGACTCAATTTTTTATTTTTTTTAATTGCATTACTCTTTTGAATTTTTTGAACTGAGACAAAAGTCTTAACTTTTTACCTTGCCTCAATATACCTCGATTGTAGAACCACTATTATAAACCCAAAACAACCGAAACAATATCCCTTGATTGCATTAGTGGAAAGACCTAAACTTATATGAACCATAAAAAAAAAATCTTACGCACTAGAGATTTCCATGGTTAAAACTTGCTTTTTGAAATTGATATTTTTTATTTCCAAAAAATACTCTTGGAGGAAAACTTTTATGTGCTTTTAGAAATTATTTCATAACTAATAATTTATATACATTTCTGAAAAGTAAGTTAGGGAAAGTCAAGTTTCGGATAATACATTTTAAAAAATGTTTTAGAAAGAAAGAAGAAGGAAGAATTGCACTATAATAAATTTAAGAAGTGTAAATAAGAATTGTACAATGTTTTTCGAGAATCAAATTGAACTTTTTCTTAAAGCACAATGTCTATATTAACGCAACATTAAATTTATAACACTAAGGTGCAATATCTACATTAACGTGTTTCTGCAACATTAAATCTATAACATAAATAGAAAAATATTGTATATAAACTTTTACCAAATGTATCTTTTGAATGATTTGTTTTTTCAAATTTAACTATTACTTTTAAATTAAAATTAATATTTATAATAAATAAAATACCTATTAAAAATAAAAATTATTTAGAATAAAATTATAAAAATGATTTATATTCATTTTTATAATTATAACTAGTGAATTTATGAATAAAAATGAAATTATGAATAAATTATAATTTCAACCGGCGTAAAATTATATTTCGAAATGAATAGTTTAAATGATAACATTCTAAAATTTAAAATAAAAAATATATTTAAAATATATAACTCAGAATATTAATATATTGTAAATTATACAGTCTAAAATATAATCTTTTATATTCAGGCTATATTTTAAAATATAGAAAATTGTATTTTAGATTATGTAATTTAAAATATAAAATAAAAAATTTTATTATGAATTTTACATCTTGAACATAATTTACATTTTATGTAATTCTAATAGAAAAAGTAATAGAAAAGTTTATATGGTGCATGTTGAAATTACAGAGGTGTAGGAAGAAATTGCTAAAAATAAAATGTCCTTAAATTAAAACAAAAATGGAATGCAACAGTAGATCGTGGTTCCAATATGCTAAGCCCACAAATTTCCCAACTTTGATAGCCTAAACTGGATATTATTTTTTCTAGCTTATTAGAAAAAAAAAACACTTTAACTCATTCAGACCAAATAGACTATCAATAATGTGTTCAGCCCCGGCAATTCTATTTAAATTCAATTTTTTTATTTAAATAGAAAAAATATCACTTCTATAAAAATTCTTTTAAATAAGCTGTCACACTTCTTTCCATGAGAAATATTTGGCTTTCAAAATTGAATTTTAGATTTTCGAGATAAAGAAAAGGATTAAGGTGTATTTGAAATATTATGTTTCACTGTAAATAAAGTAGTGGAAGGAAGTAAAACAGAAACGAGATAAGACAAAAGTACCAAATTTCTATCATTTACATGAGGAAAGAGATTAAGAGGAGGGATTTATTTTAGAAACACATAAAAAATAGAATTCTTTTGTAAATATAGAATAAATTAAATTAACTAAAAGACTATAAAGTTTATTCATTTATTTACTTATTTAATTTTACTTATTCACTTACTAAAAAAAAGTTAGGATTCTTTACTTCAAATATTTTTCCTTCCTATTTCTATCTATTCAAATAATGCATCTTCTCTACAATATATTTTAACAAAATTATTTGTATCTTTCTATTTCCTTTTCTTTAATCCTTTTCACATTCTTTTGTTTTCTTTTTCTTTTTTCATTAAAATGCCACTATTTAATTAGAAAAACAGTAAAGAAACTGATGAAAAAAAAAACACATTATAAAAAGAACATCAATTTTTGAAAATAACCCTACCAATAAAAAAATAATATAGAAACCATTAACAAAATTTGTGTTCATTTGTATGTATCGATAACATGAGTTAGATCATTGAGACACAAAAGTGAAAAACAATAATATTAGGTTCAGGAAAAGGGTAGAAATTTATGTACTGCTTTCAGTTTATGAATGGTGGATAAGTTTCCTGAAGGAAAGAAGAAAAACTGATAGGAGTTGATAGTTCACATTAAAAAGTTCACAGTATCTCCCTCGTAAAGTCCAGGAAAAGATGAGCTAAAGTACAGACCAGACAGTGACAAAAACCGAGCTTGGAGATCAAGAGAAAGAAGGTAATGTATGAATTGAGAAAAATATTAAAATTTGTATGTGGTGCTTACTTTTGAATGTAAATGGAATCTATGGTGCATGGAAAATTAGAGACCACCGTACGTTAGGTGTAACTCTTACCAACTCATTAATAAAGAGAACATTAACTCCGACAAAAATCTTGCATGAAAGAAATGTTGGAGTGTTTGATTAGCTTTTGGAATTTGGGCACCGCCACATATCACTGCACAATTCTATTGGAGCGGAATATGGGGGATATCTCCACCTCTTTTTGAACCATTAAAAAGCTTGTTCTATAAAAAGCAAAGCAGTGACCAAAACATTGTCTCCAAAGTCTTACAACACACTCATTACACTCTGTTACACACTGAAATCCTGCCAACTTCTTACTATTACATGTGACTTCATGCATGGCCTCGGATCAAATTCAACCTTAATTTATATTCATACTTTTCATTTTCTTTACATATTAAAAACATACATCCAAAACTTTAAACGAGAATCAAATCTTTTTTGGAATGCATGTGTTAATTACTTTCCCGACCATCTACAAAACATCATATTAATTAAGCGATCCGAAGAGGAAATTATCACCATTCATATGGAAGTGTCCCACAGTTTTCCCTTTTCATTGTTGCATTTGGAAAAAAATAATGGTTCATAGGGATAGAAATGCTGGAACACATAGGGTAATGTCTTGACCAAATCTCCCTTTCGATAAGGCAAAGTTAGACGAGAAGACCAAAATGGTTTCCGCAACTTGACTAGAGTATATATATAGTACGTCCATAATTGAAGTCATCGTCCTCCAACTTCAACTTTTTATTGTTCTTAGTCCAAGAAACGTATATACTAATTCTTTCTATTGTTGATGGAACTGATGCATTGGGGTTGTCAAGGGACAGAATCTGCAGGACCCTGTGTGACTTAGAAAAACAGGTTCATGGATAACTGCATGCGCATCAGCAAAGGTTAAATCAAATAATATACAATGCACCCAACCAATCATATTTCACTAAATAACCACAATTTATTCAGAGATTATATACCTTAATTTTTCACATTGTTATTAAACTTACACCCATTGATAACCAATCACATCTGTACAACTGTAGACGAAAAAAAAAAGGTTAGCAATCAAGATTACTAATTTATCAAATAAAACAAATTCTTTTCGTTTTGCTTTAACAATTTATTTTGTCAAAATAAAGTACGATTTAATATTTTAAGGTTAATAAGGCTTTATTACAATTTTTCTTATCAGCAATAAAAAAAACTTTGTGCATATATGTTAAATGCATCTCTTCCTTTTATATATATATATATACATATTACATTAATTTTTTTTTGCATATTTAAGCTCACAAATTTATAGAAATTTATTATTTGTTTCAAATAATTAACTTTGTGCATATGTTAATATTTTACTTTAAAATTTGTGCATAATCAAGGTCACAAATTTATAAAAATTATAAATAATTAATATTAATAAAAACTGAGAGAGAAAAAGTAACAAATATAAAATGTCAATAATTTACTTTCATTAAACCTGTGAATGATACTAGATTTTTTTTTTAGGAAAAATATAGAGATTTGACACCAAGAATTATAAATAAATTTAAATAAGAAGTCATTGGATTACATTTAATCCAAAACCTTCCTTCCGATAATGAATTTGTATATTTTTTTCCATGAGAGTCTATTTCAATGTTTTTAACCTTTTCGTTCACATTTTATTAAAAAAATTGTAAAGTTGATTGATTATCACAACAAATAAGAAATGGTCGAGTGAAAGATATATAAATGTCTTGTAATAAATGTAAAACATACATGTTGTGGATAGAGCACTGTACCCGATACCAAATGGATGCTAGGAGATAACATTGTGATAAAATAAGAGTGTCCAACATAAACAAGAAGTTTTCATAATGGAACATGGAGGACATCTAACCTAATATGAATCACTAATACTTGTTCACTTGAATGAATTTGAGAAATAGTGATTGAATGAATTTGAGAGGATTTAAAAGTAAATTATTTTGTTGTTTATTTGAGTGGATTTGGAGGTAAGTGAGAGTGAATTTGGAAGTAAAGTTTGTGAGAATTAGTGTAGGATTTGATTTATATGACAAATTATAAAAATTTACTTCCAAATCCACTTCCACTTACCTCCAAATCCACTCAAATAAACAATAAAAAATTTATCTTCAAATCCTCTCAAATCTATTTAATTACTCCCCCAAATTCATTTAAGTGAATTTTGTTCAATAGTGTTATTGGCAACAAAAAAACTTGTTAGAATTACAAGCTTATTTAAAGGAATAGAGAATGTGAAAAAGAGTTGATGTTGGATTAGAGACAAATTGATCGAGATGTTAAACAACATATAGATGATATATCACAGCGAATTAAGAACAATTAGATCAACATTTCAACTAATGGGTGGGTGGAGGACACATAAATCAACTTTCTAACTAATGGTCTTCTAAAATAATATTGTATATAGTTAAATATTCCATTAGAATAGACAATTGTATACTAGTACCAAGCATATATATATATATATATATATATATATATATATATATATATTACAAAGAATATAAAAAAGAACATTTTTGTTGACACAATTGAATTTCGATTTTTTTTTCAGTACAAACGTTAAAAAAAACATAAAAATTCCAAAACGTTAAAAAAAAAACTCCACCCACTCCATGAAATATAAAAATTAAAAGTCAATTAGTATTATTAAAAGAACATGCCGATAGAAAAGAGAAAATAAATAAAAGAACACTAATCCCAAAACTTGAATCCCAGGAAAGCGATACAACTTCCTTCATCACTTAAAAAATCTTAATGCAATCTTTAACTTAGAGTACAGAGTGTAATTTGGAATAGGGTGATTCCATTTTATACTAATTAACAGAGAGATTCAAAATAAGGTGATTTCATTTTTTTATTAAACATGAAAAACAACAATCAGATAAATATAATATTAATGATATGAGTCGAACTTATATATATAAAACGATAATATAATTTCTAATTTAAAATTTTAAGATAATAAATTTATAAACTTTTGTTTTTATATAATAATAATTTTTTAAAATTTTTATTTAATGTAAAACTTAAAGTTATATCTAAATTCCTAACCATGAATTCTAAGTATTGTGACTTCTTTTCCAAACGAATCTTAAGTAAATTTTCTCTGTATCATTGTTGACATTAACGGAAACACGTTTCAAAAAATCAATTGAGAAAATTAATATATTATTATTTTATTAAATGTATGAAGATAATAAGAAAATTAAAAGGGGTTGATGCAACAATTTTGAACTACTATGAGCTAATGAATTAATTATTTGATATGGTGACATAGTTCCCACATCGTCACCTGGTCTGAATGATAGTCTTAGAAGTGAGTCGAAAATGTTAGGTACACATACTCCGATAATAATCTCTTAGCCAAATTTTGTCTGATGAAAAATACCAGAAATTCCAAATTCTATCAAGAATATTCTGATGATGTTGAGTTGGTGTATTATTATTAGTATTATTATTATTTGAAAGGGTAGATGAATTATACTTGAAAAGGTGAGTGCAGCACAAGAAGTGCCTGAATAAGCCAAGACAGAAATACAAAGCGATCCCACTTGGTGAAGGCAACAGTAGATGATGGTGAAGATGCTGCGTATGGAAGTGACAAAAGCACGAAATGACCTTGATCGCTTGCTTTCTTGTGTTGGAGTGTTATGCTTAAATTTCATGGTAATGAAACTAAATTGTTGTGAATATTTAAACATGATAGCTAGGTAGGTGTTAGAAGGTAATAAGCTGACAATGAAGAGTGTTTAGTTGAGAAATTAGTGTGTGCATGGGACCCAGAATTAGAATACTAAAATTGTTGTATGGGTTATGGGTGGGTGAAAGAGCATTATTATGAGAAGCAAAAGGCCATGTTCATTTGACCCTTGGTGTCGCCATCAAGAAGGGAAGGGCCTTTATCTGCAGCTTGGTAGCTAGTAGCTCCTACCATTATCCAGGAACAAGGAAACCCTAACAGTCCCTCTCTCTCCCCGCCCCCCCCCCCCCCCCCCCCACTTCCATTATTCAAATTTCGCAGGTGTTCTCTGTTCCCTAACATGTGCTACATCATGTGAAACCCACATGTCACCCATACCACGTAATCAAATTGTCACTTCCTGCCCAAATATCTATGTCAACCCAACCAAGTAGGCCACAACCAGAACACTTTTTTTTCTTTCTTTCTTTTAATTTAATTATTTCCTCTTTACTTTTTCATTTAATAATTTAACTCAATTATAATTAGTTGGATTAAGTTATCAATTAATTAATTTTTAAAAATTAATTATTCATTTATTAAACATCTATTTTTTTTAATATTACATATAAAATGCTGATTTAATAAATGTAAAATTATTTTTTATCATAAAATTTTCAGATAAATTATATATTTATATTATTTATTGCACTAAATAAAATTAATTCAATTCATAAAAAACTTACTATATTGAATAAAGTGTGCAACCCACTTACGAACTCTAGGTTAATTCCAAACATACTGTATACCTACTTTTATTTTGCCAACTTTTTGTCTTCATTCTTCTTATACACAACAACCCAAACAAGGATGGTTTACTGTATTGTCTACAGTTTCTCTTATAGTGGTTCTATTTTATTAACTAGTTTTTATATGCTAAGAATTGATTTTATGACGAATTTGAGTTTTAAATATTAGATCGCGTATTTTATATATAGATTTAGATAATATTTATTATTTCAATTTGATTCATTGACATATATGTAAAATTATGAGTTTTTAAATATATTATCCTTCACCAACATTTTGAACACGAGGTTACAAAATGATAAAATTAACAATATATTAACATTAACAATAATTTCTTAAAACATAGCTCTAACCTCCAAAAATTCTTATCAAATTGTGGTTCACAAGATAATTATAGTAAAAATTATAATGCCAAGATCCATGTTAACTGAGAGTGATACAAAATAATCATGTAGTGTATTGATACAAGAAATACTTTTTATATTGGTTAAAAAATGTTTTTTATATTGATTTTATAATTAGTACAGAAGTAGAAGGTATAGAAAGTTTTCAAAACTTTCTATACCGATTTTAAAATTGGTGTAAAAAGTTTATACTGATCAAACGCACAATCAGTATAAAAACACATTTCAAACAACGAAACTCTTTTTCTCCAATTTTTCAAACATCTAGAAAAAATATCAACACTTTGTCCAAACCTCATATTCCCTTAACGCAAATAAAAACAAAATCCAAATCACCGTAAAAACATAAACTTCCAAATAGGTGAAGAATCAAAATTTGTTCTGGCAAATTCGTAAGCAAGGAGATCCTTTAACATCTTCTTTATTCATAATAGTTGTAGAAGGTTTAGATGGGATGATTAGACAAGCTCAACTCCTACAAGAAGTACAAGTAGGGAGAAAAGAGACCACACTAAGTATGCTAAATTTGCAAACGATACATTGGTTACTTGTAAGACAGACATTAGAAACATAATGGTAATAAAGAGTATATTAAGATGTTTTGAATTAGCATCAGGACTTAGAGAGAATTTTCATAGTAAAATATGAAGAATGTACAAAAGAGTAAAATAAGGAGATTTTTGGTTATTCTTAATTGTGGAATAAAGTCCATACCATTCAAGTACTTGGGAATGTATGTGGGAGATAATCCAAGAAAACTAAAATTTTGGTAGCCAGTGATTAAAAAAGTAAAAACTAGACTAACAAAGTGAAAGGGTATGTAGTTATCATCTGCAGGAAGAGTATGTCTAATTAAATTTGTAATAACTACACTCCCTTTGTATTATATGTCATTGTTTAAGGTGTCAATTTGTGTGTGAAGAGATTATGAGAATACAAAGAAAATTCTTGTAAGGATGGGGAACGAAGGAAAGATAGCTTAGGTTCAATGGAGAAAGTTGTGTCGAGAAAAGGAAGAGAGTGGAGTAGTGATTAAAGATATCAAGTTATTTAATATAGCTTTACTAAGGAAATGAAATGGATATTAGGAAAAAAAAGTGAGGCGATGGAAAGATATAATAGAATATAAGTATGGATTATGGAGAATACGTAATGATGAATAAAGCTCCATAGGTCAATCTTGGTGGTGGAAAGACCTAAGGAAACGTTTTGGATCTACAAAACCAAGTTTGTTTGACAAGTACGTAAAAGGGAAGATTGGATATAGGATAAAATTTGGGAGGATAGATGGCTAGCAAGAATGACACTAGAACACATACCCTAGACTATATGCAAATTCAAATATTAAACAAGTAACTTTGAAGGAGGTAGGACAATGGAACCAAAACAAGTGGTAATGGTACATGAGTTGGAGGAGATAATGGTTTGAGTGGAAAAAGCCACAAGTGCTTGGACTTAAAAGAAAGAAGAATAAATAAGTCTCTTCTCCTTTTAGTTACTTGTATTGCAAGTTATCTCATGTATAGTTTTAGTTTTGATATTTAGACTAGTTATGTAGCTTATGTACCCTTAGGAGCTTGTAGAATTAAGAGATGTGGAACTTAATACAATCTTGAGAGTTGTTGCCCAAACTTGTAGGTCTCTGTTAACTTTTTGGCAAGCGTACCAAATCGTTCTAAGTAATAAACCGGTAAGACCGGATATTGTATCCAAAGAGACTCGTATAACACTTTACAATCGTACAACTGTCTAACTAATTTAGACTAAAGAATGATTCCCTTTAATGTGAATTGGTGCAATGAAAATAAACATAATGCATAAGTAATAGATTGAATTTCTTGGGGTCAAAACACTAGGAAATGAAATGATTAGAGATGATATGGAATGGAGATCTTGGAGAATGATTTTACCTATTACACTTTCATGCAAATGCACATTACTTCTTCTTCATTTAAATGCTCATGTCAACCTACTAAGTTACTCAAACACAATCCCTTGGTAGAGAGAGCCTAGATTTACTCACTAAATCTCAATCGCTTGGTAACCTAACAAGTTCATCTGCATTAAGACTAGAGGTTTAAGACAACTAAAGGTCCAAACTCTATCCTTCGACACTATTTCCTTTAGGTGTTTAGTCCAGTTCAAGGTTCACACAACATTTCTCAATATCAAGCAAACCCTAAAATCATGCTATGGTTGATCAAGGCACAACAAGCTTTAAGCAAAGGAAATAAACACTCACAATAAATGAAAGAAGCTTATATTCATTAAACACAAGTGCATTTACAAGAAAGTTTCATAGTTACATCATTCCCCAACAAAATGAACTTAGCTCTCCATAGTCATGAAGAGCTTGAGCTTACAGTGGAAGAAAATGGAAGAGATCAAGACCCAAGGAGGAAGAATGGAGAGTTCCCACAGCTCAAGACCAGTTTCTAAAGGTCCAAAAATGTGTTTTCGTGCTTCAGTCGCCAAGAAGCTCCTACCCTCGTTGCATGGGAGTCTTAAATAGGTCTAGGATGCCATGTCAGCAAAAGTCGCACCCAACCCCCCTCTTCTGGGACGCCCGGGCGCCAGAATTAAGCAAAAACAGTGAAGCAAAGGGCGCCCAACCCCCATCAGGGGCGCCTAGGCGCCAAGTTTAGGGTGAAAATGCGAGGCAAAGGGGGCCCAACCCCCTTCTAAGGCACCCAGGCGCCACATTTTGGCAGGAAATGCGAGTTGAAGGGCGCCCAACCCCCTTCTGGGGCGCCTGGGCGCCAGGTCTACAGTGAAAGTTCAAGAAATCTTGCTTTTATAACTCTTCCTGGGCTCCCACTCTTGGTAGTTCTGATGCTCTTCCAAAGCACTCAAATTGCTTACAAAACTTGAGGAATTAGTGATGAAAACTCCTATGTGTAACCTAAGCTAAACTTATTCACAAAGTTAGCTAAATGAGAGGATTAAGCATGTTTCAAGCTTTAAGAGAGTTGATTTGGTAAGAAAATTACACCATAGATAATGGTAAGAATTACCGTTATCAGTCTCAAAGTCCCATATCCTTTAGTTTTCTCCACCTACTTCATCTCCAAACGTTATATAAGCAACCTAAGATCTCCTTTGTACATACACCATGAAAACTTTCAAATTTGAATATAAAGAGTGTTTTGCATTCAATTGCATTACTTATTTGAGATAGAATTTTGTCTCTTAGTCTAAATTTGGATCTTATCTTATGAAGAATAAGTGACGATCCTCCTTGACATTTATCTTTGATCCTATCAAGTGACATGTCTTCCAAATCATAAGTTTCCTCTCCTTTCTGTCTTATATTATTAGTCTTTTTAATTTCCTTTCTTAATTATTTTAGTTTAGTTCTTAACTTATTTCTATCTAGACATGTTATTCCATAGTACTAATACTGAAAATTTCCAAACTCTGTAAGGAAAAGGAAAATACCTATGGGTGGTGAAAATGATGACTGCTATACACAGTTAAAGATGCATATAACAAATTGTAAGACAAGAACAATGGGGGAAAGAAGATACTTTTTACAAAACTATGAGCTATAAAGGCATTACCCATTGCCCAAATTTTTTACGAAGGATTATGCTAAATATACTACCAACTAAAGATAACTTAAAACATAAGGGATTTAGATTGGAAAACGATATATGCCTTATGTGTGGAGAGAGTGAGGAGACAACCAATCACTTATTTTTTGAATGTAAGATAGTGACAACAATAAGAAGCATGGATGGTCTTTGGATAGCAATGTATACCATAATCAAGCAAAAACACATTTCCAACACTTTCATCGAATGAAGCTTAATAATAAAGGAAATATGATTTAAAGGGAATGTGGATAGCTATAATATGGAGTATATAGAATTAAAGAAATGATATTCTATTTAGAAAGCTCAAACCTAATATGTATAGCTAAGATGAAAACTTGGGCATGGATAAGGAGAAAAAAAATAACTTTTTCATACTTTCATTGATATTTATGTCCTATCTATTGCATTAAATCATTGATATGAGATGCCAATACAAAAAAGGTAATCTAAATAAAAAATATATTTTGACACAAATCAATTTTTTACATTCATTTAAAATTACTTTTACTGACTTTTACTTTCTGTTTTTTTTTTAAAATATAAAAGTTTATATTTTTATAACTATTTTATCTTTATACCATGTATCACATAAATGTAAAAGTATTTAATGGTATTATTACTAAATCTAAATAGGAGAGATAGATGAGTAATTTTTTAATAAAGGCTGCATAGATGGTAGTAAGTTTGGAAAAAGAGAAGCCAAGAGAACATAAAACAGAACAAAATAACTAAAAACAACGGACTGATATGTAAAACTAATGCTGCACAAATGTGACACCAACGCACGGAGGTACTTAACTAAACTCGGACTTTCTAGTATAGAAATCTAATTTTTGCAAGTTAACAAATAGAGGTGCAAGGATAACCAAGGAGAAAAATCACGGACATATCAACGATTATAACAAAAACCAAAGAGGAAAACCTCGTACATATCAAACTGCATAATAAGTCAAGAAAGGAAAATTTTGAAGTGGTCATGTTGGAAAGCTATAGGATTTTGCTGGTGGTGAATTAACAGAGGGCAACCTTTCCTTGTGGTGGAAATAGTGCAACATAGTAACAAACCATCACACATGTTATCTATACCCACATACTTGCGCTTTGACTTGCCAAAATCATGTGTAGAAGAATTGGAGATTTATTTTTATTTTTTTATTTAAATCTATAGGTTTATTATGTGTATGATGATCTAATATTGAACAAGCATTTAACATACCCTATTATATACGGATTTAAGCACCCTAAGTGTTTTAATATATATATATATATATATATATATATATACATATATATATATATATATATATATATATATATAACAAATTATTAGTGTGAAGAGTTTCATTTGATCCATCGTGAAGGAGCTAAGAAGAAAATCTTTAAGTAGTGGACCCTTTAAATGTGCATATAAGTAGATGATATTGCATATATTTTTGGATTCTCCAAAATGCAATAGATACACTTCATGTTCTGCTGCCATCCCAAATCCCAGACTAGTTCCACAAATCTTACCAGAAAACCGTGTTGACATGTTTTCTGTTTTTGATTACAAGGAACGATAATTATTTTATTAGAACAACAATAATTTTAATACTTACTCTATAATCATGCTCAAACCTACCAGAAACGAACCTCATGATGTGTTAGTTAGTTGTACCCATAGAGCATTAATTGTTCAAAGTGAAGGCGTATATGTAGAAAAAAACAGATTATTTAGGTTTTCCGGCACATGCATGTAGTTGACAATAATCTTGAAATCGACCAAAATTCCCAAGCTTGAAATTTTATAAAATGTAATAACAATTTGTTAATATGAGTCTGCCATTGACAATTAATGAAGTCCTTGGTAAGCTTTCTTCACATGTAAGGATGATGGTTGGTATATAATTAAGATGGTTAGCAAGTAAGAATACATTTAATTACTTGATTATTTATTAAAATAGATGACAACAGAATAATTAAGAAAACAAAGACTTAAGTGGTTCCCAGTCACCATCTACAAGGTTGTATCCATGAGAGAGAATGGGATTGTTGCAAATTAAATTCGAAGTTTCTTTTGGTAACATCTCGATTATTGACACATGTTTATATGCGATCAAGATATTCAGTTCACAATATATATATACGATAATGATAGTCCAATGTTGAATTCATCACAAGCATAAAATAAACAAACAAAGCATGAACTTTTGCACTTTAAAGGGAATTTAGCCTTAGATTATTGTTGTTGCAAAAGGACTTAATCTTCAGAGGAGGTTGAAATAAGTCTCCTTAAAATAAAATTCACAAAATTAAAGCTATTTTTTAATATATATTAAATTAATTAATTAACGCAAGAATTTAAAACAGTAAAACATTAATAATTAATGAGAGATTAAAATAGCGTATTTGAAAGGTACTTTCATCAATTTAGCATATAGATCAATATTTTCTATAATTACTTCAAATATTAAACAAAAACATGAATAATTTTTTAATAATTATTATATTGAATCCCAAATATTAATTATTAAAAAATATATAAAAATGGATTAACTTACTCGTTATGATTTAACAAAATTTTAAAAATAAAATAAAAAACTAAAATTACATATATATATATATATATATATATATAATTCACCATATCCAACAACAATTCATAATTGAATGTATCTTCCATCTTTATAACAAAATCATAATGAATTATACTTTATTTACAATAACTCACAATACAAGATTATACGAATCTCAACATTAAGATAATTTATCATACTCAAAGTTTTTCCGGAAAATGACATGAAACTAATACTTTATTTCAAATAAAGTTATATTAGATATCACTATAAGCTCTTATCAATTATTTGTCATCACAATAAAATTTATTAAAAAAAATAAAATAAAAAAATACAAAACATACATTATAAGAAAATTCTTAAATAATGATGAATTTTAGAGATAAAAAATATGTTTAGAAATAAAAAATCAACTTAAGTTGAACTAGGAAAATAATTGAGTGAAACAACTTGCCAATAATACTTTAAGAAATACTAATCAAATTACATAAGATTTCATACCCTCTCAACACATATAACTGAAAATAATTGAACGAGTAGAGATATTAGTTATCTTAATCTAGAGATTGCTTGTTGTGCAAGAAAAACAACTTTCATAGCCCTAAAGCTTCCAAAATAATATAAAACTTCCAAAGCTTCAACATACAAAAAAATCAATATCTTTACATGTTTAGATTACATTATTTTGCTTCAATTAATTCTAATAGAATAAGTTTAAAACTCTTTTACATTAATTTAAAAAGTTAATAATCAGCATATATAATCATCATACAATGAAAAAGAAATTTAAATTAAATATATATTATTTTTCTACTTTTCTATATTAAGATAGAAATAATTTCATTATGATCTGTTTCACATCTTAGAAATGAACAAGACAACAAGTGAAAATTATTGTGTTTTTTTACTTACAAGGTTCAAATTATTATTTTTAGGTCTTATTTTTCTTTTGTCTTTTATATTTGAAACTAATTTAATACAAAAAAAACAAGGGATTTTTTTAGATGTTATACTATATAAGAATGCACAACGTTAATAAACATTGAAATTATAAAATACCATTTAATCTTATTGTTATAAATATTTTAAAACTAATTTCTTTCAATGTTTGTTATAGTGAATTGTTTCAATTTTTTTAAATTTATTTTTCTAAACTTGAACAACGAAATATATGAGAACTTGCGTAAAGAAAATTAACAATAATTTCAATTAGATTTTTCTTTAATTTTTCACATACATAATTACACGTTGATACATTTGTGTGAATTATTTTATGTGTGATTTCAAATATTGTTCAATAAAAAATGTAAAATTTGATAGTTAAGACTTAGTTAATTCATTAAAATTTTCATTTGAAATTATTTATATTGTCATGAAAAAATATTTTACTTCATTTTAATTCTGTATTGATATTTTCACTCTATTGTGACAAATATTTATTTCGTGCGTATAGAAAACATTGCTTATTTAGTAAATTTAAAATATGTATATAATTAAAGGGAAGACATGATCAAAATAGATCACGTATATAAATTAATGGTCATTTATCACAATAATGATGAAGGTCGTTAGTAGATTCGATTTTAGATGGGAAGAGAATCACCCAAACCTTTCCATCCCATGTTCTTTTGTTATTATGCGAATTCAATTTGGTACACATGAATATATATATATTTTGATCAGTAATATATTTTTGTAGGAATATTATTACGAAATGTATAATAGGGAATATTATACCCTAGTTTCGTGATAGGTTGGTGCTTTAAGTATTGTACATAGTTTATATTATTATATTATTCAAGTGTGAAAGCACGACCTTATCTGAAGTTATGAAGGTATTGTCTGCTGCTAACATGGGCATAGACAAGAAGATTAGGGATCTATTTACTAATTTGATACAATACTTTATTATAAATAATAAAGATCTGTTATGGTTTTAAATTTTAGATGAATCTTTAAAAGTGGAAGGTAACGTTGTTTTGGTGAGTAGCAGAAAGTCTTGGAATTTTCTCAAGAGTCTGAAATATTTTTGATTGAATTAAGAATAATTTTTGTTTTGTTTTTCTAAGTATAAACTGAATCATGAAACATATAGGAGACTCTTGAAGCGGGGCTATGGCGTGTGGAAGTGAGACATGTGATTGCATGCGTAATTTAGTGAACGTGTCATGTATGTGAGGGTGAACTGCGAATGTGATTAGGTAGTGTTTTCCTGAGCTTTCTCATGCTCGTCCAATTTCAAAACATCAATTCAAACAGCTTTATGTTTTATTAAGTCAAAAAGATAGCTTTATGATTTCTTAATTCTTGAAAAGCGACTCAAAACTACAATAGAGCTTGCGATTCGTGGAGGACGGCCAGCACATACAAACGTACTCGTCACCGCAAAACCTGTTCCAGACAAAATAACTTTTTCAGCAGTGATTGTTATGATTACTCCCAGAAAGTTCAACAAATCAAAAGTGTTCTCAACAGTTTAAAATATGCTTTCTTGCAAGAAACTCCACACTTTTTCTTTGCGTAGTTGGTTGCCAGATTTAAATAAACCTCTAATTCCATTGTTCAAACTTCAACGTCTCCCCCCACAGATTTCAGAGTTATATTATTTGTGTTTTGTTTTATAATTTCCTTTAATTATTTCTATCACATTATGCATATTTATTCTACTTTTTTCCCCTGGGGACAAATACGCTAGCTCATTTTTTACAGCACAACGGGTAGCCCTTGGTAGAAGAGAAAATGGTGGAGCTCTCTACGTCCTTGTCTTAAAGAATAGCCCATAAAACATATTATTATGAAATACCAAAATATGTTAATTAATATATATGAAATCCTATTGACTTTTTGGCCTCTGCAAATACTCCATCTCATACGCCTAGAAAAATGTTATGGTTGAAAACGGTGAAATTGGCACGAAGGTCGGTTTGTTGAATAAGGACCGTCAACATCGGCAGCCCAACCCATTGTCATCGGCCATTTATCTCGCCGGTGCCGTAAATTACGTACAAGTAAGCTCTTGTAAGTAGTGTGTGCCCCGTTCAACACATGTCAAGGAACCTATAAGCACACATAACGATAAGATGGTTGAAGAACATCATGATATGTCGATCTTCACAATTAAGAGTTTCTTTAATGCAATATTCTATTAAAGTACTTCTACTATTATTTAAACTGGGATCACATAAACTAAATTATATATTATATGGTAATCAGATTTCCGTATGAAATGTAATTAATGCAGTGGTAGTATAAATAAACATTTCATTAATGATACTAAGGAGATTTTGTAGGGAATTAATGACTGAGATATGGAACAACTTATACAAACAAGGCTGACTAGAAGCCCAACCACTACACATCCACATGGACCGAGTGCTTTTTTTTGTTTCTCTCTCTCTACATTAATTTTATCACAAAAAAAAATGAAGAAAAATAAGGGAATTTTTTGAACTACTCCGCCAAAAATATTGGGGAGGCAGAAAAGGGAAAAGAAAAAGAAATTGAAATGAATTTATGCATGAGCGAACACGCATAGACTAAGACCAGGCTACCGTTCTTCCTGTTCACGATGGTCGCGAGACGATAACCGGAAAACCCACTTGGTGAGAGACTTTCTTTTGGAGGTTCCGTTGAACAGAGCACTTCTCTGAGTGCAGGTGGACTCAACGACGAAGTTCTTCAAGCGTTTCATGGCCAAGGTGAGAGTCTCCTCGGACATGTTAGCGAAACACACACGGAACCACCCTGGCTCGGTGCAATGGCACGACGACCCAGGGGAAATGTTTAACCCAACTTGGTACACTATTTTCTTCCACAGCTCCATCTCAGCTTCGAACGTGTTTGAATGCAAAAGGTGTCTCATGTCCACCCAGCAAAACAACCCGGCATTGCTCTCCAGGCAAGAAATACCAGCTTTTTGTAACCCCGAAACCATCATTCTCTGTCGTCGCTTAAGCCTCTTCTGGTTCTCAACGATGTAGTTTCGAGCGAACTTCTTGTCGCCCAGCATGGCAGAGAGGAGGTACTGCGTCTGCGAAGAGACCAACCCAAAGCTCGACATCTTCGTTGCGGCCGCAACCACGGTGTCGTTTTCTGAGTAGATAGCTCCGACGCGGAAACCCGGCAAACCCAAGTCTTTGGATAGACTGTAGACAACGTGAACTCTGTTCCAGATTTCGTCAGTATCGTTTCGCTCCTTGAGGATTTCCATGACACTGACGAAACCTGGAGAGCTAAAAACCGTCCCGGAGTATATCTCGTCGCTTATCAAATGCGTGTCGTTTTTTTCTTTGATGAAGTCGACGAGAAGGTTCAATTCACTCCGAGACATGGTGGTGCCTAGCGGGTTTGACGGGTTTGTCACCAGAACGCCTTTCACTCTCAGGTTGCGCTTGCAGGCCTCCTCGTAAGCCTGCTTCAGAGCTGGCTCCGTAATTTGGAAGTTGTTAGAACTTGTGCATTGTATTGGAACAATCTCAGCACCGGTTCTCCACTTGAGGTCTCTGTCAAATCTGTATAGAATAAAGCAAGGTCAGGGGAATGCATAAAAAAATATAAAAATAAAGTCACGTAAAATTTTGTAGCATGAAGTGGAATATAAGCGATAAGATTAAGATAAAAAATATACGCACCCTGGGTAATAAGGAGTCGGAAGGAGGAATGCGTCTCCTTGTTCGGCGAGACAGAACATTAAGGTTTCGTTTGCGGAAGTGGAACCGGCAGTGAGAACGATGTGGTTGGGGTCGAAAGTGACTTTGTTTCCTCTGATTTCAGACATGAAATCTACCAATGACTTTTTGAAGGAAGGGAGGCCGTGGTAGTCCTGGAAAAGAGCCAGTTCTCTAAATATGGATTTGCCGTCTCGTTTGAAGCCGGCGACGTCAGGGTTCTTAGCCAGCCATGACTCTAGGAGGTCGAAAGAGAGCTGCAATTGAAAAGAAAAAATTTGTGAGTGAAACAAGTTTTGAAGTAAGTAATAGAATAAAGATAGTGGTTATTATTTTGAAGAAACAAAAATGAATGTCTAACCTGATTCTCCGCTAAACCCATCTGGATAATTCCTTTGGGGTTATGGAGTTCATCGTAAGGGTTTTTCTCGTATTCCTGCCATCCTAAAAAGTATGAAGAATCTTGGCCGTGACTATTGCACGTTGCTATTGTAGACAAGAGCCTCATTTTGTATGTTTGTGTGTTTAGGATGGTAGGAAGAATGAAGAGGAGATGGCAACTGAGTTGATGGCGGAAGGAAGAAGAAGAGAAGAATATTCGGAATGGAATGTGGAAGAGAAATTGGTGTGTGTGTGTGAGAGAAGAGGAGTAAGGTAGGTTATATATTTATAGAGAGCCGAGTGGCAATGGTGAAACAGTTTGAGAATAAAAAATTGTAGGGTTTGTGGAGAAGAGAGAGAAAGAGAGTGAATAAATGGGTTTAATTTAAAAGCGCTTTTGTCCACCGTCCGAAGCATGTCACGAGAAGTCCAGGCTCCCTAGTATCGCTGAATAAGTAGCAGGGGACTAAAATGTTATTGACAGTATTTGTGGAAAGTGTCTCCCAGTGGGTATAATCTCGCGTGGGATATTAAGTTTATAAGAGTCAAGAAATAATGAATGTTTTTGTTGTGTTTGTTGTTTTTATTGGGATGTCTAGGTTTGTTAGAAGGTAATGTTAATTGTGTAGATGCAGATAATGAAGTGGAAAGGAGGGGTAAGTTAAGAGAAAGTTGATAGGGTATTTTTTGTTTGGGAAGTTATTAGAGACGCAGAGAAATCTCATGGAAAGTGGGTCAGTGTGACCCAGAAGGTCCATGAAAAAGGTTAAATATGGACCCTTGGGGATGGTCCATGTGCTTCCTTTTAGCCGAACCCAGCCCAAGTTATGTCGGTATTTTGTTCAAGCACCACATTTTAACCTCCCCAAACATGTCCCAATGTCTCGCCCTTGGCTCTCTGCCTAGCAAACTAACAAATTTATTGATTTGGATTCTCGACTATAGAATCTCAATTTCAAGACAATATCACTCATACTTTTCTCCCCTTCCATATATACCTTTTAATTATACTCTCTCACCCAGAGTTAGAGATTGCATCACGTAAGCATATCAATTTCATTGGTCAAACTTTCCAATTTCTATATTAACACACATATGATTATCGCCATCATCATAATTGCTATTCAACACAAAAAAACTATACAAGTAAAATCCTATATAACTGCAACTTGTCATGTGACATGTGTGTCTTCGGATGACAACATGTTAGGTCCAATATTACCTATTCATAACAAACAAAAATATTTATTCGTTACTTATTCTATTATTTATTTAAAATACATGTAAATTTTTTAAAATTTATGAATATCCGTAAATATAATATATTTTATAAATTTTTGAAATAAAATTTAAATAAACAGATACTAAAATATCTGCCATCCATTACTCTATAGACGCACACTTAAATTTTATTCGAATGTATTGATAAACGATTATTTTTCTCTTCCCTGATGAATTGCCTCCTACTTCACCTAAAATACCTCTTTATTTTGACCGCCTCATTACCATTGAAATGGAACAGGAGAAACATTTTTTGGGGTTCAACACTCTCATATACGGCAATTTTCCTTACTGCTCAGTTAAATTATGTTCCAACTCTATTTAAAACTCTGAATTCCTTCTACCAATAAATAATCATACATGAGAAAAGAAATAAGATAATTTAAAATCCAGGGTTTGATTTTCTTCTGTAACCACGATCGATAATAATAGTTTGTTTTCTACGATTATAAAATCACAATAACAAAGATTCTCAATCAGGTGAGGCCCACTCTAAAAGGAGATGATGAAACAATGTAATACTTTCTAGATATCTAAGAAGGTTGAAGATTGGTGAATCTGTTCAGTGTTTGGAGCTATAATATAAAATATACAACTCAAGATAAAAAAGAATAACAAATTCAAACATAAATAATCACAAATTTAAGAAATTAGAGGAAGGCGACCCTTGGGCAGAGAGAATCAAATCTCTGGTCGTTATTACTTGTCTGTTTCCATGTCTCTCAAAAACATACTGAGTTTTCCTTTTTATTTTACCATTTTATCAATCAGAGTAATTATTATTTTGTCTGTTTAAATAGTTTTCTGTTTTGGAAAATATGCAAAGGAAAAAAAGAGAGAGACTAAAGGCACGTTGGTTTGAGAGTAAGTTAAATTTAATGAATATGTGAAAGGAGAAAATAGGTTATGTTATAATTTTTGATAAGTTGTTTTATTGAAAGAGGAAATATGAAACAGAGAAAAGTCCTGAATGCAGTTTCGCTCGCCCCTAGGTTTTTGTATAAACAAGAGGCATGCATGTGTGTATATAATTAGTAAAAAAGGAAAAAAAAAAAGAATGCATAAAAAAGATGGAAGTTGGTGGGATGGGAAGAATTAAAAATAAAAAAGAATGGGAAAGGAAGCAATAATAAGTGGTGATGAGTTGGAAGGTGTGATCCGCCCTTAGTTTTTTTGAGTTAGCTGATTTGGTGATAGTATTAAAATGGATAAATGAGATGCATTAGGTGAAGTGATAAAGTGATAGGGTCACATAAGCCAAAACAACAATTCATCTGTTTTTAGTTATATCTCTGTTATTAGGTCGTTGCTAAAACCATTCTAACTCATCACACTTACTTTTACTGTACTCACTTTCACTTTCACTTTCACTTTCATTGCGCCACTCTACCCCTCCGCTCACTGATTTCCTTTCTCTTTTTTAACTCTATAAAACTAACCCTATATATGTAACTTAAATATTTCTTAATTATATTTAATCTACACCAAATAATTTTAAATATTTTATATTGTTTCACGTATCAATCAATTATAAGATATTTTTTAGAAATTGTGAGACTGATTAATCTTAATTGTGTTATTTATGTTTGGAACATTAGTCACCTCTATAGAGATAAATTCATAATTTTTTTTTTAAAAAAATGAACTCTTGTTTTTGTTAAATCTAGATTAGGGATAATATTGCTTAAGAATTAAGTGGGTAAAACATAAAACACAGAATTTTAGAGTGAGTATTGTCTTAGTTTGTATTATGGCAACAAAGAGATTATATATGTGATAGAGATAGAATTTCTGTTTTAAAACAGAAAACTAACTGATTTGAGCTACTTGACTTATTATCAAATACTAACACTCTCCCTTAAAGTCAAGTCCAGCTTTCTTTCCTAAGATTTCAAACCTCTCAATTTTCAGTCAGAAAATCAGCTATTGCATATCTGTGTTGCAGTAACTCAATGCAATTCTCTCCTTATTCACCGATTCTTTGAGGAAATCATACCTTATTTAAAGTAACTTCAAAATATTTATTTATTATCTACAATAGAGTTGAAGTATATAATTAAAAAAAATCAGAGTTCAAAATTTTAATTTTATAAATAAATTAAGAGATATTAAATACACTTTTATCTCTGAAAAATATATTACTATGTTGATGGTTTTTCTCCCTTTGTTTTTAACATTGTTGCCAAGAATTGTGAGAGCCAGCTAATGTTGCGTTTACACATATGGCGTTTGAAGGTTGAGTTGAGGTGGGTTGCCTTCAAAACAACCACGTAATCACAGTAGCCCTGTCTAGCAGCTAAAAGCATATATTCTTATGCACGACAAAGATTGTTAATTTAATAAAAACAACTATGATGTTTTAATATTATTGTTTTCTTTTTTAAATTACGGTATTTCATATTTCGAAATATTATTTTTTGAAGAATGATCAAATTATTCTAAGAGTAAGTTTAAAATAATTATTCTTTTACTCAAATTCTTCATTTCTTTTATTATTATAATACCACTGATGTTCTTATTTATAGGAAAACAAAATGATATAAAATACTCTAATTTTAATTTATGTCTTACTTACTTTATGTTTTAAAATAGAAAGAATATTGTAAGATTAATAAATTTTAATATAGCTAATTGATTGTTTTAATTAATGCCAAATTAGTTTTTTTTTAATGAATGAGAATGGTGCTAGTAGCTAACAATATAAATATTTTACATTTTAACTATTATATTATGGTAAGATAAATTGTAGGTATGTGAAATGGCTTGTCTCTCATCTCAAGATTCCCAGTTTACTTTTAGCATTGGTAAATATTATGAGAAATGAAAATAGTCAGATAAGTTTGTTAAATATATGATTCAAGCTAATTCAAACCAATTTGAGTTGGTCGAGTTTGGATTATTTTGAGTTTAGTAATTTGAAAAATGAAAGGAATAAAATGATGATTTTTTAAAAATATATATATATATATATATATATATATATATATATATATATATATATATCTCAAAGTTTAATTAAAATCGTGGTAGCAAGGTTATAACTTATTTTACCATCTTTAAATTTTATATATTTAATACATATAAACTTTTAACATATCGAAAGTATTCACTAATTTCATTAATAATTATATAATATTTAATTCGTGGTATTAAATGCTGTAAAAAACAACCATTTTAATTACTAGCATATAACCTAATAGGTGTTTGTTATATAGTTTAAAAGTACATATAATTCCATTTTAGTATCATACGTTTATATAAAGAGAGGTACAGATACATAACAAGAACACTTTTTTAAGTAAAGAAAAAGTAAATATTTATCTATGATTTTTATTATAAATTATCAATCCATGCCTGAGTATGAAGAAACTATGCAAGAGAGCAACATAAGAAATATTCACACCTTCTGTGAGTGTAAGGTTTACAAGGCGTTAATGATTAGTTCGGACAATGTGTACCGATAAAAGTTAAAACAAATCAATTGTATAACTTATTTATTAAGAAGTGATGACTTAAATAATCAAGTGGATTTAAAAACTTTTAAACTTAATAAATTTTGAGTATACATATATACTCAAATTTTCTTATCATATTTTTTTTTTATAAAAAAAATACTAAACATATCTTTAATATGTTATTTTAGAAAGTAGGTGTTTTAACTTATGGGAAGATTCAATAACTTATTTTAATATTAGATGGAAATGAGGGATTTTGATTTTTTTTTTCTTTGGGATATGGTGACGTATGCATCAATGTTAATTAATTAAATTTAATTTTAATATTTACTTGCTCGTAATGGATTTCTGTACGCAAAGTAAAACTCCACATCGTAACTATAGACTTTAAGATAATTTTAATGTATTAAAAATTTTATTTGATTGTTTTTTCTCACTATGCCATTATCTAACAAAATTTTCATGATATCTATAGTTTTTAATAGGTTAAAACCTCATATCTCAATAAAATAATTGTTTAATTTTATTAGATAAGAATGCATAAAAATATTTGAATTTTGTTTTGAAAATGTTTAAGTGCGTCAACTAGATATCTAATGCACTCTTTTTTTTTGGTTTGTTGCAAAACCCTGTTAATTTCAAATTGGATTTACTTTGGTAGTTTGCTTTTATGAAATTGGTGATTAAATTACATGGTTTCCTAAAACTATGGTATTGAACAAAGATACCATTTTTGCGTATATCATTTATGACTACATCTTTTTAACTTCATTTGGACAGCATTAACATTGGAATATTACTATCACTTATCACTTTCAAACTAATGGATAATGATTATTTAATAATTGAAAAGTATGTACTCAAGGGTGATAAAGGCTTTATATACTTATATTTAGGGCATTTCTCCTGTAATTATCTTACTTTAAGCTTTGTTTTAATCAAATTTGATGTTAATTTAGCTATGAATAGGAGTAGGTTTAATATTTTATCTATTTGGACATATTACTATAAATTTATATTCTTTTTGTAGAAAAAAAAGAGGAATTGAAGAAATTGGTAGAAAAGTCTTTGAAAGACGAAGTCAAGCTCATAATGGAAGCAAATTTTTGGGTTTAAGAGTCAAATTTAGCATTCTTGATTATGGTCATTCTAAGATTCAACGTGAGAATTTTGAGACTAAGTATCACCAAGCTGAGTGTGACAATTATTAGGCTGAGCATGAGAAGTCTAATGTATTAAATGAGTCATTTTGGAAGTGATTTTTGGGGACCCATTCAAGGAGTTCGTGCATTGGAGAGTTTAGACTTAGGTTTTGGGAGAAATTAGCTTCTCACGTAGTGGATGGACAATTGGAAGGATTCCCTTATACGTACTTCCATGGCTCTTCAACCTAGTTTCTTCATTTTTTGTATAATTTCTTCTTCCTCTTTCATCCATGTGTAGCTAAATTCTCTTTTTGTTGGGGTTAGATGTAACAGCGCTAAACTCTCTTGTATATTGTGTATATTGGTCTCTTCTTCTTTGTATTTCAACACTAGTGTTTTACTTCCATGCTTTAAGCTTGTTATGGATTTCATCCATAATCATTTTAGGACTTTGTTTGTGATTGGAAAATACTTTCATTATATTGACTTGAAGTAAAACATCCAATGAATCATGTATCTAAGAATGGGTTATGGTTTTATTGGTTATCTTTTAATCATTAGGCTTAAAGCAAATTGCTTTGTTAAGTTACACAAGGAATTGGTGCTTACGAATTTAGGTTTTTTACACCTAAAAAATTAGGGTTTTGGATAAATATGATGATTAATGTTGAAAGCCAACGTATTTGATTGAATATCACATTGCAAGAGAAATATGTTTAGTTAAGTCTAATGTCAACAATTTCACTCATTTGCAGAACTAAACCTATTAATTTACTTATTTTTTGTATTTTGGTTTCATGATTTGATTACGTTAGTGATGAGTGCATATTTATATCTTCATTTAGTCTTTAAAAGATTTTTCTAATTAAGATTTATTATAATTTGGTTTATTAAGCGTGAAATATAAAAAACATATTAAAAATAATTTTTTAGTTATATAAATGTTCTTTAAATATTTTTAGGTATTAGTCTAGTTATAGCTATGTTGAACTCATGGAGGTATATAAATAAATTGGTTAAATCTTTATGACATGTTAAAAATAAAGTCAATAATAACAAATAATCAAAACCACAATTTAAGTCAAACATTGTACAAAGAAGACAAAACATGAAAATTGAAGAAATTTAAATAAACTAAGAAAAGAGAAAAAAAAAACAAAAATTGAAGTTTTCTTTATTTTTTTTTATAAAATAGACTTTGATAATTGATAAATTTTATGATAAAAGATAATTTAAAAAAAATATATCTTTTGATATTTTATTTTATATTTTTAAATAATTACTTTTAAGATAATATTTGCCTAATTTTTTTAATCTTGGAAAAATTTTCTTAAATATTTTTAGATTTTCATAACAATTAAATATATGTTGAAGATATTAAATTATTTATTTAAAATAATTAAAGAAAATACCAGTCTGAGAAAAAGTTAGAAATTTCCAAAACTATATGATTTTCATAAATCTGCGCTTTAATATAGTAACCTTGTTTATGATCCTCTCACCTAAAATACTAACATTTGGCTTGTCTTGTTTGTATTACTTTATTAACGTTCTTATACAATGTGCAGGACATATATATCAATCAAAACATGAAAAATTCATGTGAATTTTTACATTTTAACCATACTTATATTTTCATTTGAGTCATGCAAAAGATCTTTCAGCATCAACAATTTGCATTCCTAAACATTACATCATTTCTATAGTTATATATAGGTCCCAAATTACAGCTATCCAAACTCACAAAATCATGCTTTGTGATAATTTTTTAAATACTAGAATAGATTTATTATCTACTGTTTATAACCCATTCAAATTTTACTTAATGTAAAAAGGAGAGGAATTCGTGCATTAGTTCAAAGACCAACCGGTGAAAAAATTCTTAAAATATTTAAAACAACATACTGCATATGGTGATAAGTTAATTAATGTAAAAAAAGAAAAGCACTTTTTTCATCAACAAAATCTATATCGACATCAGTAATATAATTAATTAATATAGAATTTCTAAAATAATTAATGTTAAAGCTATTTATTATATTAGTGAATTGTAGAGGTATCAAGAGTAAGAGAATGCAGATAGCTACTATAATATTTTGTTAGGAAACATGGTTAGAGGGGAGAGAGTGGGGAAAGTAGTGTGCGTGATTCTTCCTCCTAAAGTTCTTCTTTGAAATAGATTTTTAACGGCATCCTATATATATTTAGGCTATCACTGCTGCTAGATGATTTTTGTAATAACAATATTTTTTTAACAAGTTATCATAACATATGAGCATGAAAAAAAATATGACCCTGGTTTCTCTCACTTCCATTTGAGATTTTACAAAAAATAGTACATTAATGCGATTAGGACATTGCTTGAAGACCTCTTTTAACCATTTGTGACTTGCTGATAGTGTAGTGGCATGGCAACAACAAAGGCAACACTAACAATGGTGGGACAGAGACTAAGGTAGTTGTGGTTTTGATGTTTCTTCCTTTATTTATTTTTGTTTTTCATTATGTTTTCAGTTCACATGTTTTTGGGGTTTTCATTTTTCTTGGCTGGGCTTTCAAGTGTTGGTGGGGAGTTATTATGAACTGTGGTTTGTGCCTCGTTGACTTCTTTCTTATTATAATGTCAAGCTCATCAAAGTTTAAATCAAAATTATTACTCTGAAAATTATTTTGTTTAATTACCCAGTCTTAACTTGATTTTTAAGCACATTTATGAAGATATTTGGAAGTGTATTAAAATATTATTTACACGTTCATATTAAGTTGAATAAAAAGTAAAAAAGTTATTTCTATTCCAAACTTAAATGCAATATTAATTATTAGTTATTTTGAATTAAGTCTTATCTTTATATTGTTTAAATAATTCTATTAGTAATTTTATTTCTATCTATATAGATTATTCTCTTGTAATTTTAAAATGTCTTTTCTTTATTTGAATTCTAGTTGTCCCATATCTCGACTATTTTTTATTTAGTTTTATTAGTTTTGTCTTGTTTATAAGAAACACATACCATAATGAAATACCGCTAGTATAAATTTAGGAATCTAAAATTAATTTTGATAACTATTATTAAAAGATTATCACACAAGTTCAATAGACCAATGTTTAATATTTTACAAATATATGATAAGCTTGAGTGAATATGATGAAACAATATTTGGATTTAGTTGTCCCTCACCTTGAAAGAATTAAATTAAGAAAATGAATTATTATAAATAAGTATATTTTAGATTTTTTTTTTACTAACACAATATTTTTTGTACCAACAACTCTTTAAATTTCAACTGAAAATTGAAATCTCAATTATTTTTTTAATATTAAGAAACTGCTGAATTATAAAAAACTAATATTGCTTGTAGAAAACATTCTTTTTCATGAAGTTCAAAATACAAATATTTTGCTCAATAAATAATACAAATTATGGAACTTAAAATTTAGGCACTATTATTTTCAAGTTATTGGACACTTAAATAATTTCAAAGAGATTGTTTGTTTAGAATATTTTCTATTAATTTTTTTATTCACACTTTTATATATATATATTATAAAAATATTCCGATCCATTTTAATGATAAAAATTATGTTTAGAGAGTGATAAATAAAACAAAACAGTTTTCTCTTTGAAGGCCATTTTGTAAGAAAAACAATTTTTTGAGGATGTTTGATTTTGTTTGTTTTTTTTTTCATATGTATGTATGTTTGGTTATGTGATTCTCTTCTCTATTATGAATTGTGCTCAGAGCCAACTCTTGTTATTAAGGTCTGACTTTAGGTTAATATGTTAATTTGTTTTGATCAAACTATACAGGATAATTAGAAATAAAAGAAGCAGTGTACAAGTTAGAAAACAAGAACATTTACATTTATAATAAATATATATATATATATATATATATATATATGAGTGCAAACATTATCTAACAAATCAAGAATTAAGTTAGACTTAAAGTCTACCTTTTAATATGGTATCAGAGATATTGTATTTTCTAAATTACAAGTCTATTATTCTTTCCACAATTTAACTTTATATACGTATTAAAAATGATACTTTAGTCGCTTTGTTTTAGACTTTTATTGGATGTAAGAGTTCTGTTCATTCTTTTGAATATGTTATACGTTCAATGGCACTAGGATTTCAAAAATTTCATGATAAAGAATTGTAAGAAAAGCTTCATGCAAATATGTTATGTTAGATATTTGAGAATGATCTTTAAAATATTTTTATTATATTTTGATCGTTGAATCTAACCATTACTTTGTGTTATAAAAAAAATGGAATGATCTTTCGAATTAGGGATTAATATAAGACTAAAATTTAATTACAAAATTTTAAGGTATTTGTAGCTTTAATTTTTTATAATTTTCTTTTCTGCATGTCAGTTGTAAAAATTCCAAACAATGATGAGGTGGGGATGACAAAAATTATAGTCCCCTCGTTGTATATTTTCCTTAGTTAATAAAACTAGCAGTCACATAAAGAATTATAGTTAAGTTTAATTATAGTTGAGTTTGATCTTTAGTATTAATGGTCTCGTATAAGAAATCAGAAACCTAATTAACATCATGATCGCGTTCTTGATTGCATTATTATTCTATTATTTAAGAAATTTAAGTTGGGACAGGTGGGTCTCAGTTTACGCTACCATTGGCAGTGTAGGGTCGTTTAAAATGAATAAAGTAATTATATTTTTTATTCCCGAAATTTAAGTGATTTATTTTCTTGCCCAATTGAGATGGATTGATGATTATAACAGTGTTTTGATTTTGAAAATGAATAGTTAATCTAATCGAAATTTACGTTAACAATTTAATGCACAATATTTAAGGCCATAGTCTGCATAACTTTTTTTAGTAGTTTAATTTGTACATGTTCTATCGTGCCATGGAAAGCGACTCTTTTTGGCTGTTTGGTGGATCATAAGTCCAAAAACTAGGGCTAATGTTGTTTTTAGTTAATAGATATTCTAGTCAAAACAGACCATTCTCGTCATAAATTTCCACTTTATTTTTTATTCGTTTCATATATTTTCTCTTTTCGTACAAAAATTAGGTTGAAATAACATTACACGTAGCGATGCAAGATAACGGAAGACAAGTTGATAGACCAGTTTGCTTAAATTCAAAATAAATACTTTTTAAAATAATCAATTTTAAAAAATTATTTATTAAAAAATTAGATAGATTTTATTACTATTAAAATAAACAAATTTTTTAATGAGTAGCTAGATAAATACATAGAAAATCCAAAATTGTTTAATTTATTAAAAGTATTCTAAAAAATAAATGTAAACAAATTAGACTCAATATTAGTATGCATGATTGGCAGTTATTTTGACGAATATGAAAATTAAGGAATAAAAATAACTTTTCCAATGGAAAAATTTGGCCACTGAGTATTTGGAATAGAATAAAGGTGATATCTTAAAAATGGTTTTGGAGTAAATCTAATAAGCCTATAAATTATGTATACTACTAACTGTTAGTTGGTACCCGTCTATTTTTTATTTTTTTTATCATTGAAATGATTTTTTTAAATTTATATATATATATATATATATATATATATAGATGAATATTATCTATTTTCTTTAATGCCTATAAATATGTTTCTTATTACTTAACTTTAAAAAAAATGTAGCATTAGACTCTTTAAAATTTTAAAAAAATGATAAGTTTAACAATTAGAAAAAAATATTAAAATGGATTTATAATCACAATGTGCACAAACTTATACAAGTTATATTATTGAACTCTTTTCTGGATAAGAGAGGTATAGACGGTGCTTTTTGATGAAAGATGTTTCTACAGTAATAGTTAGGTGAATATATCATCAAGTGTGAATGTGTGAGAAAGTTGAAGATTATTCTAGGATTTCTTTACCATTCTTTTTATTTTTTTTATAATTTATTTACGTATATAATATGAAGTATTCCAATCTTACGTTTATATATTATTTGTTACCGATAATAGCTTATAGTTTTCAGAATCCATCAATTACAAATGCTAACATTAATACGAAAAAAAAAGGTCAACAATAAATTATTCCTTTTCAGGAAAGGATAAAATCTTATTATGCCAAACATATAGCTGACATTATTTAAGACATGTTTGGTATAACTTATTTTAGGAAAATAATTTATTTTGCCTAAAGTATTTAATATTGAACCGAAATCGAGTGATTCAAACATATGATCTTTTTATTAAAAAAATAATATGACGATAATTAAATATCCATAAACAACTATTTTATTAAAAAACAATTAATAGTACATAATTGGATGACGGCATCCGTATATAAAAATGAAATCCATATATTTGCAGTTAACCGATAGTAACGGTAATTGATTTGACATTTCGATAATGAGTCCCACTTACGTTAATAACTGTATATGCAATGTGTGTCAAACTAATCTTACTAGCTGACCAATACGGTGATAATATATAGAAACGTCTACGAATTATATATTTTTTTTATTAGTATCTGTTTAATTCTCTCTCTCTCTCTCCTTATATTACATTTTTAGCTTCTTTTTTTTCAGACGTTAAATAGAATTGAATGTCTTGTAAGTTTTAATGGGAAAATTAATAATAAATTGTGTATAGATAGAAAAGAATATTTAGAAAAGGGTCCCATTACATAATGGATTTGACGGGGTTGATTAATAGAGAGGGTGTTGAGCGTTATGGCGATGAATCCCCAATACCCCTTAATTTCACATTATAGCAGACAATGCGGATTCCCATGAATGGTAGGAAGATATTTAAAAGAAAATTTAGAATTATTATTATATTATGATTGGTGTAATAAAAAGTATTGAAATTAATAATAAGTAATTGAGGAGGGAGTTAAAAGAAAAGTGTGAGAATGGAGAAGAGTTATGAAGGAAGAGGCGAATAAAACAAAAGAGCACGTGGTTTGTAGTAATGGAAGGTTATTAGGTCATGTGAAAGGGTGGGTTAAATGCCCCCATAAACATTAGTCACCGGGACCATTAGAAAGCTAGCTACTACGCCATGACAACTAACATGAACCTCACGTTCCTCCATTTTCCATTCTCTTCACTTCAGACAACCCTATGCCCCACCGACCACCTTTGTCCCCTCCCTTCATTTCCACCTATCTCTCTCTACCCTACCATCCTCACTCATTTCCACGTAAGAAGCCTTCCTCATATCTACACTTTCGTTACCAAATCCATGGTTTCTCTCCGTCGAACTTTTTTCACTTCTTGTTTAGTAACCGATCGGTGTAGGAGAATGACTTGTAGAACACACTCTGACACTTAAGTCAAAATTTTTCTCTATAGGTTTTTTGTGATTCAATAGTGAGTAAAAAAGTGAGTTTATTTTGAAATTAAACTTCTATTTATAGAGTTTATAAAAATCTGACAAATTAATTTATCTCTTAATGATCATTAATGCAAACTTTAACCAGTCTGCGCCTTAACTCTGCTCAATAGTTATTGAACCAAACGGTCATAAAATGTTTTCTGACACGTCAATGACTCAATCCTTTTATTTCAGTACTCGACCGTTCAACTATAAACCCATAATAACACAAACCATCACAAAATTAGCAAGGATCGAAATTCAACACTCATGTTGCCATGCCTTCTATCTTTCTTTCTTATTTCACTTTTTCCTCCTACGATAATTCTACATTTTTTTTTATGATCTTTGAGTGAGACTAATCCTCACCGCCTCCATCCCAAACAGTTTTGTGCCCTTCCAAATCAGGTAACTGTAGTTGTGATATATGCTCTTCAACCTTCCACTTAATTAATCATACAAAACAACAAGTAAAAATATCTACTTTCGTGAAAAATAAATTATTAACCACCTTATCAAACCAAATTATCTTCCTATTTGCAATACCAAAACTTAACTAAAAAACATACGACTATATCTGACACACTCTTCTTACGTCCATAATTTATTTCATCCTTGGATTTTATAACAAATCATTTTAAATTAAATACACTTATAACCGTTAACACAATAAGTTCTTATATTTGGGGGATTTCTATGTTAAAAACAACATATAGTATTCAATGATTTTCAAATTCTCATCTTTTATGTTTTTATTCATATTATACACGGGCTGAAACATGTCTCAATTTTTTATTATATAATAGTTATTGCTGATAAAAAAATTTATAGATTCTTATATCCTTTAATAAAAATTATATTTATTCAATTTTATATATAATTGAATTTAAATAAAAAAATTAATAGATGAATATATATATATATATATATATATAATCCAAAGATATACATGCTATTGGTTAACTAGTAATTATTTGATGTAGGCAAATGAACAAGAGTGAAGACAATGTGTCTTTCTTTATTTTTGTGAACTCTCTATTCTCGTTGACATAACACCTTTCCATCTCCAAGTCATTCCTGTTGCATTACCTTCAACGCAATTTTCCTCTCTCTGAATCATCACTGAGCTTCATGTTCACCAAAACTTTTCATCTACCACTAAGATAGATTATTTACTCATCAACTAATCGTATTTTTAGAGTTCCTACTTCAAATCTTGCTTGAAAGTCTTGTCATAAATTTTTTTTGCTACAATTCACATATAAAATTATTTCTTCATATTATATTTATTTGAATCAGTCACCAAAACGATAATTGATTCTACACAACTTAAAATTTAAAATTTTAAAACAATAAATTTATGAGTCATATTTTTTAATAAGAGATTCAACTTTCTCATTTTTTATCTAATATAAAACATAAACTCATAAATGAATTCTTAACTTCATTGTAGATTATAAGTTTTTTTTTTTCCACTTGAAATGTTAATATTTGTGAAAATCATAAAAATCATATCACACATCAAATGAAGTTGGAGTAAAAAGAAACAAGAATTCGTCAAGAAACATAAAAAGACATGCAAAAAGTAAAAACAAATTTCTCATAAAGAAAAAGAAAAAATTACTTTTGACACACTTTTACACTTATTTAATATATTATTTTTCACCTTATCTTACAAAAGTCATGTCAAATGATTATAAGTATGTGAATCTACTATTATTCTAGTTAAACGTCAACTTTTTCTCACATAACTAGTTCACCCTATTTAATAATAAATATTAAATTAAGATATTTAATTAAAACAAACATTAAATTATTTAATAAAAAGTTAATAATTGTATGATTGTATGAATATGAGAGTTTTTAAAATATAACCCTCTCACTGAATAAAAAATATATATAATTTCTTTTAAACAAAGAATAAAGTAACTTTAATATTGTGATCACTTTTACATAATGGAACTGTAATAAGCTATATAAGACTAACTATATTACACTAACAAAGTACTTTGAACTTTCTCCCTAAAATGAGATGTTAATAAACTTTTAGAGGGAGTAACTATTCATATGCAAATTATCTTTTCATCAAGAGAAGTAATAATACTCTTTAAAATGTTTTTTATTATAGTTATTACAAATATAAAATGAGTACCTTTTATCTTTTCAAATTCTTAAAATAATTTAACTAACAAAAGATACATATATATATATATATATATATATATATATATATATATTTAAAAAAAACATGCTAAAAGTCATTTTATTGTTATACTTCTCTAAAAAAAACAACTGAATGAATGACAATATTTTCTCATTTGGCCAACTTTTACAAACAAATAAGAAGGATATATTTTCGTCTGCCAGAAACCAAATTATTTACCTTGTCTGATGTATAATTGCCCTATCACTTTGCAATGATTTTAGGTCATTACATGACGGCTTTAAAACCATTGCAAAAATTATATGAAAGTAAACTTTGCTAATTGAAACATTTTGGTTTAGATCATTTCAAACAATCCTTTCTCATTAATCACTTCTCCATGAATCACTGCGGGAAAAGGTTTAATCAGTAGGAGTTGACAAATGGCAGAATATAAACTGTGCTTGCTTGATTGAGGTGACATCGGTGGGGAAGAAATGCACATGGATGCTTTAATAGACATTTTAGTTGGCTGGTTCAATTTATGTGTTCGCCAATCGTTGAGTACTCACTGTATTGGTACGCATCAAATACTTTTGATAGTTACTGTAGTATAGTGTAATTATGGAAAGTTGAGTTGTGTTATAATATGGCTTAACGTAAAGGATAAGCATGGCTCATAAGGGATATTTATTGTACCTTTATGTTGCTATAGTATGTGCATATAAAAAAATCATTTGTTGAAACTTGAGTTGTGTTACAGAGATAAACAAAACAAGACAATATTTAAAGAGAGCACTAGTTGCATGATGTCAAGCCATAAATACATCAAAAGAACATCGCTGAAAAGGTAATAGTTTGAGGCAGAAATAGGTGTTTGAAAACAGGGAAATGGTTGATGGTATGTGCAATAATGTTGCATGTACAGTCCAAATTTGCCGCTGTTAACTTCGAGTATATCAGTTATCAAAAGTACAGATAGTTGAAAAAAATGGTTACACGAGTCCAATCAAGGCAAATTTCCATAACCTTCTTCTCTGTTCTAGTATACTACAGCTTCCAGTCACGTCGATGGACATGTATAATATCGACTAGAAATGACATGCATTTTCACGAAGTGTACGACGTACTCCAATTTCCACAATCGACCATTCATAACATAACGTATGAAATTGACAGACAACGCTCTCAAGTACTTTACTACGACAAATTATTTATACACACATAAGAAATTATTCGAGGTTATCTTAACTGGATAAGATAACTAAGTACTAGCTTTGAATATTTAGTGGAAATATAGAAAATAAAAAAGAGAGTAAAAAGGTGGTGAATGAGAATGAGATGGACTTGGTCATTGCGGTCACGTGGGTCATTGGAAATAAGTAAATGGTATGAGGAAGACAATAGCATGTAGTGTTGATCTATCAAACATCAGCTAACCTTTAGAGGGACAATTATTGGCAGAAGCAGTCGGAATCAAAAGAAAGAAGCCCCACTCAGGTCATCTTTCGATCCTCTTTTTGAATGGGGACTTGTGCCCCTAATTTATAGTCCAACACTCTGCTTCTTCGGCCCACATTCAACTTCATCACCATCTTCCATATCTTTCCAATTTTTATTTCTTAACGTCTCACATTACTCACCATTACTACCAATGACTTGATGTGCATTGTTGGATTCATATATTCATAGACGGTGTGTATTTCCTTCACGTCAAAATTCTACTGAAATCTTCTTCTTAATTCATATATTCAACAGTTTTACCATAAAATAACCCCTGTATAAAATTGTTCACCTAATCTATTCAAGTTTTTCTTTTTCTTTTGCTCTGATAGACAAGATTGTTTCAGGCATCGAACTTGCTTGTGAAAAGAGAGAAAAAATAACCATGCCGACATAGGGTGCAAAACATTATTCTGAAGGAAGTCCACAAGAAGACACTATTAATTTAAATTGAAGTATTTCATTAACTTAGTATACTTTAATCTTAGAGTAAATAAAGTATTACTCCTGCGCTTCATAGTCTTTGATTTAAGAAGTAAACGTGATAGAGCTAAATAGATACACTAATGGGATAAATACACAAAAGTCCAATGTCGGCGGCTATTAGGCGCAATGTCATTACTTGTTCGTTCAGTGATCAATCTTATCTTTAAAGTATTCCCGACAACGTACACATCTTTTTTTGTTATTGGATGAAGCCTGTCTAAATTTTACAATGACTTGCAAAAGGTTTGAGAGGATTGCGTTTGCAGTACTCTAACGAGAGGGGCATATGGGATTTTAGGTTTATAGTAAAACCGGTTGAGTCAAACCAGCCTAACCCGTTGCTTAGACTTCATCCTTACTTTATGCTCCAAGGCTTCTCATTTATGTAGTCCTTAATCCATGCTCACCTACATTCCTATTCAGGTTGATAAAAGGCAGCATACCATTATACAGTGTTACTTTTCATTTCAATATTTTATATAGGAATATATCTTTAAGTCACCCAAGAATATTCATATAGGAATATTCATCTATTGATCTAATTTTGTGTAATCTTCTAGTATGCAGACATATCTGTCCATGTCTGGTAAAAAAAATTGCCTGATTGATGAAATTATACTCACATGTTTATAGGAATACAAAATTACAAAACGCGGGATACGATGAATATATATCTATTGATCTAATTTTAAGATACCAAATTATCAACGGTATGAACTGAGGTGGAAAACTTGGCAGGTTGGCTTGAAGGACATCTTTGATGCAGCTTGCTCGAACTTCTTTGAGGCAGATTCATCTTGTTTTATGCTTGAATCAGTGAAAAATTGTTTCCACCAAGATGGAGACCGCATTTTAGCCTTCACAATGAAGCAAAATGTTTATAAATCAGGATAAGAAAATAGGCTTCAAAAACAATATTACTGCTGGTAGTAAGGTGGTTCAAACTCAGGAAACATTTCTACTATTAATACCTAAATATGATATTGATCTTTAGGCTAAAAAGACAACCCACCATGAACGGACATTATTATACGGGTATTCAAGCTAGGACAATCGGCATTTGCCAATAATAGTTTGTCCGATAGTCCATGTCATTGCAAAATTGATACCAAATTCCAGACACTTAATTATAGTTATTTAAATTTCAAAGGAATATCCTCCATATCATTTTAAAAGAGCTAAATTGAAAGATAAGTAAGAACCTTTAGAGAACCACACTATAAAACTAGTCGGTGTAATAGGAGGAAATGAACTGTAGTTATAATCATATAGAACATATAGAACACAAAAATAGTTAATAATATTGTAACCAAATCAGACACATAACAAATTATAAAGTTATTCAAATCTCTAAGGAATATCCTCCACATCATTTTAGAAGAGCTAAATTGAGATATAAGTAATAAGAACATTTAGAGAACCACATTATAAAAGATAGTCGGTGTAAATGGAGAAACCAAAACCTATGCCCCAGAGCCATACCTTCAATGCGGGACTCAAGACTCATTTTATAATTCGATCCTAACATCCCACCGTGCTCCACAGTCATCTCATCCCTTAGACAAATCCAAAGTGAACACTGCAATGTCAGTGTCACCAACTACACCACTCATTTACTATTGAAAGACACAGTGAAAAACTCTGATACCAATTGATAAAAGTCTTAGGAGAACTGCAACACAAGCTAGTTGTTGTAGTTAGAGTCCAAGACCATCTAAACACTACACCAAAAATTGTAGTTAAAGTCCAAGACCATCTAAACACTACACCAAAATTGCTACTTCCACTGAGGGGCTCAAGTCCCGTAGCTTGTAATTGGATCCTAGCACCCACGGTGCTCCCTAGCCATCCCTTTGACTGGTTTTTCAAACCTAACATTGCTAGGTGTCACCACCTACAATACTCGTTTGCATCAGAGAAACATGGTGAAAGCTCCGATACCAATTGATATGAACCGTAATAAAACCACACACCAAAGTCAAAAATAAGTTATCAAAACCACAATGTAAATTGTAGGATCACAAAATCATGAGTTGGAGTGTCCCTAGCATGCTAAATTGTGCAAACAATAGTCACTGAGCAGGACTAAAGTGGGATTATGATCTTCATCCTGAATTCAGGGGATTGTTGATCTCCACTGTTTGACCCAGTTTTGAAAACCCCTAGACCTTTGTTCGGCACAGAAGCATGGATTCTCTTGCTATAACTTCATCTGCAACAAGCAATCCTAAAATTTCCTTTGGGGCAGCTACCTGCAATCATCTCACCACCCTTTGCCATCACCCAGATACAAAGTGCAAACTTCAAACACACAGCTGGTTCTGCACTCAGTTTCTTATCTGCCTTCAATCACTCTCAATTTGTACCTTCTATCACTCTCAGTCTCTGCTAAATTGGGTTGATCAATTATTTAAATATTATTATGAATTAAGTATAGTAGTGACAATATTCTACCCTAGGATGAGGAGGGAAGGTGAAAGCTTGTAATCCAGAAATCATAACTTGCATAGTAAAATTCTACATATCTAAAATGCAAAACTATACTTATATATATACAGTATATGTATAAAAAACATATAAAGAAAACAATTTTCAAAATCACACCAATGAACAACATTGCTGAAATCCCATACTTCTAATATGGGACTTGAACCTTGTAACTTGCAATTAGATCCTAACAATAATATTAGTAGGTCACTAGTGGTTAGACAAATAATATTTCCGTCCATGACTGTCAATCTCTAATGTAATTTTTATCATCTTACCATCAAATGTTCTTGAGATAATTAAAAAGGAAAACATCTGCTTATATCAGAATAATTTCTTGTAAAAGAACAAAAAAAAAAGAATTAGTTGAAGCATAACTTTCGTAGATAAAATCCTATGAGCGAAGATGCAACAGCAAACAATATACGTAATAAAACATGGACAGGAAGACGTCGGATTTTAATCAATGAAATGCAATTTAGAACATTTGAAAGAAAGTCCAATCAATAGAAAAGAGTAATAGAAAGGCATTAGATAGCTGGAGAGTGTGACTCACTGGGCGGCCAAATTTGGAAAATTGTGCTATTTTAGCTCTCCGCTGACCTGGGGAACCTGAAAAGACAGCAAGGTACCAAAATTACTAATTGGAAAAGAGCTACACCCATTGTTTGAGTGGTTACATTTATTCCAAAATGAAGTACCTGTGAAAATAATAATGCCATCAGCAGATACCCTTGCTAGCTCAGGAAGAGTTTTGTTCATGTATTTCGGAGATAGGTAATCGAAAGCATCTGACACTAAAACATGAGAAAAAGAATTTGGCCTATATGGTAAAGGGAATTTTATATCTGCAACACGTACAATGCCTTTATGCACTAGAGCCTTGCAGTGTCTATCAATATCCCCAATTTCATATGGCTCCAAACCCCATGCTTCAGTTTCCCCTTCACTTAACAATTTGGAGACCACTGAACAACTCTCAGGGCCTACATGCAAAACATTTTTCAGGCTGCCACCATATGCATCCTTCAAAACAGGAATTGCACTTGGAACTTCAAAAGTGCATGAAAAATCACCTGCAAGAGAAAACAATGCTGAAACTTGTTTATAACAGAAGTTTAAGGAATGTCTTTCCAAGACAATGCATGCAATTGAACAACTTCATTTTTGTGAATCAAACCACAGTTTGTCCTGTTTTGATCACGATTGATCAACAAATCTAATAGGTGAGGTATGAACAAAGAACAAGTTTGTTCGTTCTGTTACTCGGCAGCACAGAGCAAATATACGAGGCAGTTTTCTTATAGATGTTATTAGTTTGAAAAAAAGTAGGGAAAGGAAAAACCAGAAAGGGAAAGACGAGATGTCAGCATTTGAAAGTTATAAAAATAAAAGGCGATTTACATGGTTTAGGGTCCTGAAATTTTTCCATTTGCAAGACAATCAGGCATATTTCAAATTAAAAGGAAAATATATGTTCCAATTTTATAAGATAGAGATTTATTTTGCTAAATCTAGTAAACCTCTCTTGTCATTATCCGTGCTCATGGTAATGTATCTAACCACTTAAAACCTTTCTCTTCAATTATAAACTTTAATTTCCTTGGAGTAACACTACGTATACAACAATTCCAGTACAAACTTTGCCAACTGATAAGGTAGAAATAGAGAGAACCCCTTAAACAATTTTCAGTAAACTCAGCTGCACTGAATCAGCAGTTGTAAGGGAATGCACCACAACAGATTCTAGTGGTAGTTTTCCTTGTCGTTTCGATAATTTGTTCTGTATAGGGAACAAAAATGAACATTTTGGAAGAGGATGCTAACAAACCAGGGGTGCCTTTTATAGCATAACCAATGTCTAATTCATATGATCAGATATTCCGAAGACTACAATCTACACTGATTATATAAAGCCCGACGTAAGGTCAAGTTCCTCCCTATGTTATAATGGATGCTAAATATTGATGGACAAACGAAAAGTGGTACTAAAAATGATGAAGGTTTCTATAATCAACAGGGTGATAAGCTGCTCTAGCAACAAGAGCCCTCAACTCACAGGATTTGTAACTTCATATCCTGAAACTTTTCATGTTCCTTGGTGCATCCATGATAAAATTCAGAGATAGGGATAAACTTAAAATTCTGTATATTTCATTATATGAAGGAGGTGCAGAATACAAAGTTATATAGACCCTTAGTAGGTGCAGTCAGCATACACTACTAACGGAATCATAACAAACTGTCAGAAAAACAGATTCTAGAAGCTCTGATTATTTACACAATCAAAAACAGAAAAAAGGGGCACACAGAGAATAAAGATAATCATAAGGTATATCTGTTAAGAGTACCCCTCTGATTATTGAAAATAATCAATAACATTGAGTTTATGTCATAGAATAGAAAACCAAGCTTGTGAGAGTGGTTTTGTAAGAACATTAACAACTTGATCAGCGGCAGGAATGAGTAACAATTAAGGAACGATTAAGCACTTTTTCACAGACAAAGAAAATGTCCAGTTTCATATGTTTTGTTAGGGAGTGGAGCACCGGATTATGGCTTAAGGCAACAACACTTTGAGTGTTGTAGTAGATAATTAGTGTAGTACACTTGATTTGTAATTCTTGAATAAGAGATTGCAACTATAAGACTTCAGAAGTTGTAATGGCAAAGTTGCAGTATTCAGCTTTGTAGGTATATCTACTGTAAGCATCAACAAAAGAAATATAATAATTGTATCCCAGGGATGATTGAATGTGAGATGGTCCCCAAAGATCACAAAAAATAAGTTGAAGAGGAAGACTATAAATTCTTAAAGAAGGGTGAGAGTTAAGTTAATAAGATTTTCCCATTCAGCATGCCACAAAAAAATCAACAGGTGTTTTTTATTGGAGATATATTACAGCATTTAAAAACATTGTGTAAAACAATATATGAAGGATTTCCTATTCTATGGTGCCATAGAGAATTTAAAGTACATTGTTCGGCGATGGAGGAGAGGATAATGACTAGCGAGTGCTGGAATTATCAGTGGATAAGTGTTGGAACAAGTGACAGTGAGAGGATCTGGGTGAAGAATGCAGTGGAAGAGAAGGAACTGGTATAAACCTTCTGGACCAAGGTATTCCCTTAGAAGGATAGAGTGATCAACCTGTGACTTGACAAAACAAACAGAGGAGTGAAATTCAAAATAGACATGGTTATCATGGGCAAACTTGCTACCACTAACAAGATTTTTATTTATGGAGGGAACGTGTAAAAGATTTTTCAAATAGAAAGTGACATGTGTTTTAGTATGTGAGGCAAAAGTAGCATAACCAAAGAACTATGTTAGATATATTATCTTTATTTTATATTTATCTTTTATCTTTATCTTTTATCTTTTAGTTAGTTTGTTATTATTTCTTATTTGTATTTTGGGCTTAATCCATATTTCTTCTATTATAAATAAAGAACCCTATGTGTATTTAACACAAGGGAAATTAATCCCAAATATAGTTTTTCATCATATTCAACATGGTATCTAGAGCCTAAGGTTTTTTTGAGGAAGAAGTTTCTGGTGCATTTACCACTACATCCGCCGTTGCTGGCGGCGGCGCCATCTACCACTGTCAGCGGCATCATCGTCTACCGCTGTTGTATATCGCTGCCATTACCGGAGTTTCAGTTTCGATCGATGATCACACGGTTTTGATCGTCTCGGCCATGCGATCACCATGTCATCAACTACGCCTTCATTGGAGCTCCTACGTGCTCTCAGCGCCTTTTGAAGTTATGGATTGCTCCCTTTTCCGTCGTGCATGGTGGCATGTCGAGGTCGTTTTCATTGTGTGTTATTGCACGTTCTGTCTCCTCTTAGGCAGTTATTCAGAGCATCGATGTTGCTCTTTTTCCTTTTTCAGGTGCCTTGATTGAAGAATTTTTTCTTTTTATAGTTTCCCTCAGGTTCATCCATGGCTTCTTCCGCTGCTGTCTCTTCTGACCTCTCTTTTGTCACCATTGCGTTTGACCCGTCCATATATGCTTTTTTCCCATGGAAAAGATGGTTTGTTGTTAGTTTATTTATAGCCGTGGTAGCTCTCCAACAGTTACCTCTTTATCCACTGGTGGCATTCCTCAAGGGCGATTTGCAAGAAGAGATTTACATGGAGCAACCTCCCAAATTTGTTGCTCAGGGGAATCTTTTGGGTTGGTATTTCGTCTTCCATGTCGTCTTGCAAATCATTAGCAATTTGGTGTTTCTCGAGTGCAGAAGCAGATATTTTCACTAAGTCTTGATGGATTATATTAGTAACAAGTTTGGTACATATGTATGTACCAGCTTGAGGGGGAGTGTTAGATATATTATCTTTATTTTATATTTATCTTTTATCTTTATCTTTTATCTTTTAGTTAGTTTGTTATTATTTCTTATTTGTATTTTGGACTTAATCCATATTTCTTCTATTATAAATAAAGAACCCTATGTGTATTTAACACAAGGGAGATTAATCCCAAATATAGTTTTTCATCATATTCAACAAACTATACAAGCAAACTTTGACCATTCCCTAGAAACACATTGGCATCTCCTTGGTTAGGAATGGCTTCCACAAGATTATTAGGATCAGAAGTAATATGATGTGAAGCTCTTGAATCTATGAACCAATTCTGAGATTGTTAGGCAGGAGCATATGGGTTTGCATAAGTATGAGGTTGAGTATTGGAAGTTGCTGTTATGTAAAGTTGTGGTTGGCTAGGAGGATCGGAAGGTCGTGGCTGAAACGATGAGTGAGAAAACATTTTCAGATTGTAATATGGAGCAGAATTGGGCCTCATATGATGGCCATAAGATTGACCAGTATAATTCGGATCAAAACAGTGATATCAGTATGACACAGTATGGCCATACTTGTTGCAAACTCGACACTGAATAGAACCATGTTCAGTATGGACACCTTTACGTCTGCAGTTGCGTCATCCCTGATGAACACGACCACCTTTATGAAAAGTATTAGGAGAGTAGGTCTGATATGAATTGGATTGTGTCTGAGCCAACTGGACAGTAGGAGCAGAAGTTGTTTGTGAATTTGCCTGAGTTGAATTGAGAGAGAAGTTGTCACCGGATTGTTTAAACTTCTCAATTTTGGCTTGAGCAACAAGCAATGATTCAATTTCATCAAAAAGAACAAATAAGGTTAGTCATTGATCAATGAGATGAACGATTCACATTTAACTGGAAGGCCTTCAATAAATATGTCAAGCTACTCATTTTCGGAGCTAGAGTCACCAATGGAGTTGAGAGAATGAACAATCATTTTGAGACGGAGTAAGAACTCAGTGATCAGACGATCACCTTTCTGCTTATTGCACAGTTCTGTGCGCAACTGTCGCCCCTTAGCTTTAGTTTGTGAGTGGAAATCTGAATGAAACTTGTCCCATCGTTGGAAGAAGTGCTTGCATCCAATAACATGAACAAGGAATGATGCAGAGAGGGACAATTGCAACCATGAGAGGAGAAGTTGATCTTGCGTTTCCTAAATAGTGTACTCAGGATTCTCTTTTCCTAGATCACAGTTAGAAAGGGAGAGATACTATGACAGAATAAGGGGATTAATAACAAAACATTGAAGGCGGTGAGCCTTGATAACTGGTTCAATATGTTGCTTCCAAATCAAAAGTTTGTATAAGAAAGCTTCTCCGATACAAAATATGAGAAGAGGACTGGGGAGGGTGCAGTGGACGTGGCAGGAATATCAGCCACAGAAAAAAAAAATTACGCTTTGGATACCATGATAGAATTGAGAGATAGGGACAAACCTAAAATTTTGTATACTTCATTATATGAAGGAGGTGCAGCATACATAGTTATATAGACCCCTAGTAGGTGTAGCCAGCATGCACTACTAACAGAATCATAACATACTGTCAGAAAAATAGATTCTAGAAGATTTGATTATTTACACAATCAAAAATAGAAAAAAGGGGCACATAGAGAATAAAGATAATCATAAGGTATATCTGTTAAGAATCCAGAACTAGAGACAAACTTGTTAAAATATGGCTGACCACCGTATTATTTGCAATTGGCTATAATGATTCCCCAATGCATGGAACTAGCTCCAATTTTTAAAAGCATTGCTACTGGCTTACCTTTCCGTAGCAAAGAAATGCTACTGCATTTTACCAAGTCTTATAGCTTCTAAAAACAAAAACAGCAATAAGCAACTAATAATTTGATACAAAGCAATCCCAATAACATTCTGAAGGCTTAGTGGCAAACTTACCTTCTATCCTGCTAACCACATTCTTTCTTCCTCCTAATAGACCTGTCAACTTGAAAATGTAAGATCAACCAGTGCATAAAAACAATTACAGTAAGTTACTTACGTTTAGGCTAGTTTAGTATATTCATAAAAATGGGGTCTAAAATGCATTTAATTAGAATACACTAATAGTATAAAGGCCATTTTGAACCTGTCATCCAAGCACAAATTGGCATATTGACGTTTGTGCTACTAAAGCCAAAACTATAAATACTTCTAACTAATCGAGAGTGTGAAATTTTAAAGCTGATAATGTATCAAAATGAAACTAAAATTTAATCGGGGATAATTCTCTCCGTGATTTCACATGAGAACCCCCCATCAATTGATTTGTCACCCCTGCCACAACGAACATAGAAACTAGCCATTAATGAGAAAGAAACAGTGACATTAACCAGAACAGCCCATAGAAGCTTGTTACCTGACCCACCAAAAGCATAAATTATGAGAAGGATAGCTCCCTGAGATTTTCAATAAAAAAAAAATATAAATTATTAACCTCATAAAATTATTACCAAAACCGGATCAGCCCAATTCCCATGGGTGGATCCTGATCATCAAACAGCAGCCAAATGGAGAAAAGGGGTGATAAATTACCAAGAGGACAAGAGATACGGACAGTGGGGAAGTTCTGGATTTGGAATTGAAGACTCCAGAAAATGGAAAACCCCCATCACCACGTCTGGCGGTACTTGGTTGTCTCTTTGACATTACTTCTTATTGTGCCTGCAAAAGAAAGATCAGCATTGTTGGGAACGGAATGAAATTGAAGAAACAAGTGAGCAGTGATGAAAATGGAAATGAAACGTAATGAGAAAGGAGAGTGAAGCACCTTCTTTTATTAGATGGCATTCATAACTTCATTGAACAATGAAGTAAGTTTAGAGATCTGAATCTAATATATGAGAAAATAAGATATAGATGAGAAGCATAGCAATTGTGATTGCATTTGCATTTGCATTTGCATAAGGTTACAGCACCAACTTCAACAGATCTGGCCGGCAAACCGCACTACTCTCATTTTCATTCTATTCTTCTACGCGGAACTACAATAAAAAAAATTAGTTTTATTTAAAGCAAGAATCACTCAAGCTTATAGAATCACCTCTTTTACAAATAAATATTTTAATATTAATTCGTATTCAAACCCTACCTAATTTACAAATAAATAATTTAAAATTTTATTCTATTTTGATTGATACTTAAATTTTATTAATTTTATAAATAAACATCTAAATTTTAAATTACTTTACTTATTTCTTGAATTAATCAATAGTTTATTTACCACTTTTTCTAAGATGTTCGAGTTAAATAATTTAAATTAAATGTTATTGAATCACTATTTTTTTTGTTTTTTCTTAGAACTTATTTTTTTATAAATTAAATGAGAATTTCTATATAAAGAAAATAATAAAATCATTTAAAAAACTCAGAACTATAATAGTTTTAATTCATCATACAAAACAAATACAGAAAAAATTATTTCTCGAGTTTTGTCATGACTCATGATTGTACACTTAACGAAAGAACTTTATAAGCACATTGTCCTTTTTTACCTTATGCAATATTGTTAAATCGAACTTTCGCTCATTGTTCAAGATTTTCCACTATTGTCTTCCGTGAAAGTCCGGACCGTATATTAATCCTCGTATAGTTTATCATTCAGAAAATAGTAAATAAGAAGCTCACCAAGATCCGCATGCTCGGCAAACTCGGTTTACTATTGCAATAATTTTTTTTATTGATTAAGTTTGAAATTGCTTATGTAAAATTTTGTTCTGAAAAACTTTAGTACATTTTCATCATGGAGGAACAATGTTAATTACGAAAAAGAATAAACGCCTTTAATTTTGATGATTAATAAAATTGTGCTATGTTGAAAATTTTACTTTTTCATAGATGAGTGTTTTTGAATCATATATTAAATTATATGTAACTTATCATATCTGAAATTCATTTCAAATTCTTAAAATGTTTTTGAAATTCGATCTTAAGTTAGCACAAACAAGATAATCAATTCTATTAAAGTATAATTTGCTATCTTGTGAAAGTTTATTTTAAAAATTACGGATATCTTGACTATACACTAAGTAAGATAATCTATTTTCAACCAAAAACAAAATAGTTTATTATCACGTAAAATGATAAATTATTTTTGTTTTTCAAAATTTATATAGATACTTTATCTGAAAATTAAATAAGAAGTTTTAAACATGTTTAAAAAAGTCATGCTATACTTTTTTGTTCCAAAAAAATGTTCAAGACTTATTTAAAGACTTGAAGCATTTTAATTGATGTCAAAGAACTTCCTTTGAACTATTGGCAGATTGAAAAAAAATATATCTTAATAACTCTCAGGAGTTGAATCAATTTGTTAGATATCTTTCCCAAAAATCTGCTATTTTACATTTTTGTAAAATATAAGTTTGGGTTCCGATGCAGTAGATTTCTATATTTATATATATTTTTTATAGGTTTTCAAAAATACTCATTCTTTTATATATATATATATATATATATATATATATATATATATATATTAATTTTTGAACTCAAATTGGATTAGATTAAAAGTAAAAGTAAATTGAAGTATATAAAAAAACTCTTGTTTTTCTTCTTTATCTTTCAACTTTACTTGATTATATATTTTTATTTAATTCTTTATTTAAAATTATGATTTAAGTAATTCAAAAGAAATTAAATTTTAAGTTTTAAATTTAAACATACCAATTCACCTTCGGAATGTGCATCATGAAAGTTATTTAATTTGTTGGTTGAGATAATTTATCAATTCAAAGCTAATTTATAAATTTAAAGAGGGAAATGTATAACTTGAATTAAGTGAAGTATCATTAATATTTAATTCCAAAGTTTACTTCAAAACATCAAATTTAATTTTCTTTAGATACATGTATGTATTAACAATACAACCTTTTTATACTGTGAATCAACATTTTTTTCTAAAAACAATAATAATTATTTTTCTCGTGTATATAAATTTTGTTAAAACAATTTAGTCAACTTACTTAGAGTGAAACAAACATATATTTTAGGTTTTCAATTGATAAACATTTATTTCTTTTATCTAATATCGTTATGTTCTACTCCGTGAAAATATGCATGCATGAGCTTTGTTAGGATAAATATGGTTTAGATTATTAGTATTGTGAAGTTTAATTTAGTTTCACATCGTTTAATATGAGAGGTTATTCTTTATTTAGTTATATAAGTAACCCTCTCTAAAGCTTGAGGGATACACTAAAATATAAATATACTTTCTAGTATAGTCGTAGACGTAGGCATTTGTATGTTGAACCACGTTAAATTCTTGTCTTCTTTATTTCTCTCTTTCCTCTTTTATTGTCTTGTCAATTTCTTAGTATGCTTTATGGTTGCAACTTTGTCTAATCTTCCTCATCAGAAAAGTTTTGGTTTTGTTTTTTCTTGGAAATCTCAGTTTAGAGAAGTTGTGGGAGCTTTCTTCAAAAGAAGTAGGAGTAATGGCAATGGAAAAAGGAAATGTGAAGATTGAAAAATTCGATGGTAGTGACTTCAGATTCTGGAAGATGTAGATAGACGACTACCTGTATCAGAAGAAGTTGTATCTACCCTTAAGAGGGGAGAAGCTAGATGACATGGAGCAATCAGATTGGAAGTTATTAGATCGTCAGACCCTTGGTGTGATCCGACTGACATTAGCCAAAAATGTTGTGTTCAACATCATGAACGAGAAAACAATAGCATATTTGATACAGGCGTTGTGAAATATGTATGAGAAGTCCTTTGCAACCAATAAAGTGTATTTGATTCGTATACTTGTCAACCTCAAAATGGGTGAAGGTAACTCGGTTACTCATCATATTAACGAATTTAGTACAATTATGTTAACATCAGTGCAGATAATTTTTGATGACGAGGTGAAAGCATTAATCTTATTATCATCTCTTCCGAAAAGTTAGGGTGCAATTGTTGCTGTAATTAGTAATTCTGCAAAGAATAGCAAGTTGAAGTTTGATAACATCTATGACTTGATCTTAAGCGAAAATGTTCATAAGAGAAGTTTAGTGGAATCTTCCAGTTCCAATTCTGGTTCAGCATTGGGTGTTGAAAATAGAGGAAGAAATAGCTAGAAAGGTCGTAATCAAGGTCGAGGCAGATCAAAGTCTAGAAGAAGACCACAAACAAAAGTATAAAATGATATCACATGTTGGAATTGTCAGAAAAAAGGACCACTTTACAAATCAATGTTGGGCTTTAAAGAAGAACAACAACAAAAAGAAGTCAGATGATGATCAATCAACAAATGCAGCAACATACTAAATTATAAATGCCTTATTATGTACCTTAGATAGTTCTGTTGACCCATGGATTATGGACTCGGGTGCGTCATTTCATACTACACCTTCCTTATAACTATTATCTAACTATGGTTCTAGAAAGTTTGGGAAGATTTACCTTGCAGATGGAAAATTTCTTGATATTATGGGAAAAAGTGATGTTAACATCATAACCTCTAAATGGAAACGTGTAGACTTTGAATAATGCCAGACATATTCTAGCCTTAAAGAGAAATTTAATATCTATAGGGCAATTGGATGATGAGGGACATTACACTACTTTTGCATATGGACATTGGAATGTAATGAAAGACAATCTTGTTGTTGCTTGTGGAAAGAAGCAAGAATCTCTTTACATGTTTGCAGAAGAGGATATGATATCAGTTGCAGAAGTTGGCAATAGTTCCTCTTTGTGGCATCTCATGAACTCAAAAGGTAAAATACCTAACTTGAAGCATGTTGATGTTGGACCTTGTGAACATTGTATCTTTGGAAAGCATAAAAAAGTTAACTTCTCCAAAACAGGAAAGACATCTAAAGTTGAAAGGCTAGAACTAGTACATACAGATCTTTGGTGGTCAGCTCTAGTGAAATCCCTTGGTGGTTCACAATATTATGTAACTTTTACTAATGATTCTACAAGAAAGGAATGAGTTTATTTTCTTAAGAATAATCTGATGTGTTTTTTGTATTTAAAAGGTGAAAAATAGAGGTTGAGACTCAAACAAGATTAAAAGTTAAATGTTTGAATTCTGATAATGGTGGAGAATATGATAATAGTGAATTCAAGTAGTTTTGTTCAGAGAATGAGATCGAAATGATCAAAATAGTTTCTGGAACACTAGAACAAAACGATGTTGTAGAGAGAATGAACAGAACCCTAAATGAGAGAGCAAGATGTATGAGGATCCAGTTAGGAATACCCAAGGTATTTTGGGCAGATGCTATAAACACAACAATCTATCTCTTAAATAGAGGACCATAAGTTCATTTAGATTATAAGTTACCTGAAGAGGTGTGGTCTGAAAATGAAGTAAGTCTTTTACACTTAAAAGTATTTGGTTGTGCTTCGTATATTCTATTGGACTTTAATAGTAGGTATAAATTGGATCCTAAGACAAAACGATGTTATTTCATTGGCTATGGATCTAACATGTATGGTTACAGATTTTAGGATGACCAAAGTAAGAAAATTATCAGAAGTAGAAATATTACTTTTAATGAAAACATGCTCTATAAAGACAGGACTACATAATTGGTAAATGTATCGTTAGAGCAAGTTTTATTATAAGAAATTTCAAAGGGTGATGTAGTCAACAAAAGACAAAATACAAAGGTCGAGCCTGAGTCAGAACCAGAACAAATAGTAGAGTCAGAAACTCCTAAAGTCGTGATTAGAAAATCTAACAGAACAATTATAGCACCACAAAGGTATTATCCTTCATTACACTACTTGTTGTTGACCGGTGCTGGTGGTTAGAGCATTTTACTAAGGCTATGCAAGAAGATGAATATGTTAAGTGAGATCTAGCCATTATGAAAGATGAGATAAAGTCTCTTCAAAAGAATAAAACATGGTCTTTAACCAACCTACTAGAAGGAAAAAAGGTTTTGCAAAACATGTGGGTCTACAGGTTAAAAGAAGAACCAGAGGACAATAAAAGATATAAGACTAGACTCGTAGTAAAAGGGTTCTAACAAAAACAAGGAATTAACTTCACATAAATGTTCTCTCTTGTTATCAAGATGACTACCATCAAAGTTATCTTGAGTATAGTAACTACAAAAAATCATTATCTAGAGTAGTTAGATGTCAAAACTGCATTCCTACATGGGGAAGTGGTAAATATTTATGGCACAACTAAAAAGTTTTGAAGTAGAAGTCAAGGAGAATCTTGTATGCAAGCTTCATTAAAGCCTTTATGGATTAAAACAAGCACCGAGACAATGGTACAAGAAGTCTAATGAGTTTATGAGAAACTCGGGTTTTTAACAAATGTGAAGATGATCACTGTTGTTATGTGAAAAAAAAAATATGTTGAAAATTATATCATCTTTGCTTTATATGTTGGTGAGATGTTGATTGTAGGAGCTAATATGGCATAAATCAACAAGTTGAAGAAACGATTGTCATAAAATTTTGAAATGAAGGATCTTCGCCCGGCCAAACAAATTATTGATATAAGAATCTCTAGGGATAAATCAAATGGTATTTTGAACTTATCTCAGAAGAAATATATAGAAAAAGGGTTTGGCAGATTCAATGTTGGAAATGCCAAAATCAGGAATACTCCTTTAGGAACTCATTTAAAGTTTTCAAAAGGACAATCCTCTCAAACAGATGAAGAAGAATCTTACATATCTAAAGTGCCATATGCATCTGTAATAGGGAGCTTGATGTATGTTATGGTTTGCACCAGACCTGATATAACACATGTAGTGGGAGTAGTGAGTAGGTTTCTATCAAATCCTAGAAAGGAGCATTGAGAAGGTATGAATTGGATATTGAGATATTTGAGTGGCACTTCAAAGATGAATTTATCTTTTAGAAGAAGCAATCTTACTTTACAAGGGTTCTCTGATATAGACTTGGAAGGAGATCTAGATGGTAGAAAGAACATAACAGGTTACATTTTTACGTTGGGTGGTATAATTATCAATTGGAAGTCTAAACTTCAAGGAAGAGTCTTTCTCTCAACCACTAAAGCTATTTAACTATCTTAGAAATAACAATGGGGATGATATGGTTGAAGAACCTTCTAAAAGAATTAGGGAAAAAGAAAGATGACCTTCCATTATTCAGTGATAGTCAAAGTGTTATATATCTTGCTAAAAATCCAGTTCTTCATTCTAGATGCAAGCATATTCAATTAAAGTATCATTTTATCAGAAACTTGATAAATGATGGGAACTTGTTTTTGTCGAAGATTTCAGGTGCAGAGAATCTAAATGATATGTTGACCAAGACTGTCACAACAAATAATTTGTGGCTTTGTATAGTCTCAATTGGCCTTCAAGAGTAATTGATGATGAAGGCAACTACACTAAGGGATAATGTAAATCAAGCTCCAAGTGGGAGAATTGTTAGTATTGTGGGGCTTAACTTAGTCTCACATTGTTTAATCTGTGAGATGTTGTTCTTTATTTAGCTATATATGCAACCCTATGTGAAGCTTTAGAGATACACCAAAATAGAAATATACTCCCTATTATAGTCGTGGACGTATGCATTTGTACGTTGAACCACATTAAATTCTTGTCTCCTTTATTTCTCTCTTTCCTCTTTTATTGTCTTGTTCCTAACATAGACAATTTTAATTTGAAATGCATGTTCTTATAAGTGATCGATCGAATAGTTTATTAGATGTTTATGTTTATCTTTTTCTTTAACTTTAGTTTCTTAAGAAAAATAACAAGGGAAGCTGATTCTATTCTAAATTTCAAATTTTAGGTGTTAAATTTTAGATTTATCTAGGGGTGAAAATTTTGTTGAAATATCTAAGTGTGAGTTTAAAAAATGAGAAAGTTAAACATTTTATAAAAAAAAATTCATAAATTCATTATCTTAAGATTTTTGGTTAATATGATATTAATATCTTATGTGGATTAGACTTAAGTATTATAAATATTATATCTATTTAGTGAATTTTCTTAAAAGATTCATAAATGATATCCGAACAGATGATCTTATCTCGTTAAATACCTTAGAAAAACAAATGTTGTCTTAAGGTATTGAATTAGATATGATATCAATCTTTTAAATGGATTTAATTCACATTTCATTGATGTTGTATCTCTTCGATGAATATTTCTTGAAAAATTTATCAACTTTACATATGATTAAATTAATAAATTTAGTTGAATATTATTAAAGGGTTGCTTTAGAATTAGGTAGTTAATGTTGTGAAAATTTGGAATTGTGAATGAAATTATAATCTTACTTAATGTGTGGTTGTGATTTAAACGGGTTAATCATGGTGAATGACTTTAGGATGAAAATTGTTCTACTTATAAATTGGACTTGATGTTCTAGCAACTGAAGGTAATGGATTATACCATGAGTCGTGATTTGGTGAAGTTATGAAAATTACAAATTGTAGGGTTGGGCAAAAATAACTTATCTGTAATGTACTATAGTTAACTGTACTATATTATCCAAAAAAAAAATTGATCCAACTTTACTAAAGGTTCAATATACTATTTTATGGTTCAATTTTTAAAAACTAAACTTATAACAGTTTCAGTTCAGTTAAGTGTGAGACTGTATCCATTTTTTCCTCTTCTCTAGTTCCCGTCTTCCCAAGAAAACTTTATTTAATAATAAAATATTAATAAAAGAAATCGTTCACATAAAAAAATTAATAATTAATTTTTTAAGACAAAATTTTTTTATCACAAATTTTTATATTTTTTTTTATCAATAAACATATATTTCTTTTTAAATAATATTATTTTAAGTAATAAAAGTAAAATATTTTTAAATTTAATTTTATTAAATGATTAAGTAATAGAAATCATAAAAGAAAAAAAGACTATATAAAAAAATAATACTTTAAATATATTATATTTTTTAACATATTATTAAATATGTAAAAATATGTTACATTTTTTTAATGATATTAAAATGTGTGTAAGAGTACACACTAAAATAACTATTTATTTTAAAAAACAACTTACTTTAAAATAAATATCAATATTACTATTTTTAAATGATAGTATTTTACAGACTAAAACTAAAATATATTTTTTAACGTTAAATTTTATTAAATGACTATATAATGAAATATCATAAAAAATAGTAATATAACAAAAATAATTAATATTATAGAAATATCAAATGACAAAAAAAATTAACAAACGGTTTATTAAGAGTAACTTTTCTAGTATAATCTTTTATTATATTATAAAACATAATAAAATATAAATAATAAATAATTGATTAATAAAACAATTTTATGAGGCAACAAAATAAATATAAATAAAAAATTATTTTAAAATAAAATAAGTAGATAAAAAAATAAAATAAGTTATATACACATATAAAACAAAAAAAATTTAAATAAAAAATTTAAAAAATAAATATAAAAGTAAAATAATATTCATGACAAAATAAATATAAAATAAAAAAATAAAAAATAAAATAAAATAAATAAATAAATAAAAAATAAAATAATTTTCATACACATATAATAATAAAAGAAATATAAATAAAATAGAAAATAATAATATCAAATAATTAAAAAATTAATTTGTAAGACACTTATGAATAAAATAAAATAAATATTAAAATAAATTTCAATTAAAAACAACATGTATTGTTATACTATTCAGTTTAAAAACTAGTACAATTCAGTTTAAAATTAGTACAATTCAATTAGTATATTTAGTAGTTCAATTTATATTGTAGTTTAATACAATTTAATATAGTTCAGTTCAGTGCAGTTTGATAAAACAAAAAACAGTTCAGTTTGTCTGAACTGTTTTACAGTTCAGTTTAGACAAATTAGTTTTTAATTCTGTACATATTTTAGTAGTACAGTACAGTTCAGTTTTATTTGCACACCCCTAACAAATTGTTGTCAAAGATTGCTTGCTAAAAATAAGTATGAGAAGGTGAAGATTTTGTGCATGAAAACTATATTGGTAATTGAACTTTAGGAATTGAATTAGTTTCCAATATAGTGTAGTAATTCAGTGTTTCAAGATAGCTCTATTTTATTAGGTACGTAGTGTTGTTCAAGTAATTTGTTAAAATACATTTCTTAAGTTAAAATGCTTGTATATATAATAATCATAATGTATAATATGTTTTATATATTTTAATGTCTTGTTCCAATAAAAGTTAAAATGAGTGTTTTGTACAATTTAGAATTTAAGGTTTAATTCTTTTTAGTCATTCAAAACTAGTGTAGAAAAAAAAAACAGAATCATTCTAAATTTGAAATATTAAATATGAAATTAAACGAAAAGAATAAATGTAGGAGATGACTACTTTATAAATGCAAAAATATAGATGGCCATCATAAAATAAAGTAAAATACAAAATCTTTAATGTCAATCTAGCGATAAGAAACCAAAATCCAAACATCCAAGGTCATCCAAAAGAAAAATATATAAAAGGATAAAATATGATTTTGATCCTATCAAGTTTTAAAATGTGGATCTTTAGAAATTTAGATATTTATTTTTATGTTATTAATTTTTATTTCTAAAAATGTGGTTTTTTTGTCCTTTATAATATTGATAATTCCCTTTTTATAAAATTAAAGGAAAAGTTGGTAGCATTGATGAGTTTCGAATAATAGATTTGACGATAGAAAAATTTTCTTTTCGTAAAACAAAAGAGTTTCATTTGAGTTTGCGTCTCACTATGTTTTTTTCTTTCTTAAATTTAGAAACAAAAATACTATTTTTAAGTAATAAATAATTTAAAACAAATAATAATGAGTTTAAATAAGAGTTAATATGGAAGCTAAGTTAAGTATTATGGTGTAGTGAGGTTATGAAACACAAATAAACAAATTAGACGTTAGATATTGAGAGCATACCTCCTAGGTTGTTGCATCAAGACAGATTAAGGTTGAGACATTTCCATGCATGTAAATATTTGTTGTCTCCCAGCATCCTAACCTAGTTAAGCACTACACTCATCTGGATGTCAACAAAACATGACACTTTCTGTTCGAAAAAAGAATTGCATTATTTGTTTGTGTTTCTCAAAATTTTAGCATACTATCAGACAACTTTGTAGTTTCACGACGTAATGCTTCCCCTACGATCCATATTGGCTTCTATGCTGCCACACCACTTCAAAATAAAATACTGTATATGTAGCGTTAATTATATATGAAACAGTCTTTTGGTTACATTACATGACAGTGACACAAATACACTCTTTTGGTAATTATCTCATGAAAAATGTAGTAGCAACAAAAGCTTTAATCGCATTTTCTGTCTAAGTATAACTACTAATACAAGAAATGACTTTTGGCCATGTGTCATATACCAATTACATACTAGTTTAAACGTATAAATTAGATATAAAAATATAAAAATTAGGGTTTGACTAACAAAAGGGCAAAATGAGGACATTCAAATTTAAGGGGGTGCAGGAAGAAAAAGTGGGGGTGCAGAATGAAGGAGCCTACTTGGATTTTTTTAAGTCCAGCTTAACAATATTGGGCTAAGATTGTGTTGCAGTGGATCTCAGTTCTTGGTTGGAACAAAATAAAAAAAATAGTGAGCCCATTTATGCAGAGTAGATCCAATTATCATTCACAACCAAGAGATTTTTTTTTACTATATGTCCAGTGGTGAGGGTTTTGACAAGCTTTCCTGAAGTGATAGACAATTTATAGTCATCATTATATAAAGAAAACGATGGAAAGTTTTAATAAAATAAAAATGAATTCAATGGTTTGTATTGAATCTAAAAAGAAAACGAAGCAATACATTTTCATGCTACAAAAGAAAAGAATTGAACAGAAATAACAATCTAGTTCGACGACATAAGTGCATGATATACACTAATCATCAAATTCATTTATAAGAGTTTGAATTTTTATTTTAGTTGAAAAAAGAAAAGTTAAAAAAATTATTTTTGTGGCTTTAAGCAAAATTCATTATAAGTGTTTTTAGTCACTATCTATAATTAATAGCTGTTAAAGCATAACACAAAGCCCAAATTGACTTTGCAATTACTTATTGTGAATGTTAATTAATTTGCATTAGCCAATGTGGATATACATAAACTTTACTTAACCCATGTTTTATTGTTATTATATTATGTACTGGATCATTGAGGTACACATGCACCGACAACAACGAAGAGGGAAAAAAGTTATTGTTTCTACATTTTTAGGTTTTTTTATACTTTATTTTTGGTTGGAGGATTAAGAAAAAAGACAGGAAATTTCAATCCATTTACTTACATGAGAACTGAAATGATGTATGTAATTTTTTGTTTGAAATGATAGCAATATATGTATTAGTACATATTCAACTTTTGTGGCTTAATTATGTCAGAAATTGTGTTGCAATTTCAAAGTCCTGATAAGATCTGATACATTGCCTTTAATGATGATAATATTTTGGCTTCAAACAAGCACAAACTTATATATTTTGAGTTGTTTATAGAGAAGAAGCATAAAAAGTTAAAAGTATGTTTAATTTGCAATGATATGAAATGTGGTGATTTAACTATGAGGAGGAAAATGGTGATAGTGATTATCTTAAACTTTTGGAAACTGTGTGGCTCCATATTCTTGTGCACGGTTGATCTTTATTGACTTCATAATGTGTCTGTCCACGTACGTTGATTTTGCCGTCGGCATGCTTCTCTTTTACATGTTTTGTTTCCTCTGCTTTTTGCCTTGTAAGGCTATTTGGCTACCATATATGCAAACTTTATCTTTTCAAATTTGGGAGGCCACGCCCACTTAACTAAAGCCAAAAGGAAAAACCAAAGCTACTATTTTTTCACCACCAAGTTCTTGTTGCTCTATTCACATTAAACATTCACATGCTATATTAATACTCGTCAACATTTTGGATTTTCTTGTCATGATATTGTTAGCTTTGTCAGTAGAAGAACTTTATTGAAAATACATATTATTAATATTAATAAGATTTTAGTTTAATCATATATAGAATTAACATTATTATGTATTTAAAGTCTTAAATTAATATACGATACTTTATTTTTTTATTTCTATATAATATGTGAGATTTAAACTTATAGTTAGATTCTCAAGGTGTAAATATATACGTATGCAAACTATATTCCAGAGAAGAGAAAATAAAATAACTGGCATGCATAATTGTCTTTTGGCCTCACAATCACACGCATGATAACTTAGGGTGATTATTTCCCACGAGGGGATGACCAAATACTAATCATGTTAGAGATCTATGCAAGCTGTTGCTGCATTTTTCCCACCATTTCAAAATATCACTCACTTTTATTTCATAGTTTTTGTAACTTTAAAAAATCATCATCACCACACTTTAACTCAATGACAATATTCTAGAAGAGGATTGTTTTACAACCGGATTTGGTGTTACTGATATTTTTCTTTAAGATACATATTACTTTAAGAAAAAATTAATTTATAATAAAGTATTGAACAAAAATCAATCAGTCTTTAATATTACATGATTTTTTAGTTTAAGAGAATGATTAATATAACTTAATTTTCATGAAAAGATGTGGAAACAATGATGACTCCAGACTTCTTGATCATTTTTCTCTTGCAGTAGATTTTAACAAAAACTATTAAATCACAGGTGGAGTTATTAAATAAGAAGTAGAAACAATAAACTTTAGTAAATTTTAATCGACAATGTTTCTTTAATGTTTCTTTATCGTTGATTCAATGAAAATAGATTGCTTTCTTATTATAATATATGAGAAGAAGACCTATAACTTACTTTTTACATTTTTTTTTTCTTTTACCAACATGTTATCTATTGAGTAAAAGAGAATACTTCTAATGATTACTTTTTATTAGACCTACAAAAAAGAACTCTTAGAAATCATTTGAAGTAATTCAAATTTTTGTAATTAAAAAATATTCTCTTGATAATTTAAAATATATTTGTTTTCATTTAAGTCTCTAAAAAAGAAAAGAGAGACAAAAAGTTAAAAAGTAAGAGAAAAACCATAAAAAAATCTAAATATAGAAACCTCAAAAGCAAAAAACGATCTCAAAAAATTTATTACATTAAATTTCCATTTTTTTTATAATTTTCATTATTGTGTTACAGAAATGAATACTTACTTGAGAATTCAAAGTTTGTAGGATGTAGTAAAAAATGGTAGAATTCAAACTCCATTACATAAAAATAACTTTAGCATAACTCAAAAGTTACAATAAAGAAATGACAAAAAAAAAGACTTACATTATACAAGCAACTTTAAATGATGATGTTTTCATCAAAATCGCTAATATATGGAAACAAAGTTTGAGATAAATTGAAACAAGAGTTTCCAGGCTAAACTTAATCATAAACAAAAAAAAATTACATTGTTTTTAACATACAATGAAGAATTCAAGCAAGTATCTTATATGCATAAGGTCTTTATTGATAAAGATATGAGGTGTTATCCAAGTGAAGTTCGGATTAAATGCAAATAACCAAACAATAAACTATGAAATAATTTGAATAATATACCAAATGTTAAGGAACAAACACTAAAAGTTTATATGACGGTACACTAGTAGAAAAACGTTGTTTAACGTCGGTTATTTCGAGCTTTTAACGTCTGCTAAACAACCGACGTCATAGCCGGTGACGTCGGACATGAATATAACCGACGTCTATAATGACGTCAGTCAGTACCATGTCCGACGTCACTAAACGTCGGTACTGGACGTCTAAAGACATTATATAGACGTCGGTCTATGACACTGACAGATGTCTAAAAGGTACTATAGACGTCGGTGTATATATTAACCGACATCTAATACAGTGGTTGTGTTTTAGTGCAGTTTTGTTCCTATCTTTGGATAGCCTAGTAGCACAATCTCCTTTTGTTAGTTTCTCCGAAAAAAAGCTTGCGTCTTTTGAATTTCTTATGGCATTTCAACAAAAAACCGAACCTAGGTTGTTGCTTAGTTCCATTTTCATCCGCAAAAGGGAAAAATCACGGTGAAACGATAACTAGGCAACGATCCAGGGTCGGTTTTGGGTTGAAACGACCAAAAGAAATTCACAAGACGCCGTTTTATCTGGGAGGCAGCTAGCAAATGAAGAATGTGTTACTATGTTACCCCAAGAAAGGAACAAAACTGCACTAAAACACAACACAAAGAAAGCAAATTTTAATCAGTTGAACCAGAAGATAATCGATGAAAGACTAAACAAAGTTTAAACGGTAAGCATAAAAAAAAAACACCCGAGATGCAATGCCGGAAGAGAGAAAAAGAAGAGCAGGAAGACGATAAAGATATCAGAAACAATAATGTAATGCCGCAAGAGAGAAACAAGAGAAAAAAGAGAAGAGAGGAAGACGATATCAGAAATTGAATGTCGTGAAGAGTCTGCGGTTTATTTAAAATGAAATTGAGCGTCGGTTGCTTTCGAAACCGACGTCTATAGTAATCTAGATGTCGGTTGTCTAACTAATTCGACGACGAAGTTAACATTTAAACCGACTTTTGAATGCCCATTAGACGTCGGTTGTGAAGGGGCACCGACGTCTAGGGCGCTGAACCGATTGACGTTTCACTTCCTGTCAGGGACGTAGACGACAGTTGTGAAGGGGCGCCGACGTCTATAATAATATAGACGTCGATTTTCTGCGGTCGGACGTGGAAGTGCCTCGGAGTTTGATGCAAATAATTAATTACAGGCACATAGACGTCGCGCACCTAGAAATGCGACGTCTATTTTGCAGAAAATTTTTGTCTTCCCGCCTTCCGGACAGGCCATAAACGTCGGTTTTTGACAACCTGACGTCTAAAAGCCTGGGAATCAGGTGACCAGCATTAACTGCACCCAAGTAGACGTCGGCCCCCATCACAACCGACGTCAAATGCGCAGGAGAAGTCTGTCTTCTCGCCTACCTCATTACATTGGACGTCGGCTTATGGCAGAGCTGACGTGTACTGCTTAATAGACGTCGTATTACCTTGAAACTGACGTCTAGGTTACCATCTTATTTACGGTAATGCCACCGGTCATCATATGACGTCGGTGGAGCTCTAACAGACGTCTATGAACTGACGTTAAACAACATTTTTTCACTAGTGGTATATCATTTTGAAGTTTATGTTAAAGACGCCAACTCAATAAAAGATGCTTATGATATATGTAACACAACTTCAAAGCTTTATTAGAGTCTCTTGACTATGCTAAAATTTCTAAAAATTAAGATTAAAGATTATCAAGTAGGAGAAGATACAAATGATTGAAAAGATTAAAAAATGACAAGTCATGGACAAACTCATTTGTAAAAAAATGATTGATGTGTGTTTACAAAACCTAACTAAACTCCTATTATATGTAGACAAATTCAAAATTGGTATTTAAATATTATTATATGTTTATTCTATTTGTCAAACATGATATTATGAGGTGGATGACAACCTCTAAGGTTGAACTGGAAAAATTTTCCATTTTAATGTTAAGTTAGCCTTTATATATGGATTAATAGGAAAAGATTCTTTTTTTTAACAACCAAAGAGATTTCAGACTAATCACGAGAATGTTTCCAAGCTTCATAAAGATCTATATGGTTTGAAAGACACTCCAAAAGAAGATTGTAACCAAATTGATGCTAACCTATTGTAGTAAGTCTTTATAAAAAAAAAGGATGAAACCACTTTATATGTTTAATGGAAAAATCACAAGGTAAAACTTACCATCTCTCCTTACGTTAATGATTGACTAATTTTAGAGAGCGAGTTTAACACTCTAAACTAGTTTGAAATGAATATGGAGTAAGAATTTAAAATGAATTACCTTAGCTTAATGAAATGTTTTCTTAAGATAAAGATGTAGTGTAAGGAGATGGTCGGTCAGTGTAAGGAGATGGTCCGTCAATATAAGAAGATGGTCGGACAGGTGACGACGAATAAGTGTATAAGAGGAATAATGGGGTGGATCGGGAAGGCTGGCGAACCGGTCGGTCGGTGAGGGCGAAGAACGGGCATAGGATGACAACATAGTATGACGAAATTATTGGATTAGAGAGCGAATGTTATGGGCACACGTTAGCAACAGTTATAATTGAGGAGCGAATCTTGCGGGATTATGGGTCAACGGTTACAGGTAGTTAATGTCCATTACTTGAGTCTGGTGTCTATAAATATAGGAATATTAGTCAGGTATTTTACTTTTATCTGATCACATTTTACACTGATTACTTGGTGACTTTGCTGACTTGAGCGTCAGAGTGATAACCTACAGGTCACATCCGATCGGTGGGAAAACGTGGAAGATCGCGAGAGTCATGCAAATTGGGATAGTTTGGATTGTTTGATCTTGGATCCTACATCTGAAACAAAAGATAATCAAATCATCCGAAGAAATCTTTATTTCTCCAAATATGTAGGTGAATAAGATTTTGAAAAATTACATGTGTTATCATTCCATTTAGGGTAACTCAAAAGTTGTGTCCAGATAAAAATGGGATCAAATGAGATGCATTTGTTATAGAAGTATGATTGAAGATTTGTTATATCTATTTATAACTAGGCTAGATTTAATCTTTTTCGCAAGCTTGTTATCCAAATTAATGCATTCTTCAAGCCAAGTTCATATGGGTACACAAAAAGTGTCTTGAACTATATCAAATGTTCAACCGACCTTGGTCTTTGGTTATTGAAGAAGAAGAATAATAAAAATCTTCAAGGTTACTCTGATAGTAATTGGGCATGAAGCTCGTGTGATATAAAAAGTAGAATAATGTATGAATTTTTATTTGAAAATTGATTCTTTTGTTGGTACTCAAAGAAACAATATGTTGTTGAAGTTAAATATTTTTCCGTAGTTGCTACAAGAAATCAATTTATTTGACTATGAAAAAATTTGTCAAACGTTGACTGCGACTAAGATGAAAATAACTATTTTAAGATTTGATAACAAGTTTGTTATTACAATAGCAAAGAACCTTATTTCACTACGAAAAGACATAGTATATCAAAGTTAATATCATGTAATGACAAAAGCAACAGAGAAATAAAATGAATAATTACAATTTTAAAGATCAATTGACAAATATATTAAGGAAAAGACATATTTAACCGGCTAAAATCAATATTTGAAATATTGAAGAAACATTTTGAGAAAAAAATTATAAAATTTCACAATATAAGATATAATGTTTATTTTATCAACATGTTACCTATTAAATAAAAAAAATAGCACTTGCAAAGAGAATATTGTGGGATAGAAGCACATGCCCTTTGTCACCATGATGGATGGTGTACCGTATAGACCGATTGGTCTACACCACTCGGTCGATCAATCGCATAGAAAGTCAATTCTAGGAATCCCAAAACAATGTTAGTCGAACGATCACCAACCAAATTGGTAATCGTTTGGTACCTTGCACATAAAAAATTTCACAATTCGATTAGCAAGGTAAAAACATGCTTAGGAGACATTGGGTTGTGATTGGGTCAATCTTAATCAAAAGTCTATTTCAAAACCTATAAATAGGTAAGGTAAAGAAGTAGTTGATTGCATTTATTGAACATTTAAGACTTAATTGCGATCTGAAAAACTGACTTGAGACGAAATGATTTAAAGTATGAAAATATAATTATCGACTCTACATCCGAAACAGACGATGTTATAGAGTTTGGAGAAGATGATACTCTAAACAAAAATAAAGTTGTCATCGTCTTCGTAAATGAAAATATTGCAGGTGTTGATTGTCTTTCTCTTAATCAAATAGATACGAAGATGAAGAGTATAATTGAAACAACAATGAGCAGAATAATCGAGGTAATTGTTCGTGATTTTCATTTCTTTTTTCCTTTAAGAAGGGTGGAGAAGAATTACCCAGTCTTTGAGATGGAGGTTTTTCTCTTAAATGTTGGGTTGGGTTGCTTCTGAATAGCTTGTTCTGAGCTTTGAGTGCAATTAGAGAAGAAATCTAACTATAGAAAATTTTGATATTTTTTAAGTCAATAATAGAGTAATATGTATTAGAATAATAATAAGGGAGAAATATGTATGAGAGTTAAGTATAAGATTGAATCTTCATTCCATGTGGTAAGATGCTATATCTGTAAATTTCGTAGACCATAACTAAATAGATATCAAATAAATTATGTTACTGGAAGATAATCAAATATTATTTTTATATTATATATGAGATATTATATTATAATATCTTAAAGATATTATAGAATTTGATAATAAATTACTATATCACAAAATATTATCTCTAAATATATATCTTGAAGATATTTATACTAAATAATAAATATGACTATGTAAACCTATAAAATGAATTCTTGAAATTCATTTGAAATAGTTAAAAATTATGTAACTATAAAACTCCCCTTTATGATAAAATATTTCTTTGTTTTACTCTCATATTTGTGCCACTAAAACTTCTGTATAAAGACACACCGTTCATAGATGAGGATGCTGTTAAGGGCCAATCTAATTATTAGAGTTAGAGTGCTTATAAAATAATAAAAGAAAGACATGAAAAGTTTTCCAACTATGTGGCTTTCCTTAAGGCAGCAGACAAATTGTAATAAGATACATGGCATTAAGTCATCAATCAGATAACATAAAGTCATTCAGAAGGAATCTAATTTTGCACCCACTGCCTTTTGTTTGAATTAGGTAAGGGAATATCTGCTGCCTTTAGACAAAGTTAAGCAAGAAAAGGTGGGAGTAATGATGACCATGGACGTGGAGAATCAGTAGCAATGACGTGATCAACAGGATCATTACGGTCAAAGGGATGGATATCTCAGGCCCAGTCATACTTAATTGGGTCATGTACTTAGGACGACCACCAATGTTCAAACGAATGATGTCTGGTGTCTCCCCCCATATTGCCTTAATAATTTCACCTGTCAATCATAACTTTTTTATGCCCTTCTCCATTTCTATCCATGACGATATCAAAATCAAAATTCAGGAGTTCTTTACTAGCTAGGACAATCTTAACATGTAACTGTTTAAAGTTTAAACTTGCGGATAATATTTAAACCCTCAATTTTACTTGCTACAACTCCTTCTATTGTATTGTCCAGGCATGCAAAATGACAATAAAAGGATTGAAATTTTACTTGAGAGAACAAGAATAAAAGGACTGTGAAACTATGAACTATGCATCTGTCCAAGCAGCAAAAACTGGCATCTGAGGCAAAGAAAGGGCAGGCCTCAAATGGGGTGAAGGATCCCAAGAATTCACGTTGTTTGGATTGGTAGACAATAATTTTGACGCAGTTGAAGGCATTCCAGAGAGCATTGGCAAGCTTGTCCTATCAGGGCTACCTTCTCTTGAGCTATTCAAACTTGTGGCCAGTGAAGAAGGATTTGACACATGCGTTCTCACCTTTCTTGATTCCTCTACTTCTTGATGAAACATGTTGTCCAAAGCCACTGAGAAGGATTGGTTAGTTCTGTCACTCTCAGTTCTAGGTGGATTCTGGTCAAGTTGTTGAGAGGATTGATAGGGAGTCATCTTCCACTGATCATTTTGACTTTCACAGCTCTTATGCATTAGAATAGCTTCTTGAGTATCATCATATGCAGAAGATTTATTATTATGATCAATATACTGAGTCCCACTGTCTGTCTCTCGGTTGCGCCTAGCTAGCTCACTGCTAAGAAGGTTGCTGCTTGCCATGATTTTCTCCACGTCATATCTTGTTATGTCAAAGTTGGTTACAGCATTCACTCCTCGGAATTTTATAGCAGCAATGTCATAGGCTTCAGCTGCTTCCTCTTGTGTACCTAGAGTTTGATTTCAATAATACTAATTATTAGCTTTTTGTGCCAATATTGGAATTTTTTTTTTCTCTTCCGTCTAGTACAAACACTTTGGAAAGTGCTATTTGGTAAAAAGCTTGAGTTCAGTGTTCTCTATGCTACAGATATTGGATAAGATTTTACTTAAGTGAACAATTCAGATTTAAAGTTGTTATTGTCTATCAGTAGCATTAATAAAAGCTGTCTCTCCGGGACTAACAGTCCTCTACAATATTTATTAAAGTGACTCATGATCAGCTTTATCATGGCTGAAAAGATGGGTATCCTTAGACAACATGAAAGAATAGGTTTTCAAAGTCATAAAGCGCCCTCTCTGTCGCATCCTACCATGGGAAACATGGTAATTGGTACATGAACACGTTGAGCGTTAAAAACGGACATTAATTCAGTGGAAGAAAAGAGTTATTATGAAAGAACTTACTGAAGGTTCCAAGATATAGATCTTTGTTTCCAGCCACTCTACCAATTCGTGCTTGCCACCTTCCATGTTGGTGGTGTCTGCTACCAAGTGAACCAAGTTTGAAAAACTTCAGACATTTTAATTAAAGATATACAAAATTTATATTACTAATTAAATTGTAAGTATATGTACTATAAGTAATTGTTAGCTAGGAGACCTTGTTACTCCTCTGTACATTGAAGCCCCTCTTGAGAATCCGCTGCTTTTTCTGAATTGATAAAGTTGATAGAAATTATGAATAAGTAAAATAGATGTTTCCTTATGATAAATAGCAACAAGATATTACCTTCTTAAATGAGCAACATACTCCTGTCTCGTCATGTTCTTCATTTCCTCAAGTTCATTTTGATAATTTTCCAACTGTTGGAAGAGAATGCAGAAGAAAAAAGATGTTGTAAGACTATTATTTTATTCTCTGTTGTGAACTAGACCACACAACTTGAGTGGAAACATGAAAGAGAAGGGAGAAATAAATTATTTTTTATTACAGGGAAGTTTATGTGAGTGGAGGGTCCCCAATACTTGAGTGCGGCCAGATCATAAGCTCTCGCAGCTTTTTCTTCCATATCATAACCCCCTAAAATCAAAAGTTTGGAATGACTTGAATAAACATAAATTTTCCTCTTTTGTTAAGGTCATAAGCAAAATATTAAATGATATCTATCTTTAACTGTCTCGCGAATCTAAGCTCTGGGAATTTCAAGAAGACTTACCTAGATAAACTGAGATTCATCGTATATTTGAGTGGCATTCCCCGGGAAGTAAAGACAGAAACCAAAAAGAATAGTGAGTGATATCTAAAAAATTGCAGATATTTGCTTCAAAGAACAGTGGAACTCAATAGATGATATGTTAGACCCAACAAAATGCACAAGAAAAATACTAAAGATAAAGTGATGGGGGAATATAACCCCTTTCTTACCTTGTCTTCCTTTCCTGCTTTGGCCCTCTTTCTTGCAGCTGTTGTCCCATAGATGAGCTTCATACCTACCAGTCCACCTATGCCTGATACACATACACACTTTAGAAATAAAGAGAAACAATAAAACAAAAAACACAAAAAGGGACAGGAACTGTTAAATGTGTTGAGGATGCTCACGCATGATATTAAACAAACAATGAGAACAAACAACTGACCTATAGCTTTGTTCATTCAAAATACATAAACATATTAGTGCGATTTAGGCAGAAGAAAACAAACCTTGTCACACCTCTATATTGAGAGGTTCTTTGTCCAAAGGTGTCAATGGACTTCCTATGAATTATCTGCTTCTGGTCAACCTTTTCAGGTCCCCTTTTCTTTGTATCCATGGCAACAGAATCAATGACAGCAGGTGATGTGCGGTGCGAACTAGTCACACAACTGGATTGTGAGCTAGGACTCATGGACAAGCTTAAAGACTGCAAATCCCCATAAGCCATTGATCCTATGGACCCTGATTCACCTCCATTTTCCTCCACAGGAACAATCAACTTTGAGTCCTGTGCATGGCTAGTTTGGAAGTTCCTTACTCCCCAACTCTTAAGACCAGAAGCAGGAACTCCATCATCACCCATGTTTGGAACCTGAAGATTGCTGTCTGAGGTTTGACTTTGCTTCGACCCTTCTAACATCATATCATGGTTTCTCAAGGTAGAGTAATATGATAAGTGTTGGGCTTGAAGGTCTTGCTGATGTTGTTGTGGAGTGGTAATGTGTTGGACATGGTTTTGGAAAGTTTGGTTATTTGGGTCACGGCGTGAGGATTGGTTGTAAAACACACTGTCTAGGCTCAGAGGAATTGTTTCTGTGACATTACATTCATAGTGAGGGGTCCCCATCGCTTCCCCACCTAAGAAATTCTCCAGTTTTGGAGTTGATGTAGTAGCCATTGCTTCACAAAAATAGATAAAAACAGTGGTCAAGAGAGGCAACAATTAGTATAGTGCACACTAAAAAAAAGTCTCCGAAAACAAGAGAACGTAGAAAAAGTTATGGACTAACCTTGTGTTTGTGACCTGCTAAGAGCTTCCATTCCATAGAGAGAGCCATCAGATTTGAGGGGCATGATAGGCAAAGCTGAATACAATCCAACATTTTCAGCTTCAAGTCCATAGTAGAAGCCGTAGTTATTAAGTGGTGCAGTGTGGTAAAAACTTGTAGGAACCACATCAGCAGCAGAGGAAGGTTGGGGGTGTGAAGCAACACCTACGTTCATTTGAGGAGAGAGTGAGAAACCCAACCAGTTATTTTGATTATTAAGGTCAACAGAGTCATCATTTTCCATGCTCTTCATTTTCTCTCAACCAACACTCACTTGCTCATTCACCAAACAAGAGAAATATATATATCTGTCTGTCTAAATATTCAATGGGAAACAATATCCACTCTCTAGCCTCCCCACCCCACCTCTTGGACCAGTTTCTTTTCCTTCAGTTTTTTTGTAAATAAATAATTTTGTCACAAAACTGACTGGGCTAAATCTAACAAACAATGTAAAAAAATCTATGGAGATCCTGTGGGCAACTGCATCATCTATAAGCTCTTTCTCTCTCCTTTTCTATGCGAGTGTATTGGCGTGTATATAAGGGTGTCTCGGTGGACACATTTCTAAAGGGAACAAAGCAAGTTCCTTTAAACTAAACAAAAAGAATGTGTTCCAGCAAGCAATGCTAGGCATCCTTCCCGCATTCCATGGGGATCCGTGTATGAGAAAGACCTTCGCTTTTGCTTTATTCTACGCTCCCTCCTTTCCTTTTCTCTTTTATGTAACACTCCTTAGTCCATAGACCTTAGTCACTCTCATATTAAAGTAATAATACCAATTAGTTATTGTTATCTAAAAAAGACCCTTGTGCTGCATCCAACAACACAAATGCAGAGGCCTCATTTTTGCACAATGGATGCAAATGCAACTTCAAACACTCAAACCAAGTCCATCTCAAATTTATTGGTCACGCTCACACAGTAACACACACACACAAAATAACTCCTAACAGGGTGCACATTACTAATATATATTTTATGTTGTATACACACAAATAAAGGTTCATTTAATGTGATGGGGGTTGCTATTTGGCTTGGTTGGTTGGTTTTGGGGTGAGTTGCTGAGAAGCTTGATTAGGGTTTCACGGGCCATGGACAACGTGTCCCTCCTTCCCGTCACTTCAAAACAGTTTGCAGATCCTGCTCTGCTATGGACCCCTACAACAACTTTGCAACTACAGGACAGGTATCTGCCACCCGAGAGTTATAGGGGTTGGCTCTTACGACGTCGTTTCTTTAAAGTCCAATTTTCTTGTCCTCCACTGCAAATAACCTCTGCTGTGCTGTGGGCTACCTAGTCTCTCCTTTTTGCCCACGCACATTTACCACTTGCCCTTGCTGCAATTCACCCAATTACATTCATATTTCAAATTTCAACCACGGCCACTGACTTTCTTTCGCCCATTTGGCTCTTTCTTCATCTCAATTTCCTGAATTACATATCAAGATTTTTGAAATTTCTCTGACATCATTAAAATGCTAATTAATCGTTACTTCGTCAATTACATTTTGTGACTCTGACACTATGTCTAATGGATCAAATTACATCAAACAACTAAAGGACCCGAAAGCTACAACACGTTTAGGCACAACTGTTACAGATATCACAATGAAACCTGATCCGTGATCTAACCGCAATTTAAAATCTTACTTTATTAGTTATTAATGGTTGTAGTTCTATAAACGGGAAAAAAGTGGGAGTAATTAATAGAGGGTTATTGATAATACTTGGTTTGAGAAGTTTTAGGCCACCTATAATTGTTGGCAATGAAGAACACAAAAGGTTCACTATGATCATGCTAGAGTAAGTTTCAGGAATGTTCACACTACTAATTAGGGCGAACGGTGCTTTATAAAGTCAAAGCGTGGGGAGGAATACGGAACAAAACACTAGAAAGGAAAATTGTGATATATACACGATGTGATCTAATATGGCCCAATGCTACTTGGGTTACCATGATTGTCTACGCCACTCATCAAGCATCTAGAATAGAGAGTACTTTTGGTATAAATAAATAGAATAATAATCTAAAATTATTAAGGTGTAAGTTTCTTGATTGTAGTCAATGAATACATGCATGAAGACAAAAATAAGAGAGCTGAAATCACTAACATTATATATATATACAGCACATTAATCATGACAACCACAAAAAACTTCCATTTCATGATCTTTCATTGTTATTTTCTCAAACTCAGAGTACAGTATTCCACATATATTTTGCACATTCCTGTTGAAATATACAGAGGCTGAATTTTATCCAAGAGCATCTGAGAGAGAATGTGCCATTTTCGTGGAGCAAATCGAATTGCAAAGCTGAAGCATTAACGTGAAAAGTATGCGTTTATTGCAATATGCGTTTTGGTGAGGCAAATAAATAGCAGCAACTGAGCAATTCTAGAAGAAAAGATAAAAATAGGGTAAAGAAACTTGTGATAAGCATGCACTCTTGAAGTACATATATTCCTCATATGATGGAGTGATGACCCTTAATAAAGATAAGAGGATTTAAATTTATTCTATGTAGTGGAAGTGTGGGACAATCAACTTCCCATCAACATACTTACTTTCATGTGATGCATACATTATAATTAAAGTCCTACCAGACATTTTTGGTACAATCCTCGGCAGACATTTAACCAATTGGTTAATTCCACTAATAAAGTCTGGCTTTGCCAAACTAGAGTAATTTCACATGAATCACACCAGCCACTTAAAATAACAGGTAATGAGTCATATGTGAGTGTTTATTTTCCACCAATTACCATGAGAATGTAGAAGCATTTATTGGATTTGTGTTTATAAATTGTTGGTTTACAATTCCTAAAAAGTATTTAAGTAAACATTTTACTTTGCTAATTAAAAATTGGACTTATCAGCAACAAGTATATCTGAAAGAGAAACCATATAATCATATTTGTTAAATAAACAAATACCATGAAAAAACCGTAATAAAATATGTACAGACATTATATACTTAAGAAAGAAGACATTTTCATTTTAATTTTTAAAGTTAAAAGCGTAAGTTGCTTTAGTTTGACTTTATGACATTTCTGTACTGGTTATTGATTTTTGAAAACACCACTTTAACATATTTATATAGAAGAATAAAAAGTAAAATATAAAAGAACAAGTGGAATAACTTTTTATAAAACTAAAAATTAAAATGAAGATTTTATAGGTAGACAGTAAAGTGATTCAGACTTAAGCCCGAACAAAAGAAGAGTTTACTTATTGTCTAATATTCCAAGATCCAAAACAATGAGAAAGGTATCAAGTTTGAACAAAATTAAACTCCTTTCTCAATCTTTTTTTATGTAAACCAGAATCACGTTTTATTAAGAACGCACTTGAGACGCAACTCTTGTCCTAGTTACTGGTGCAATATGCATATTTACTTTCATTTTGGTCTCAGTTTTAACTGTTTGTTTTAGCTTAGTCTTGGTCTTGCTCTGGCTCTCTTAAAGATAATGAATGGTTGTTTGGTGGTGCACCCAAAGAAATGAGGTGTATGTACGTCATTTTTGATATAATATGTAGATAGAGAGAAGAGGGGGCCTGTTAAAGGTAGGTTTACATACAGATTCCATTTGATGGATGAGTATAATGATTAGTTTGCATGCAAATTTGCGTGACCAAATTCATGGAGACAGGAATTCTTTCAGGCATGATGGTGTTGTGAGAGAAAAGAGATGTGAAACGGAGTTAGGCAGAGACCAGGAGGAATGTTGAGAAATAGAAAGAGGGCCTCTTTTTGATTGTGCTAATCATGAGTCACTGTTATATCAACCCCACCAACCACTACACATCAATTCACATTTTGCCCCTATTTCAACACGCTGGGTGAATCGCAGATAAAGGAAATACCAATTTTGCTTTCTTTCCATTTCACCACCCTTCTCATGTTGCTGCATCTCCTTTTCTTTTTCTCCTGCTTTCTTTCCTTTCTGCCAATCCACGTAATGCTACTTATTCATATATCGCTTCATCAAATTATATGATGTCAATTCTATTAAAATCATTGCAATCACACTATTTGGTTTAGAATTTGGTGGACAACAATTATGAGGACAAGCTTGTATGCTGTACAATGCTTCTTCATAGATTCTATTTTTTTTTCTTTTCTCTTCCTTCTTTGTTTTTTTTATATGGATCTATTACTCTTATCAATATATATATTCTGGCGGATAAAAAAAAAGAGAAAGAAACAATAATTGATACAAAGGATATAAAAAATTTGATACCATTTACTTTAAACAATTATTTTAAACGATACATAGGGTAGAAAGCAAATGGATTTCACGATTTATAATTTTTTTATATTATTCCGAAATTATAATCAGTTAATATAAAAATTAATAATTATAAATTAACCTTTCCTACGTTGTGAGAGATATTCAATATAGATAGTAAACATATCTCATATAACATGTAAAAAGAATCATATAGATAATTTTTTTTTTACAATCAAGTAGTATGTGATTCTTTTTTAAAGAAAATGGTTTTGATTTATGCATTTTTACATATAACTGACAAATTTATTTTGCAATCACAAACTGCTATCACACTCATAGATACAAAACAGACACATGTATATAATTAAGTTTTTTAAGGTTCACAAGGATTTCTAGTAAAACTCAACATCTCAATTAAAAAGCAATTACACATAATTAATTTAACATAATAAAGGATAAAATAAATACATAATAATTATTTATTTCTAATATATAAAAAAACATTTCATCCACTCATGATAAATTTATTCAATTGCATGGTAAATTATTCAATGGCATGTGTACGGATAGTGATTTTCCGATAAAAAGTTACAAGATATCTAATATATTATTAGTTTTTCTTATTATTATAATAACATTCTTGAAATCATAAATAGGTTATTTAAGAAAAAAAATGTATAGTGAAAAATAAGTATTTCACAATGTAATGTAAAGATGGATATGCAAAAACTATAGTTTAAAAAGCACAGTGGTATACTAGTAAATAAAATGAATTTAATAACAACGGTTAAGAGGTTAAACCGTCAACCGTCATGGAAAATAAAATTATGACGGTTAATGGGTGTAACCATAGTTGAAATGTTTGGACAAGTCAAATTACTTTAATCTAATCAGGAGTTTTATAATGACGATTATTGTATAAATTATCATTATATTATTCTTATTAAATTATTTTTTGTTTTCTGAATTAACATTTGTCAATAGTTGTGAAAACGTTGTTGTTTTGTGCACACAGTTCTCGACAATTTATATAAATTTTGTTGTTTATGTCATATTTTTAACTACAACAATTTCAAAGATAATGTGAAAGCTGTAATAAAAAGACTATTTTAACCTCCTCTAATGACTTATCTATATTAGTAGTTATTACATGATTCCAACAAATTTTAATACCAAGGACTATGGTTCATGTTCAATTCCAGATATAATTGGTTATTAAAAACTTATTTGTTACTTACTCAACCCAAATAAATAAGTAAATGTTTTCAGACAAATCAAATTTAGACTATTGCACAAAGTAAATTTATGGTTTAAGATAATTTATACATTGATTATACTAGTAAAGGAGAAGTGACTAATAATTATTAATTAATAATTAACAATATAAACAAAAAAAACCCCAAATGTTTATTAATTAAACCTTACATTTTTATTAAGAATTTCCAATTTGTACTCAATTTTATATGTAATGAACAAGAGCTCAATTATTCAAACAATTAATAACATGTAAAAAATAATATTTTTCACTTAAATTTGTTAGACTTTGTGGAGAAAATTGTAAAAACTCTTGAACATCATTCTTATATCCCTCATTCATTCAATTTGGATTCATTCAACTTTGAATTATTTATATAATAAAAAAAAACTTGATTCGTGTGTGAATATTTATACAAGGAGAAAAATTCACAATTTTTTTTTAATTTTTTTGTTAAACGTGATGTCATATATATATTTTTTATTTGATTTGTGATCCATTTGTTAAATATCTCCTCCTTGATTACTCCTTTTGGTTGCTCTCTCTCAGTATGTAATGATGTAGGTTCCTTTTATACTCAAAGTAGTATATAATACTATTTACGATAACAATTTTGTGCCCAATAATGTAGTTTGACAATATTATTTTACATTTTTACATAATATATTATCCTAATAAATATTTTGTATTATTAACTTAATAATAATAATAATAACAACAACTCATAGTTAGAGTAAAAAACTTTACATTTATTTGATATAAACAATATCTCCTCGTAATACTATTATAATTTCTTATATATGCACTCATTAAAAAAAGCATAATACTTGTGATGGAATGACAACAAGATTTAATATCACGCTTAGGATGCAATATCAAAGTTCTATCAAACCATAAATTATAATCAACAATAATATATTGTCAAGATCAACTTTTACACCACACTCATATCTAGAATCTTTCACAAAATTATGTGTTTAATCTTAAATAATGTATTGTTTAATCTTTCACAAATGTTTAATCTATAGATCACTAATAATTAACCCTATATCTTAAGCTTATTTAGTGATGTTAAATCATAATAATCACCCAATAATAATTCTCCTTAAAAACTCCAATATAAATAATTTAATCAAATATTATTCTTAACAATATGTTCGGATGATCTACTTCAAAAACATGATTGAGATTAAAAATATTATTTTTTATCTAATTTTAAGAACATTAGTATATTTTATTGATGAGAACATTAGAAAAAGATGAAGAATAATACAATATTTGAAGAAGGAAAAACAAAAGAAAGAAATTAATCAAAAGATATGGAACAGAATAATGAGTTTCAAGATAATATTAGTGTAACATTTTTATGTAAAAGTTAAACATCTTTTTTTTTTTGATAGGAGAGTATTTAGAAGGTTATAGAAAAATTCATGTGCTCTTAAATTATGTGGAAAATGTATCAACTTACTTAACTACTTTGTTTATGAGAAAGTTTTGAAATTTGGTGAACAAACGATCTAGTACATCTCACTATTAAGTTTATTAGATATGCATTAAGTCGATTTGGTTCGACATGGATTCAAGCTGATTTATGTTGACATGAGTCGAGGTTAGAGTCAACTCGACACAACCATTGATCGAGACCAATTTGAATTAATCATCAGTTCATCCGATTCAACTCATTATTTGGTTTGATTTGACTTAAATTGATCTTCGATTGAGTTTGACTTGGCACACCCTGCGATCTAAACCGACTCGACACGATCTTCGACTTAGGTCAACACACAACCTTCGTTTGGGGTTGACTTGACAAATCCTTCAACAAAATCAACTCGACACACCCTTGAATCCACACGACCTTAAGTCCTAGCCAACTTGGCTTAATCTTCGGTCTATACTATCTTGACTCGACGTTCGGTCTAGGTCGATTTGACTTGACATTTAGCTCAAGTCGACTTGTCTCAGATCAAATCAACTAGACTTGACTATTTAGTTTAGACCAGCTCAACTTGATTTTCGATATAAATCGACTCGACTTTTGATTCGAGTCTACTTAACTTGACTTTAAATCTAATAAATCTGGTTCAATCTTTTTCTAATCGCCTTAATTTGATTTGAAATTTTATTTTAGATATTTAAAATTTTAAAAGTATTAAATAAAAATTAGATTCAAATCTTATTAAGTGAATTGGATTTAAAAATCCATTGTGGATTTATATTTTAAAAAAAAATCCATTCAAAATAGGTTTAAGTTAATATATATATATATATATATATAAATTAGATTATTACAAATTGAATTTTCTGACCTCTAATTTTTATATTTACATGTTCACGAATGGATCTGACGCATGAAAAAAGTATCACTTTAAGTAAAACAGTTTCAGCTCATTTTATCTCGTTATGATTTTTCGATCGTGAGATTTAAATTCTCCAATGCAATTATTTATTTATTTATTTTTATTTAAGCGAACATTTGGTCCATTTAAGCAAACGTAGTTTTTCAAATTTTAAGCTCTTTATATTCTAACTTAAGTAACAAATTGATTTCATTTAAGTGAAAAATATTTTTCACCTTGTTTAACTAAATCACTCATAAAATATATCTAAAAGTTCAATTATTCATTTTCCTATATAAATTTTTAAAAGACTTTTTTTTTACTTAATTTTTGTTAGATAATTAAGATTAGAAAGTGTAAAATATGTATTCAACAAATCTTATTAATAATACCATTACAAATAGAGCCTTAAATTTTGTTTTATAAAATTTATGGTAGGCATCCTATATATAATTTGACATCTATGGCAACACTTCAACAGTAACGAATCTTCAGAAAAATATTTCATGAGGATTAAGTTAAATGTATACAAATTTTGAAAATGTCAAACATATAAAATATACTAAAATTTAAAAGTATTATAAAAATTTATTAAAAATAAATAAATAAATAAAGCATCACTAGTAAAAAATAGTGTTTATACAGCGCTTATTATGCAACGGTTCACCAGAAACCGCGGCATAATGGTGCGCGGTGACATTTTTGTAAATAAATCGAACATATATGCCGCGGTTCCCAGATTAACCGCGGCATATACCCCAGTGAAACATCACATTTAACACCACGTCAGGAAAAAAGTTAAATAACAAGGGAATACGCCGCGGTTCTCTGAACAACCGCGGCATATTCCCCCTGCCACATTGTGACACACCCCATCAGTCAGCCCCTGCAATAAATTGGCAGGGGGAATATGCCGCGGTTCTCTGAGCAACCGCGGCCTATTCCTCTGCCAATTTATTGCAGGGGCTGACTGATGGGGAATGTCAGAACGTCAGGGAAGACAATTGAGTATTCAAAACGTCACGAAATATGTCGCGGTTCTCAGAGCAACCGCGGCATATTCCCTAATCTGAATAAATTTGATATATTTAAGGGTATATACCGCGGTTGCCCGCTGAACCGCGGTATATAGTTTCAAAAATAATTTCAAAAATGTCATTTTTATTATTTTTTTATGAGGATAGGTCGCGGTTAAGTTGTGAACCACGGCATATATCCCTTTGTAGGTTAATAAATACTAAATACTGAACAATTTCATCTTCTCCAAGCGATTCTGAAGCTTTCTCCTCTGCCTCCACGCGATTTCGTTGCTGCCGCGCCATCTCCGTCGTGATCGTCTTTGCCGTCGCGCCATCTCGGCCGTCCGTCGCGCCCTCTACCGTCGCGCCAGCCTCTGTTGCCACGCCATCCTCTCCGTCACGCCATCTCTGCTGCCCCGGGTACGTTCCATTTTCTTCTTTGATGATATTTTTGTGCTATTGAAATGCTAGGTTTGTGCTTATCAGAGGATGAGGTGAAATTAAGTTATTATGAATTTTAGGCGTCATTGGCAGCTTCTTGTTATTTCTATGCACGAGAGCTATGCTTTATGGTTCTGCTCATTGTGCAGAGGTTCAAGACTACTACACCAGTTCCTGAGAAGCCACTATCATTTATAAAAAAAGTTGCTGCAAAGTATATAGTTAGATTATATAATAGTTTTTAGTTACTAGATTTAAACATTGCATTTGATTAGATTATATTTTATTAGACTTTTTACTTTATTTAATGTTCAAATACATTTCAACATGTGTTTGATCTGTTGAAAATGAATTTGAATGTTTATTTGATATGTAGGTCTGTTTTTGTGGTAGTGGATACCACAAAAACAGACCTGCTATTTTAAAAAATTGCAGGACAATATGCCGCGGTTGTTACCACAACCGCGGTAGAAAGTGTCTCATTTTTTTTTTTTTAAATAGACTTTTGGCCGCGGTTGTGGTACGAACCGTGGTATATTCTCCATCTTTTTTACCGCGGTTGCAACCGAGGCCTAAAGTCCCAGACTTTTTACCGCGGCTGAATATGCCGCGGTTCGGGAACCGCTGCTAAAAGACAAAAACAACCGCTGTCGTTTTCCCTAACTGTACTAGTGCATGGAAGACCAAGTCAAATGCTTGTTAAAAAATACAAAGTAAACTTCTAAAAAATATTGTGAAAAAAAATTCTAAATGTATTAAAGAGGTAAAACACAGTACCATTTAAAATCTTCTCTATTTTTCAAATCCAAAGCCATCAATTTATCTGCATAAATATTTTTCTCCTGAAAAATATGAAAATTTCTAGATTTCATGTCTTTAAATAACTCCAAACATTTTCTTCTTCCCCCATCGAAGGAACAATAAAAGAAAAAGCTAAACAAACTACTGAAGAGTTGCATGGAAGCTAAGTATTTTAAAATTAGCATTCAAAACACATATTCCATGACATGTGTAACACATGTGAGCTCAACATAAATAGAAATTATGAACTCCAAATAAAAAGAAAAAACTATCAGTATACTTTCTTACATTTGTTTATATAACAAAACACAAGTAACAGTGCCTGGAGATTATTAATTCCATGACATGTAACAAGATTATTAGTTCCATTAGTGTCAATATCAGAGAATTTTAACACAGCAAAATTAGCCATGATATTATGCATAGATTTAATAATATGAATATATGCTGCTGAAATCTAGCTTAATTGTCGGCCAATCCAAACAGAAAAGCTAATCGCAGCTAATATAAGAATTTCACTACAATTACATATGTTTTAATTATTTTAAATATTATTCTGAACTTCTGAGTAATGGTACATGTGCATAGCTTTGAATTGAGAAAATAAGGTGTAAGATATTCTTACAACATCAAATCATCCATTTAATCAACTCTAATAGTGGAGCAATAGTTTGATCACAAACAAGTGATACAAGGGAGAAGTTAACCACACTTTATTAACACAGGGAGAGGAGATAAATAAGTATGATACAATCAATATCACTGTTACTTGAACCAAAACCTTAAACTTTTTTGGTTAGGCCAAAACGGGTTGCGAAAAATTGATCTCTGACCCAGAGGGGAGACCATGAGAGGAAGGCAAACAAAGCAGTCATGTGACCAAAAACAATTTGTTTTGGTGGTTTAGGGCGTAAAATCCTTTTAGCCACATGTCTAGCAAAAACTCTACCATCCGTTGCTTTGTCACCCTGAGAAGCTCTAGCTCGCTCTTCAATCACCTCTTTAAAGTCCTTATAAAGCTTCCACTCATAATTACCCAATCTCTCCGTATTGGCCTTCCCAAAGTTTGATCTCACAGAGGCTGGCAAAACTAGAACTACGTTGATCCCAAAAGGCCTAAGTTCTAGGCGCAAACTGTTTGACATGGCATGCACTGCAGCCTTGCTAGCACAATAAGACCCTGCCCAAGGGGTTGAAACTTGGCCTACCACACTTCCAACATTTACTATAGTTCCACTTCTTCTCATAGCCATGTGAGGCACCACATGCTGCACCATTCTTAGTTGCCCTAGTGTGTTGATTTCCCAAGCCTTTCTAATTTTATCTAGTGGCAACTCAGCCAATGGCCCAGTGCTACCTATTCCAGCATTATTAATCAATATATCTATGCGACCATGTTTTGATATAACATTCGCCACAGCTGAAGACACGCTTTCATCACAAGACACATCAAGCTCAAATGTCTCTATGTTATCTGACTGCAACTCTGACATGTCTTGCATCCGTTCTGAGATGTCAGAGGCAAAAACGTGGCATTTTTTCTCAGCAAATGCCTTACAGTATTCGTAGCCGATGCCACCTTTGGCACAGCCAGTCACTAGAACTACTTTGCGGTCACTCATTTTGGTTGTACTTTCTTGTTCAATATTTGGCTTCCTATCTCCTTATATAAATGGAATCAGATGTAATAATAATGACACTAATTTTAATATCAAATTATCCTATCTTGTTAGCTTATTATTTGTCACATCATCTCAGGACAAAGAATATTCTTTGCAACATATGCTGTTATGCTTCTTGTATCTGGTTGGATTGGCCGTCTGCCGGCTACGTGCGTTGGACTTGTTTTCTTTATGTCTGCAGTATGATGCAGATTTGTAATTGTTTTCTTTATGGCTGCAGTGATGGGTATGCATCCTGTCACTTTCTGATGCACATTTCGCCACAAACATAGTTCCATATGCACAAGACTTTTTCAGCTTTTAACGAGAACCACAATGATGAATTAAACAATGCAAGAAGCTCTAGTACGTAGTACAAATTTGGTTCTCTTCGTATCACAAAATAAACACATTTTAAGGTTTTTCTTCCTTGCCCCTCTTCTGTGATTTATATTCCTTTCCAACTGTGTTTAAAAATGATTTGAGGTTGTATTCCGAAAATTTTGTTTACGAATTATTAATGTGCAGATTTGATTTCAAATACCAAATGAGATTACAATATTTTTATTCTCCATTGCCATGTTTTGTCTCTTGGAAAACACAAAAGAGTACAAGGCAGCAGTTACAAAGCTACACTGCTCCCTTTGGATGACATGACAACGTAGACCTAGCACTTAGTGAGTTGTTATCAGTGAGAGTGTACCATTTGGCATTCATGTTAGTTGGTGATAGTCTGAGCATGTATTTTGCCAGTCTAAATATGACTCTACCGAGGGAGGAGGTTGGTTAACCCATCAGTTTTCTTAAACACGACACTAATATATAAGACTTAAGTCTACTTAAATAAAGAATTAACACTACTCTTAATCTAAAATTTTATAACAAAAAGTTGATGCTTCTTCATCATCGTTATATGATGCTTTAGTTTCATTTAAACTCACATATCAATTTCAACATAAATAAAAATGAACCTACACATTTGAAATGCTACAGCTTACGTTACCTCTTCTCTAATTGACAAAGAAAACATGATTACACGATCAGAAATTCTAATTTCAACCCAGTGTTTTCTGATCTGCAACGGCCAAGATGCATGACCTAGAATCGAAGAGTCCAGCATCTCATGTGTACATAGTTTCAATGTTTTGGAGGATTTCTTATCCTCCCTAGTTGCACGTTCCTTATTTCTGCAATATTTTTCTCTATTTATATCCAAAATAAGGAATTGCTGTGGTGCTTCTTCAATGCCATCACTTGGTCATTCGGGATTACTTAGAGATACCTTTTTTGTGCATTATATCATGCCTCGCTCGTTTTTATATTATTTATATAATGTCTTTTTAGATATTATTTATATTAAAAATCCATGGTAATTAAGATATGTGAACTTTACCATGAATTTTGTTGTTTTTTCTAATTGCTTTATTTGTCTAGGTAGGGAGGATATAGTTTTGGATATGACGAGGAATGATAAGTATTTTCTCCGTACATTTTAAACTGCAAGTTGCCAATTTTGGCAATGATGAAGATGGTGGGAGCTTGTTGTTGAGTCTGTGAGAAGTAAGTGCATGTAATGTTTGTTTTAGTTGGTGCTTAAAATTAATTTTGTTTTATTTGCCTTATCTTTGTCTTTTCGGAAGTTCTTGTTACGGTCCTTCGGAAAAAATTAAAAAGAAAATAGAAGAAACCTGAATGAGTTCACAAACCCCGAAAAGCAGAGCATTGTGCCCCTGTAGTACTAATGCTTTTATAATTTGTTTGTTGATTTTCTATTTAAGTAGGGAGTCACAAGGAGCAAGTTCCTCTTGTCCAGAATGAAATTGGATTATGATATTATATTAAGAATTCATTCTTCAAACAAAATACACCATAATAAATAGGAAAGAAAACAAATAGAGAAAAAAGGAATCATTCTTCTTCTCTTATTAATTTCTATTAAGTCAAGAGAATCTATTTATATACAAATATTAATAGTAAAAAAACTTAAATTGGACTATTCAAATTTTGTGACTGAAAGATCTTTTTAGAGTGTTCTTATAAATGACCGTTAAGAATGTTAGAATTTAAGAGTATTAGATCAAATTTTCAAATTCATAAAGAGTTATAATTATTTATGAAAAGTTATAAATCGAAAAGTTACAATCATTCATGAAGAAATGTAACTAATCAGAATCTGGTATGTTTTGGATTTGAAAGATCAATATCTGTATAAAGGGATATTGTGATCTATTGAACCATGAGACTTTTTCTCTACATTTTGTCATTCACTTAACACACAAATAAATGTGAGAGAATTTTATTCTTGTTAGACGTTAATACTAAGAGTGAGTATCATCGTTGTATTTCTTCGTAATCTCAAAAGCGGATTTCGTAATCTCATTCACTCTTATAAGGGACGAAATATTATTTTTAAGAAAATGTGTATTCATGTCTAAAAGATTATATCAAGTTTACATTGTTATTTATTATGTTTTCTAATGTTGAAAAATCGTTCCAACAAAGAATTTTAAGATTTCTTCCTAATTCTTTTTGTTAGATAGAGTTAATTTTTTTTACTTCAATGTTGTTCTAAGGAGATCTTTTCACTTCTTATTTATATTTTTTGTGAGATTTTATACTATTTGTGTCTAATGAAGATGGGTTAGGTTTAATAAGTCAATTAACTTGATTTATGATTCAAATCAGACTTCAAAAATTGTAACATAATAAAAATAAGTTTATCTTAGCCTTGTTTGGTTCGTTATTCATGTGTATTAAGATCAAACTACCTCACTGGTTAATGAAGTAACTCGTTTATTCTTTTATATTAAATATTTTTGTATTATGTCATGAAAGTAAGAAATTTTAACTTCTTTCTCCTTTTCTTAATCTCTTATGATTAACTTGTTAATAAAAATTCATTAGCTAAGTTCCCATTTCTGATGAATTTTATTTTCGCCAATAATAATCGACTATCTAATAACATCCTTATAGTGAAATAAGCATTTCTTTTTTCATCCCGTATCTGCTAATTACAATCCATCATCAGGCAAAAGTCGAGTTTAATGACTTTACATTTTATTCACAAAGTCGATAGGGTGAAGTTTTGTTTGGGGAATAAAAGCCAATAAAGCATATTCAAAGTTTGGTATATGCCGACAAATGCTAGCAAATTTTGATTATCAAGGTCTAAGATCAGCTACAAATCCCGAGTTTAAAGTCATAAGCAAGTTTGAGAATTAATATAAGTAAAATCACAAACAACAAATAATAATGTTGCACTGTACACAATTTAAATTTTTACTTACGGACACTTGCATTTTGGAAGGAAAGAGAAAAACAAAAAAAAAAAGAGTACCCAACATCCTTGTCCATCTCCCTGTTGATTTCCAAAAATAGGCAATACGCAGAAGCTGGCATGATAAAGACGAGTTTGAAAATAGGTTGAGACCCACAAAACATTAGAATAATAATAATTTTTGTATATTTTGTTATAAAAAAAATGTAAAAACGCGTGAGCTTAAACATGTGTTTCTATTGGTTTTTATAAAATAAATTACTGAATTATAATTAATAATTAAAGTTTGATGTATATTAATTTAAATTATAATATTATTATATGTATAAATATTTTTTAAGTCATATGATAAAAAAACATTAATTCTTTAAATTAATTTTTTAATTTTAATTTTGCTTATAGAAAAGCTGAGGGCACAGGATAAGTAAACTGACGAGCTTAAAATGCTAATTTTCTATCCATATTAGTGGTGAATTAACTGGTAACTTTGAAAGGAGGATTTATCAGGCCACTTTTACTTTTGCACACCACAAAATATGTCTGGAACTGTAACTAGTGAAAGATGGAGGATAAATTAGACTTTCAATAAGAGTGTACAACTCCTCCAAAAATCATACCCAAAAAAAAAATCATCATCGGAACTTTTCATGGTGAATAAGAAAGGGAACATAAAACACAATTTTTTCTTATAACAGTGCATGAAATCTCATAATATCTGTTATTTTTGGTTGGAAATCCTACGTTAATTAAAAATAAAATCAATTTATAATATATAAGTGTAAATTAAATTTTACAGTCTTCTGGTTGAATTAGATTAAAATCCAAAATCTTATGTCCCAAATAAATGGTAAAAGATAGACAGTATGTGTTTTTGTCTAAGAACAAGACCACCTTAACCAGAATATAGTATTGGTTAGTTAGAAGTGTAGAATGGTGGAGATTAATAATGTGAACACAGGGAATTTACGGTTTTGAATCACAGCCTTTTGAAGATTGTAGATAAAGCAAAGGAATTGGGTTGTGTTGATTTGAACAGAATCTGAAGAAAATAGCCTAAACGAGCGTAAGGATTGAACAGAAAAAAGTGGAAATGGATAGCAACTAATCTGATTGGCACCACAGAACCCTGTGAATGATATAGTATGGCATGAGAAGAAAAGGTGTTTGTGCACTTTCTCTTTCTGAGGGCATGTATTTAAGTAACCCTTTCATTGAAACCAATAACATTTTTCTCTGCATCTCTCTTCCTTAGTTAACTTTACCCTACGCCCAGTCCATTTCCTCTCTCTTTCTTCTCTCGGCATTAATGTTGCATGTCGTACTCTTTTATGAGAATCTCTTTTATCACTACTTTGCTGACCGCAACATTCAACATTTCCCTTTCCCTTTTACCCTCCTTATCCTTCAAATATCCAAAGAATTTGTACCTTCTATCATCTATAACTTACGGTATAAACCCACCACCACCCTTTTATCCTAGTTTTCACACAACAACACCACCACTACCTATTCTACATTACTTCTAGCCCTGCACACACCTACACCCTTTTTTCACACCAACAGTAAAAAACCAAACTCATTATATATACTTCCCACCTATACTAACAACACATCAACCCAAAAATTCAGATAATGTGATTTCAACTCCAAGGAGAATAATCCAGCTATGATATCATACTTCTTTTAATTTTACCATGAAACACTAATTTACAAAGTGGAAGGTTAAAATATTTCTTTTACGTTGCTTTTAGAATAACTTAACCCCTTTTCATATACATATATCAGTTAGGTTCTATGAGTATACATAGATAAACAGCAGTGGAATAATATAATATTTTTTGAAGTGATGATGTGATGGGAAAGTAAGTTGTAATGTATGGTTGTATTGTGTGGTTGTTTAGAAACAGGAAAAGCCAAAGCCTTCGCCCAAGATTGGGGTGACTAACAGGTGCCTATCATATATATGAGCTGCAACAGGAAGGCACTGTTTAGTAGATACATTCTTTTATTTGTTATGTACTTTTACTTTATAATCAGAACCCCACAATACATGTCGACATTTCTGGCTTATCAGTGGATTGGACCAAAACAATGTAATATGTCTGGAAAAGAATGGTCATCCCATCTCAATCAGGTTAGACCGGGTTACTGCACCCCTGCCCTCGTTTTATCCTCAGATGCATTATTTAGGTTGTGTTTCTTTCTGCTTAAATACAGTAGCAACGGACGGAATTCTGTGTTTGTTTCTCCTTATTTAAGAGAATGTAAGAGCGACAATTTAGGCAGTTAATCCACATCCATCTGTTCAGTAAAAAGATTAGAAAGGATTAGAAAAGATGGTCAGATCACATTTTCATTTTACAATGTTTTTTATATTTTATTGTGTAGTTTCATTTTGTTCATTTTGTTGAGGAAGAGAAACATATTGAATGCACTAAGAGATGTAGAAGGAGATCTCTTGGATACACCTATTAATAACTAATAATATTATTAAATTTTTAATTCAACAAACCATTAAAAGAATTTTTCAATCAATCATATTTTCTTTTGAATTTATTATATCTACTAAAATTTTATTCCAACTAAATAGATTATATTTTCTATTAATTCTAAATTAGTTTTATGTAAATAAAATTGATTTTTTTTATTCATTTTAATTGTAAGGGTAAAAGAGTACTATTAGATTTTAATCTATTAAAATTTTTTTTTATCCATCACATCCTTCAAATTATTCACAAAATTTCTCTTCAAATCCTTTCATCTATTTATGAAAACAAACAATATTACTATCACCTCTTTATTTTTTTAAATCTATTCACTCACTTTCTCTCAAATCCTCTCCTTAATCCAAACACACCCTTAGAAATTATGATTCTCTTCCATAGATCCCTAAAAAGGACTAGGGCCAACTCACGAGTATTTTTTAAACATGAAAAAAATATTATTATTTTAAATAAATTATTAGATATATTAGCAACAATTAATATGAAAACCAAAACTTAAGCTCTAATTGACATTTGACCTGGGTCGCCTTCCCAATCTTCAACCAATCCCAACTTTCGACCTAAGTAATCTCGTCTCAAGATTTGATCTTGACCAGACTTTTAGCCCTGATCGACTTGACTTGACCTTCGACCTAAGCCAACTTGTATCGACCTTCAGTCAAGACTAACTTGTCTCAGCATTTGTCCCATGTCAATTCATCTAAACCTTCGATCTAGGTTGACCTGTCTTAATCTTTGTCTAGGTTGACCCATTTTGACCTTCGGCCTAGACCAAGTCAGCTTGACCTTTAGTTCAAATCGATCCATCTCGATCTTTGACCCAGGTCAAGTCAGCTTGACCTTTGGCCTAAATTGATCCATCTCAACCTTTGGCTTGAGTTGGCCCATCTCAACTTTCGATCAGAGCTGACTCGTCCTAATATTCCCATATCAACTAGTCTCAACATTCGAACCAGGCAAACACGTTTCGACCTTCGATTGGGACCAACTCATTTCGACCTTCAAATTGGACTAGGACATCTTGACTTTCTGCTCGAATCGGACCGTCTCGAGCTTCTGTCTAACATGACTCAACCTTGACCTTTGACCTAGGTTAAATATGTTGTTTTTAAGAGTTAATAAAAGTCTTTATCGTGGGATCAGACCCATCTTATCTCTCATCCTAACCTACTTGAGATGGAGTTCTGAAGATTGAAACTTTTTTTTGATTCCTTCATTTGATAAATCCAAAAATAAAACTTGCTCAAGAGTGGACTAAAACTCATGAACCAAAGATCAAATTACCCGCTCTAGTAATGTGTATACACATACATTCAAAAAATGCAAGAGAAAAGAAGAAAAATAATACAGACACCAAAAGTACTAAATGACAGTTGAGAGGAAAAGAAAACATGTTTAGAATCATATCATTCTTACCGTTATTTTGAATCTCTCGGTAGATAACAATTGGCACGTACCTTTCGCTGTACATCTTTAGCCGTATACCGATTGGCAACTTCAATATAACTATTCATAATGATTCAAACATGAACGCATACGTAATTATAATCATCATTTCCAAATCAAGTTTGCACTATAAAATTGAATTCAGTGAACTAAACTATATATAGACAGCATATTTCTAGATTAGACTACAATATTTGTATATGATTTTTTAATCAAATCCACAACTTCCAATATGTTGTTGCCGATATGATTCAAGGAAATCTAATCTACTGAAACAAATCTTCTTAAATTGAACGTTCTTACAGTTATGCGAATTTAAAATTCTATAAAATACAGCATTAGGCAACAGGAACTTTGCAGCAGACCTCAAAAACATCATCTAACGGGGCATGATCACCTGTCCCTTCGTCTTTCCTTGCATATAATAGCTCCTTTCCTTTGAACACAAACATTCCTCCCTGACAAAAACAAAAACAGATCAATACTATAGGGAAAGCTGGTAGAACTGTTTTTATCACTTTTGCTTCCAGATTAATGTATCAACCTGCTGCAATACACTGCTTATATCATTTGGAGTGGCTCCAATTGTATAGTTCTCCGCAGCTTTCTGCAGAGAATCATATCTTGAAAACACCTTTGCCTGTGTTATAAATTTTAAGGTTAAAAAGGTATATTAATCAGCAAGCATAATTGTTAATCTCTCTCTCTCTCACTCACACACACATATATATTCTATGTGTGTATGTTTTTGTTTTTGTTTTTTTTTTATTTATTTATAAAGAAGTTAGAGGTCTAAGCTTGAGCTTACACTGGCAGGGTTGAGGAAAGTTCGGGCCAAACCATGGTATAGTTTCAAAACATTATATGCCTGAAAGAAGGGGAAAATAGACAATATTGAACTAAAAGATATGTTGAGTAGGTGAATGTTCAAGTAGCTAACCACATCTTACCTTTCGCTCAGGATCAGCATAGAGGCAATCCATTGGAAATGGTAACTGTCAGTGCAAATATCAAGATAGAGATAAAATATCAGTTCTGATATGAAGAACATGTTCATACCACTATTAATACAGACAGGTATGTTTGCATCAAAAGTCTTTGAAATTCAGATGTACAGAGATGCAAAACTACGCCAGATCAAAATAAAGATGACCATTATACTGCTATCCTCGCGCGAATTTAGGACACAAGTGATGAACCTTCAATGAAATCCATTTAAAATTGAATCACAAACAGTTAGGCCAAAATATACCCGGGACTAATAACTAAAAGTAAAATTCACTAGTATGATACTTGATGAAACCAATGGATAGAATTTAGGTAGATTATAAACTGGAGTGTATGCGTATGTGCATTTAAAAACATAACCTGTATTCAAATTCATACAAGAAAATAAATGTGAGAGATAAAGTAGAAATATATTACATATATGCTTGATTAAAAAAACAGAAAAATGTAAAATAATTATTTGAATACTTTTATTTAGTGAACTATCAGTTATGTTGGTACCTAATTGAGTGCGTTTATCTCTCATAGTTGATTACGATTCTCTGGTACCATATATGTTGCATAATGAACTGTAGAGAATTATGTCTTCATCGTAATTGATTATTTATTTTGCATTTATTAGTTATATTTGTTACTTTTTAGAGAAATAAAAAATTATGGGATTCACTCTTTTCTCCTCCACCATTTTCCTGTAACACAATTTATCTTCTTTTTTTTTAATCCATTTCTTCTGTCTCCATCCTATTTCTACAATGTTTGAGAGTTATCAAACACGCTATTTTCACACTACTTAATAATAGGTATGACAAATATTAATAGAAATACATTCTTTGAACTCAGCACTTAGTTAAAAATTACAATGTTTTGTGAATCTCGTGCTATTTAATAAACCTCTCATGATATTGTAGTTTTTAATAAATTTTAATCAAGTGAGCGTATTGAAAATGTGTTGCTAGCACTCGCCCCTAGATATACAACATATATTAAACCCATTCTCTCAGTTTTATTGTAATGCAATATACTCTGTTTTTTTAATGTACTTTTTTTTGTTTATTTTTTTGTACAAAGTGATAAAACAATAATATTGTTTTAATATTAATTTTAATTGCTCTTACATATTCGAGGTAATGCTAAATGACACTAACATCTTTTATTTTTAAAATATATACACATCCCTTATATTTTTAATAAAATGAGACACACATCTACCTCCTTGTGTTTTTTTAAAAAAAGGCATTTACATTTTTAAGCTTTTAAGAAAGGAACAATCACATCCCTTATTTTTTATTTAAAATAGTATATTCACTAAAACTTAAATAAAAAAAATATAAAATCAAATATTAAAGTTCTAAAATATAAAAAAATAAACACTGTTTTGTAAAAAAATGATTAATTCAATTTAAGAAACATTGTTCTCATATTTAAAGTCTCCTTAGATAAGTTTACATATTAATCTCTAACCCAATAGACCGAAGAAATTTCATTGCAAGACATAATATTGATATCAGACACATTTAAAAATAAATATTCTAATTCAAATTTTAATAAAGAGGTATGAATGTTATTTAATATTTATGAATATAGTTTTCTAAAAATAAACTTCAAAAGGCACTAATTTAAACTTCTTACAATCTAACTTATTTACAGAACAGCGAAAGATATTTCATTCTAAGTGATTTTTATGATTATCAATGATTTGTCATCCAATCTAAAAACCTTCACCTAAATTAGCATTAGTCGATTCCAAGCTTTTATAGGAATCTATCTCTCCATAGCTAATGTCTCGCCTAAACTAATACGAACCTCAGATTAATTGTATGGCCTATGTCTAGCTTTGTTTTTAAATTATATTTTAGAGCATACAGGAAAACAGCAAAATGACAAAGGTGGACAGAGAAATTACTCTTTCAGCAAGAACGCGGGCTTTATTGGGAGTACCAACACCCACGGCAATTAGCTTCACACCAGCTGAATCAAATCTTGCTTTCGATTCTTTCAAGGCCAAAGCCAATTCCCAACTTTTAACAATAACAGACAAGGCATAAATTAGAAATACTATCTCTCAAACAAATCTTGATTAGCTGAAGATCAGTTACCAGCAAATGCATCCAAAGTGCCTCAATAGTGCCACCACAGCTACTCCCTGCATGAATTAAGACTAATCTAATACAACATACGCAATTAATCTGACATTAGCATAACACGTTTATATCACAGAAGAGAACTCATATTTTAAAATGGAGAAGACATCATTATAGACATGATAAATTTCAAAAGATATCTAATTCTCACAGTATCATAATCGACATCGGTATAAATATTTTAATAAATAAAAGTAAGAAAATTATAAAAATGCAACCAAAACCATGTGAAACATCGAAGCAGTGCGTAATATGAATACCTATCCGAATATCCAATATACAGTAAGCCTAGTATTAGAAGCATATTAATCACCCTTGCTCAAAATGCCAACGGATAATTTCCGTTAGTTCACTTTCATGTTTACTTCATCAAATTAAAACACGCAATAGAAAATATCAGACACACAATGCAAGAACCAATCAAACCAAATTAAACTAGTTATTTAGTTAAAAACCCCCGCATAAAGAACAAAACAAACAAGGATGGAGTAATAAAGGGGTGTGATACGGGTAAAGATGAAAGCTTTTACATATAAATAGAAGGCATACTGACCTGGTTCTGGTCCCAGAGATCACTGAACCTTACTGACTCACCGGAAGCGGTAAAAATGCTAACATCACCGAGAGTTTCCGCTATTTGGAGACTATACTGGGAATTGGAAACCCTTGGAGAAATTATAGAATGTCTGAGGCTGACACTGAGACCATTTGAGCATATGAACTTGGGGGAAGAATTAAAGAAAGTGGCTGCCGGAAAAGCGTGAGAATTTGGGGCTGGAATTGATGGACGGAAAGCAGGTGACAGAGATTGCAGAGTTGCCATTTGCTCGGCGAAGTCTTGGAATTCAATAGCAACTCTAATTCCCACGGTGGTGCAAACCGTGGAAGAAGAAGGATGATGTCAACAAACAGAGCCACAGAAATTTCCGTGGCGGGAGCGGCTTGCTTTCCTCCACGCACATAACCTATCATCATTTTTGTTAAGATTAATTATAATTTTAGGATTGAAATTTAATGTAAAATAGTTTAATATTTTTAAAATAATATTAATTTAAAATTATCAAATTATAATAAATTGTAAAACTTTTGAATTTTTAAACGTAATATTATGCGTGGTATTAATGTGTGGCTTCATGTATTGTTGAAGCAAGAGCGGTGTCCAAAGAACGTGATGGGTTCATATATTGTTATACAATATTGAATACAATGTCAAAGAGTGAAGTAATAACTTCTTGAATTTATTCCAAATATATTAATTGGTAGAGGTTTTTGTAGAAATTTATAGGAAAATTAGTAGGATTTTGACAGGTATTATTATTTTGACTGTTTTGGATCCTTTAGCAAGGTTAGAGCACTCCAAATATTCTACAATCAATATATTTATTTGCTCATAAAATTGAAAAAAAATAATTTAAAAACACATAAGGATCCAATTTACTATTTCTAGTTTACTCTTAATGATGATACAAAATTAAATAACAAAAATAATTATTCATTATATTTTAATACTTTTTAAAAATATATAGAGATAAGAAATGCCTCTTTTTCATTAGTGAAGTTTATTAAGATTTTAAAATAAATTAATTTTTTTTAAATTAATTAAAAAAATAAAATTCTGAAACAAGGAAGCAAATTGTATAATTATTGTAACGGTTTTTGATAAAATAACTAAATTAATTATATGATTTGTGTTACTATTGTTTATCAGTTTGGATCGAGACTCCCTCTCTTCACTTGAAATAGTAATATTTTTATTAGTATTATTATTTAATTATAATATTATTATTACTATTAGTGGTATTGGTATTGGTATTATACAAATTTATAAATATACACCAATTTAATTTTTGTTATAAATTTAACTATTCATAAGGTATTATTAAATATTTAAATATATGTTGTAGTAATATTGATTAATCATTTTATTTCAATCAATATAATCAAACTCTTTATTTAAATATTATATTTATAACACTTAAACACAATTATGTGAATAAATTACTTTTTAAACATAATAATAATTAATTAACTTTCCTAACACAAGTTGAAAAAAAACACCCGAAAAATTCATTCACAAATTCAATCACTGACAAAGTAACTTACATAGAAAAAGGTCCTTTAACTTAAAGCAATCAAACATTACATTAATAATTAATTATAAAACTTAAATATACTTATATAAATAAATTATTTATTTAAATATATTAATAATTATGTTAATTTTCTGAACACAAATTAAAAAAACAAAAAAAGGACCCATGCATATGCCCGGGTTTCGGACTACAATCACCACTTCTATATCTACTTTTGCTACTGAAATTGAGTTTATGTATATATTTGACTTTATAATATGTGTAAATGACTTTTAATCATACCTTAATACAATATGTTGTCACCGATAAGATTCAGGGAAATCTCGTCTACTATTTCCTAAACTATGCAAATTTTTACTTCTTTAGGCAACAGGAGCTTTGCAGCAGACATTAAAAACATCATCTAAGGGGGCATGGTCACCTGTCCCTTCGTCTTTCCTCGCATACAGCAGCTCTTTTCCTTTAAACACAAACATCCCTCCCTGAAAAAAAAAAAAAGGATCAGTATTTCAGGGGATACAATATGCATAATATTGCTTTCATCGTTTTTGCTGTCGGATTAATGTATCAACCTGCTGCAACACACCACTTCTATCATCTGGAGTGGCTTCAATTGTATAGTTCTTGACAGCTTTCTGCAGAGCATGAAATCTAGAAAACACCTTTGTCTGTGATATCAAATGTATGGTTAAAAACTATAATCAGCAGTTCTGCATGAATAAATTACAAATGCTTCCAAAAAATAAATGTAACTTCAAAGATGTTAGAGGCTGAGCTTACACTGGCTGGATTGAAGAAAGTTCGGCCAAAACCATAGTAAAGGTTCAAAACATCATATGCCTGAAGGAATGTCAAATTGGTTAATATTCAACTAAAAGATGAGTTATGTGGGTGAATGTTCCACTAGCCATCCCAGCATATTTTACCTTGCGATCCGGATCAGCATAAAGACAATCCATTGGAAATGGTAACTAAAGAAAAAAACATCAAGACAAAAATATCAGTTCTGATATCACGAACATGTTCATATCAATATCATACAAATTGTTCATTTACATGAAGTCTTCAAAATTCAAACAGAGATTGAAACTCTGTGCCTGGTTAAGATAAAAATGACCATTCCATTGCTAAACTTGAGTCAATAAGCAACACAAAGGGTGAATCTTCAATAAAACGGATTTAAATTTAAATCACAGACCACTTAATTGAAATACACTCGAGTTTTGAGACTATCAAAATCTCATTAGAATGATAGATACTTTAAGGGACGACGATCGATACTGTGGGTTTAGATAGGGTAACTATTTTAGTGTCCATAGTTGATAGGTAATACAAACACGGGCATATGATATAAGTCCATCATCCCCATTTTAGTTATATAGAATATACTTTCTTTTAAAATGTCCTTTTTCTACAAACTGTTGAAACAACAATATTATTTTAAATTAACCATGAAAAACCAATAAAACAAAAAAACATTAACTCAAAAGTTCAACATCCAACTCAATTACGAAAGATTGAAAGATCTTTCAAATCTTAATTATAAAATATAACAAATATAAACTTATGAGAGTGTGGGTAAAACGGGAGGTTGCCTACTGTGATGTCCAAACCCAGACCTTCAAAGTATCATTTAACTAGACCTAACTCTGGGCCGTTTGATAAACAAAACCTCATTCATTGGAAGTACTTTTTATAAGTATCAATTGGGTTTAGGTTAAATTGTCATCCCAAATCCAAAACCTTAACTAAAAATTAGTCTTCGTTGACTTCAAAGTTTACCAGAATCAACCTTTCCGGTGATCTAATGTCACACCTAAACTAACAAGGGATGTCCTTTACAAAAGATAATTTAACGAACAATGATTGTCAAAAAGTAACTCCAACAAATAACCCTAAAACAATGACTTGTTTTTGTGTTACTTTCTAAAGCATGGACCTCGGCAGGAAAAGCCATAATGACAAAGGAGGCCTCAGAACTTACTCGATTAGCAAGCATGCGAGCTTTATTGGGAGAACCAATACCCACTGCAATTAGTTTGACACCAGCTGAATCAAACCTTTCTTTGGATTCTTTCAAGGCTGAAGCCAATTCCCAGCTTATAACAAGATTCCACAAGGCATAAATTAGAAGAACTATCACATAAATATGCCTTAATTGATGACTAAACGTGAGATCAGTTACCAACACGGGCATCCAAAGTGCCTCAACAGTGCCACAACAGCTACTCCCTGAAAGAATTAAGACTAATTTAAGACTAATATAATACAACATACGGAATTAATCTAAAATCAATATAAAAAAGTTTATATCACTGAAGAGAATTCATATTTTAAAATGGAGAAGAAATCATTATAGACATGATAAATTTCAAAAGATATCTAATTCTCACAGTATTATAATCGACAATGGTATAAATATTTTAATAAAATAAAAGTAAGAAAATTATAAAAATGCAACCAAAACCATGGAAATATCGATGCAGTGCCTGATATGAAAACCTGTCGGAATATCCAATACACGGTAAGGCTAGATTAGAAGCATATCAATCACCTCATAAAACCAACGGATAATTTCCATTAGTTCACTCCCAGGTTGGCTTCATCAAATTAAAACACGCAATAGAAAAAAATCAGACATACGATGTAAGAACCGATCAGACCAAATTATACTAGTTATTTAGTTCAAACCCCCACAGAAAGAACAAAACAAACAAGGATGGAGTAATGAACGGGTGTGAAAGGTGATAAAGATGAAAGCCTTTACACACAAATAAAAGGTATACTGACCTGGTTCTGGTCCCAGAGATCACTGAACCTTACTGGCTCGCCGGAAGCGGTAAAAATGCTAACGTCACCGAGAGTTTCCGCGATTTGGGGACTATACTCGGAATTAGAAACCCTTGTAGAAATTATGGAGTGTCTGAGGCTGATACTGAGGCCCTTTGAGCCAACGAATTTGGGGGAAGAATTAAAGGGAGTGGCTGCCGAAAAAGCGTGAGAATTTTGGGCTGGAATTGATGGACGGAAAGCAGGTGACAGAGATTGCAGAGTTGCCATAGTTTGGTTGGCCAAGTTGTAGAATTCAATAGCAACCCTAATTCCCACGGTGGTGCAAACCGTGGAAGAAGATGGATGATATCAATGCACCTACCCACAGAATTTTCCGTGGCGGGAGCGGCTTGCTTTTCTCCACGCAGATTACCTAACATCATTTTTATTGAGATAAATTATGCTTTTAGGATTGAAATTTAATGTAAACTAGTTTAATAATATTAAAATTATCAAATTACAATATATTGTAGAATTTTCTAATTTTTAAATGTAACATTATTCATCGTATTAAGATAATTATTTTCGTTAATTTAAACTCTATTATTGAGAAAAAACTCATAAGATTCAAATTTAATATTTCTAATTTACTCTTAATTATAGTATAAAATTAAAAAATAAAAATAAATTATTGAAATATTACTGCATAATTATTCATTACATTTTTTGTAATCATATTATTAATATTATTTTTTAAAATAAATAAAGATAAGAAATACTTTTTTTTCAATGGTAAAGTTTATTGGAATTGTAAAATAAATGAAATTATATTCAAAAATAAAATTTTGAAACAAGGAAACTAACTGTATAATTAGTATTGTAACAGTTTTTCATGAAATAATTAAATTAGTTATATTGATAAATTAAATGAATTTTTTAAAGTTGTTTTTTGGTTCATCAAATTAATGTTTCAGTAATAAAACAATATAACTTTACAAATTTGAAGGATTAAAATAACTTTAGATTTTAGTAGATCAAAATGAAATAAACTTAATTTTCAGAGGGGAAAACATAATAAAACCTTCTTCTTTTTTCAAAAATAACTTCATTTAGTTTATATGTCGTAATATTCTGCAGTTAAGTTATAAGAAACTGACTTTGGTTTAGTTAATTAGTTCTGAACGTGAAAATATATAGAGTATTAAATTTAATTTAAATATACTAATTAAGTTTTATAATACTATTTAATCATAAATTATTTTATCATATATGGTAGAATTAATTTCTTTTACAGAAGTTATTTTAAAATTATATTTATGCGAATTTTTAATTATTTTGGATAACATTCTATTTTAATAATTTTAACATTATGAAAATATCATATTCAAAGAACAATTAATTTAAAAAAAAACATATAAAATATCATTAGAGTTATCTAAATTTAATTATATATAACACAAAACTTTATATTCAACGAGTTTTTAAAACTAAGAGGCTCTATATATAGACTAATTGTTTTAAAATAGTTTTTCAAAACTCCAAATATAGATGAAAACTAATCTCTTATTTATACATCAATTCCTTTAATTAAACATCATTTTCTACTCACGCTAATTAAGTGATTATTATAAAAAAGGAACACAAGCAAACATACAAACAAAACAAAAGGATAAACTAATTACATTCTTAATTTAGTTCAAATGTTCAACCATACATAATAATTAAATCTTCAATTTAAACCAAAACATAAATAAATCCATAACACTTACACTTGACCATTCAGATATGTATAGTGATGTCAGACTATGGTAAGTTTTGCATTCGTAGTGGTGAAATAATGTGTCCACTCAAGCTACCACACGAGGTTAGTCCATCTACCACCTATGGCCAAAGAATCAAATCATAGACTGTGACCTCCTATAACTCCTCACTGCATAACTCCCTTTATCTACTTGAGATAGAATGATTATTGGAGTGTTAGGATAACGTCTAAGACTGAGTCCCTATATCAATGTTGAACGCTACCATGGAGTCTCACCACGAGATCCATGGAATTACGTCAAACATTGATACCATATCAATAACCAGAATTTATTAAAGGAAAACCTAAAGCAAATGTCGGCTACTAGATTGGGGCCCAACAAGCAAGTCACTCGCCCAACAAATGAAGAGAAACAGAGATCCAGACCTGCAATAGAGAAGTGGCGCTCAATGTCACTTCTTACCACTCAACGCCCCTCAAACAGAGAGCACAACACTTAACGACCCAAAGTGCTCCCTCAGCATTAAGAACATAGAGAGCTCATTGTCTTCGCAGCGCTCAACGCCCAAACTAGCCACTTAGCGCCATACCAGAAAACCAATAGCTTTGATTATTGATCTATGTGTATCAAGTCATTTCCAAATGACTAAATTGGTATCCTAATACTTGTAATTGTTTGAAAAACATGTTTAAACCTTGATTTGGATATCAATTTGCTCAAATGGTCAATGACTCAATCCATTACATCAAGCTCACACTTCATTGCATATTTACACATCAGATTTCAACAAAATAAAAAGCTAACTAAATTTGAAATAACACAAACTTAAATTCCTAACTCCAAACTGACTCAAGAATCAACTCCCTTACTACTAAAATCCCTTTTTATCCAATATCATGACCTTTTACTCATTCATATACTGAATAATATAATCACCAATTATTTACTCAATCTCATTAAATCAGACCAATAAAACCCTTAAAATTTAACAAGCAACTCCCTCCTAACTTTCTTATACTAAACCAGGAAATTCTGAACCCGAAACCCCAAGTATTTTTCCATATCATAGCAGCCTTTCAACACAATTTCAAATCAATTAAACAATCATTCCAAGTCAGTAGATCATCCAAAAACTAGTACATTCAATCAATAATTCATCATACCAAACCACCAATTAAAAACCTCAAAATAAATTACAAAGTAGTAGTTAACTTCCCTTGCCTTTTAAGAGCTCAAACAACTCTACAGAGATCAAATACCCCTAAAGATCAAATAACTCTATCTACTCTTACATATCACAAAATCATGATCAAAATATGTTATTAGAACCATTAATTGATAGAGAACCTAATGGAAAGGGTAGATGACACATGGGACAGAACCAAGCCCACATGCATCACAAAATAGAGAAAACATAAAAAAATAGTAGAAATTAATTTACTCTTTAACAAGAATTGATCGATTAGAATTGAAAATCTTTTCGCTATGATCAGTTTAATACTTTTCGATCTTCAATCAAATAACCCAACTTTTAGAACTCTAAAAGAAAAAGTAAAAAAACTCAGAAAATAAGTTTTAGAAAGATAATATGTATTTTAAGCCATGAGATTCCTTAATAAAATTTATATTTATATCTTTTATTTTTAGTAATAAACTAAGATGGTCTCATTATTTAAAATACGTTATAAGCTTCTAAGACTTTATGAATTTAACATCATGAGGAAATTTAAATTAAAAATTAAATTATAAATTAGTTAAAGAAAAAAGGTTTAGATCCTCATTTGGTCCTCATATTTGTGTGTCAATCTCAAGTGGGTCATCGTTTTTTTTTCGGTCTCAATCAGGTCCATAAACTTGTAAAAATGCACAAGACAACGGAAGGTATGAATGAATGAGAGAGAGAGAGAGAGAAAGAGGAACCTAGTTTTGTGAGGAGTTACCAAACCAAGACAATGGAAGGGTCCTGAATGGGAACATCTCTCTTTATTAATACATTGTGTCTTGTGGGTAACATTGAAGGAGTGAAATTACAGCATCACCTGCAAGTGGCTGGCAAGATTCTCTCTAGTCAGCCATGGAACATTCATCAGATCCAATATTTTCTTGGGCCCAACTTCTGCCAACCATAAATTAATTCTCTACTTCCACTCACTCAATTGTTGTTTCTTAAGTCCCTGAGATTTGGTTCTCTTGCTTAATATTTTTCTTCTCCCTTACATTTGGTTTTGCAGAGGAAGATGAAGGCACGATTTAGGATTCGCAATTTCTGGGTTTTGCCCTACAGGAGGTTACAGTGATTATTATGGAGGAGACGTCAGGTTCGTTGATGGTGGTGCGTTGATTGCGATGTTAGTGGTTCACATTTTGTGTCGCGATTTGGGTTTGTGCGATTTGACGTGCCTAAGGAGGCGCGTGACAGAGCTGGAGGAGTGAGGAGCAGCGACCCCTAACGGTGCTCCGGTGATAGTGCTTGGTCGTACGAAGCCACAACATTGTCTTGGAGTTGATCCCATGCTTGATTGTACAGATAAACCATTCAAAAAAATTTAATACACCTCAGCATTCCACGTTTTCTAACAAAAATTACACCTCAGCATGTGCAGATGCCGTTAGTAAAAACTTAATGGAGAAGGCTTAATAGGCGCATTTTTACAAGTTTATGGACCTGATTGAGATCGATAAAAAAGCGATGACCCACTTGAGATTGACACACAAATACGAAGATCAAACGATGGTTTAAACTAAGAAAAAAATATAATCCAAATATTTGAAACTTATACATCACCTTTAATGTAAATATTTGACCGATGCTTCTCAATAAAATATATATTTTATAAAATAATAATATTTTTATGATGACAAATATCTATAATTACTTATTTTAATAGAATTTAATATAGTTTATTTTTATTTAGATATATGTTTATCACATTTTTAATTTTTTAATAATATATATATATATATATATATATATATATATATATATATATATATATTGGAAGTTGATATATGTATATTTATTAGAAGTCTCACCTCAACTAGATATAAAGTCAATTTAAAATATATAAATGGATACAAATCTCATATTACAAGTTAGTTTTGTGAAGTTGAATTAAATTTAAAATTTATTCCTTAATATGGAATCAGAGTCTAATTAGAGTTTATCCTAACAAAATTTGATGTTTGTTGGAATATTACTCTACAAGACTATTAATTAATTATATCGGCTAGAGATAAAATTTAAAATCTACTTCTTAACAATATCAATATATATATATATATATATTTTAAAATAAACTTATAGTGGTATGTCGTAAAGTATCTGCTAACCAAAACTTTTCAAGCATCATATTGTGGTTATCACATCACTTAGGCTGTAAAGATTTTTTTTATTGGGTATATTTAGGAAAAATGGAAACATAAGACAAAATTGAAAAAAAAAAATTGATGAGTGAAATTTAAGAAAGTGGAAGATAAAATTTGAACAGATCCACTAAAAAAGTAATTCCCCCTTCAAGTTCATGAAATGGGAAATTGGTGTTTCACATTTTAGTTTTGAATATTAAAAAAATGATAATGTCTTTAAGATAAAAAAAAGACAGGTAATTTGTATTTAGAAAAAACAAAATAAATTAAATATTTATAAGTTAAATTCCATTTTATGATTAATACTACTTTCATAATATTATTTATTATTTTTATAATCTTTTCTGGCATCCAAATAGGAAAAAAATATATTTCTTTATCAGACATTTCACTATTTCATTATGAACTTTGATATTTTAACGACATTCCAAAGTTGATAAATAATTTGCCAATCATATCAAAATTTTCAAAGTTGATAAATAATTTGCCAATCATATCAAAATTTATTCCTTTTTATTCACTCATGCATTTGTTGTCCCAATGATATTATGAGTACAATATTTGATAATAGCACCGGGAAATTTTCGGTTATGTTTCTAATGAAATTAATGCAGCTTATAAAAAATATGTTGCCATCATATTATAATACTTATTTGTTATTGATTAAATTTATCTAAAATGACATTTTTTTTTCATTCAAGGAGTTTTACTCATAACTGTATAGCTTCTGATAATGTTTATTCAATAATAAAAATGGATAATAAAATATATTACTAACAATTCTCATAAATAATATTTTTTTTGGAGTGGAGAAAAATGTACTTAAAGTAATAATTATTCACTAGATAAAATGAAGTTTGGGATAATTTGAAATGCAAGTAATTTTCAATTATTAGCCACTAAGTTATCAATCTTCGCATTTTATAAATTTATACAAAATTTATGACATGATGAGGTTTGCAAAATTAAAACTAAAATCTTTACGTTGCAAAGTAACGGTTATAACTAGAAATTAAAAAAAAATTAAATGTTTTAATTTTATATATTTTATGTAAAACATACTTTTCAACAACAGTTTATAGAATATTTTTTACATGACAAACAATTATGGTATAACTTTACAAACCAATTTTTTAAAAATAATTTAAAGACAAAAAATATATTTAACTTAAAAAAAAACATGTTGTAAAGGAATTATATCAATTAAAAAAGTAATTCAATTATTATAATAAATAACTTAATGGTATAAAATCCATAAACTAAATTAGTCACTCATATCATAAATATATAGCATTTGATAGAATGTGTAAAGTGCTGAAATTTATTTGGCATAGTAAGTGTAGTAAAAAATAGGTAAACCATTCACTTTAAGCAAAAGTGTTCATCTGAAGGACTATAAATGGCTAGCTTAGTAAAAGTTTTAGTATATTAAGTTAATTTTCCCACTCTTCTAAGCTTTACTTTCATATCTCACACGATCAGTGTTGTGTAGCGTCCCAACTTCTTCATCCAATAAAAACAGGTGAGCCTGGTTTTTCTTTCAATTATTGTGTTTCCAAATTTAACAGCAAAACTTCCCAACAATACCATAAAAGAGTATAGCAGGTTTTTCACCACTTTATAAATCTTTTCTATTAACTTCCTTTCTTACAATTGACTCTAAAATATTGTCTGCCATTCAATTATTTATCACTTTCATTAGGTAAAAGGTTATTTTCATTCCCCCACCAATAAAGATTCCTAACTCGCACTTTTGATTTGGACGATGCTTCGAAAATACAGAACAATCCCTTTCAATGTGTTATTTGAAAAATAAAACCTGGGAATCAACTTTGGGGTTGAATGATTGTCCATTTTGTTTACAATGATCATAATTTTGATTCCAAAGCTGCATAATACTGCAGTTGCCTACCAATAACGACAGTGACTTAAATATACCTTAAAGTAATTGTTTGAACTCAAATTAACATTTTTGAGACACTTTCACCATAAAATACTTTTACAAAGGATATATATATATATATATATACTTTCTGCTAATGATTATTTTTGAATGGTTAACAATATAGAAGCTTCTGTACTCATATAATGCAGTGTTATTATATACTGAAGCTGTATATATCAGTAATTGCATATGGCTAAAACTGAAACTAACATTAATCCAACCTGCATTACCTATAGTACGTAATTGTTTATTGCTAATCTTTGCATGAGTTAGTATTACGTACTACTTCAAATTCATTTTGAAATACAGGAAAAAGCTGAACAAACACACACTATGTATTATGTATAATATTATTGCCCAAGACAGCTAAATTCTAAGAAAATGACCTAAGAGAGGGAGAGATCGATGAGGTTTCCTTTATCTTCAAATTGAATGGGATGGCACCTTTGACCTTTCAGACGACACCTAAGGACAACAAGATGCATACACTGCAAATACCAGTCATTGAATTGAATCCATCTCATCACATTCCACCTACCCATAATAAATCAACAATTGAATTGTCGTTGCAACTTGCAAGTGGTAACAAACAAATTTGACATAAATATCTCTCTTTAACTCTTGATTTGCCACAATTATGGAAAATTAAAACCCTAAGACCGAAATTAATTTGACGCACGTTCGCTTCCATCATCTGTTTCCTTTAATTATTTTAAAAGCAATAATTCGCTTTCTCTTCACGCTCTATCTAGTTGCCCTTTAGATATCATTAACCGTTAGAGAATAGAAACCACACGAGAATAGCTTTAAAGCTCCATTTCATTTTAACCATTTTTCATATTGGTGATGGTACTATGAGCCATAGGAAGTCTCATTCACATGGAAGCATACCCTTTTCATGGGAAGACAAACCTGGGGTTTGTAAGACCCCAAACAATGATTTCTCTGAAAATAATCAAAAACTAGCTTCCCCATTTCTACCTTTAGCTCCTAACCATTTGAGGAGCAACTCAAGGAGAATGCTGGAAATTGAGGAGAAGAAGATTCCTCTTCCTCCTTGCCCACTTCAAGCTCCTCGCAGAAGCACTTCTGAGAAGGAGAAGGGGTTTAGATGGCAGGAAGATCCTTTTCTTGTAGCCTACAAGGAGTGTACCAAGAGTGAGAAGAATTGCAAGGTGCCAAGGAAGAACAAAAAGGGTGTTGGATCTAACTTTAGGTTAAGCAAATCTATTTTCTCGTGTAGAAGTGCCAATGATGTAAAGGATGATATTTATGTGAAGCTCGCTCCCTTCCCTCCTCTTCCTGCTGGTAGAGGTCGTTCCTTAACATTAGAAGATCAACAGAAACGAGGCTTCAACTATGAAACATGGCTATAATTTTCTCTTCTCTCTGAATTCTCTTTTCTGCTTCCCAATTATTAGATGTAACTTACACTTGATTGTATAGTTATCTCAGTTTTTCTAAGTATGAAAGATGTCTGATTTGATCCAGAATATTTTTTCCATGAATAATATTTCCTAATCTTTACTACTTTAATGTTGTGTCAATTTAGTTTTTTAGAAAACAGTGCCTCATATACCAAAAAAATAGTATCTTTTCGGAACATATATTGTTTTTGATTCTTCAAGATCACTCTGCTCTGGTTATATATTAGAGGTAGTGAAAAGTTTTTCTTAAGCGCCTGGACAAATAAGAATTTATTTAGCTGGGTGAATATTTTTTGGGTTAAAAAATGTTTTTTTTAAATTATTCAAAATTTGTGGCTTTTTTTTTTTGTGAAACTAATTATTTATATGAAAGTCATGCAGAACAGTGTGACTCAAACATGACAAATCAAATGTTATATTACTCATACCAGCACCAAATGATTTGTCGCTATTTTTTCACCATTTAAATACTATAATATTTGTAAAAATCTAGAAAATTAGAAAGAATGATTTAAATAATGAGACTTGGTGATTTTAATATTAAAAATTTAATATATAAATAAATTTTTTGATAAAAGAATTTAATATATAATAATGAGTTTGATTATTTTAAAATGAATTATTTTTCTAAAACTTTTCTTCTATAAGAGTTTTCTATTCTCTCTTTAAGTTTTCTAATGTCCTATTTATTTGTCTGAATATGATTGTCTAAGTAATTCTTGAGACGAACCCATATGGTTGACTTTTATCCTTTTTTAGGGCATTTGAAGGTGATGAAGAACCTATGGATTTGAGGACAAATCCTTCTCAAGAGGGAGGAGATGATGACTTGGGTCCAAGCCCAATAACAAGACAAGGGCCCATTACTCGTGGAATGGCCAAAAAGATTCAACATGACCTTAACACCTCCCAAGAAGCCCAAGCTTTGTTTGCCCATTTTTAATGATAGCTAGAAGATCCACTAGCAGGCCCATTAAAGCCCATTACAACCCATGGAGAAGGCTAGAGAGACAAAAGACAAAAGGCCCAGTTTGGAGGCGTTAAGAGCACTATCTAGGGAGTTGGGCGCATGCATACATTGTATTTTCTTAGCACGTGTATTTTGTGCTTATTTGGATTTCAGCATGATTTTCACACTGAGACACATGGCCTTTGATCCACTAAACACGACTGATTATCAACCCAACCTGGAGCACCGAATGGATTGACTGAAATTGCCATAAATCAACACCCATCATATTGTATCAGTCACTTTTGGAATGTTAGAGAAACACTATTGATTTCAGTCCAGCCCCTATGTTTGAGAGTCCCCTTTCTGCTATTGCTTCTCCTTGTTTCCCTCTATCTCCGTTCCAGTAATGGATGACTGTATGAGCTAGAGCCCTTTGTTCACCAAGCACTCAACTCATCTTCTTCCATAAGCTTTCATCAATTTTGTTGCATCATGACTTCTTTTCTACTTTGCTTAGCTCGTGATTCTGCCATAACATCCGTCAACTTCTTGATGGGTCATCAGAACCCATGTGGGTCAGGTTGGTCGCAGATTCTAACACATTTTGACAGTAGTATATATGAACATGCTCTATAAATAAAGAAGAATGGAGGAGATGTGATGTTTGTTATCCTGTATGTTGATGACCTTATCTTAATGGGAAATAATGTCGAGCTTATTAAAGAGTTTAAAGAAGTGATGAAGAAAGAGTTTGAGATGACCGACTTAGATCTTAAGAAGTATTTCCTTGGTTTGAAAGTTATTCAAGGTGAGGAAGAAATTTTTGTGTCGTAGGAAAGATATGCCAAATAGGTCTTAAAGAAGTTTAAAATGTCAAGTGGCAATTCAGTTTCCACCTCAATTAAACCAGACACAAAGCTTTCAAAATATGGTGAGGGAGACTAAGTTAATGCAAGCAAATACTGAAGTCACGTTGAAAGTCTTAGGTATCTTACAAATACAAGACTAGATTTAATGTTAAGTATTAAAATAATAAGTCGGTATGTGGAGGAGCTAAGGTATACTCATTGAAAGGCATTAAAGCAAATTTTAAGGTACATGAGAGGAACAATGTCACTCAAACTGATGTATATTAGGACAAATAATTACCGACTAGTTGGCTACTCGGACAATGACTGATGTGGAGATGTTGATGATCGAAAAAGCATGTTTGGATATGCATTCTTTATGAAAAACACAACGTTCGTTTGACTTTCAAAGAAGTAGCCCATTGTAATATTGTCAACTTGGCAAAGTTGAGTATGTTGCAACATCCAAGAGTGTTTATCGTGTTGTTTGGCTCATTCAAGTTGATAACAAATTGACCATTGAATTGGAAAAGAACCTGATAAATCACGAGAGAAACAAATATATTGATGCTTGGTTTCACTTCATTTGAGGACAAGTGAAAGAAGAAAATGTGGATTTAAAGCATATTGGAAGCTAAGAAAAAATTATGGATATGTTGACGAAGTGATTACATATCACTTTGTTCGAGAATAGCAAGAGGATAATTGGAATGAAAAACAAGAAAAATATTTAAGTTTATGGAGGATTTTGTTTGTTAAATTTAAATGTGGGTAGTTGCATTTAATCGTGTTGGTAGAATTAAGTCTATTAAGAGATTGCAAATATTATGAGTGCATCTAGGGATGGCAACGGGTTGGGTCGGACACGAATAATGTGATACCCGAACCCAACCCGATGTAAAAAATTGTACCCGTTACCCGCCCCTCTACCCATCGGGTATCCGCATGAAAAAAATTCGCGGATTTTTTTCAACCCGCGGATACCCGTTGGATACTCGTTTTTCCCAAGCCCAAATTTTGGCCCAAACTCCATTCTCCTTTCTTTTTCAAAACTCAGAAACCCTAAATCTTCACTTCAAAAACTGGGACTCCAAAAACTATTGAGTTCATTTTATCCAAACTCATATCTGTACCAAAGCTCAGAACTTCACCAAAGCTCAGATCTGCACCAAAGCATCTCATATCTGCAACAAAATATCTCAGATCTGCAACAAAGCATCTCATATTTTCACCAAACATCTTAGATCTGCCTCTCGTCGCCTTCTCCTCACGTCGTCGACCACTCACGATGCGGTTCAGTCTCTCAAGCTCTGCGAACGGGATCACCTATTGTTGTTGGTTGGCTCCGCCGCTGGCTGCAGGCGACGCCTTGGATGGCGGAAGAGGAAGCGACACTGCTAATTTAGTGTAACGATGCCGCAACGTGAAGTCCGTGCGGCGTCTGGGGACGGTGATCCTTTGTTGGTAGGCGGCAGAGCGGAGGACAATGATCCTTGTTGTTTGAGAGAGAAGAAGAAGAAAGAAGAAGAAAGAAGAAGAAGAAAAGGAAAATCTATTTTGATTTGATTTGATTTCTTCCCATTAATTCCTCTGCAACATAACACTTCCTCTGCAACATAACAGAGGGGCAAAATTAAAAACAACTTTTTAAAAATATTTTCTAATTTCATAAAAAGGTAAAATTATAATTTTATTTTTTAAACGGGTAGCAGGTATCCACGGATCGGATAGTGTGATACCCGAACCCGACCCGTTAACGAGCGGGTATTGAATTACCCACTACCCGTTACCCACGGATACCTTTTGTCCACATATACTAAATACCGCAATGGATTTTACCTGCGGATACTCACGGGTACAAGTTTTTTTATCATCCTAAATGCATCTAGTGATGATTAAAGAATGCAATAGAATTCACTTATTATAATTTTGGTAACAGTTATATTTAATGCATATAATTGAATAACCAATAATAAAGCTTATAAATAATTCATATAAGTAAAATACAACAACTAATACAAAAGAGTGTTTATCGAGAAAAACTTGTTTATCAACTTAAACATGAAATTTGGCAATTGGATAGGTGAATCTCTTGTATGATTAGAACCACATAACACTATTAGTTACATCTTACTTTTGCACATCTATGCCGCTAAAGGAAAATGGGAACAACTTGCCATATCAAGGAAAGGGATGAGAGACAAGGGTCTAGAAAAGAACCAAGATGTCGCTGGATCAAATATAAGAACCAAGTACACATTTTTTCTGCTGATAATCAGTCAGACCCATTTTCTGTTTTGCATGATGTTGAGGATTCAGAGAAAACAAACATGCTTAATCAGTGTGACAAAAAATCTTGTTAAGTATATTTCTTATATCTTTGTTAGTAACAACATCTTTATAAAAGGTTGTTTCATGTATATATAAATATTCTTTGTTATGACAAAAATCTTACAGTTACTTTTGGGTTGATATCTCTATTCCTCCTGGTATAAGGTTTTGCGAGATTGCCACAGTACAACTAGGTATATATGGTAAGAGATGTTGCCCCATTCCGTTTGTTTTAGAATGGAACATGTGGAGACTTTTGGAGTCCAGTTATTCTATTCTCTGAACATGTTACCTATAAAGCAATGTCAAAAGTGACTGCTAATCACAGGGTTCTTCGGTATTTAGAGACACATCACCCCTCTTTCTTCGTAAAAGTGAGAGAATCTAGTGTCCACTCCTACTTAATACCATCATCTTATGAGTTAATTTGAGAGGGAAAAGATTCATCCAGGCTAATGAATGCTTGACCACGTATTGAAGTATTTTGTAGGCCACATATCTTGCATCATTAGCAGTGAAAAACTAACTAGGTGGGGTACCATAGCAATCCAAACAAAAAAGAAATTTATCCACTTCAAGCAAGAAACTTTAAGAAAGGAAGAACCACAGCTAAGGTAATGAAATTTGATACCAACTTGAAAAAAAAAAACATAAAAAAATGTTATTAAATTAAATCTGTAGTATGGGATGATCGGACGGTCGCGTCAGGGGCGATAAAGGACCGGTCGGGAGCCGAGAAAGTAAGTGCATGGCAGAGTGGTGAAGGAGCAGTGAAAACAGTGTTGAAAGGTAATTAATGACCTTAATGGGCGAATATTACATAAAGGAAAAAAGAAGATACGATAGTTATATACAGTTAATGTCAATTATTGGGCATAAGGCCTATAAATACAGACTTAACAACCAGCTAAAGTATTTTTGGTCTGATAATATTCACATTGATCTCTTTGTGACCTAGCTAACTTGAACGTCGGAGTGTTTCCTTGCAGGTCATCACCGTCCGGCCTTTCAGTGGAAACCTTTGACAAGTGTTAGGCGACCAGGAGCTTGAGGAAAAACTTGAAGTGCTCAGTCTTGGATCTCATAACCGAAACAAAATCATTTGAAAAAGTAGATGAATATATATAACTATAACCGTAAGTAATGATTAAATAATATTTTTCGTTATTTTCCAAACTCACATTTGAAATGATTACAATATCTTACAATTTAATAAAATATTTTTTTCCTTAACTCAACAACATCTAATGAAAAATATTACTATGTAAATCGTTGCTATTTGACATAATTTATGGGGCAATTTTGTTAGTTTAAACGAGTCCATAGGTTTTAGTTGGTTTTTTATGTTGTCATTTGAGTATTAACAATACAATTATATTGGTACTTTAAAAATCATTTTAATATATTTTAAAACATCAAAATTAGTATCCATTAATACATTTTAAAGACCCAAAACAGAAATAATACAGAAAAACTCAGTAGAGAATTCAAATTCAGTTTAAAGAAAGGTATCTTTTTCAAGATCTAAGGCAAGTTTTTTTTTTATTTGGAAATAATGGTGGTAACAAGGTTAGAAGCTCTTACCTTGTGTATAGTATCCAAGTCCTTCAACTAGTCTAGTCCTACTAATCTACAATTTAAACAACTGTTATGTGATATTTTTCTATCCTTTTCTATCAAGTTTTTTTTTTTAATTCTTCTCTTCTTAGATGAATAAATATTCTTGACCTTTCAGAGTGTATATATGTATTCACGGTCAAAAAATTAAGAGTAGTGAACTAGTTTATAAGTCGATCAGTCATGTTAATTGTAAACATTAACATTGATCAATCGATTTACGTGGGAATAATAAATTAATTAAAAATTTTATTTAGACAAATCAGTCAAGTAATTACTATGATAGTGATTAAGTTAATGATAAGTAAAAATTTATTATGACTAGTATAAATAGAAGGTTTTAGTTGGATTACATTAATTAGTTCATTTAATACCTTTATGTTTATTTATATATATATATATATATATATATATATATATATATATATATATATATATATATACTGATTTAAGTATCAAAATATTTTTTTTTACCGATATCAAGATGATTGAAATATACACAATAAATCAATCAAAAAATATATTTACGCAAATCAGTCAAGTAATTCCCGTAAGATACTATTAGATCCCTTCAAGACTATTGAAATATACACACAAATCAAAGATAGAAACAACCCGAAGACCAAACCATAAAAAATAGAAAGTGTCTTATCAGTTTTGTAGAAGCACATAATATTTAAAATTTTAGATTGAAGACAAGTTTATGCAAATAATGTAAAATCTGACATCTCTCTTAGTCACGTTTACTTTGCAAGAAGGAGGTAAGATGAAAAAGAGGAGATTTTTATAGAATCAAGTGTTTATTTTAAAGTATTGTCCTTATTTACATTATGAATGTTAAATTTATAAAAATAAGATATAGATATTTTATAATCACATTAGTATAAAAATAGAAAATAATAACTTATTATGATGAATACATCTGTTACATAAAAAATGGTGCTATGACATTTTTACAATAAACATTAAATTTATTATGTTAGTTAATATTATAAATAGAACCATCATCATAGTAAATTAGAGTTAAATATGTTTTTTGTCCTTTAAGTATCACACGATTTAGGTTTTAGTTGTTGGGTTATTGGGCTCCCTTCCTATGTGGAGAATAAGCCCAAATAGTGTGGTCCATTATGTCTAATTAGGTTAAAATGAGATGTGTCAGATTAGTAGAGGATAAGAGAGTCATTTGAAGAGAGACAAAAGCCAAGTGAGAGAAAAAGAAAGAGAGAAAGTCATTCCCGCAAAACCCTAAACCTGCACTGGTGTTTTCGTCGCTGTGAAGTCGTTCACCGTTGGATCGAGCTGATATTTGGACAGTAGGTTCCAGACATATGGTTCTTCATTCTGACCGTTCGGATCGTCAATCGGAGGTCTAGATTGGGAGAAATCAGTCCCGCACCAGCAGCCCTGTTTTGGAGAATTTTCATCTTCTTTGTTCTCATTTGTAAGCATTTGTGCTTAGTTAATTTGGCTTATTGAAAATACCTTTTGGTATTATTATTGGAGACTCTTTTGTACCCTATTATTGATCATAGTGGATTTTTTCATTGGTCTGGACGACTCGTGATTTTTACCCTTGCATTGAGGGGTTTTCCACGTTAAAAATTGTTGGTGTCTCTTTGTGCTTTGGATTCTATTTTTGTTCTATTTGTTTGGTGTTCCTCGCAGATTCTCACAAGAAGGGGGATTGAATTTCCGCTGTGTTATAACTCTTTGCCAAGTTGTTATATTTGTTTTGGCCCTTTCCCCCATCAGAGTGGTATCAGAGCTCTTTGGTTAAGGGACTGTTTAGTTTGCATGAATGATGGAGGCACATACAAAATTGATTTCTTTGAATGGAAAAAATTATCACTTATGGAAAGGCAAGATGAAGGACTTGCTATTTGTGAAAAATTTGTATCTTCCTGTTTTTGCTTCCGATAAGCCAGAATCCAAGTCAGATGAAGAATGGGATTTTGAACATCAACAGGTATGTGGATTTATAAGGCAGTTTGTTGATGACAATGTCTATAATTTTGTTGCTAATGAGACACATGCGAGAACCCTATGGGATAAGCTTGAGTCCTTGTATGCCTCTAAGTCAGGGACTAATAAATTGTATTTGCTGAAAAATTTTGTGGAGTTAAAGTACAAGGAAGGAACTCCTGTTTCAAATCACTTGAGTGAATTTCAAGGACGCTATGATCAATTAGCAGGAGTGGGTATAAAATTTGATGATGATCTATTGGGCTTATTCTTATTAAACTCTTTACCGGATTCATGGGAGACATTTCGGGTTTCTATGATAAGTGCTACCCCTAATGGTGATATTTCTTTGCAAATGGCAAAGAGTGGTGCTCTTAATGAGGAGATGAGAAGGAAGACACAGGGTACTTCATCTCATTCAGAAGTTCTTATTACAGAGAATAGGGGGAGAAGCCAGAAGAAAGAAAACAGTGGTAGAGATAAAAGCAGGAGCAAGTCCAAGTCTCGGTACAAGAATGTGGAGTGTCACTATTGTCATAAAACAGGGCATATAAAGAAGAACTGTTTTTTGTGGAAGAAAGAGAACAAAGACAAAAAGGGTAAACAAAGAGAAAGAGATAATGATGATGGTGATCGTGTTACTACTACTACATGTGGTGACCTTGTTTGTCTTCGTGATTATGACACTATTAATCTTGTATCTGATGAGAGCATGTGGATAATTGATAGTGGTGCTACACTGCATGTTACATCCAGGAAGGAGTTCTTCACATCTTATACACCTGGTGATTTTGGAGTATTGAAGATGGGTAATGATGGGGTGTCTAAGGTTATTGGTGTTGGTGATGTTCACTTGCAAACCAACATGGGGATGCAGTTGTTGCTTAGAGGAGTTAAACATGCTCCAGATGTTCGCTTTAACTTGATTTCTGTGCAGGTACTTGATGATGGTGGATATGATAACCACTTTGGTTCTGGAAAGTGGAAACTCACCAAAGGTAACTTGATTGTCGCTAAAGGGGAGAAAAACTCTAAGCTTTACTGGACAAAAGCTTTGGTTGCTAAAGATTGTGTGAATGCTATGTATATGGAGTCATCTTTGTGGCACAGAAGGCTTGGGCACATTAGTGAAAAGGGGCTTAACTGCTTAGCTAAAAAGGATGTTCTCTCAGGTTTGAAGAATGTAGAGTTGGAAAAATGTTCTCACTGCATGGCTGGTAAACAAACCAGAGTATCCTTCAAGAAGCATCCTCCCTCCAGGAAGTCAGAGTTGCTTGAATTGGTGCATTCTGATGTTTGTGGCCCGTTGAAGGTAAAGTCTTTTAGTGGTGCACTTTACTTTGTTACTTTTATTGATGATTGCTCCAGGAAGCTTTGGGTTTATGCACTACAGAGAAAGGACCAAGTGTTGGACAAGTTTAAAGAATTCCATGCTTTGGTTGAGAGGTAGTCAGGCAAGAAGTTGAAGCGCATTCGTACTGACAATGGTGGTGAATATTGTGGACCATTTGATGCTTATTGTAGACAATATGGTATTGCACATGAGAAGACTCCTCCCAAAACTCCTCAGCTGAATGGTTTAGCGGAGAGGATGAACAGGACATTGATTGAAAGAGTTAGGTGTATGCTTTCTGAAGCAAAATTGCCTAAGCATTTCTGGGGTGAGGCATTGTTTACAACAGTGCATGTTATTAATCTAAGTCCTTCAGTAGCTTTGAACTCTGAGGTGCCAGACAAGATTTGGTTTGGTAAGAATGTTACTTATGATCATTTGCGTGTCTTCGGTTGTAAAACATTTGTTCATGTTCCAAAGGATGAAAGATCCAAGTTGGATGTGAAGACAAGACAATGCATCTTCATTGGTTTTGGTCAAGATAAATTTGGCTACAAGTTGTATGACCCCATTGAAAAGAAAGTTGTTAGAAGTCGTGATGTGCAATTCATGGAAGATCAAACCATTGAAGATATTGATAAGGTGAAGAAGTCTACACCTAAGGAAGATGGTATTGTGGCTAATGTTGATCCAATTCGGTTGTCTATTAATGATTTGGATATTGATGCTCATGATGATGAACAACATGGTGATATTGATAATCAGCAGGTTGAAGATAACTTGAATGTTCCTATTGATAATGTTGATGAAGAGGAACATGATGTGTCACATGATGACAGTCTTGGTGATGTACCTGAGCTACCTGAAGCTCAACCCAGAAGATCTGGCAGGCCAAAACAACCTCCCAAGAAGTACTCTACCAATGAGTATGTGATGTTGACTGATGAGGAAGAACCTGAATGTTATGAGGAGGCCATTAAAAGTGAAGAAAAGCAAAAGTGGTTGGATGCAATGCAGGATGAGATGAAATCTCTGCATGATAATCACACTTATGACTTAGTAAAGTTGCCTAAGGGTAAGAGAGCCTTAGAGAACAGGTGGATTTTCAAGGTGAAGCAAGAGAGCAATTCTACATCTACCAGATATAAAGCCAGATTAGTGGTGAAAGGCTTCAGACAAAGAAAGGGCGTTGACTTCAATGAGATTTTCTCACCTGTGGTGAGGATGACATCCATTAGAACTGTGTTAAGTTTAGCTGCTACTCTTGATTTGGAGGTTGAGCAAATGGATGTGAAGACAACTTTCCTTCATGGTGATTTGGAGGAAGAGATTTACATGAAGCAACCAGATGGTTTTCTTGTTGAAGGCAAGGAAGACTATGTGTGTAGGCTACGAAAAAGCCTATATGGTTTAAAGCAAGCTCCGAGGCAGTGGTATAAGAAGTTTGAGTCTGTTATGTGTGAGCAAGGCTACAAGAAGACTACTTCTGACCATTGTGTTTTTGTCAGGAAATTTTTTGAGAATGATTTCATTATATTGTTGCTATATGTTGATGACATGCTTATTGTTGGGAAAGATGTTTCCAAAATTGACAGGTTGAAGAAGCAACTGGGCGAGTCATTTGCTATGAAAGACATGGGAGCTGCTAAGAAGATTCTTGGTATAAGTATCACTCGTGATAGAAAAGAGAAGAAACTTTGGCTATCACAGGAGCACTACATTCAGAAGGTGTTGCAAAGATTCCAAATGGAGAATGCTAAGGTTGTAAGTACTCCTCTTGCTACTCATTTTAAGTTGAGTGTTAAACAAAGTCCTTCAAATGAAGCTGAGAAGATAGACATGAGCAAAGTTCCTTATGCTTCTGCGGTGGGTAGTTTGATGTATGCAATGGTATGTACAAGGCCTGATATTGCACACGCTGTTGGTACAGTTAGCAGATTTCTGTCAAATCCAGGTAGAGAGCATTGGAATGCTGTGAAATGGATTTTGAGGTATCTTCGTGGTACTAGTGGTTTGAAGCTTTGTTTTGGAGGTGATAAGCCTACTTTGGTGGGTTACTCAGATTCAGATATGGCTGGAGACATTGATTCCAGGAAGTCCACTTCAGGCTATTTGATTCAGTTTGCAGGGGGAGCCTTGTCTTGGCAATCAAAGTTGCAAAAGTGTGTGGCGTTGTCTACTACTGAGGCAGAATTCATTGCACTTACTGAAGCATGTAAGGAGTTGTTATGGGTGAAGAAATTCTTACATGAGCTTGGTTTTGTGCAAGGTAAATACTTGTTGTATTGTGACAGTCAAAGTGCTATTCATCTTGGTAAGAATCCAACTTTTCATTCTAAATCCAAACATATTGATGTGAGGTATCATTGGATACGTGATGTTTTGGATGCTAAGTTGGTGGAACTAGCTAAAGTTCATACAGATGATAATGGTGCTGATATGATGACCAAGGCATTGCCAAGAGGAAAGTTTGAAGTTTGTTGTGAGATCGCCGGTTTGGCGGATATCTCCACATAGTCGTGAGGGGGAGATTTGTTGGGTTATTGGGCTCCCTTCCTATGTGGAGAATAGGCCCAAATAGTGTGGTCCATTATGTCTAATTAGGTTAAAATGAGATGGGTCAGATTAGTAGAGGATAAGAGAGTCATTTGAAGAGAGACAAAAGCCAAGTGAGAGAAAAAGAAAGAGAGAAAGTCATTCCCGCAAAACCCTAAACCTGCACTGGTGTTTTCGTCGCTGTGAAGTCGTTCACCGTTGGATCGAGCTGATATTTGGACAGTAGGTTCCAGACATATGGTTCTTCATTCTGACCGTTCGGATCGTCAATCGGAGGTCTAGATTGGGAGAAATCGGTCCCGCACCAGCAGCCCTGTTTTGGAGAATTTTCATCTTCTTTGTTCTTATTTGTAAGCATTTGTGCTTAGTTAATTTGGCTTATTGAAAATACCTTTTGGTATTATTATTGGAGACTCTTTTGTACCCTATTATTGATCATAGTGGATTTTTTCATTGGTCTGGACGACTCGTGGTTTTTACCCTTGCATTGAGGGGTTTTCCACGTTAAAAATTGTTGGTGTCTCTTTGTGCTTTGGATTCTATTTTTGTTCTATTTGTTTGGTGCTCCTCGCAGATTCTCGCAAGAAGGGGGATTGAATTTCCGCTGCGTTATAACTCTTTGCCAAGTTGTTATATTTGTTTTGGCCCTTTCCCCCATCATTAGTTCCTATTTGAAATTTTGATGGCTTTTAGTCCTCATAATTTTGAAACTAGTACTATTAATTCTTAAAATTGGACGACGTTAACTTTAGTAAATGATGAAATCACGTCTTATACCAGCTATCGTGCCATGTCGATGGTTGAATCTACCTTCAGAAAAAAGACAGAACAAATGAAAATTTAATAAGAAAAACTAAATAAGAGAAGAGAGAGAAGTAATATAAAATTATTTGAATTTTCTTCTATCTTACATTTTATCAAATTTTCAATTCTTTATTATGTTCAACTTTATATTTTAACATTTATTAAATTAAAATTATAAATGTTATAAAGTAAATTGAAATTCTTTTTAATTTAGTTCTACTAGTATTCGCGTGCAATTTTAAATAATTTGAGAACACGACATCCTCAGCCTGTCATCCTGTCACTGGTAGTACTAATAACAATTTCTTACGCTAGTAGTACTGTTAGCATTTTTTTTTTTTCAATATTGGACAATTATTGTCATGGCATATTCTCTCATCCAATATATATCTGTGTTTATTTCCAATTTGTGTGACGGCAATTGTAATTTGTGCCCTATTCTATCATTGTGTAGTTGGTAGATCGTAACTTGTTTGTGGTTATAATTAAGGCTAAGAGTACTTGAAAAACAAGTTCCTCAAATTAGGGAGAAGATCTCAAAATTATGAGGTAAGATGTAATGACGCCCTTCTAAACAATTGCTTTTTTTTTTGTTATATAAATCTACCGAAATATAAGGAAAATTTAAAGTTAACTTTTTATGTATTTATTGTGATATAAATAAATTTTTTATTTACATTTAAAATAACTCTAATAAATTACGGAATTAATTTATTTTCCTTGGGCTTACGTGGACAATATCTGTCCAGTTGTTCCTGTTCTTACCCTTGGGGTTGCAATCACATGATTTCATGTTTACACTGTGCTACTTTAAGCTTGTTTGGTATGATGTTATTTTATTTCATTCGAACTAATTCATGCCTCTAATAAAGCACTCTCCATGCCACAATCAATGTGGAAAACGATGTTTATGGGTTTGTTAATTAACACTGTGATTGCGATAATCCTAGATGACAAAATTAAGTACCAACTTTGGGTTTATTTAAAGAAAAAGTCCATTGTAGTGAGCCATACAAAACCCACTTGATTGGCAGAAAAGGACATGCCCAGTATTGGGCTTCAAAGGTAGCCTCCAACATGTGATGTAGTGCCTTATAATGTATGGGCCACTGTGTTTTTTTACAAATATTTTATGCATTAATTACTCCCATTTTTTTTTTCTTTCAAAATATAACTAATATTTGAAATGTGTGTAATCAAATAGTTTACACTGTTTGACCATCACTAATCAAACTCATTTGTGTCACTCATTTTTTTTAACATATACAACAAACAGAATTGATAGATATATAGCTATTCATATTAAGTTCTTAAATATGATTTATTATAATTACCTTTTCACTCGATACAACATACATATATAATCCATATAACTTATTAAAACAAAACTCATGTGACATTTTTGTTCTTATTACAGTTTATAAATCAATCATTTAAACACCATCAAAAATTTGAAATTTAAAACATAATGTAGACATAAATATACACTCATCAAATCCTTATAAAACTCAAAATTGAGATCAAAATATACAATTGATTAACAAAGAATAAGGAATAGATAAAGGTGAACACATGTGTCAACCCTCTCAAAACTACATATTTTAGAACAAAACGGCGAAAGAAAAAAAATGAAACTTACTTGTCCTATAGGAGAAATTGATCCAATACAATCGTAGACTTCACTGCTGTGATCATTTAGGCACCTTCTGATCGTTAAAAAGACGAGTCAAGAGTTAGAACTCTTAAAGAAATAATAGAAAACTCTAGAAAAGTGATTTATAGAAAGATGATATATTTTAAAATAATGAAATTCATTTATAAGAAAACTATTTATAATAAAAATATTTAATATTAAAATAACCAAATTTCTCTATTTTTAGATTATCACCACTTCTAAAATATTATTTTCTGAAATTTTACATGTTACCATTACTAAGTATAAACAATTCGAAGAAAAAAAATGCAATACCCGATCATTTAAATGGTGACACATGACAGAATATTAATATTGAAAGTGTAAAAATTAGCACAGTTAAGAAGCCATATTTTGGGAAAATTTCTTAAAACACTTTTCCATTATTTCTTCTACAATTAAGAGAGGAATATAATAAGATAAAGGAAGTCATTGACATTATTTCGATTCTTAGCATATTGAGAAAGTTAAATCTGATATTTTTAAAAGCATGAAGATTAAATTACATTAATGTAGAAATCAAATATTAATACTATCAGCAATAAAAACTAACGAAAATTTTGAGGAATTAGATTGTACTTTATACATATTATACTTATATTTTATAGTAAAGATTAGAATGTGTAAAGATCGAGATAAAATCATAGGTTAAGGGGATGATCACGGATAGATGAGTGGATTCATACAATGTTTTAAGCTATTTTATTAGAATAACTTATATATTTAAGATATTTTATCTATATATTTTTAATTTATTTTGTTTGAATCGTTTGCTTTCTTTCCCTTTCCTGTATCATTTAATTTACGCTTCTTCTTTTTTCAAATTTTGAATAAAAATTGGTTTGAGTAATATCTTTATTTTTAAAAAAATTTGTAAACATTTAATTTATAAAAAATAGAGCAAAAAATGCATCATAAAAAATATTAAATGTCTTTAAGAAAATAAATACTTCATTTTTTTAAAATATTTATAAAGTTAAGATTATTTTGTTTTTCTAAATTCACTAAAATTACCACAATAAAAGTAGACAAGACAGAAAGTTACATTAAAAGTATTCTAAAATGTTATAAAATTAACTCTGCTGTCCTTTAATGCATAAACAGTAGTTCTGATGTTGTAAATACTAATAATGAATAAAGTACTTTTTTATTCAAATCAATAAACATAATACGGACCAAAGAAAATTAAAATACAGAAAAAGATTCATATCTGACATCAGTTACAGTGATGGTGAAAGGAACAAGTATTCGTCAACTTTTTTATTTATTTGGCGCATAACATCAGTATATAAAGATTCACACATATATATATATATAACATCAGTTACATTACAGTGATGGTAAATGAATAGATATGAGGAGGTAAAAGTTTGCATGTAGAATTTTTTATTTGGTGACGCCATGATTAATCCTAAAATATAAAGGATTGGTGATGTAGTATAAAGACTAACTCATCCATAACACTGGATATCTGTTACTGGAATACACATTCATACAATTATAAGAATTATAAAATACAAAAAAGGTGAGTCTCTGTTTTTACAAAATTATAGAGCTCAATAATTATAACAATCAAACATAATCAAATTGAGAGTGACCAATAACCTGTGGCCCCTCTCTTCAGCAAAATCTTGTGCACAAACTTATAAATAACTTTATATTACAATATAGGCTAAAGTTTTCGTCTTAATTGCACTCAATCCAAAACCAATCAACTTGATTCTCTTAAAAAGAAAAAGAGGGATTAAGTTTGTACTTTGATTAAAGTGACGTATCCGTTGCTACAGACACATTTTCATTATATACTTTCTTCCAAGACAATCTTCATCTTCCTTTGAATTCCGCTGTTAAAAGAATTATTAATATATGGGAAAATGTATCAAATAAATAACATGAAAACGCGTTTTCTAATTTGATTTTTTTTCCGAACCCTGCAAGGAGAGATAATTTGATAAAATATTTCTCAATTAAATCTCGCTTGGGCAATATTTAGTTTTATTGTATTTTAATGTATAAAAAAGTATCATTCGCCTAAAAATGAAAGAAAAAGCATCTCATTGCCCAGTCAGTTATAAGCTGGATAGCACGAAGAGGTTTCGCACTGAGTGTAAATCAGCTACATTCATAGGGATTTATGAATTATGATAAAATAATGGTAATTTTTTAACAACACAATTATTTATGCATTCATCGAAATTATGTTATATTCCTCTCTCGTCCCTTCTTCCTAGGGCAATTCCTCGCTAACTCGAAGTTGTATAAATACGAGATTAAATGTTTGGCAGTTTGATTCATACAGATACGTGACATTAGTTTTGACTTTGGACTATGCAGCACCAGTATGATATGTGCATCATGATTATACAAAATAGGAGCTAACAACAGCCAAAAAAAAATATAAAAGTAAAATACTCATTCTAAGAGTAGAATAACAAAAAAAAAAGGCTAATACTTCTTTACACAAAATATACTGATTATGATCGGTAATATATATATAAGGCATACGGTTTTGAAAATAATAAAGAAATATTTTCAAAAACCGAGTCTAAATATATATATATATATATATATATATATATGTTATCCCAATCCCAAAAATCCCACCCTTTTAACATCTTCTTATCTTGATCTAACTTTTAACAATTACATAGAGCGTATTATATATGATTTAATTAACTTGATTAATTGGGATGAGCGAAGTGTTGCATGTCCATGCAGGGGAGATGGGTTGTTGGAATTGTTGGAAAATCAAAATTTGGGTTAAGTTGGCGACTTTTTGGAGGAGGAAGGTTCGCTGGGACCGGAGCCATTCGTTTTCGGTTCGGAGGCGGTTACAGTGGTGCAGGACGAACTGCAACCGGTTATTCAGTTCCCGGTTTTCGACCCTGCACTTGTTCAACTGGTTCCGAAGGTTCTCCAGGTGTCTCTGTTTTCGCATGCGAGACCTGCGGGCAGATTCGCGGTTCGATATCATGCGCCGAAGTTTCCGCTCGTCCACCACCGAGACCACGGGTTGGTCCGGTTCAGCTGGCTCCGGCTCCGGTTTGTCGGAGCCGGAGCTGGAAGTGACGGGTTTGGGGGAGAAGAGGTGGTGGGAGTCGTCCTCCCAGGCGGTGAAATCTACAGAAAAGGTGGAGAATGGGTTGCCCACGAGGGGTTCAGAGGGAGGGAGGGTGGTGAGCATGGTTACGGCGACAGAGTGACGGGGTTCTTTTGAAACTAGAGGCGGAGGAGGAGAGGATGGAGAAAGGGAAGAAAAGCGTTGCAGGGCTCCGTTATTTATGGACCACCTTACGGGGCAGACGCTGTAATTTTGGGGGGGATTTCGAGGGAGTTATGTTTGGTCCGAAACAGTGTTTTGTACATTGCATGGCTTTTGAGTCATTTGCCACTATGGCTGTGGGGTCTCTTTAGGTTAGGGTAGGGTATCCATGCTCACCTTTAAACTTTGGATTTTTAACTTCATCCACAAGGTAAAAATTTCATGCCACCAACCAAACAAATATTTGGAAAACTCCAAGTCATACTTTATATATAAAAAATAACTTCATATTACAAGAGGAACAACAACTTCGGTGTTAAATAGAAATTTCAAATATTTAAATTCATATTTATAATGTATTATTAGAATAGTTAAGATATCATAAATTTGTAATAATTTACTAACCTGAACTTATTTAAAATAATTTTAAATACTTATAATATAAGAAAGAATTGTGTTCCCGTACTACTTTTGAAAAACAATAGAATTTAGACTTTGTGTTTATTTCTTTGTTTTGGGCACTTTCCTCCATTTTCTTTTGTTTAGAAAACAGATGGCCAAACGGAATTATATCGAAAGGGTCGTCGATGCCTTTTTTTTTCTACCCTGTAAAACATATGTTCTGTATGGGTCGTAATCTTATTCAACACAATGTTAGATATTTAAATTTGAACGTCTCTCTCCACCAAATTTTAAAATAGTAATTCATCACTTTCAAAACAAAATATATATTACTTTTAATACTTTGGAGAACACATGATGATGAATAAAGGTACATGTATATTATCCTATTTATTCAACTCACTTAGTTAAATTGTAAGATACATATCATGGATATACATACACTACTTTAATCCCTTTTGCGTGTTTTAAATTCTTTTCTATCCTCTTATTTCCTTTTTTGATAAAAAAAATTATTTTATTTACATAACTCATGATTTTGGAAATTTCATTTAGATTTTATAACAACTTTTAATTTAGGTGTTGTTTATGAGCAATGAAAGAAGAAAGAAACAGTAGGAGTGTAGTATGTATTGAAAAAGTTGTGTGTAATAATAAAGCAGTAGTAGGAATGAAATTAGACACGTGCGAAGGTGTAATTAGGTGTGAGTGGCCATATGTGTCCAATGATTAGGAAGGTTGTTGACATGAGCCAACTTTTGCTACTGTCTTAGCATAGGTAAAGGGAAAAGGATGGATAAAAGAAAGATACGAATAAAAAGAAGGAAAAATAAGAACCGCTCTACATCATATAATTTAACAAGGAAAATAAAATAGAGATAAGAATGAAGTAAGAAAGAGGTGTTCACTAGAAAAATAAATAAATAACTCTGCAATAAGTGAATTATTCAAGGATATGAGATATTGCTATGACGTATAGGCACTAACCACGTAATTTGAAGACAAATATTTTTCTTTCCAAAATAAAATACTTAATTGCAAACTACTAATTTATGTCTTTATTTTTAGATTAAAAGTTATATATTCCCACATACAACATATATATATATATATATATATATATATATATATATATTAAGAGTGTTTGTATTTATACTTTATTATTATTTTGAAATTATTTAATATTACATTTATATAAATCAAAATTTAAGTGATGCGTACATTTTAGATTATATTAGAATTTAAATAAGTTCAAATTATACCGTTATATTTTGATGTTTTCATTTATATACATATCAAAAGGTATAATTCTCCTCTCATCATGTCGACCCATTTTAGGAGTTGAGTGATACCTCAAATTAGGTGGTTTTTATGTCTAAAGGGACGTTTAACATATGTGTATATAAATAAACAACACTAAAAATTCTTAAATAAAATATTGGGTTCAAGCTTATATATATGTTTAAAACTTAAATAAAAGAAGGATTAACTAAAGATAACTAGTAATTTATTAATAATAAATATTTCACACAACAGTGTAGTGAAGTTAAAAGATAAATTTAATATATATATATATATATATATATATATATTCAGATTATTTGAGAAAACGAATAATAATTTACAAAAAATCATGAAATTACATATGATAGTTAAATATTTTACTTAAAATACTTAGTTGTTAGGGTTTAAATAAAAGTATTAAGTTAATAAATTTCAACATAATTAATAATTTTATTTATGATAGAAGAAAGTTATAAATCAATTTAATATTAGTGATTAGGGTCACATCCATTAAATTCCCTACCTGAGTGGGATCCAGGTGGCAGTGCAAGGTGTTGGAGTTCCAGAAAGTGGAGACCAGGTGGCAGCAGATTAGTGGACCGATCGATTTTCGGAGACAGTATTTAAAGTGGGATTTTAAAATCTGGTTACACTTCTCTGCAAGCAACCTTCGTCTTCAACCTTCAGAATTTTATTTTTCTTCTCCTTCTTTCTAGTATTTCTTTTCTTCTCTCTACAAATTCTCACCCTTTCACTATTCCGATCATGACTCAGGCGACATTTGAAGGTTCCTGGTGTCCAGCTTTTCATCTCAATCGATCAGTTTTCTGTGTGGAGTTGGTAAGATCAAAATCTCTTATTCTCTTGAGGTCCTTTTCGTTTCAGATGCATGCAAACACCCTTTTGGGTTGCAGTGACTACCAATCGCGTTTCCTAAGACTGTTTCACAAATCTGATCGTGTAGGAAGTCTAGAATTTGGTTCCATCTCGGTATCACCAAGAAAAGCTTAGGAATTCTTGGATTAAGGTAAGGGAAGCTTATATAATTTAGTTATCTTTATCTGTTTGAATTGGTGAATGCTTGAATAATGTATGTTTGATGATCTTGTAAGATTGTTGGAGTTGCATGTTCGTTTGAAGGTGTTAGTAGTTGATAAATATGTCCAAAATTGGGTATAAATAGATTTAATTGTAACTCGGTACATTCTGTAACTGTGACCGAGAGTCATTACGACTGTTCGATTTTTCACTAGTAGTGTTCGGTCTTGAGATGCTCGGTCATAAACTAGCATTCGACTTTCAAAGTGTTCGGTCTTAGACTAGCACATAGTCTTTGAAGTACTTGATTTTATATTAATATTATTTATTTTGAAATAGTGTTCGGTCTTATACTGATACTCAGTTTTGTAAAGAGTGTTCGATCTTGCACTAACACTCGGTTTGCTTGAAGAGAACTCCATTCCATGAAAAAGTGTTCGGCCTCAGTTCTAAGAACTCGACCTAAGTCCTAGTGCTCGACATTAGATGGTATTCAACTCCAACTGAAGTGATATTATTGTTGACCGTTCGGTCATATTTCTACTTTACAGTGTTAGTTCTTTAAGATTGTTATTCTTATTTTAAATTGTCAATAGATATGATTTTGATTAAATGTTTGTGTATACAAGTATGGTGGTAAAATTTACGATTTGAATTATATGGTTTTGAAAGAGAATTCCAAGGAGGAATATCTCAAGTGTTGTGATGGTTTGTAAAGTTTGAACATGGTCAGACTCTGACTTCATTTTTTATCCTGATATTCCGTGATTATTTCTCATCATATAGAAGAGGGTAACTCATGCGTGGGAATGACAGGAGGTTCGCGACCATAAGATCAGATGGTCGTTTTAGGACTAACCTCGGGTGGCAACTGATGAGTATGCCAGTTACTACACCACACCGGGTGCTACAAACAACGAGTTATATGGTTCATACAGTCCGGACAGTGTCAATAGTGGTTGGTTAATATAATTTATACGTTCGGTCTGAAATGATGATAATTATATGACTGTGTATGTTGATCTGATCATTAAAATGTTACGTTTAAATGTTTTATTGAATTAGATTAATTAAATTACATAAACTTACCCTTATTTCTGTCATGTCATCTTTTGGCGTTCGTTCTCTTCACTGCAATGACCATCCTTTGGATGTGAGCAGAAGGTGATGTTGATTCCTTGGAAGAAACATTGGAGTGCGCAGATCCTGAGGCTATCGAAGGACCGTCCGGTCAATAGGATTTATGTAAATAGAGTTCATGTAAATAGTTGTTTAAAAACCGTTCGGTTTATTTAATGTTATGTAAAACCGTACTGTATAAACTTCCTTTTGAAGCACCGTTCAGTCTTACGCTAACCCCTAAGGTCGTTCGGTTTAAGTAGTAAAATCTTATTAGACTCTCAGTTAATGTACAGTTTAAATTTTTAAAGAATATTTTATATTATGTACTTAATTTTATTCTTCTGTTCTATCATATTATTACTGATAACTCCTGAATATATGTATAGTTTTTATTCTATAAATATTAGGATGTTACAATTAGCTTGAAAAATAGAAGTGTCTAATATTTTCGAAAGTTTGAGAGTAATACTCCATGAATGACAATTTAACCCTTATAGTATGTGAGCATACAATCATATTTATAAAATGAAAATCTTTAGATCATTGTTCCCCTAGTAATTAAATGTTTTATTTTGACGTTGTATTATATGAATTTGATAACCTTAATTATTGTTGATGAAAGAAAAGGGTGAGAGGAAGAAACTTTGAAGGATGGAGAAGTTGTATTATTGGTGATATGATAGATGGTAGTATTTCAATATGACATTTGTTTAATCAACCTTTTAAATTTGGAACAGAAAAACCTACCTAATATTCTGTGAACTCATACTTCACTAAAGAGAGTTTTTCAAAATGAAATTTTATTATTTTAATTAGTATTAATATCTATTATTTAATTAGATATATTAGCTGAAAATTGTGAGAAGCATAATTTTTGAACCCTGGAGAAAAGAAGACGTAATAGAAGCAACAGTGAGCATGAGTGGCAGTGGGGGAGTGTTGGATGGTTTGCCCGATGAGGTGTCCCCAAGGGTTGGAGCGGACATGGTAAAAAACGTCATTAATTATTTTGATATGATTTAAGGTATTATTAGCTTTAACTTCTACTAATATAATTATCTATCATTATCATTTTACTCTTTTATGTTTCTATTTACATTTAGCTTAACTGGTAATTTAGATTTATTTTTTCAATTAAGTTACAATATATTTTAAACAGAATTAGTTTGATTTTTCTGTTAAATTAATATTAACATCATTTTCAAACTGTCACATTTAAGAATATATTACATATCAACCTATTTAAAAATCTTATGTCATAACATCTAAAAGATGTTTAGGTGTTCAAAACATATAGAATGTTTTCATTACAAACTTTTAGTATTTTATAAGTTACACGTAATAAAAACTTTTGATTATTATTATAAATAAGATTGTCAAAATTTTCATCACTACTATTTTTTTTTTAAATTATGACAGTAAGTTTCATTTCTTTAAGAGTTTTTATATATTAAAGTTATTTTTCTTTTATTTTTTATTTTTTATTATAATATGTTATTATTATTTTTTATTAATATTGGTTTGAATTCTCATAATTGATGTAAGAAAAACTATTTTTCTTTTTTAGATGTCAACAAAGACATCTATTATGGTTTTTCTTTGGTTAATGTATATGAAATATATCTTTTATTAATGATATTAATTTTTTTTAAAATATTTTGTTAAAAATTGTTTTCTATTTTAAAATAGGAGAACATTTAGTTAATTTTACTAGGACTATTTTTGAGTCCATGTTCATTACAAAATTATTTTTATTGTTAGTAATTGAAAAAATGATGAATTAAACAAGTTTTTAATCCTTAAACTTATACACAAAGTTAGAATTTGTCTTTAGGGTGTGTTCACTTTAAAGGATTGATTTGAGGGAGAGTGAGTGGATGAATTTGAGGAGATTTGATGGTGAATTGATTATTGTTTGTTTGAAGAGATTTGGAGGTGAGTAAGAATGGATATAGAAATAAAGTTTGTGAAAATTAGTGTAGAATTTGACCGATATGACAAATAAAATAAATTGTTTAATTGATAAAAAATTAAAGATTACCAAAATACCCTTAATAGTAAAAATAATATAAAATTGTAATTGTTAATATTATATATAATTATAAAAATTATTATAAGAAGAGAAAAAAATAAAAATTAATTTTTAACATGAAAAAAAAATATTATTATTTTACTATTATTGTTATTATTAAAACCATAGGGATAATATAATAAAAGTACTACACTTCCCTTCAAATCTCTCCTAATACGAGATATGTGAGTTGATGAACGATTCCAATTTTCCATCTGTAGCATCACCTTCATTTCCTCTTAAGTGAACAGAAAAAATCCCGCTTTTCCATCTTTTTAAATCTCATCTACAGTATAATTACTAGTGCAAAAACGCTATTTAACGTCACCCCTTAGACGTCGGTTAAGAGTAAGCACAACGTATATTGATGACCGGTGGCATTTTCGTAAATAAGATGACCATATAGACGTCAGTTAGAAGGTGTCCCGACGTTATAATATTTTAGATGTCGAGATCCCTCCTAACTGACGTTTATATGTCTGACAGGTGGGTGAAAAGTCATTTCTTTCAGTCATATAGACGTCAGTTAGGAGGGACCCCGACGTCTAAAATATTATAGACGTTTGTTATCGGGGGAACCGACGTCTAAACCCTAAACACAAAAATTTAAAAAGTCACTTTTTGACTTCATTTAGACGTCTGATCCCGCCACTCCGACTTCTAAAGCACTTTAGACGTCTGTTGTGGAGGGAACTAACGTCTATAGACGTCTGTTATGACGGGAACCGACTTCTAAATACTCAGCCCATAAATTTAAAAAGTCACTTTTTGACTCCATTTAGACTTATGATCCTGCCACTCTGACTTCTAAAGCCTTTTAGACGTCTGTTGTGGGGAACCAACGTCTGTAGACGTCTGTTATAGGGGGAACCGACTTCTAAATGTCTGCATTAAAGCACTGCGAACGCGAGGCAGCAGTTACGCGCACTCATTGTTCATCATCGTCCTCACATTTTCTCTCCATGGGCTACGTTTTTCAGGTTCGTTTTCTCACTTTTGCACCGTTTAAAATTAATTTTACTTCGATTACATTACTCTTTGATGAATTATCTTTCATTTCAACCGATTAAAATGCGTTTTCGTTGAGTTTTATCTAGTTTTGCACGTCCTTGGGCAGCGTTCTTGGACGACGATTTCTTGCGTTTTGCACTCCTCTAATTCCCTCACTACATTATTAAAACCATCCAATACAAAGAAAAAACGTACAATCCATTCTCTTCAACTAAAATATAAAGTTGTAAACTCGAATCACCATAAGCTAGGAACAACTCGAGAGGCCTCAAGCGGAGAAAGATCCTATCAAATACGGCGACATTTTAGACGTCTGACCTATAGAGTCCGACGTCTATATAAACGTCTGACCTATATAGTCCGACGTCTATATAGATGTCGGTCATATCCTGACTGATGTGTAATTAACGTCACCCGAATAGACGTCGATTTCATATGTGACGTTAAAAACCCAAAATAACCGATACTAAACAGCATTTTTTCACTAGTGAATAGCTCAAATGAACATAACATCAGTCTTCAAATTTTAAAAATAAATAGATATAATATTTTTAACATTAGAAATAATATTTTTAACCTAACTGCGTGAACTCTTTTTAGTGTGTTAAACTATATTCTAGAGTAACATTTGAGTTGGAAAGTCTACAATTTCAACTACAAAATAAATTAATTGTACAACTTCCATCATCCATTTGTTCATTATTAATACATAACTATTAAAATTTATAAAGATAATCTTACAAAAGTCATTAAATTAAGAAGGAGTTGTAACATAATCCCAACTCGTTAAATTTACTTTTGAATTTGTCTAAATCAATTTGGAGCAAGCCATACTAGAAAAGTAGATTGTACATTCCTATCCTACTCTACCCTGCCCATCCACCTCTTACACATGCACCCTCCCTCACGCAACACGTGATTGAAAAGAACAAGATTTATCACTTATCCTAAAATAACTTCACGTTATACCTATCACAATGTAATATCGCATTTCTAAAACATATTTATCATTTCTCATCACATAAAAAGTTGATAAAAGAAAAAGTAAACACATTGAAGTTCTTTTGAAATATCAAATTACTCCACCATCGCTTACAAATTTTGTGGCACACAACATGACAGATTCTTTTTTTTTTTTTCAAAGTAGGAAAATTCTTTTTTTATTCTTCAACTAATTTATTATGTCAAAAAAATACAGAGATAAGACAGTTTCTTGCAGCATTTCAGAACACAGTCATAGACAAATTCTAAACTTCGTTTAAACTGATTTTTTTTTGTTTTTTAAGTAAGGGAAGAAAATTTAGAAATAAAAAAAATATGATTACTTCAAAAGATAAATACTTAGAAAAAAAAATTAGAATTTTTATAAAGAAATATATATTTTTCTAAAAGAATTTCTTAAAAGAATTAGTTTTATAATTTTTTAAATAATTATTTTTCTAAATAGTTGTTTCTCAAAATAATTAGTTTTCTAAATTATTACTTTTCAAAACTTTTTTTTTAAATAATTAGTTTTCTAAATTATTACTTTTCTAAAAAATATTTTTCTAATAAGTATTTTCTTAAAATTATATTATATTATCTTCATTTTTCTATAAAAGCAAAAAAAAAAAAACAGCTCAGAAATCTATCGAATTCTAATGTTATTCCAACAAAAATCACAAAGAAAGTGTTTAGAATTTTGTCCCATTTTTTTTTGCATGTATTTATTTACTATTTTGTGTTAATGGGATAAAAAGTTACAACTGTGCTACTTGAGAAAAAATTTCCAACATCGCACTCACAATTACTTTTTTTCCTCTCTTATTAAATGCTTCTTATTTATCCACTGCCTCCCACTAGGTTAAACAAATCAATATTGCTAACAGCAATATCTGAAATATTTTATAAAACAGCAAAGTGGCGTTGACAAGAAATATCGCCATCTTCAACATCAGATTATTTTTCAGTGTGATAAGATTTTCTTTTACGGCATGGATTATATTTCTTATATTTATGCATATATTCATATATACTGCATAACCATCACAACGTTATTATATTGTAACTCAACAATTTTAATTTTACTTTCTCTTGTATTATATCTATTCTACTTTGTGAGGTTGTTTTTCCTTCTTCTTTTCTAAATATCATTTTCTTTCTTTATATATATATATATATATATATATTAGATATTAATGATAATTTTATAATGATTAAATATAACACAATAACTTCAACAAACAAGTACTAGTTTAAGAAATAAATTTTAAATCAAACTCAATTTTAAATAATAGTTTGTAAAATAAGTTTTCCACTTACTTATGTTTTATAAATACATTATATTTATAATTGATGAGTGATCTTCAACATTATATATTACTGTAAATACTATTTCAAGATAGATCAATAGGAATATAATAAGATTAACATTCAATCATAACATTTTTACACTCATCCTATATATTTTTTTAGGAAAAAAATAATGTCTGTAATAGATTCAAGAGCCTCTTCCTAAGAAAGATAACCTGATCACTATTGATATTTAAAAGTTTTTTTCTAAATAATTGCTTTATTAGTATGACTTAAAGTTAAATAAAAATGACTATTAATTTGATTTTTTCTAAAATTAGAAGTTGTGCTCCTTAAGTACGATTTTTGTAGAGACTTTATTGAGTTGAAGTCGTGAGAGATATTAATGACTTCCAATTTTTACATGAAATTAAAAATCGTGTCATAGCAACACAAGTTAAGTTCGAAGATAAAAATAAAAAAATACATAATTTCTTCTTTTTCTTTTATCGACAACAAGGATTGAATAAATAAAGAAGTACTTCGGATACTTCAATCATTTTAGAAAAAAAAAAATAAAAAAAAAAAAATATATATATATATATATATATATATATATATATATATCATAAATCACTAAAACTAACTCTAAAACTCATAAAAATCCTATAACTTTTAAAAAAATTATCTTGTTTGATACACCTTTTATCACTACCATAGGTGATGCAATTGTAATTGATTTTAGAGTTTGTCTTCCTTAGTGTTGCTCATGCAATCCTTTTATGGTTGTTATTAGACTTTGAGACCAAATTCTTATTTCTCATTCCTGTATATTTGCGCACAACTAGAAAAAACAAAGTATAACAAGGTGACAGGGGCCTCTATCTCACACTGAAACTAAACTTGAGATATAGAGTAAAAGTAGGACCTAGATAAGTAAAAGGGACAATTTTTAATATCTTTCGTGGTTTGAACATCACTTGGATATATGCTTGAAAGTATATGAATGGAGGTTGAGGATTGCCACCAAACTAATCAAGTGTTATGTGAGCATAAGCCTCAATGAACATGACATTCTCTTCAGTGAAGTCCACCATAAATTTGCAGCAACGACCCTACCTAAGATTACATGTAAATGGGAAAACAAGTGTGTGTGTCAATGCTTGCCAAATCACTTGGATAAGCAAATTGGAAGTTTTTACCCTTCTGAGTTCTTCATTTTTATATAGCAACATGACTTCTAATTGGATGTATGAAATTGAAAGTTGTTATCGCCTATATGACTTCTATATTGTTGGATCTTTTGATGAAGGATCACTGAAAAATTAACACCAATGAGATATGAGCACAACTCTCACATAAGGGATTGACATCGCATTGAACTCAAAACTTTAAGATGATGAGTTTATGAGCCTTCAACCTTATATAATGTTTAACTTTATTATTTTTCTTCAATGTGTGACTTAGATTCACACTTAAATTTCCAACATTTAAGTAGGTGCAATCAAAATCGTCTCCCAATACCAATTGAGATGGACGAGATAACACACAAACTCATCTCCCAATACCAATTGAAACGAACGAGCCACATCACATCAACCAGCATAAAAAATCAATCCACAACACAATCGAAATAAAACATCAACAACAAGCCATACAACTCAACCAACCACATACAACTTAGAAATCATCGCAAACAGTTCGACAATCATCACCAACAACTCGGCCAAGGCCAAAAACCTCTAATCTAACCTCTAAAACACACAGGACAACACGGTCAAAAATACACACAACCCGAAAAACATCTTAAACAACTCGGTTAAGGTAAAAAACCTCATGGCCAAGCTTTAGAACACATAGGCCAAGCTTTAGAACCTTGAAAGCTCGGTGTGAAATAACTCAACTAGCCTAATCCGACCAACACAACATGACCACCGTAACCCAGCCTAATCAACACAACTTGGCCACTGCAGCCCAACATGGCAACATACAAAAATAAGCATGACAACAGTTTGAAATGTACTTAAACAACATGGCAACAATTTGAAAACAAACACAAATAGCATGATAATAGTCCAGAAACATACACAAATAACATGGCAAGCATTGAAGGAACATGGCGACAAAGACATCAACTGGACCAAGCCCTAAACATCATCGTAGCACTATGAACAATTCAGCATGGCCCTAAAATATCATTGTTACATATAAAACAGTTCGGTTACATGCTTCAAACATCATAATAGCAATTATACAACACGTCATTAACCTTAAATATCATGGCAACACATCTAAACAACTCGGCGAGTACAAAAATAATATGGTAGCTCAAGTTTATCAATCCAGAATCATGTATAAGTAATTAAAACAGCGGGGCATAACCCAAGAATCATTACAGAAACATATAACACCTGACCAAACCCTAAAACAACATGGTAGAACCTACAAACACTATGCACGACATGACAACAAACTACACGACCCCCTAAATCATATGAAAATAAAATGCAACGCAATAATACACTATAACAGTAATTCACACAATCGAACACAACATAATATATTATGGCAGTGTTTTAGACCAATTCGACACTTGGGTTCCTAGCCACAACCTGGGTTCCTAACCACAACCTGCACCATATCTTAGCATGGCAATTTAAAAAGGGAACAATACAACCAAATAATGTGGAACATATAAATGGTATACCCTATGGCAGAAACCTATGACTAGAACCCTTACAACACAGTAACTATAATAGGAAAAATAAAGGAGACCTTAATCATGTACCGCAAACCATAATAGATGGCATAATAATTGTAAAGAGAAACTCAACGTGAAATAAAAAACATGCACAACATGAACAGTAGGAACAATCCAGAAATTGCATGGATTTCATTCCATCAATACAATTAATGTAAAATACACACCTAAAAGAATAACTCCCCTAGTCTTGGTTTCCCGTTAAACCTTTTCTTGAAACAAATAATGTCCTTCTACAACAATCTCAAGCTCTCACAAACCTTTACTCAATCAAACTCTCGTTCTCACGACACCTTCAAAATTTTCGATTCTTTTTCCTAATGGTTAATGGTTAGTGTTTCTAACTTATAATACTGTAAATACGAGGTCTACTTATTCCTATTGGTTTATTTTTCTAAATTTTTATAAAAACCCATTATTTTCAAAATACTAAAAATAAAATTATTTTTATCTTAATTGATTCTAAATAATATATATATTAATTTTTTCGAATAAGCCCCTACATAATATATTATATTTTAATTTTTTTTCTAAACTATTTTAATTAACACGTTAATTTTAGTATCCTAACTTTAATTACTTTTTACCAAACACATTTTCAATTATTATAAATATTAATATACACCAAACTTACATATAAAATAAAAAAATAAACATATATTATGTACACAATAAAATTCAAATTCATGATCACCAATCCATAAATTTTTTTTTAATACTCTGCATTACGTACTACCTTTGTAATAATCATCCTTTATTATTTTAAATAACGACTTTCATTACTATCACTTTTTTTAAATATTTATTTTCTTGAGTCTTATAAAGTCATGCTGTGTGACAACTTCTAATTTTATGTCAAAAATTGAAAGTCGTTCTTACTCCTCGTTACTCTGATTAAACAAAAGTATTTGCAAAAATCATAGTTTAGAAACGCGATTTTTAATTTTAAAAAAACAAATTAAAAGTTATTTTCGTTTTGCACTACTTGAGTTAATATTTTTGAGTGACAGAGAAATTATGTTTTTGAGTGACAGATAAATTATGTATATGGCACATATTTATTCAAGTGAAATCATTCCATCCATATAATATTTTTTGAATTATCCGTTTGATTTTGGTAGATAATATTTAGAGTGAGAAGTAGGAGATGGAAGTATTTTGTTAAAAAAGATAAATGAAGTTTGTTTTAGAAGTTATAACTTTAAGCAGAGATGTAGTGGAAGCACGTTTATATGGATGCTTAAATGGAATTTACACAGGTGCGCATATGGGACAGGTAATGATCGTGAAAATAAAGCCTCCCATAGTTGTGACCTAGGGAATCTATAGGTTACTAAAATAGTCATAGGAGTCGGGGAAGAAACATGCCATACATTTCATTCTCTCTCTCTCTCTTACTGTGTTCTTCTTTTTTCAATTCAAGCATCTTCCTTTTCCTGTTACTATGCTACCATTACTCTCACTTTTACTCTACTTCCCCATGAAGGTAATTCAATTTCAATTAATAAATAAATTACTCAACTTTTAACACTCTCAACTTCAATATCCAAACCACCAATTAATGGGACACAAACTAATCTTTGCTATTTTCTAAATTCACAATTAAAATATTCACCAAAATAGACAGAATTTTAATGTATTAAACTATGCATTTATATTTCTCCTTTTGACTCGTATTTAAGTCGTTAATACATTTAGTAACTCTCATTCTCTTTGAGTATTTATACACTCACATACGTATCTAGTTAGATCTATTACTCGCACTTAACGGAACATGTTTTCCTCCAAAAGAACATTCTTCTTTATAAACTATAACAAGATACACATATAATATATAATACTAGCATTAACTATAAAATCAATTTAACTAAATACATCCTACTCTATAAAAGAATAAAATAAAATTCAACACATTCACAAGTACAACCTACATAACAAATCCCTAGAAAAAACTCTTAATTAATAACTAATTTTAGTGACAAAATATATTTAGAGACCAATTTTCTAATTAAAAAAATAATGTAGAAATTAATTTCTTTAATAACCAAAATTTTGATAGTTAATATTAATGATCAATTTAGAACTAGTTCATAATGAAAATTATTTTAGTTACTAATTCAAAAATTAATTATAATTTTTTTTTAAAACTGTTATTAATAATTTTTAATTTATAAATTAATATATAAATTTGTCAATGACTAATTATATTTTATCACTAAAATTAATCATTATTTAATTTTTTTTTTGTAGTGTATTATTCAAGTGAATTCAAGATAAAAGTAAATAAATGATTACACACATATTCAAGTATTTAAAAGAATAGCATTTGACTATTCTCCACATCAACACGAAGTTTTTCAATGTGTTTTGTCCTCACTCGCACACTTTTCGGGAAAACATCCAAGAAGGTCACCCATTCCTGAATTACTCCAAGCTAAGCACGCTTAACCATGGAGTTCTTATGGGTTATGTTATCGAAAAATAAATGCATTTGTTGATATGAATAGCCAAATCAATTCCTTTAAGTTATCCTGCAACTGTATAGTCCCATACCTATACAGTCTCTAGATCCCTCTCATTCCGGTGTATGTTCAATTCTTCCATGTGTCCCTTCCATTAGAAGCCTATCGGGAGCCGCTCTTTATTTGTGTCACTCGCACTTCGTGTCTCTTGCACCGGCGATCACTCTCTGTCATCGTCAGTGTCCGGGTGTCACATAGGCTAAATAAAGTTTAAATAATATGAGATATGCTAGACATTTAATGTGTTTGTTCTAGACTGATCAACATAGTCATAGGGACCTAAAGAATGTCAGTTTTACAATTAGACAAGCCCAACAATCCCTTTGTGGCCTTCACACGTACACTATAACATAATTCCATCAAATTATGTAGCCATTACAAGAATCTTGACTAAGGAAGATTACTATTTATTAATAAAAGGTTTAAAGAATAATTCTGATGTATTATTTCAAGGAATAGAGTACCATATATATATATATATATATATATATATACATATAAGGATCCTATAATCCTTCATCTATTAAAGGAAAGACATGTGCACAAATCTGCACAAATTTGCACAAATTATACTAATATCTAAAATATAACTAACATAATATTTGATTTCCTAATATCCTTTAATATAATATTTGGCATATCTTAACACCCCCACTCAAGTTGGTGCATGGATATCACACATTCCCAACTTGAATAGAGACTCATTAAACAATCTTCTTGACAAACCTTTGGTGAGAACATCAGCCAACTGTAACTCTGATCTTATAAAAGGAAAGGAAATTATTCCAACTTCAATCTTCTCTTTGATGAAATGTCTATCTATCTCCACATGCTTTGTTCTATCATGTTGAACAGAATTATGAGCAATTGCAATAGCCGTAGTATTGTCACAATACAAACTCATAGCTTCATTTGGTTTAAATCCCAAATCTGATAGCACATTTTTAATCCACAAAAGTTCACATACACCTAGTGCCATGCCTCTGAATTCTGCTTCAGCACTAGATCTTGCTACTACAGGTTGTTTTTTACTCCTCCAAGTTACAAGATTCCCTCCTACAAAAGTAAAGTATCCAGAGGTAGATCTTCTATCATCTTTTGAACCTGCCCAATCTGCATCAGTGTACCCTTCTACCTTTAAGTTTCCATTATTTGAGAACAAAATTCCTTTTCTAGGAGCAAACTTCAAATATCTCAAAATTCTTTTAACAACATCCATATGAAGCTTTCGTGGGTCATGCATAAATTGACTAACAACATTCACTGCATAGGTGATATCTGGACGTGTATGACACAAATAAATTAATTTTCCTACTAGCATTTGGTATCTTCCGCTGTCTATGCTTGCTGAATTTGAGCATTGAAAGAGTTTATGATTTTGTTTAATTGGTGTATCAGCTGGTTTACTCCCAAGCAACCCAATTTCCGATAGTAAATCAATAGTATATTTTCTTTGGCATAGAAAAATACCATTATTTGATCTAGCTACTCCAATACCCAAAAAATATTTGAGGTTTCCAAGTTGTTTTATCTCAAATTCAGATGCAAGATATTGTTGTAAACTAGAAATCTCATCTTGGTCATTTCCTGTAACAATCATGTCATCTACATATATAATTAAAGCTATAATTTTTCCTTTTCCTCTCTTAAAAAATAATGTGTGATCAGAATTACTTGCTCTATAGCCAAAAGCCTTCATAGACTTGGTAAACCTTCCAAACCTTTCTCTTGGGGATTGTTTTAATCCATATAGAGCCTTCTTTAATTTGCAAACTTTCATTCCAATTGAATCTGTCATGCCTGGTAGAGAATCCATATAAATTTCTTCTTAAATTTCTCCATGTAGGAAAGCATTTTTCACATCAAATTCCAGAAGAGGCCAATCTTGGTTTGCAGGTAGCGACAAAAGTATTCTCACAGTATTGAGCTTGGCTACTGGTGCAAACGTCTCTTGGTAATCTACACCATAAGACTGAGTGTAACCTTTAGCCACAAGTCGTGCTTTATACCTCTCAATAGTTCCATCAGCTTTATGCTTAATTGTAAAGACCCATTTGCAGCCCACAATTTTCTTCCCTCTTGGTAAGGACACAAGATCCCAAGTGTTGTTTCTTTCTAAAGTTGTCATCTCCTCAACCATTGCTTCGGTCCATCTAGGATATGCCAAAGCTTCCTGTATATTACTAGGAATAGAAATTGAAGATAATTGAGATACAAATGATGCATATGACTAGGATAACCTGTGAGATGACACATATTTACTAATGAGATATTTAACTTTGGCTTGGAGGTCTGGTTCATATTTAGCTGGAGGTTGACCACGGTTAGAACGAGGTGGAAGAATATATATTGAACAGTAGTAGACTCAGTGTTTGATGTGTTAGTGGTCTCACGCAGAGAAGAATCAATTCCATCATCAATTTGATCTAAATTAGTATTATCAGAGATAGGATCAGAAGGTACCTCTGAAGAGTCAAGCTGAACCTGTGGAGAAGATTGAATCAATTGGTTATGATTAGAAGACATTGTATTATCCAGAAAAGAAGTGTCCATATTTGGGATTGGCTCACTTGCTGCAGAATGATCTTCACATAATAATATATCTTCATAATCAAACATACTAACATCATGATTATGCACTTCACTTTTATTGCCTCCCTGAAGTGGAGAATCAACATAAAAAAATTCATGCTCATTAAACGTCACATCCATAGAAATATAAAATTTCTTTGATGGTGGATGGTAAGCACGATAACCTTTTTGAGTTGATCCATACCGAACAAAAACACATTTGATCGCTCGTTCTTCAAGCTTTGTACGTTGATGTGGGTGTAAGTGAACATATATAACACATCCAAAAATATGAGGTGGTAAATAAACTATGGGAGGAAGGATACAATGATCAGAAAACACATCATAAGGCCTTCGAAAGTTCAGCACACTAGAAGGGGTTCGATTAATTAAATAAACGGTAGAGCTCACACCCTCACCCCATAAATGAGATGGGACATTACCATCTATCAAAAGTGATCTTGTCACCTCTAATATATGTATATTTTTCCTCTCAGCCACTCCATATTTTTGTGGTGAATAAGGACATGTAGTTTGATGCAAGATGCCTTTAGAGTTCATGAACTCTATTAATTCAGTCTTAAAATATTCCCCTCCATTGTCTGATCGAATGACCCTAATAGATGTGTTAAATTGTGTAACAATCAGATGATAGAATGAACGAACAACATCACACACATCACTTTTATGTTTAAGCAAATATACCCAGGTTACCCGAGTACAATCATCAACAAAACTGATAAACCATTTCTTTCCATTATGTGTAGATTGCGGGGCAAAACCCCAAACATCTGTGGGAATTAATGAAAAAGGAAAATCAGTTTTATTATTGCTTAAAGGAAACACAACACAATGATTTTATTGCCAAAACATAAGTTTTACAAAAAAAAATCAGAAATATTGCATTTATGAAATAGTGATGGAAATATTTTTTTTAAAATAACCAAAAGAGGGATGTCCCAACCGTTTATGCCACAACCAAATCTCTTTTTTGTTTTTATCTTGTATGTGATCATTCGCAAGACAAGTCAATCCTCTTTTATGGTTTTGTTGTGAGACATTTTCAAGATAATACAATCATTCACTCTCTCTACCACTGACAATCTTCTCTTTGGAATGAATGTTCTGAAAAAGACAGTGGGTTGGGTAAAACAAGGCAACACAAGAATGTGATTTGGTTAACTTGTTGACGGAGATAAGATTACAGTTTAATGAAGGAACAAATAAAACATCAGGAATCGATAAGGAGGGTGAGAGATATATAGTACTTATACCTTCAATAAGATATGAGACCCCATTGGCATTAATAATAATAGTTTTAGAACAATTAGAGAAAAAAATTAGTAAATATATGAGGATCACAAGTCATATGATCAGTAGCACCTGAATCAATTATCCAATCACTACCCTTGGTAACAACAAAAAGATTAAGAGCAGAGTTAAATATACTTGACTTGGTCACAAATCCGGACGGAGTAAAAATATAACTCTTGGAAGCGGCGGAAGTTCCAGAATCATGTTTCTCTGATTGATTGTCATCGGAAAAAGTCATCAGAAATATTCAATATAAAAAAGCACTGATTCCTATATTGTAGAGGATATCAGTGTTTGGCTCTTGATATCATAATAAAAGGTTTAAAAAATAATTTTGATGTATTATTTCAAGGAATAGAGTACCATATATATATAAATATATATATATATATATATATATATATATATATATATATAAATATATATATATATATATATATATATATAAGAATCTCATAATCCTTCATCTATTAAAGAAAAAACATATGCACAAATTATAATAATATCTAAAATATAACTAACATAATATTTGATTGTCTAATATCCTTTAATAGAATATTTGGCTTATCTTAACATTTATCACACGTCCTAAATCATAAATAATTGGGATTCATAACCATTAACCATAAAACCGTAACCAAGTTATAGATTTTGCTTCACATTTATTTAAAGGTTGAATTTAATTTAACTTAATACAAGTAGCATTTGATAATTTAAATTGTCCTCTTTGAGGATTTAATTGTGTGGAAAAGAAGTTTCACATTACAAACGAAGGAATAAAACTGACTACTTTATAATTGCAACAAGAAATTAAACGAACCAATGGAGTTTGGAATTTCAATTTAATAATTATCTGATAAATTTGAGGAATGTTCCTTATGTATCATATCAAACTAAATTTGAAGAATATTCTGGAGCAAAAGGATGTTTGTACATTATTATGGTGATAAAAAATGTTTGTATATTATTTACTGAACGAGGAAATCTACAAAAATTATAGCCTCAAATGTGGGAAGATTTCTATGACCCTACAAAATATATATACATATATATTAGTGTTGATTGATCTCTGAACAGTAAAATATGAAAGTATAAAGCAGTATATTAGCACCAAGTTTCATGAGACCTCACGTTGACAGTTTATGGCTAGCTTTATTTTGGCGGTCCAGGTACAATAATTGCCCGAAACTATCATAAAAAGTCCAACAACACCAAACCACGTGAAGGGGAAGAGGGATAAAAAGCAAACAACCTAAAAAGAACAACATAATTAGCTGGTAACCACATGTACCATATATTCGCAATCATATCAAAACAATTACGATAATTTTCTTCTCTAATCATCACAAATTGTCACATGAAATTACATGTATTATTATTTCTCTTTTTGGTTTTATGTGTTTTATATATACAGCAAAGTAAAATAGAAATAAATAAAAAAATAACACCGTTCAAAATAATTTCTCAATTAGCGTCCAGACTTAATTAAGATTATGAACACTGAGTTTGATACCAAGACACGTGTGGCACTTATATGATAGTAAGAAATAATGGTGAAAAAATAAAAGAAAATAAAGGAGGAAGAGGATATATGTGGTGTTTGCGAAAAAGAAAAAGAGAAGGAAGATAAAACAGAGATGGGTAAGGTTTGGCTTTAGTTAACTTTATTGTTTTGAGTGGGTACAACCCTCCTAATGCGTTGGACGAAAGACATTGGGGTGCCAGGGAATTAGAATCTTGCACTTCTCCACACCATGCAAACATATCACATTCACAATATCATACACAAAAAAGAAAAAAAAAAAACTGACAACGCAGCTAAAAAGCATTGCATTTTCATGTAGGAGAGTCCTGAAGTGTCTACGTTAGTGAAACAGATAAAATGGGATGCACTATTGCTGGGGACAGGAACTCCTTTTTAACATTTCGCTAAAGTATGTCTCTGCTCAATATTTTATCGTATCTCCACCTTATCTGTCTTCTTCGTTTCAATCCTTTTTATTCTAATTAGGTTTAGCTACCAAGTATTCATCACTTTAATCCATAATTAATTTTTACCAACATCCTAATTAAGTTTTCTTTCTTAATCAAACTTTTTATTCTTAAAATTTGAAATTAAAACTTTTTTTAAGAGGTGTGAAACATTGAGAATCGGTCGGATCTCTCTTTATCACATGCCAGTGATTTGGCTTTCCTGCTGTCTCTCTTTTCTTAAAAAAAAAAAACAAAAGAAAAAAATCTTGGTTGGACTTTGGTGTGAAGAATCTATGGTTGTTTGAAGAATGGGTTAAATTCCTGGGTTGAAAGTTTGTCTCCTTGGATATATATTGTCTCTTGAACCAGTTATAGCCAGGTATTCAAAGTTCATGTTGGCGGTAGTTTCATGGCAGGAGGTACACCAAAAAGGAAACATTCTTATTCAAATAAAGGAAGGAAGTTAACGATGCCCTCCAAACCCTACTTTGAATTTTCTTCGCCCATTTTTTACAGTTCACTAACACATTTGGATTAATCGAATCAGCCAACCATCCTCTCATATTCTTTCTTTCTTCATAAAACCTTTACAGTTTCTTAGGTGAATTCTCTCAACATCTGTGGTCCTACTTAGACCATGTGTTTCTCTCTTTTGACTGCACTGTATAGCCACGTTATGAAAAACTAATATATTTTTTTAATAATAACCTATTAAATAAAAGTTTTAAAAAATATACCCAGAAATTATAATTTTTCTAAACCAAGTTGAAAAATCTTCCCTGAGTAATATATCACCTAACAAATCTACTCTGTCTCAACAAATGTCAAACACTCTTTCACTAAAACAAAAAACTATTATCCCACATCTCGTTGTCTTTCTCTCTTGTTTGGTACATGTCTACCTCCTTAAATTGGAATATGATTCTTTTCATTCTAAAGACTTCAGTTTATAGTGGTATTAAAAGGTTTCTATTGAAAACTTTTAAAAATAAAAAACTAATTAATTACTTTCTACAATTCCAATGTTGTCTTTCAAAAATTAAATTATAAAATACTATTGCTAATTCAACAATACTGATGCTATTTTTTATTTAAAAATTATAATTTTACATTCCCAAAATTTTAGTAGTCAATTTACAAAGTGAATTTCAACTTCTTTTTTTCATATTTTAACTAAATTTTAGTTCTCCATTTAGTGATCATAAATTTTTTTTATTATAGTCTAGTTCTTCTAAAATCGAAATTCACTTCAATGTCTACTTGAACTATAAACAAGTCATTAAGTAGACTGAATGGGATGGTTAATTAGATGCAACTGTTAAGAATTTTATCTGGAAACTAACTCGTACTTGTTAGATATTGGTTAAGTTTATCACTCCAAAATAAAGCAAAATTTAACCTTGTACGCAAGACTATTTACAGTAGCTTTAGAGAAAATTTTGGCTTTAGAATTAAAAGTTTTCCAATAACGTGTTGATTTCTTTATGTTGGATATTACAAAATAAAACGAAAAATTATTTCGTTATTTTATTTTGAAAATAAAACCACTTTGAATTGAATGACTTCATATAATATTTTTTATCCCAAATATCTCATTTCCAAAACGATTTTTTTTTTTTAAGTATTGAAATTTATTTAAAGAGTATACTTAACTTGTTTGATTAGGTACTAAATAAATTAAAATAGATCAAACAAAAACATGGAATCTTTTCCGAACAACTTTAAGAATTTGCTTTACCTACGTAGGCGGAAAGGCTTAGTCATGAAATTTAATGTTACCAATTCGTCAACAAATATTAAGAAATTAAAGAAGAAAAAAAAAACAGAAAGAAAGAAACGAATTTGTTCTTAACTATGTATCATGCCATCTTTTTGGTTCCTTGCTTGTCACCATTTGCCGAAAAACTCAGATATAAGTATTCGAGATTCTCGTCAACTGCTATTTCCTGTTAACTTTAAACAGAAGTATTCATGTATATATACTGTGTCTGGATTTGGTATGTTTTTTTTTTTTTGGCTTGAAATTCGTTTTTCTAGATGCATAGTTCCTTTCTCTGGAAAAAAAATTGTAGTGAAAACAATGAGAGAAATGTTTAGTTTACCTTTTTGATATTAGTTATAAAAATATGTACATGATATGAAAAACACATATAATAATCCAAACAATCAAGTAACAAGTTGACCTTTGGTGGATATATACGAATGTTCACACCTTGATAACTAAGATGATGCTTTATCTTTGAAATCATGGCAATACTGTACAGTAGTTTTCAAATTAAAGGAAGAAGGTAAGGATAAAATGCATAGATGCATGCATGCATAGCGATGGTTGATTATGAGTACGTGTATCGGTGTAGCCAGTTGAAATATGTGGTGCAGTGTTCAAGTGTGGTTGAAGAAACGGAAAGTGGCAGAGTCATCCTTTTCGGCGTCGAGAATGAGAGATGTTGCAGAAGTGGAATCGGCATCGGGACCATCGGTTGTGTCAACAAGGAAACAAGAGCACCATTCTAAGGAAGCTAAAAAGGCAGATACAAAACTTTGACAGAGCCAAGTTGCAGCCATGCCAACCCTATCAAGCTTTTCACACGTGCATGAGGAATTCTTGACTCCTCTCTCTTTGGAAAACCGTGTCCAGGTGCAGCTCATACATTCATTCATTGCTTTCTTTTTTCCCCAAGACTGGTGGAACGATGTAATGGCTATTGTAATTATGGGATTAATTCGTTTAATTTCTGACTAAGAAGCTTCCTAGCGCCTACAAAAAAAGGGTATAAAAAATAAAGAGTGTTGGGGGGTTTGGAATAAGAAAATTCGTGGTTGTCACTGCTTTTTGGGCACGATAAAGATGCTGCTTATTGGCTGGGATTTCACTCCAAGAAAAGTATAGCACACTAGAGCTTCTGCTTTTTGTCCTTTGCTCTCCACTATTCAAAGACAAAGTTATACCATTTTATTTTCAACTATTCAACGCATTCGATTTTTTAGGTTTAGGCTCTCGTTCTAACTAAAGATAAACCTTTTAATTCATTCAACGAGTAAGTTAACACAAAAGAATATTTTTTATACAGACAAAGAGTTAAAAATAATAATCTGGCACGAGTATATGAAATGATTTATTTTGTTTATTTTAAAATGGTACTTTTGTTTAATGTTTTAGTTCTAAGTAGTTGATGAACATTCTAAAAATTTTAACTCGATTTTGAAACTCATCCTGATTTCCATTTATGAAAAAAATTCTTTCACACTTATAAATTCTTTATATTCATTTGATAACTACTTTTTTTTATTTTTTATTTTTTTTTAAATATAAAAATTTATATTTTTATAACTATTTTATTTTTTGTGTCAAATGAATGTAAAAGTGTGTCATAGTATCATTAATCTTTATTTATAGAGTGTTATTTGAAATTAATTTTACTGTTATTTATGTATTTATTTTAATAAAGACCTAAATGTAATTTTGGTACGAGAGAATTTTTTTTCTTGACGAAGGCGAATGTTTACTCTTTCATGTGGTGTTAATGAATCTTCTACCAAGAAGCCTTCTTTTAAATAAATAAAACGATGTGTAAAATAATTCCAAATAATAATATACTATAAATAAAGTCACATAAAATAAATTTCAAAACCTCTTATTTTAAGATGACACCGAAGTAACGCCCAAAATATTAAATTACCAATTAAGAAATTCAATTTTCTTTTAAAAGGTTAAATGTAATTTCTGCATTATTATTATTATTATTATTATTATTATTATTATTATTTATTATTTATTATTTATTATTTATGATAAAAATATATATTTACTAGAATTTCTAATTACTAGATCTGAAAAGGTTTGTGAACAAATTTATTCTTTAGTTAATTAAATTAAATTTAAGTTAAATTGTTAGGATCGCACTAAATCTCATTTGACCATAAAAGACAAATAAAGATGTAGATGTATCAACTTGACCTATGATCCAAGGTTTAGCTTTAATCTATCGAGACACCGCGATCCAAAAAATACCATACCCCTAAAACTCTCCAACTTAATTGCGTTGAGGTCAACATTAAGGTAGATTTGACCTTACTATAAGATTTTACTTAACTTTTAGAAACAATATAATTTATATACAATATCATTTATATACACGTATAAAATTATTATTAGATAGTATAATATGTTTGCAATTTTATTATATTTAAATCAATATTTTTATATCATATTTATTATTATGTTGTTAACTAGAATATATAATATATAATTTAATACACTATAATCTATTAATTAATTTTATCAATTTTAAAGAAAAAATTTATAACATTTAATAAAGTAGTAATACTTTATGATAAAGTTCTAAACATGACATAAGAAATAAGAAATAGAGTTCAGTCAAGATAATATTGGATTACTTTGAATAAAATTCACACTAAAGTTTTTATTAATATTAAATATTATATATATATATATATATATATGAAAATTGTGGCATTTTTATCTCTATCTTACTTTCGTGTTCTTCTCTTATTTTTTTTGTTTATATTATGAGAGGAATCAAATTTAAAAATAATTGTATTTTTTCCAAGGTAGGAGCATATTATATATACTTAAAACTTTTGGTCAATTATAAGTAAAAAAAAAAATTCATAGTCTTTTAAGTTGATTACTATTTTAAAAGGTCAATTCAGCCTCCTCTTCTTGGCCTTGATACATTTTAGTGTTTGCAGACTTAGTCAAGAGTGACATGTTACATAGGCAATAAATACCATGTGACAATATTGTGAGACCATTCCTATTTAACAAATAAAATTATATGGATTCATTTTCCAAAATAAAAATGGACTAAATTTATAACATTCAAAATACTGGAAAGAATTGAAAAAAAAAATTGTCACAATATTGAGATAAAAAAAAAAGTTAAAAACATTGTCATATAATATTGAGATAAAAAAAGTTAAGTAGGTGCAAACCATGAAGCTTTGACACAATATAAAAATTTTGTTTCCACATAGGAAGTGTGTCCCTCATACGAACACGCAATGGAGGTGTGTAGGACACAGTGTTAGACACATTTCTTTGCTAGCATGACTTTAGTTGGACAGAGTCGGTACAACGACAATACCGTATTACATGAGGATGAAAGAGTTTAAACTTGTGTGTGCGATTGTGCGTGTGGGGCGTGCATGTGTGTGTGGGTGTGCGTGTGTGCGTGTGCGCGTGTGTGTGGGGGTGTGCGTGTGTGTGTGGGTGTGCGTGTGTGGGTATGCGTGTACGTGTGTGTGTGCGTGTGCAGGTGTGCGTGTGTGCTTGAGTGCGTGTGTGCATGTGTATGTGTCTGTGTGTCTACGTTTCATAGGGTATAAATCTCACCTTTCAAGTTGATTTTGTGGATTGAGTTAGGTTTAAAGTTTATTTCTTATCATGGTATATCAGAACCATGGATTTTGAAATGAAGGCATTAGAGAAGTTGTTGATCCAAATGTAAAGTTGAGAAATGAAAATCATGGTGTGGTTGTTGGTAAAAAAATGTATCAAAAACTTGTAAGAAGACTTATTTATTTATTAAAAAGAAACAAGAATGTTAGTCTTGAAACATATATTAATGATGATTATGCGGGTTAAATTGTTGATAGTATTGATGCTGATTATGTAGGTTTAGTTATCACACTTTGCTTTTACTATTGTGACTAAAAATAATAATGAAAAACTTGAAGGGATCTCTGAAGCTTTATGTGATAACAAATCTATAAATAACATAACTTATAATCGTGAAATATCGTTAGAATAGACTCTAACCATGACTATGTTACCATATTAAGAGGTGGGCTTTAAGCCTAACTCAACCCCACAAAACCGGTTTATAAGGTAAGGTTTGCATTTCACTTATATATTATAAATTAGCCTTATCTCTGATCGACGTGTGACTTCCAACAAAAATGATTCTCACTTACTTTTTCTCATTATACACATATTATATATATATATATATATATATATATATAAATCCTTGCAAACAATTTTGAAATTCTACGTAACAATTTAAAAAATAAAAATAAAATATACATAATTAAAGTTTAATAAAAATACAATTATAATAAATAAAAATAACTTTAGAGATTTTATAAAACATCTTGACACTATGCTCAATATCAAGATAGTAAATAAGTGTTTTCTATTGAATATAATTATTTATAAATTATTGTTTCTCAATTTTATGTAGTCATATATTTTATTACTGAGAAAGCTTGACATTTCAATATACTAAAAGAGTAACGAATCTTAAAAAAAAATGCTTTGTGATGGTCAAAATGTTCAAATTTTTTTGAAAGACAAAATATATAAAATATATTAAAAAATTTAAACATAATTTTTATTTAGACATATGTGAAAAAAAATTGAAGCGACCAACACCTCTCTTAGTACGAATCAAGCTATGCCTCTGGTGAAAAATATTTTAATAAATATGAATTTAAGGTGAAATAACCAACAAATTTTATACCAGACATAATATTTGGTTCTTTGGTCATCAATATATCTTTTTATCTTCATGCAAACCTTATGTTCAAAAGAATAAAGATTTTAACATGCTTATTACATTGTTACTAAGAGATTAAAGTCTCATTAAATTCTAGAAATAATCTTTATTTCTAAAATTAGCTATCCCATGTAAAATATTGTAATACATCAAATTAGAGAAAGTTTTGTCAATCAATAAAATAAAAGTTAATTAAGCTTTTCAATATAAATATTACCTTCCTAAAATTATAAGTAGTAACAAAACTAAATTGTCCTATTAAGAGACAAATTGGCATTTACTTGAAGTGCTCTCTAATATAAGTTTTTTTTTATGATAAATGCTTAATTTAATAATTAGTATCATAATTAATTTTTTTTTATTTGAATAGATTTGGAGGTAAGTGAGAGTGAATTTGAAAATAATTTTTTTTAATCTGTCACATCAATTAAATCCTAAACTAATTCTCACAAACTCTACTTCCAAATTCACTCTCATTTACCTCCAAATTCACTCAAATAAACAACAACAAAAATTACCTTCAAATTCTCTCAAATCCACTCAATTACTCTCACTCAAATCCACTCAAGTGAACAAGACCTTCATGAAATTATTTTTTAAAGTAATATCATTAAAATTTATATTAATCATCTTTTATAATGAATGTCAAATAGATTAAATATAGTTTAATAAGTTATAGTTTAACTTACTCAATCCAACAAACTAAATGTTTGTAGTTATTCCACCAAAATCAACGGAAATAAGCACTATTTTGGGGAGAGTCACAGCACACACTTTTATGAATTCAGAATGCCTTATGACCAAAGGTGGTTTCGGTCCAAATCCAAAAATCCATCTTCCCAGTCCATATTTCTGAAATCAATTTTTTTTTTATTTTGAAATTTTATTTTTTGGTGCATGGACACTCTCAATGAAGGAATGAAGGAGGCAGCTTCAATTAAACACATAAGGGAAGGAATAGAATTAAAAATATGATAGGGTGCATAAAGAAACCGATGGGGTACAAGAAGCAATTTCCTTACTCAAAGCTTCAAAAATTACCTAACTCTGTGCCCGGAACATTATTTGTGTCATCATACAAGTCTGGCCCAATTTTCAAATTTGTTGTAACTTACAAGAACTCATAATTTTAAATCATGTCAATCAAATTAGTTTTAATGGTAAATACAATCATTATATATATACATTATAATAAAATGTTTATTTTTTACATAATAATTATTCATAAAATTAATCTATTATGTTTATAGGCTGAGTAGATTTAAAACAATAAATTGGACTAGGGACGATAACAAGTTTATATGAACAAATATATGTGGATAAAATCTTTAATAAATATTATAATAAGTATTAGTGAGTAATCGATACAAGTATTTTATTTTAACTATTTGCTTGTTGATAATACGAGGTGAGTATCATCATTCCCAACTTATGAATACCGTATTAATTATTGTTAATAACTTTAATTTCAACATTAAAGAAAAACAGGTGATATATTTATATTTATATTAATTATTGAATATTTTTTAAAATTTGATTTTATATACTTATATATTTTTATTTAAAATTATAAAATTGGAATTGGTTTTAGAAAGGTTAATTTTTAAAGAATTATACTCTCCAAATTTATTTATATTAATACTTTATTGTACAATTTTATTTAAATTAAATTTTTATTTCAATTTATATTTAAAAAATTAAATAATTTTATTTACCATTAAAAAACAAAAATAAAAACGTTCATACATTCATATATATATATATATATATATATATATATATATATAGTCACGAATTTTAACAAAACCTACCATTTTATTTAGTATCCCATTGATAACAAAGCTCGAGAAAAAAACTTTTAAGATGGACAGAAAACATATGGATATTAATATCCATCCAGAACCGTTGTTGTTCCTAGAACAGAGGTTAATAGGAGAGAACTAAAATTAACCAAATTCCTTTACACAACTATTTATATAATAAATATTCATTTTAAAGCAAGCCATTTAATAAATTCAAAGTAACCTTTTTGTCCCAGTAAATTTTTTCAATGATAAATGTAATAGTTTAATCACTTGATATAAAATTAACTAAAGGAGACATCTATGTTGACCATTAGAAATTTATTATGTTATTTAAAAAACAGGTTTCATTTGTAAAATTGTATATTTACGAATACTTAATGATGAATAAGTGATGAAATTTGTGAAAAAAAAAATAATCTTCTATTAAATCATTACTGTGCAATACATGATAGTGTCCAGATTTTATTGTATAAATTTAAACACTTACATAATTTTAGAATTTTCTATTTGATAATAATTTATTGTTAAAAATTGAAAATTTGGAATATATTGCTACGTGTCTTCTTAAATATAATCACTTAACTTTCAAGATAAAATGATTCAGAATGACTAGGAATTTTATAATTTAGAGATGTTTGTGACGCATCATACCAATAAATTCCATGTGTAAGTGAGAATTCATCTAACTAATATTTCTGTAGTAGGCCATGCAGAAAAGTACATTACTACTCCATTTTCTTCAAGGCCATCCCCATTTTCTGCATGATTCATCTCGTAGTGGGCTCCATAGAAGAAAAAACAAATAAACAAAGACAAAAGTGTAAAATTTCTTACTTCTTTTGAATTATCAACTCAGTGAGATATGATCGCAAAACGTTGACTAGCCATGTACAAGTTCCTTTGAACAAATTAATTCATGTGATGATCATTGACTTTTGTAGTATGTACTGAAAGAGATACTTATAAATGAATCGAAGAACATCAAATGAAAAGTGATTTCACAAAAAATAAAATAAAATGAAAACCAGCTAGGGTTTTAGAACGTACCTGAAACACCTAGCTACAGTTCACATCTTTTTATCAAAGATATCCTTGTCAATGAGGTATAATTCATGTTTCATTTTATAGGTGGATTCAAATTTCAAATTGTCCTTATCCTATCCAATATTGATAGATGAACAAGTTGAAAAACAAAATAAGTTTGGTGATGAAGAATTCTGAGCCAATCCTTCTTAATAAGCTTCTGTGAGGGTTTTATGTTGTTTCCTTTATCAACTGATTTTTTGAGTGATATATGTTAATGTTTTCTTTAAGCTCGTATCTTCAGGCTCCCTTGGTCGGTGAAAACATAGAACTAGTCATTCAGTTTTTGGTAATATTGCAAGGATATATGATATTATAAACAAGTCATTGATAAGTTCCATCAAACTCTAAAAGACGTGTGGCCAGATTCACATTGATGAAGCATAATAGTCAAAGCTTCAACAGACATGTAGGGAAGTTCATCAGAATACCATAATCATTATGAATATGTTGAAACTTGTAGCTACTTTTGAATCAATGGTTTTAAAAATAGAAGTAAATAAAGTAATGTGACAGAAATATATCCTAAAAGAAACTAACACTTTAAAAAGGGAACCTCCATTACTTTGGGTTTTTTGGTGTCAACTCCAGAAACTAAATAAGACACTCTTGTGCAGGGTGATGTTGAATCGATTTAGATCATATTAAACTAAAGCCATTATAAACCGACGAAAAAAACTAACAATTGGATGATTATATAAATTTTACCAATATATCTTACATGCATTTAATCTTCTTGTTGTTGCAATAAATAGTCCACTGCAACAAAATAGGGAAACTCATTAGTAGTATAATTTTAACAAAAAATTATCAAAATTAAGAGTTTTTGAAAATATTATTTATATGGGTATCTTTGCATTACAAAACGATTGTATTGTAAAAATAATATACACTTCGATAAATCAAATATAAATTTAATTAGTCTTAATTTCTTTTTTAACTTATGTAGAAGTTGTGCAGAGTTAACATGATTTCTATATATTTCTGATTTGAATTGAAATCATGCACAAATAACACAATTTCAGTTATTTTTATATTAAAATAAAATCATTCACATAATATTACATAACTCTCCATTGAGTCATACTTTTATTAAGACACCACTTCGGTGCCAACATACTTTTTTGCAACTCCATTATAGATAAGAAGCCAAAATAAAAGAAAACAAGAAGAGAAAAAACGCGTGATGGATAATTTAAAAAAAAAAATACTAAAAAGTAATTTTGATATACATCATGTGAATATCTATTTTAAAGTAAATGATACTGTAAATAGACTTATTATAATTTTTATAACTTTATGTCACATATAAAAAATGATATTTGCTGATGATTTCGAAATCACAACAATTGTAAAAGAAAAGTCTAACTAAACTAAAATTATATATGATGGTTTTATTTAATCTAAATATCAGGTTGAACTCGGCGACCTTGAAATGGTATCTCTCAATTTCTTTTGGGATAAGATACAACTTTTATTTTTATAAAAAAGATTAGATTATTTTTATTTCAGAATAAATGTGAAGCAGTCCATAAAAAATCACCTGTAAATAATACACATATTTATGCTTAAATGTAACTAATTAACGATGGTGTAGTAGTTATTATCATTATTGTTTGAAACTACAAACGCATTGATTACTGAAGTTACTTGTAACAGCAGACTAAGATATTTGCTGACTAACATGGTTTTGACCTTAGTTTGAATACTACACCAACACTTCTCCAACCCAATTCCAACTTTACAAACTCACTACTGTTTTAAATATAAAAAAAAATCACCAGAAAAATTCCCTTTGACTCATGCATTCAAGTTTGTTTATTCTATGACACTAATGGCTTTAGGCACCAAATATCCCATACTTTCCTTAATTACCTTAAATAACCCAAACATATCCTCTAATTAATAAATTCTTTCCAGGAACACCTGGTTATACCAAACACAGGGCAAATATAGTCAAGAAGGATCTCTCATGTTTTCACTTAAATTCCTTTCTTTTCTTCTGTCTCCTTTGTTTTCCATAAATTCCTTACGTTTTATTATAATAACCAAACCATCCCGGGTCAACATCACTCACCAAATTTAATTCATCATTGTTTTTTCTGATTCGAGTTCAAACATTTATATGCATATATAGTTTAATTTTAAATCCCTGTTTAAGTTTTTCCTCATTCTAATGCTCCACGTTTATCAACATTGTGTTCAGAAATCGTTGAAAAAATTTAACTGGTCCTCGGAATGGAATGTTATTATCATTCTCCTTCCGAATTTCATTTATGTGATAAAAAAAAAAAAACCTCTATTTTTTAACAAAACAAATATTTGATAATATATGATCAAGCATCTAATGTTTCAAGTACATTTGCTTACCAAGCAAATCTTATTTCATTTTTGCCCAGAAACCTTATGTCACATTCTACTTTTGTTTTAAAATAATTACAATCTTAGTTATTGGAAAAAGTTATAAAATAATTTATGTTCTCAATAATTTCATATTTCTAATTTAAAGTAACGTATTTATAAAAAATGATATTGTTTTAGGAAAGTTATTTTAAAAAATAAGATATTTATTGTTGTTTTTAGTATGAGTATAATAATCTTAAAGTGTAATAATAGGAAAAAAGTGTTAATGTTTGACAATTTGTCGGAATTTCCCTAGCTCCTTAATTTTATTTTTTTTTTTGCCGAAAGCAGTATCCATTCATAGAATCTTAAAGACCGTGCACTATATGGATTTCAAATATTTTATTTAATTGAACTGTAACAACAAACAGCTTTAAATTTACAATAAATAACTTTTATCTAATTATTTTATAGAACAAAGAAAAGGTTAAAAAGGAAGAGAAGAAGAAGAACGTAAAATATATAATCTGAGAAAACATTGATGTTATGAAATAAAAACTCTCATGTATTGTCTGAACCCATGTTAGCATTAGGATAATGATACTTTGATAACATTTTTTTTACAATATTTAAATATCGTCTACGTGTCATTCTGTGATTGGTTTATGATATTGTTTATGATTATTATTATTGATTGTAGAGTAATTTTGAATCAATGTTTAATCATTTAGATTTTCCCTATTTATGTAGGGTTTTCTCAATTAGGTCCTAGTATTTTAAAATGTCTCAATTAAGTCCCTGATTTTAAAAAATTGAATCAATTAAGGGTTTGTCGTTAACTTAGTTGATGACGTTAAAATTGTGTGTGCGTGGCACGGTGACTTGACTGAGGTGGCAGTCTATGGTGAGCTGAGTTGGTTTTCTCTCATTTTTGAATTAAATTTGATTGAAAATAATTGATACACACAAAATGCACAGTTTAAATAAATCATTTCTTAAAAAATGAAAACGTGCATTTTGACTCTGGAACATTGTAGAAGAAAGAGAAGAATTTGGGAAAAATTAGAAAATCAAAAGGGATTAAAAATCCTAAATTGGAAGACAGGAATTGTAGTGCAAATTGTATTTTGTTAGTGCAAATTGTATGCCAACTTTTACTGCTTAATGACATCTGCAGTAATATGCAAGTTTTACTACTTAATAACAATTGCTTTCTTATGCATCTTCAAGCACTTCTGAGTTTGATTGGTAAAGAGAGAAGGGGGTGGAGGGAAATTCGAATAATAATAAAAAAGAAGAAGCGAAAACAAAGTTAAAATCTCTTTACACGAATTGTCGCGGACTGTGATATGATATGCATGATTGCGTTGTGTAAGGTCTGAATTTGGAAGAAGAGAGAGACATGGAAGCCGCGATAGGCGGAGGATTCCGCCGAAACACACGAAAACTGCTCTCTCTGCACTTCTCAGTCTTATACCTAACCACTCCTTTGATCTCCTCGCCCAAGTCGATCGGCCTCTCCAGGTCTCTCTCTTTAATCTTTATCCCAATTTCTGCAATTCACGAATTGTCATTTCTGGAACCGTAAATAATTCAATTACGATATTTGCTCTTTCTTTAAATAGGGTTAAGGATAGTTTTTGGGTGTATCAGCCTCCACCAACACCAATTCTTGTCTTCCAATTTAGGGTTTTTAATCCCTTTTGATTTCTTAATTTTCCCCAAATTCTTTCTTTTCTTCTATAATGTTCCGGAGTCAAAACGCACATTTTCATTTCTTAAGAAATGATTTATTTAAACTGTGCGTTTTGTATGTATCAATTATTTTCAATCAAATTTAATTCAAAAATGAGAGAAAACCAACTCAGCTCGCCATACACTGCCACCTCAGTCAAGTCACCGTGCCACGCACACACAATTTTAACGTCATCCACCTAAGTTAACGACAAACCCTTAATTGATTCAATTTTTCAAAATCAGAGACTTAATTGAGACATTTTAAGATACTAGGACCTAATTGAGAAAACCCTACAAAAATATTATCTAACTATCATTATCCTCATGATTCACAGCTAGCTGTGCTAATCTGACATTTAACACCTATATTTGTACTTTTTTCATAGCAACAGAATCCTTCAATTACACTTTTATCAGTTTCTCTTTTAATATATATCGTCTACCTCCTTTAAGATAGATGTTTTGGTCTAAAAATCGTGTTGTTAATTAATAGCAAAACACTCTAATTGATTTTATACCCAATAAAAAACTTTAATATTTACTACCCATAGCTTTTTAACATTATACATGGTATTCTTTATTTTTGTTCTCAGGATATAAATGCATATGTAATTGAATCGAAATCCCTATTTCTTTGGTGGTGTCAATGTGCAATTAATTAAGTTCTTTAATTTTTTGTTAATTCCGTTAATACTTACGGATCAAACATGCTCTTGTGGTTTAACAAATGGGTTACTTCTCAATTACCCAACAAGTTTGAAGTTATATGTAAGAGAAGAGAAATCACTCACAATAAGAAATAGAACAACGGGAGAATTAAACGAACAAACGGTATTACAATTGAATAAAAAAATAATCAGTAACTTAGTTTCATCTTAGAAAAGAAGATCATGCTCATGAATTAGAACATACAATAAAAAAACAAAACCGAGAATGAATCAAAAGGCTATGAGTAACAAGTTTTGATCCTAATCATGATAATCCATAAACGTAATTCAAAAGGCTTAATAAAATGGATTCATGTACAACTGAAATTGAAAACTAAAAGTTTGTGAAGATAAATCTCAATAATGCAATACATTTTATCAGAAGTTGTTATATATACATATTTGAATACCTTGATGAGGCAATATTAGGTGAGTGATAGCGTTAGTATGAATAGCATGGGAAGAATGTGTTGAAGTTTATCTTGGGAATTCTAGATGGACAGCCTCTGTTTGTATAGCCAACTGTTGTGAAAAACGGAGCAAGATTCCAAACGGGTGATACACGCTTGTTGTGAGTCTGGATGTGAATGAATTGATGGCATCACTACAACTTTGAAAAGTCCTCATGCTCATATGCCTGATTAGCCGTAATCCATGCATCAGATCATGAGATGTCACCACACTTAATTCATCATTCTATATATACACATTCTAGATTCAGACAAATAAACACATCACTCTGTTTTCTTCTTCTAAACCTTTATAACCAAATACATCCCTCACAAATCATTTCCAAGTTTTTGAGCCAAACAATCATCAATATATTTTAACATTCCGGACTACAAAAGTAAATTTTAAACCTTATTTATAGGCTCAATATAAATTAAGACAGACGTATATGCAGTGACCACTCTGATCACAAAAACAACCATATAAGTGAGACCAGTATAATACTCTCTTTTCTTTTTCATTAATGTTCAAATTACACTTTTATAGACTTGATTTTTAAGAGTCATATGATTTTTTAAAGAGAAAAAACCTTAAAAATAGTAACCAACTATGGACTAGTTAAAGTATTATTATTTTACTAGAGGTTTAATATTTTAAATAAATATTTATAGGCTTATAAAATTATATAAACCTTACCAAGTCAAATTGTAAATGCTTTTAGTTTAAATTGTTTATCATACACATTTAATAAAAGGTGTTTAATTTAAAATATCCACACATATTTAGTGGTCACATGATGACTTTAGAAAATTATCTGTATTTTCATAAAATCCTAACCATTCAAATAAAATCTAATGATTTTTGTTTATAATGGACCACACTTCCCTTGACAAAAAAACTACTGGTGGAAAGAACAATAACGAAATAATTAATTTTGTCAATAAAAATATAATAATTTATTTCTTTAATCAGTTTCCAAGCCATCCCTGTAACAAATTTTCCAACCCTTACAGAAGTTCCAATCCAAGGATTCTTTTTGGTCCTAGGTTGCTTTCTCGGTTCCTCTCCGTTTTTATCTACTGTTCAATATTCATGTGACTTACTGTTCATGGACAACTTTATTCAACATAAAGGAAAAGCGTGTTTGAGGTTTTATTTATGTATCCCCTGTTTCACAGTAGTTCCTCGATGCCCTTGGTCTTTGATTGTGAGCTACAATAAATAACTTACTTCAAAAGTTCACACTTCTATTCGCATCCTTATCTCTATATATATTCCTTCTTTCACTCCCTCTACCATTCAAACCCCCTCTATTTCTTTTTCCATCTTAAACACTTTTCATCCTTTCTCTCCCAACATGACCAAGCTCACACCCTTCTTCTTCACCCTCTTACTGTTCTTCATGCTCTCTCATGCCATACGCCATCAACCAGCCTTTCACCAGGAATCTTTGACAGAACCGCACCAACAGGTTGGCTCAACTTTAATTATACTTAAACTAATTTTAGAGTTATTTATTCCTTATCTTTATCATTAATCTTTTCTAATTTAATAGTATCTACATAGCCACACTTTTATATTGCTGGCGGTTAAATACTATATGATATTTATTAACTGAGGTCATATTTTGCAGAGAGTTGAGGCGGTTGATGAGAGCTGTGATGGTCTCGGAGAGGATGAATGCTTGATGAAGAGAACACTAGCTGCTCACGTTGACTATATTTATACGCAAAAGCATAATCCTTGAAGAGAGAATATGAAATTACTCCTAGTAGTACTATGTTGCATCCATAATTTCACGTATGCAATGATAGGAGTGAGAGTGTTTGATTGTTTTTATTTACAGTACATTAGAAGTTGGTAACTGGCTCATTTCTTTGGAATCGAGTAGTGTGTGTTTTTTCTTCTATTTATATGTATATTAAACTGAAGTTTATGAAAATATCTGTCTTCTTGATAAAGTACATGTGGTCGGTAATCGTAAAGAAGAGTTTCTTCTTTCTTTTGACATTCATCTGACTGTCTGGAATTTTTCATATTTGCTTTATCTTATTAAAATAAGTTATATATGATATATCGATCATGGACTAAGGAATGAATGACACATAAACCCACAACGCCATGTATATGTGTAGCAAATAATTCGAAAAGCAATCGTAAGTAGTGTGGATTTAATGTTGGTTTGGCAAATTAATTTGTGTGACAAGTGACAAGTGAAGAAGCTAAAGACGTGGTAATGGCTAATTGCTTAGGTAACTGTAACCTCTGGATTTAATGCCTGTTATGGATGACTCTCTGGAGCACCCAGTATTAAATGTAATTCAACCACTTAGGTGACTTCTTTAGTTTGGGAGTTTGATCAGATTGGTTGATGGTTGAGGTTGAAGTTATAACTCTGAGTTCATTTAAATCACCCCCCATCGGACATGTGAATGAAAAAGCATGGAAGAAATAAGAGGCTACAAAACGATGCGTATAAACTCTAGGCTGCTTGTATAGCTGTAAGCTTCAAAAATCACGATTCTTGAACAATTACAGTTTTCTTGTTTACAAAATAACTGTAGAGGTTAAAGGTGGCTTAATTTATCCAAACCTTTTTCATTACCCTACCAATCTATTTTATCAAAACAATGTAGTAGAAAAAACAATACCCATATTATCCGTTTTTATTATTTTGACATGTGTCGGTTTGGTTGATATTTTCGTCAAGTTTTCAATTTTTTTTTCTGTACCTTCCATAAGATTTTTTTTTTCATTCCTACGCATTCCTGTTGTTCCCACACTTGCTCTGTGAAAGACGTTGTGTTGTTTTTGTTAGTTATGTTGTCCTTGTTAGATGTGTTATTCCTTTTACAAGGCTTTCTGTCAGGTTTTGTTTACTATTCACCTTTGCTGATCAAAGATAAAGAGAATAATGAGTGTTGTGCCTTTCTTGATGAAAACAAGGAGAATTGTGAGTGCACTTAGTAGACTGGTTAGTTTTTAGGTTTATGATTTTGTTTGTTATTCTTTAGTTTACTTTTGTACTTTGTTGTTATAGGGTGCTTTATGCCTTTTTTTTAAATTCGGATAATGTATTTTGATGTTTTACTTCTCACATATTGTGTGTTGATTTTCAGTAAATATGCTATAATGTGTTTTATTGATTAAAAATACGGGTTGAATAAAAGAAATTCATGTTCTCATTCTAAAAAAAGAATTATTTTACGGAATACTTGGTATTAATTTTTTTCTTTTTTGTGTGTGTGTGTGAAAAATAAGTATAACAAAATGCTTATATTCTTTTGTCCACTAATTGTTTTTCTATGGAAGTTATGCTGATATAATTTGATTTTGTATTTCAGTGTCTATCCATTTGATATTTAATATTTATATATTTTTTCACCATTTTTATTTTATTTTATCTATTGTATTAAAAAGTCACTAAAGAAATTGGAGGAAATAAAATATAAAAAAATCATATAAAAAAAGTTACAACATAATTATACCTAAAATGAACGATATTTGGTAAATTAAAAAGGCGGGTGTTTAAGTTCATTTTAGTATTTGGTATGATAAATCAGTATTTATCATTTTTAATGTACTAAATATTCACGGGTTCTTTATACATTGAACAAACAAAAACAAAATAAAAAACTAATAAATTCGTCCATTTAGATTTAAATAGATTAAAATGTAGAATTACTATATATAATTAGTAGAATTAAGGTCAATAAAATATTGATAAGATACAAATGATCGTATTAATGGGAATTTTAATGGGATGATATTACATTGTTTTAATGATAACGATGAATGATCACCTTAAATATCATGCCACATACATAAAATCTCAAAATTATCTTTGGTGAGAGAGAAAAAAAGATAAGTATCATATACAATATTATATATTAATAAAAATTAGGTATTGATTTGACGTCTAAAAAACTTGTCATCTATCATTGCTCTTTCTTTATACAGTGTTCTTTTTCTTTGTATTGACTTCGAACAACATTTGTGAATTAAATCCACCCTCAAACAATTACTCTGAACTCAAAGCATGTTTCTTTTACACGTAGATTCAGATTTTCCTCTTGATTCCCAAACATTTGCAATAATCACCTACATTCATATGAGTTGAAGTTATAATTTGTTATTAATTATTAAGTTACGTAACATTCTCGTATAAGAGATTTCAAATACGATGAGCCCCACCGTATTAATAAGAAAGGAAATAAAATGTATTTATTTTATGGAAATAAATAATGAGTATATTATGTGAGTACGGTTCATCTTTGCTAGTCGTATCGTACCTTTCCCTCCATACATACCACACACTACGTATAAATGTCAAACGCAATTATTGGTTATAATTAATGGTCATATAGAATCAAAAGTTATTATTACATGTGGCTCAATAATTCCATAACTATATATTGGTAGGAATCGAAACATACCCCATTTAATTAAATCAACCTTTCTATACCTTTCTTCATCTTTACGTTAACTAAAACCTATTCAAAACTTTTGTGCATATTTTAAAAAATTTCTTTCATCTTTTTCAAATTTGCTAGAGTTTACACTTCAATGTGCGTTGATTTTTAGTGTTCCTTTTTGCTTAAAAATCTTAATAAACCCTTTTCGTTTTTTGTTTTTTTTTTCTTACATTTGTTAGTGATATAAAGTTAGTCAAATAATCAAATTATGTATATTCAACTGGCTAGTGTAAATTAACAGGAGTGTTATATTTATATTCAGTTTTTGAAGTGGATGAAAAGCAGATCAAAATAAGAAAAATAAAGAGATAAGAAGTTTATTGATGGGATATACATTGGACTAAGAAATGGAAGAGATAAAAAAAATTCACACGTGAAAGATATAACCACTCTATTTAATTATTATATACATCTCTTAAATACAAAAATATATATATCAATACACGTCACTAACATTAAAATTAAGTATTTAACTTAATTATTTTATTGAAATGATTTTTATAATTTAATTCGTCAATTATTTTAAATAAAATAAATTATTCCTATACTTTCATAATATATACTTTCATAATATTCGTATTTTTATTTCATATATCTATCATATATCTTTTCATTCTAAATATTCACATCTTAGGATCTAAGTCATTCTTACATGACAAAACAAATTTTCTTCCTTTTTTAACACACTCTCATCATATCGCTGCTTTATAATATAGAAATCTATGTCAAGTCTTACCAATATATTTTTCTATGAATCTAATATTAGTAGAGTTAGAATAATCTTATTCTCAAAATCTCTACTCCATACATATCTTAAAAACTAGCTTTTTCTCACTAAAAATAGCTACATTCATATTAATCACATATACATATCAAATATTACTCTCGTTCAATGCGTGGTTGCTTGTCCAATAACTGCATCATTTGGATAGTATCGTCTACTCTACTTAAAGATTGATGGATATATCAATTTGGTATTATTGACTTCATCTCATATTTTTTTCTCTTTTAAAAATCATAAAAAGGTATAATCTCATTCTAAAATAGGTCACTTTGAGTCCAATAACTCCAAACTATAACATACTTATCCTTTCGTTTAGATATCTCTTTGAATAATTGTAGAAATCATTCTAGTTCTATTAGTTGATCCTTTGATCTACTTGGATGTTAATCTTAAATAAAATCAATTGACTTAACTAATATATTTCAAGATATATACTCCCGTAATAAGTCAGACATTGCATAAATAAAAATTTAATAGCAATTCTCAAGCATACAAAGTTGTTTATTCAACGAAAAATTAACTAAACAATTTGCATTATCACATTTCATCACAAATTTCATCCGCATCACAATATCACAATCAATCGATAATGATAAAAAAAGATAGTTAACTTCCCTTACCTGAATTGAATTATCTACTCAACTTTTTTCGAAAGACTCAACTCTCACAAGATATTCTACTCGCATAAAGAACACTCAAATCAATAAGTTGAACACATCTTAATAATCACCAATAGACAAAGATTTCATCTTAAACTCTTCTAAATCATGCAACTATAAAATAAACCAGTGTAAAAACTTAAAACAACTCAAGAATAAAGTAAAATATGAACTTATTTTGGTTGCAATTTTTTTTCTGGTAAAGACATATTGTGCTTTACACTAAGATTATTATGGAAGTCTCTAATATATAAAGAGACGAGCAGTGATATCAAAATCTAAAGGTAGAGAAAATGAAAATGATAATTTTATAAAAGATGATAACTTTTATAAAATGAAACTCAATTAATTGATTTTTTATTATAATGTCTTTTTAATAATAAAAATAATTAAAACTCTATTTTTACTCTTTAGTTATTTTGTAGATCTTACAAGATAAAAATGAGATATGTACTATAAATAACTTTAGAATTATTTTTAAAAATTTTAAATTTAAAACCAGATTAATTATTTAAATGAGATGTAAAAGAGAAATGAGGTATTTAACATTTAAAGATATGTGGTTGTATTTGTAGACATTGATTTTTATATATTATCACGGTACTAATAATAACTAAGAAGTAATTTTAAAAGTGGCTTAAATTTGTCATTATAAAAAAAATAAGAAATTTAGTGATAATATAAAAACTTTGAAATTATTCTAACTAAAGTCTCATATTCATTTATTTTTTCTTTTCCAGAAATATTTATAGGGAAGTCTCTCCAAAATTACTCTTACTTTAATATTTTAAGTTACTCTGAAATCAGTTGTTTATTCACTCAGTGTATTTTTACACTATGACTGTATATATTTTAAACTCTATTTTTTTTACTGCTTTTATATATTTCTATTTAATCCTTTATCTAACTCTCATTCTCAAGAGTTATGTATTTTATTAAATGAAATCATACGGACAAACTATAAGAAAAATTTAACCATATTTATCTTTATTTTGCATTCCTTGAAGTTATTTTTATTGGCAATAATTATATTATATTTTTATATAAAAATATCTTCAAATATTAAATTAATATATTTAAAAGTCAATTCATTAAAAGATTAATGAAATAATCAAACCATAGAAGAATAAAACAAATCACGTCCATTGTTCGTATTTTAAACAAGTTAACATTAAGCTTGAATTTACTCATTAAATAACAATATTATATTTAAACGAGTTTTTCAACAATCAAATCTAAACTTGAAGCACTGAGGAACTCTTTTACACCACTAAAGCCCTAAATTCTGTCAAAATTAATTAACGTTTTCAACTATTAGGTTGAACTTCTGATAAAAAAGCTACTAGCTTGAATTTTGAAAATTGAATTTAGCTTCTCAGATACTCTCTTGTCCTGGTTGTCAACTTGGTTTGAGTCAAGTTCGATATGATGATTCAAGAATATAAATCTGATCTTCAATGGCCCTTTCTTCTGTCTTTAGAAACTAATGCTCATGAAAATCAAAGGCAATCATTGACTAAGGATTGCATTTTAAGGATGGACAGATTTGATATCTACATGCTTCATATTTTCATTCTTGTCTGAGATGTCGTGTCCTGAAATTAAGGAACCAGAATTCTAATTGTAAGCATGTGGATTTTAATTCCAAAACTTTTGCACCTAAAGCAGCATTTATCTCTACAAAGGAATTTAAATAAAAAAAATAAAAGGATGTTATTTCCTCCATCACCCCAAGTGCTTCTGTACTTCTTTACTACTTTTTTTTATTTCAAAAATATTTTACACCTTCTCATTATTTTCTTTTATTCCAATTCCATGATCCTCAATAATATTTTTCTTTCTCTCCACATTAATGGAGCATTCATATGACTCAAATTTGAACTTGTGATATATTACAAAATGTAAAATTCAGATTTTGTTCTAAATTTTTAGAAAAATGTTTATATATATATGTGTGTTTTTTTTACATTTAATATCTATAATTTTTAACATTATATTATGTTTTAACTTACCGACATGTTTGACTCAAATAACTTGAATAAAGTATTTAATTTATTAGATAAATAATATAAAAATATTATTAAATACTTAAAATATAAAAGAAAAATTATTTGTTAAAGATTTAAAATTTATTTAGTTTTTTTGTCATTATAAAGTTAATATATAATAAAAATAATAATATATTATTTACTATTAATATTATTATGTTTATTATTTTGTATTTGCATCTACTTTTAAGTTTATAAAATGGGAGTGGTAGAAGCACTAATATTGAAGATTCCTCTGAATTTTATATTTTGCAATATATCATAATAAGTTCAAATGTGAGTAATGTGAATGCTCCATTAATGCAGAGAGAGAAAGAGAAAGATTGTTGAGGATAACCATGAATGCTCCATTAATGCAGAGAGAGAAAGAGAAAGATTATTGAGTATAATAGGGAAATGTAGAGTATTTTTGCAATAAAAGAAAATAATATAGAGGTGTAGAGAATTTTTGGAATAAAAAAATAGTGAGAAGGTGCAAGAATACTTAAAGTAGTACTTAAAGTAGTATGGTGGAAGGAACAACACCCAAAATAAAAGTGTAAAATGTAGCATTTGTTGGATCAACTCATTCTGTTATACGGGCTTTGGCCCAAAATCTATTTGGGCTTCTAGTCTCCAATGGGGTTGAGGCCGATGGACCTTGTGTTCCTTACCATGTCCATTTTGTTGCCCTGCCTGCTTCAGATTTGAGACAGACATCGCATGCGAACATATTTTGATTTTTAACAATGTTCAGGCGAAGCAGGTTTCTTTCCTTCCCTATGGTAATCGGTGCAGTCATGTAAGTTTTTCTTTTCTCTCTCTCTACACGTATCCAATTTCGCTCTACAAATGCATGCCCCAATTTAATTGCTCTGTTTAATATATTGATCTTGTTCATCTTGTCCTTTGGTGACTTCATCTGTAATATAAATCAATTTAGGATTACTAAAACTTATAAGCACAACATTTGTAGGGATATTAGCTCCCAGAACAATCAAATTAAAATCTGTTTGGAGATTTTTGAATTAGTTTGGTCTACTTAGTTATGTAGCTAGATTTTGTATGTCTATGCAGTATTGGTGTTGTTTCTGGGAAGGCAATATTTGGACCCCCACTTGATGAGTATTGGAAAAAGAAGCATCAAGAAGAGACATCTGCAGCCGCTACTAAGGAGAATGACTCAACTCCAACTTAGTTCACCATCAAGTAATAACATGATCATATTTTTCTCTTTCTTAGGACTAAAGATAAAGATTGAAAGGCCACATTTGAATTCAATCTTGAAAGAGTCACTGCATTAACTTTGCTAGGGATTGTTGTTGTATAAGCAGTCTGAACTCTTTACTCTTTCCAATGTGGGGAGTGAGTTTTGGTTCTCTTTCCCTGTCTTTTACTATCAAGTTAGATTTGTAGAAATTCTTTGATAATTCTTTTTTCGGCTACCATTGGGTTACAAGCATTTATATTAAGCAGTTGCCATCAATGTAAAATTGTTATACTCTAATAAAACAAGTTGTCCTTTGAACTGCATATACAAATTTTATAACTGAGTGACTGGATTCCTCCATTTCTATACAGACTCCTTTTATTCAATACAACTCATACATTCCATTGCATCTTGATTATCTATCAATTCGAAATCTGCTAAGAAAACAATCAGTCTTCTAATTCATAATCTGCCAAGGGAACAATCAGTCTCTAATTTATAATCTGTTAAGAGAGTAACTAGTCTCCTAATTCGTAATATGTTAAGGGAACAATCAGTCTCCAAGAGAGTAACCAGTCTCCTAATTCGTAAGATTAAAATGCACAACAAAAGTTCAAGAGTCAGTAGAACCACAGTAAACATAACTGCACAGGTCGCAGTTCAACACATTAAAAATTTCATAAACCTAACTATCCACATTTGGGAAATCAACAATTTGGCCATCCACAACTTCCTTCATCGGATCCAGCCCTGAGAAGTCGACATCAGGAAATAGCGTTTTGGCTTGCTCCACAACAGCTGCAAACCCATCACCAAAAGATTTAGCAATGGCATCCCTAGCTTCTTCCAAATCGGCTTTAGTTTCTTCCAAAGTAGCAGATAAATCAGACTTCCCTTGAATAAGGTCGACCTCCTTCTTTTCCCATGCAGCTTGGTCGCTTCTTCTCTCAACTCCTTTCGTAATCTTCATTCAAACGGAGGAGCTTGACATGGTGTTCATCTCTTTCTGTTTATGCGGACCCTAGCTTCTTCAAATGAATAATGTTGTCATTTGAATCCTTCAGGTCTTTCTGACTTTGACTTAGCGCTTTACTTTGTTTATCATACTCCATCCGTGCATTCTTCAGAAAAGTTTCAAATTATCAAAAACATGAATCCCTTGAGGAAGAGAAGGAGGAGACATCAAAGCAGCAGACAGCATTCTTCTTTTTTCCTCTAGTTCTCTTGGCAGGACCATTGGAGATTGACTCCTGACTAGCGGTCGGCTGAGATGTCGCTTTTGCACCAGTAGTTTGTTCAGCATCACGATAACGTCTCTTCACAGTTCGACTTCCTGTTGGGGATGAGTCACCCAAGTTAATGGTGGAAGCTTGCAGACCCGTTTTTTCAATATCCTTGTTAAGGAAAAGACAGAACACTTTGAATGTCCTCTGGCTGATTGGATCCAGTTACCTTTTGGCCAGAGAAACTGAAACACTTTTGATTGAAAAGTAGACAACAACATTGCCTTGTCCCAATAGGTGGGGGAGGAGGTTTGCATGAAGTATTTGACAGTCAGTAAAACGTGTTGATATACTAAACGTGATCAAAAAGTGAGTCTTGTACAATTGATCCTGGCTTAGTACACAAGTTTCTCTCCAAAAGCAAACTAATGGATTTACTGGCATCTCTAACTAATACACTAACAGGAAGGGAAAGAATGTTGGTTTTTTAATACCTAATAAGAATAAAGACTGGATACATGTGTGCAGAGGTTAAGATCTGTGGCTACAAAAATTCTTTAATACAATAAAATTTGCATAACTAAACTAGGCAAATTTATATGGTTGTACTCTTAAAGTGTATTGCAGTAAACGGAAACAGATGGTCTGTAAGATTTCTAAGAGTTCAATGTAAAAATGAATGCATTTATAAACAGATTGATGGGTGTGTAATACGAGAAATTAGTCAGGAAGGAGAAGAAGAGGGATGAACTGAGAACGCAAAATGGCGATAATTGACCAAGCAAGGGACGTAACACATAACTACTGTTACGTCCTTTCCCCCTTCTTATGACTGTTTAAGCATACCCATTAATGATTTCCTTCTCATTTTCGTTCAACTTTCACGTTTTCTTCCTCTTACTAGTGCTCAATCAATAATGTATCCCAGTTTTTCCTTTTCCACAGTGAATTTTGAGTTCACATTGGAGGCCGTTTGGTATGTTAATTCCGAACCTTTTCTTCAATGGACAGTGGAGAAGTTAAACATCCCAGTTTGTCAACACTCGATAGGATGTTTTGACAAAGTATCCTAAACACCATTCCAAACAGAAACCAGCATTTGATCATGATTGCTACTCGAGTCTCATGTTTTAGATTAGTTAACCCATAAAACAATTCATCAAATGTGTTGCTGTCCATGGTAAGTGTCACTTTGGTCTAACATTGAGTGGGAATGAACCTAAAAAAGAAAACTCCTATTGTGTTAAACTTACAAGTTGAAAATGATGTTTTAGTTTTTTATATGGAATGTTAATTCATTGGTCTTGAATATTCCTAACATTTTCCCTAAAAAAAACCCAACACAAGATAAATATCAACAACTATTGCGTGGAATTCTCTACCAAATAAACCTACAACCCGAAAGTTGGAAGATTCACTTCTTTCATTTGCAGGTATAATCACTAAACCTCAGCTCCGACGAGTTAATTGGAAATTAGCAATTATGATCTTTGTTGTTCTACACCGAACCAAGCAGTATAGGTATATTCACTAGGGAAAACCTATACAGTATAAGAAATAACTGGGTCACTCCCATAAATGTTGGGCTTAATCCGTACAATCTTGAATACATCTTCGTTGGATTAATCCGTATTTACGAATCAGGTAATTAAAAAAAATTAACGTGTTAATCTAAACCGCGCTGAGGGTTCATTCTTGGTTGAGATTAATTGGAGCTAAATTTCACAACTCCAACTTGTCCGAACGACGATGTGGTACATACACAAGACACGTTTAAGTTAACGTACACTCCGCATAAAGTATATTGTAATCAATGTACCTGTCAAAATGATCCTTGGAGTACATATAGTTTATGAGAATTGGATAGATTTCAATATTCAGGGCCAATTACTTTTAAGTTATAGAAGATATACGTGTCTTTATATCCAGGAGCTTTTAATCTCAGAAAAGGCTACTTCTACCAAGATTTTGTTATAATTTAAAATTGAGTAAAGGTATAATCACACATTTTTACATTCAGTTGAGATACAGAACAAAGGTAAAATAATCATAAAAATATAAAATTTTGTATTTTTTCAAGAAAAAAAAGAATAAAATGTAAAAGAGAATAATATCAAATAAATATAAAAAAATTATGTGTATCAAAATATCATTTTTTTTTCAAATTGAATGATTCACTTATCCAACTGACAGAATTTTATAAATGGAATCATTATTTTTTTACTTTTACTGAAATTTTGGAATAAACGACTCTATCTAGATCCTTTTTATTAAGATAATTTATATTAAAATCATTTTAGTCTTGGTGTATAAATTGTTCATTCTTAAAAAGCTTTTATTTGCACATATTTAAGAATAATTATATTCATAAGAAAAAATTACACTTTGTTTTTTCAAATGTAAATAAATTTTAATCACTTCTACTTCATTTAAAGATAGCTTTTTTAAATAACCTAACTTAACTTTAAGTAAGTGTATGAGCTTTGATTATTATCTTTTATTTTACGAGAAATGCATTTTATGAAGAATAACAAAAAATAATAATAATTTTTTTGTTACGGTTATCTTATTTTCTTAAATTGGGAGTTTTTTTCTTTTTTAATGAATATACCGAGGTGATATAATGTACAATGCTAATATTTTTAGACATGAGAGACCTAGCCGTTAGATGATTAGTAATGTAAAAGTTAAAGTTTGATAAAGGTTGTTGTACAAAATAAATTATCAACATATATTTAAGTAATTTTATAATCTAAAAATAAATATTTATCATGTACAACATCTAATTCGAATATAGTATAAAAAGAAAAAAGTATTTTGAGTAAAATATAAGGATGATTCAAATGATTTTATCTTATTTTCATGAGAGACTTATCTTTTTTTCACGAGAGATTATCTCTTAAATGTCATTAATTTAATTAAATTTTATATATTTAATCTCTCTTTTGTTCTCGTTACATCAAGTTCTAAGAAAATATCACATAAAATTGAATTTTTAATCTCTCTTTGGTTAATGTGTAAAATTTGACTCACAAATTAATGCAAGCGTTAGATTTTCTAGGGTATGGGTTTATTGGGAGTGGCTGATCACTGATTAGAACAACTAAAGAGAAGCCTCCATAGTAAGCATGCAGAAGCTTTTGCTAAGAGAAAGGATATGATGCTACACATACGCCGCCTCATCTCCTCGTAACAGATTCTCAATTACATATTTGCATAAACTCCTTTGCATTTACACCTTATCAAGAGTGCCACATTTTCAACATGTGAAACGTGTACCTTCTTGCAAATTTTGCTGAGGTGTGCAATTCCGAGAGGGATGGATCTCAAATAATTAAAATCCAGCAAAATCGGCGAGGACTAAATACGTGCATTTTGGGTATGATGATTTGTTTTATTTTTATAAATAGTGACGACGAGGATGATGCGAGCATAAGAAAAACATGCAAAAAGTTGTGCAGTACTCTTTTTTTTTTAGGTTTTCCGTCATTGGCACATACAAATACGCTGATGTTTTATGTGCGTGACAATGACTCATACATGCTCGATTCTCCCCTTATGTTTCGGTTCCATTCAACTACTAAATAGTAAATACATATGTGCACACATCTGTTTCTAAATTTACACATAAGAAGCTTCCTAACAGAATATAAAGATTTGGCATTTCTTCGCACTATCCCCACCTCCTAATGGACTCTGCAGATTTATCATCAGGTGAAGTTTCTTACAATAATTAGTTTAAATCAATGTTGTATATATATTATTATTCGTAAGCCATCGATTTAATTTCTTGTTTTTTTTACTGACATACAAACCACCTTACAATTTCCCTGTCTCAGAGTATTTGTTTTTCGAAGTCAACGGGAAATTCTAAGACGGCAAGGTTCCAATCCAATCTAAAGACTATATATCATTTTCTTGTTGTTTAGGTTTCGGTGTAATCACTTAGAAAACAAGAAAAACAGCGCTCCATTATCGCCACGTTGGCTCATCCTGTTTTTATGTGTACGCGCTTTCTTCGCCATGCGTACGTTTGAGAGTTGAATGTTCCTAACTACAGCCTGGGAATCTCTACAGATACATGCACGACTCCACCATAAATCATCCAACAATATTCAACGAAAATATTGGTCGTTTGTGTAAGATGGAGATACTTTACCAGACTCACATCGACAGGGAGATTGAATCGCTCATTGAAAGAATCCATCCACCCAGGTTCTAATTAAACTTTTCCTTCTAACATCTCATAATTTTCTTCTTCCTACTGAAACAAGTTGTACACTTTCTTATTTTAAATTCATCTGGATCATAAAATAGATTGTATATAAGATTAATGAAGTCGATTTACTGTTTAGGTAAACTTGTGGGCAAACCATTCAAAGATAAATAACTATATCTTATGTAAACTCTCTTCTATTTAATATGTTTCTTGTTGTATATGAGCAGGGTCTGTATAGACAATGATTCCTGCAGCGATTGCACAGTGGTGAAGGTTAGATTTAATTATCAGTCGTATGAGTTAGACATTATTCATTATAGTAGAATTTGCATAGTGATGTGAATCACCGAGCATAACGCAGTGATTAAAAACGATAGTGTAGATACATATCCGACAGGGAGATTTCAATATGTTAGAATGCATTATAGGAAGAGCTTAATAGGTTGCCATTCTCTTAAACAAAATAATAGGTGTTGGTGAGAGATAATTGGTAGATATTAATTGGTGTGGGATGTTCTGAAACAGATTGACAGTGCAAACAGGCATGGGATATTGTTGGAGATGGTGCAGGTGTTGGCAGAGCTTGATCTCATCATTTCCAAATCATACATTTCTTCTGATGGTGGATGGTTAATGGATGGTCAGTATGCCTCCCTTACCACACGCTCTGCACTTTTTCTTATTTGCATGCCAACGTTAATATTGTCTGTAATTCTGTTATTTTCCATATATAACCATTTTTTAAAATAAAAAAGAATACAAAAAAGTTATTTTTTAGCTGAAGTTCACAAAATTCTTGAATTAAGGTTTAACATATTTTTTCTCAATTGATGTCTGTTGAGATACTTTTCCCCTAACATCAACTATAATAATTTAGATAACATTGATCATGATTATTTTGAATCTCATTAGCTAACATGATTTCTTTAGCCTACTTTTTAACTAATATTTGCAACAACAAAAAATCTCATGCAATAACCATCATGAAAGATCTTAACTTAAAAAATATAACAATCACAGAAAAATAATCCTATATCAACAATAGTAGTGAAAACATTAACTAATATCAAGCAATAAATAACATTTGTCAATATTTATAGAAAAATAATTCTATTATTTTCACTGAAAAATTAACTTTCTATCAATATCAACTAAAAATCTTTGACTTAAAACTATTTAATGTAGTTTCACTATATCTTTGATAGAAAAATAAGTATTGACATTTGTAAAATAGTGTTCATATCAATGTTACTCACAATAATGTTAGTCGATAAAAACGTTGAAAGCAAAATCATTTTGGTCGATATTGATTGAAAAATAATATTAACATCAATCAAAAACAATCTCATGTTGGTGTGGTGTCAACAAAGAAATTATGTATGACATCAATAAGAATATATAGCTAGTGTTAATAAAGGAAATATTGATTAATTTTGTTTTTTTAATAGACAAATGTTAATAGTTAATATTTTGTTAACGACATAATTCAACCTACAACCTCTTAACCCTTAATCATATAATTTTGGTTAAGAAATAACATTCATAATTTTAACGTTTTGTTGAAAAATAGCCACAGTCCACTTTGAACTTGAAAGAAACGTTCACCAAATATTTAATTGATGTTACTCTGACCATGATCGAGAGGACAGCATTTCAATCTTGAGTCAAGCCATATGATGTTCCAACTAAAGTTAAACTAATGATGAAATGTTTATATAAGACTTTCTTTTACTTTCTTTATATGAGACTTTTTGAAATATTTTGGTTTTAAGCATTTTTCTCATTAAATTATAAAATTTTAATTTTTGTAATTCTTTTTTTTCTCAAAACAATCTATTTTATCACAAAACATCTCATTTATTTTAAAAAATATGATCCTTTAAAAAATGTCTTATTCAAAAATTGTTGAGAGGGAAATGGCATAGAGAAATTTAGTAGGTTCAAATTAGATGTGTCAATTGGCCCATCTCATAGGGTCTGGTCTTGGGTAGGAAACAAATATTTTCACAAGAATAAAAAAGTTTTTCATTGCACATAACTAAAATCTCTATAAAAGGTAAGTCCATCAACTTTACTTTTAAACACGAAAAAATATATTTGTAAGAAAAGAGTATCTTTTTAGTGTTAGAACTTTCACACAAAATTGAAATTTATCATTTTCAAAAATTTTGATACATTTTAGTTTCCAATCCTTAAAAATGAATGAATATAATCATTTCAATTCAATTACGTTAAATTTTTTTGACGTATTAAACAAGTTTTTGAGCTGAGATTGAAGCGAAAACATATCAAATAGTAAAAGCAACTCAAATACTAGCATAAAATGTATTTAACACATAAAAAAAATTTAACATATATGGGTTAAAAAGATTAGAGACAAAAATATATCAAAGTTTGAGACAAACGAATTCTAATTTCACATCAAGATTAAAAACATGTTTAACCATTTTTTAAATATAAATAGGACGACTCATCTTGACTTTCGATATGAATAAGTCAGTCTCGACATTCAGCCCATCTTGACCATTTACCCAGGTCAACTCCTCTCAAACTTCAGCCCGGGTCATCCTAAGTCAACCTTTGACCTAACCTAGATCGACTAGTCTCAACCTTCATCCCGACTCACACTAATCTTAACTTTCAGTCTGATTCAACCGTCTCGACCTTCAGCTTAGTGAGGTCGAATTTGGGTTGGCCGAATTTGACCAAATACATGCAAAGATAGTCTTGACCAATTTTGGTCAAATTTCGACTAGGTTGAATCGGTCGAAATTTAGTTAGGACCGATGGCCGAATTTTAGTCAATTCTTGGCCCGTCACAATCGAAATTTAGTCAGGGTCAATAGTCGATGACCATAAGCTTGAAATGGCCCATCTCGAATTTTGGCTTGGATAGACTTTTCTCTATTTTTGGCCTGAGCCAACCCATCTCACCCTCAACTCGGATTAGTCCGTGATTTTTGGTCCTGGTAAGCTCATATTAACCCTCGGGTCTTTAGAACCATTTTCAAATTTTCGTCCAAAACGAAATGTCTCAATTTTTGGTCTAGGTCAATCCATGTTGAATCTCAGTTTGAGAGAATCTATCTTATTTTTTTCCTGAAATGATACCATTCGACTTTTGGTCTAAACTGACCTATTTTTACCTTCGATCCCAATATGGTCCATCTCGATATATAACCAAACAAAAAGTATTATTTTTAAAAATTAATTTAAATCTTGTAGTAGCCAAAACCCATTTTAGTTTCTAATTCACTTAAAAGAAACTTTGGGAGTTAACTTTTTTTTATCCCTTTAATTAAGAGTTTCCTAAAAGGGACTTATTCAAATATCTATTAGGACTCACTCATATACTATGGTTCAAAAGTTGAATTAAAATATAGAAATCTATTCTCTTCCTCCCACCTTTTTCTTAAAATGCTATTCAACTTTTTTTTCTTGAAAAATCTCTTGAGTTCTTGCTTAAATGTTGGGACACATTAATCTCCATATATCTTATTTGGAAAAAGAAATTCTTGAAATTTTTCTACCCTCAATACATTTTCCTGAAAATATCAAACTTCTCATATATAATATTATAGCTTTGTCTCTCCTAGAAACTAGTTTCTTGTATTATTTATGGCTGCCACCAGCACAACTTCGTAGAACCCTTTTTTAGTGGGCGCAACTATAGATGTACAATTTTTTTTCTTCAGTGTGGTTCATTATTCTTGATCATAGTAAATAATGTTAGAAAAAGAGAACATGATGTTACAAGGAAGAAGAATTAAGTACCATCAACAAAAGCTTTATCACTTATTTTATTCCTTGAAACTTTGAACAAGGAAGATTTCTCTCTTCTTTTTTAGTCTCCTTAAAAGAATAAGCTCGTAGAATACAGGAAAGGGGAATCTATCACCACAATGGTAATAGTGGTGTGTGTGAGTGGATATATCTTCCTAAGGTAAGATATGTTACCCATTAAAGGTAAAACTATTTCCCAAAATAATAATAACGATTGATTTAGGCCTGACACAATTAAATTTATTTAACTTAAATTTTATTTTACAGTATGTAAGACTAACGAATCAGATGTGATGTATTATTATAAGATTAATTTTTTTATATTATAATATTGTGTAAAATGTAAGCATGAATGAAATAGCCTCCTTGATGGGTCATTGTTGACTGAACGTTGCAGCGTTCCACGTGACGGATCAGTTTGGACACAAGCTTACTGACAAAGGCCTCGTCCATTACATTCAGCAGGTCACCACGTCTCTCTCTTCTCCTAATCTCAACTTTACAACCTACTTTCAACATTTTATTTAATTTAAAAATTCTCAATTTTCTTATGCTTCAAAAATGATCATCATTAGTTTATTTTTCATCATTATAACTTTTTTTTTATATTTTCTACATACTGGACTGATAATGTTTTAAGTATATATCAAAACCAATTTCATGGTTTTTTACATATTTTTACATAAGACTTTGATGGACTAAATTATATGATTAATCTAACAATAAGTGATTTTACAGGCTCTGTGTGAAGCTAGAAGCAGCAAAGGAATTTCAAGCGACATAGAGCTCCGAAGTTGCAATGAACTACCAGGATCCAAAGTGTCGGTGTCAGCGTCGAAATTTGCCATAGAGTTGACCACGAGGGACCAACCAGGCCTGTTTCTAGATATATCAAATGCTCTACTGACCCTGGGCTTCAACGTCAGCTCTGCAACGGCCTGGACACACAACGAAAGGGCGGCCTGCATTATCCATGTGGAGGACGCAAACAAACTTGGGCCGATCCACGACGCGGAAAGTTTGGCCCACTTGCAAGACGAGCTCCAAAATGTGATCAAGGCCCAAGAAGGGGAGGAGGAGAAGAAAAGAGTGAGGCTGAGGCTGAGGAGCTTCGCCGTTGGGCGCAACCATACGGAGCGGCGACTCCACCAGATGATGTACGCCGATGGGGACTATGAGAGGTGCGGCGGGTGCCAGGGCGAAAAGGAGAATGGACGTGAGGGGATAGAGGTGTCAGTGGGTAGGTACGCAGAGAAAGGGTACTGGGTGGTGAACTTGAGGAGCAAGGACCGCCCCAAGCTTCTGTTTGATACTGTCTGCGTCCTCACCGACATGCAGTACGAGGTGTTTCACGCCACCGTTAGCTCCAACACCTCCATGGCCGACCAGGTACTTCTTTTTCTATAGCGCAAAACATGTTTACACTTTAAACTCTATTCAGTACTTACAGTAAAACAAAGTGAATACCAGCATGATAGATAATAGGCATTAGCAGAGATGTATCTAAGCATAATGATCTGAAATAATATATATAGAATTTTGCTATGTTAGAGGTGATTGTAATTGTTAGTGGAGATCTGACGCAGGAGTACTTCGTAAGACGAAAAGGTAGTTTGGTTTTGGAGAATGAAAGCGAGAGACAAAAGCTCGCCCTGTGTTTAATCGCTGCCGTAGAGCGCAGAGTGTCTCATGTATGTCCTGTGAAAGGTTTTTGTTTATTTATTTATCTGGTAAGAAAACATAAGGGTAATGGAAGTAGTAAAAGAGGATATGTTTGTACTGGAGCAGGGATTGAAGGTGGAGATTCGTACTGAAAACAAAATTGGACTTCTCTCAAAGGTGACGCGTGTGATTCGTGAGAATGGACTATCAATAGCAAAGGTGGAAATAGGAGTAGAGGGTGAGACAGCAATAGGATCATTCTATCTTACAAATTGTTCAGGCGAAGACGTAAACCCTAATATACGAGAGTTGGTGAGAATACAGACTGGTGGTTCCGTTATTGCAAATTACATCTCACCCTATAGAGCCCCTAACCCTATGTTATCATGCAGTAGAAGTAACATGCATGAAAGCAAGAGTAGTTCACAGGTTAGACCAAAACTTGCTCTTGGAAGCATGCTATGGTCTCAGCTGGAGTGCCTCAGCAATAATTTCCGCTCCCTTAAATAACTAGTGTACATATTATTCTCTTCAGATGATAAATAACTGCAGATCATTGTAAGTATATTAGTTACCGCACGTGTGCAATACACACAGATTGTCTTTTTTGTTCACTATATAGGAATCAATTCATACGTATAGAAATCATAAACGAGTATGTGTATGGATAATTCATACCAAACATTCACTCTAATTAATCTGCTATCACCAATATATTATATAATACTCTTTTTGTTTTCAAATATTGATGCACTAAATATTAGTCCATCACAATTTTCCGCTATCTCCTCAATGGAGATAAACAATTCATCTACGAATATTCTAACCAATGAACACGATAGCCCAGAACATTAAAATCAATTTTCTTAAACGTGTATATAGTTTAAGAACACACAGACATTCTATAAAGCATTTTATTCAACTTAATTAAATTTAAACTATAAAATATTAATTTATAGTTAAACTTTAAATCAAACATACAAAAAGTTGGGCTTTGATGAAAATTATGAAACTAGAAATGGAGTAACACGGTAAAAACGGATAATATTATTCCATCTTAAATTTTGTTTATGTTTATTTTTATTAATTAAATATTATATTTTTATTATTAGAAGGAGATGTAAATTGGAAGTAAGAGAAGAAAGTTAGGTGGTAACTTATCATTTTGTTTTCGTGACTTTGGTGCTTTTTTAAAAAGAAAAAAAGGAATTTTGATATCTTTCATGTAAAATCAATAAAAACTTGACATATATATTATTTTAAATGATGAATTATTATTATAGTCTGACCGTCAAACCATCGAGAAGACGAAGAGATACCATTCACCATCGCCAACACTTTTTTACCTGGAAGCTCTTCCTACTAATGTCAGTATTTTCCTCTAATACCTCCAACAAAACCGGCAGTGGGTTGAACGAGTCACATGGTAGAATATAAAGTAGTGCCAAATCAATTAATATAATTATATATGACATGTCTTCATTGATTTTATGTGAAAAAGAATCAAACCCCTCACTTAAAAGGTACAGAAATAAGGCTCTTTTTCTTTTGTGAATTATATCGTATGATTCTTCGACAATAAAATGGAACATCATATTACATCACTAAATTCCAACACTTTATTCAAAACAAATACTCTAGAATTTAACCAGACATAAGTTTCATTATTATACATTCACTTCTGATTAAGATTAGCTTTGCAAGTTGATTTGAATTATTTACTTGCAATATAGTGGTTTAGGATAGCTTTTGATCAAACGATACTTTATCAATAGAACATGCAAATATCCTAACAAGCCAGCTTGCTTTGCTTTGAAGGTAATAAAGATAAAACATTTTGGATGAAACAAAAGAGACATAGAGATAATCAAGGTACATAAACTCACACTAAAGGGACGGTAACAGTTAGTTAGTTTGTTATACTGTTGGCACTTGACTACGCCCCAAAAAAGTTGAAGATATGGATGGATGATGTAACTGTAATAACAATAACAAAAAAAAAATGAAGTAGATAATGGAATAGCATATCATGGTGTGCAGAAATTAGTGGTAAAAGTCCTAAAGAACCTTCCCCGCTTCCAAACTGGTGACATCTCTTGGGCTCAAAAGAGGAAAGAAACAGAAGGTACTATAAGAAGTTGGTGAGAGCAAATTCATTCCAAAGTCCAAGTCCTGGTACCATTTCGTGCACGTGTCTCCGCTTGCTTCATTTTGCTTCTGGGGCACATTAGGAACGCAAAGGGAAGTGCCAGCACGTGCGACGTTGCTTTGAAGAAGCGGTTGTTGACGTGGCTTGGGCTGGTGCTCGGGGGCACCTGTGAGCTGCTGAACCACGTCTCGGAAGTTTATAGCTTCTACTTTGTACACTTTGGCCGGTGTCGGTGGCATCGGTGCCACTGGTGCCTTCTTCCTGGGCTTTGCCGATGGCTTCCTCACGGAATGGAGCCAGGAATTGTGAGACTGAAGAGGGTACACTAGTTTCAGCCCCTTGGATTCATCAGGGTTTTGGGTCAAGTATGAAGAGTTGGATGAGGAAAAATAACTAGAATAGGCTTCCATGATGAGAACGTCGTCAAAATTTAATAAAAGTGCTTTGCTTTTCTGTTTTCTAGTTACGATGCAAATGATTGAATTGTTTGAGTTGTGATCACAAACTGATCGACTATGAAGATATATATATATTATCATATGCGATATGTTTTGTAATGACGAATTGTAACTTGATGTTGTGTTGTATACATTTATGGATTTTTATGATTGTGGGCAACAATTGTCGCGTGCTGTATTGAATTTCAACAAAGACCAACGACTTAAAGATGAGGCAGCCGGGGAATGAATGGTGAGTCTGGATCTGTGGGAGAAATTCAAACATGGATTTTGTCGTGACCGTCGGCGGATATAATAAAATATGCAGGAGATGGTATTTGGTCAAAAGCATAATGAGTTGGATGAATAAGCAATTAATAATAGTGTTTGTAGGTTTAGAAAATGGCTCCGGATTTGTCTTTGTTAGAACTATCACAGGTAAGCTATATATATATATATATATATACACGTGTTCGCTGAAGTCATGCTATGCAAAGGTCTAAGGTGAGAGAGAGTCTGTGGAGTGAGATCGAGATTCGAGATTGAAGGTGAGTTGAGTGATTACTTAAGAAGGATGAAAGTAAGAAAGAAAAGAATAGCCGCCAGAGGAGAGTGGTGTGGTGGGTCCAGTCCTGTCGTGTAGCATTCGAAGGAAACTAACAGGTTAGATGTGGTACTAGAATAAATGCAACAGCAGGGAGAGACCGCGAAATCTTTTGCCGCCACACATTTTCTTCACGTATTTTATTTCGGTTTAATTCTTGAATATGTTTATATAACTTATGTCCACGTCTTCTTTAAAATACTTGTTATGCTAAGTGTTGAAAAATTATAGATCATTAAATCATTTCATTATTTGTATTATCATGTATCACCATTTCACAATATACGTCATTGTGATAAAAAATAACTTGAGAGATCAAAACAAAAATTTCAAAATATTTAGTAATCATTATACATGATAATAGAGCAAAATGTAAGTAAATATTTTTTTTTCCAGATACTTCAAATAAAGATTAATAATATATTTAGCCTTGTAAAATTTAATTAAGCCCAATTTAGTCTATTTAATGTACGAATATAATATATCATTATTAATATTGTGTATAATTAAATTTTCAAATTAAAGTGACCCACAATTATAATCTAGATGTATTTTAAAATAAAGAATATTGTTCCAATTTATAAAATTTCAACTTATATAGTTTTGGATTCTTAAATTAATTTATGAGAATTTGAGATATATCTCACTATTTAATGGTCATGAAACCTCTTAAAAAAATTAAACCATTTATATAATATCTTGTTATATTTGGTTACAAATATATCTCCTAATATTTTTTAGAATTACATTAGTCTTTTAGGTTCAAATTCTAATTAAAGGCAGAAGGAATGAGAATAAGCTCATTCTTAAAATGAGTCGTAACGTTTTATTTTTGAGTGGAAAAACTTGGGATCAACTATGAAGATTAAGGTGGGACAAACCTTTGATTCCAAACAGCCTTAGAGCAAGTGCGCATAATTGAACCATCTATTGATTACTCTACTGCTGATCCCTGGAAAGTTGTTGGTAATGGTGCTATAATTGATAACGAATAATGAATATTTTATTTTAAATTTTTACTTTGTATTTTTATCTTTTTACCAGTACAAAATAGGTTTTTTATAACGATAATTTATATAAGTTAAAATTTACGAGTATAGAAAGTGAGTAATAATAATATAAGTTTTTCTATACTAATTAGATTTAGAATTAATATGAAAAATGATATAGTGACAAAATTGTAATAAATTACAAAATTTTTTTATATTGGTTATATTCAGAATTAGTATAGAAAGTTGCTTGTCTATACCCTTCAGACATAGAATTCGGCGTAGAAAGTGGTGCGTTGACAAAAAAATGAAATATTAGAGAATATTTTCCATACAAATTAATCACTCTTAAGTACAACATGAAAGGAAAACACCATACCTTGGACATTGGATGTTTCTTACTATAAATCGTCTATAATGTAAATTAAAGATGACATTTAACGGGTGTCAAGAAAAAGAATTAACTCTAATGAATGTAAGTGGATCACAAGTATATGAGCATATGAAGGACATTGTAATTTTTCCTCAACAGTCTCTTGTGGTTCTCTTGTATTCATTACATAATAAACCTCAAACTTTGGTAATTAAAAGCACGTGGTTCTCTTGTATTCATTACATAATAAACCTCACACTTTGGTAATTAAAAGCACACTAATAGTGTAAGTTTTATAACAATTTATTTGTTGTGTACACATAAATAAATTACACTAAGTTCCATACTAGACACTTATTTCGATGTACATTCTACTTTTATAGGGTGGTTGAGACTTATTTGATGTTATAGGAACACATATCCCGTCTAAAAGAAAGTTACAGTTCATTGCATTAACTGTAAGTTGTTAATCTTTTAGACTATTGGAGTACAATTATACAATTTATGATACTTTATGGATTTAACTCATATTGCTCATTGATTTTATGTGTTTTTATGTGTATATTTTAGAGAATTAATAAATTCTTTTCATAAATTTTACCTTATTTTGTCCACAAGTTCAGCGTGTTTTCTTATGTTTCAGTTAGTGTATGCTTATCTACCTATAATCTTTATTTTGAGTTTGTAAAATAAGTCAATAGGAAGCAATTCCGATGGAAGAAAACAAGCTAGAACTCAAGAAAATATTTTTAGATAAGAAATAATCAAGTTGTCAAACTGCCTACGGTTGAGTGCCACAATTGTAAGGTTGAGCGCCACCAACCCCTGCATAGGTAGGGCAGAGTAATGGAAAAGTTGTGTTATGAGTCAGTTAATGCAAAAGGAATAACGTTGAATGGTGAAAAATGGCGTTAAACGATGATATGACAAAATGCCTTTTTTTTGTTTTAATTGATGGCGTTGAGTAGTACTAATATGACGCTGAGCGGTGGCATCGCTGACATATCAATATTAGTTATTTAAACATGTTTCTCATGAGGTATTGGGGATTTCTTTTCCTGATACGATTACTCTCCACCTAAGGCAATTGAGAGAGGCCCTTAGAGGTTGTTTGGAGTGATGGGAAGCTCTCCCGCTCCTTCTTATGTCTTCAATCTTCATCCATGGTGTTTCCTCCTTCTTACAGTTGTTGAGGGAGAAAGTCTACGAATTGGAATTGTTGATGCGAATGGGAGGCGTAATTAGATCATGGAGCAACTTCTTAGAACCTTGGAAGAAGGCTTGCATCTTCTCTTTGGTTTCCATTTCTTCCCTATCTCTTTAATTTGTAGAACCCTATGTTCTCCACCATGGAGGGCTATTTCTATTTGTTCATATTATATGTAAAATATTGAATTCTTGTGTATTGTGTGATGTTAATAATATATGCTTTTCTAATTCATGTTAGTATTCAATTTTCATGCTTAATGCTTATTGTGGCTTGATCATCCATGACTTGATTTGTGGTTCTTGATGTATTGGGAAATATGGCTTGAACCTAGAACTTAAATTGAACACCTAATGGATGTTTGTATCTAGGGATAGAACATGATTCATTAGTAATATTAAGACTCCTAAACTTAATGCATAGTTGCTTGTTGAGATTCAAGGAATTGGAACTTGATGACTTATCATAGATTCAAAGGCTATAGGAATAAGATTTAAGTATAATTGTGAGTTCATTTTGACATGAATATAGAATTGGGTTGATTATTAATGGATGAAAATGAAGTGAATGAACTTTAGTCTTAAAAAATTGTAAGTAATCTAAGTTACATTTCCTGACAAACCAACTGTTTGATGAAAATACGAAAAAGAGTTTATTGTATTTTTGTGAACTTTGTGGTCTAATTGAATTATTGAGTGCAAGAGTCATCGAGTGTTGCATGATTCCTTTGGAAAAGAACAATAAATTTACTTATTACTTATTACGTTTTTGCAGCCAACAACGTTAATCGTTGAACTTTGAGTGCGAATATTATGTGATGAGGCACAAGTAGAAAGTTATATCTGTAAACGTCGTTGACTCGTGAAATTTGGTAATGTGAATATTTTATAACTAACATCTTAAGTATTTATCATTATAAGTTGACTCCAAATATTCATTATGTAGATATTTTGTAATATGGAGCAAGAGGTCATAAAAGATGTTCAGGAGCAGTGTGTTGCATTCTTTTTTAATTTTTATAAATGGTGTTATTTAAATATTATTATACATTGAGGTTAAGAACTATTATTTGATGTGTAAATAGTAGGAAGTACAATGATTATTTTGTTCATTGTATATATAGATTGTATTCTAGGACTATTATGGGATTGAATTTTATGCAAGTTTGTATGTGATAGGTAGCATATACAAACCTAGTAAAAAAACGTTACTTTTTATATTGGTTAATGTTAGAACTAGTATAAAAAGTGACTTTTTATACTAGTTGTAACATTAACCAGTATAAATTATTTTCTTTTTATATCGATTAGTACTCTAACAAGTATAGAAAGTCTAGATCATATACAAAGTTATCCCTCCCCCTAACAAACCTTTTATACCAGTTTAAAAATTGGTATAAAAGGTTAAATACTTTTTATATCCCATAATTAATAATTAATTTCCTATAATTAAGTTAATCAAATTTATATAATTAGGTTATTAAATCTTTTATAATTATGAAAAACCTAATTATATATATATATATATATATATATATATATATATTAATTCGATATACCCAATAGTCTCGTATGGTTTAGAAGTTGAGGTTAATGGCAATTTAAATACCCCTTCCCTCCTTAACTCTAAAATGTGTCTTTTAAGCAAAAAATCATAATGGGAGTTTTAGTCTACAAGATGTGTACAATACCTCAAAGGCGATGATTGAACCTAACGAGGCTATCTTATTGAACTTGAGATCACAATATATAATAATTTGTTAGATGTATTTGGTTACAAATATATCTCTTAATATCGCAGAGTTAAATATGTACACTATATAGGCTTCTAAAGGAAAAACCATGATGTATCTTCGAGCTTCAAAGCGAACAATAACTCAGATGCAGTGACTTACTTTATCGATGTTAAAAGTTGAAACCCATGACAATTTAAATACACATTCCTCCTCCAATTCTTGAAGGCATCTTTTATTGACAAACTCTTAATTTGAGTTTCAAATTCCAAAACAAACAACTTAAATGCAGTGATTGATCTAAAAAATATCATTTTAAAGAACTTATGTTGAAACATAATTACTAAAATTCAATTTGTAAGTGATGAATAATATCCAAATGGTCACTTAACAACTTTTTTGTTCAAATGTTGATTAGGACTGGTTTAGATGAATCTTAAATATGGGAAACTTGTTTGAAATAAGACAATACTTTTTCAAATGTTGTTGTTGATAATGTTAGTGTCATTTATCTAGATGATAAGCTTATGCAATATTAATATACAAAACATATTGAGATGAATATTCACTTTGTTCGGACATGACCGTTGACATCAAACACGAATTGTTTATGTCCTTTCCTATCACCACATTATCTTCATGAAAAGCTTACCTCGAATTCTTTTTTTATAATTTTTGAATAAGTTTAAACGTTCATGAATCTCGCACTTAAACTACGAGTATACGATACAATCCAAAATATTCTTGTGAACTTAAGCTAATTAATAATTAATAATTAATTTCCTATAATTAAGTCAATCAAATTTATATAATTAGGTTATTAAATATTCTATAATTATGAAAAACCTAATCTATATATATATATATATATATATATATATATATATATATACAAAACCTCGTGACTTGGGTATCTCATGATTGTGATCAACACCTCACACTCCGTCCGACTACCATACGAGGTTGTGCTAACCATAGTTCATGACCATGAGAAAAATGATCCCAAGGTTATCATTATCACTCTTGCCAACTGACAGGTGCATAATCTTAATACCAAGCATAACAACTTGATGTCCCAAACATAAATACAACAACAACTCGGTATTACAGTGCCCAAATGCAATAACAACTCGACGTTCTAGTGACCGAGTATAGGAGGAATTCAGTGTTTCAACATCAAAGTACAAGAGCAAGAGCAACTTGACGTTCCAACACCTGAGTATAAGAAAAATTCAATAAGCACAATAACAACTCGACGTTACATAAAATACCTGGAAAACACTAGAAGGGGGGTTGAATAGTGTTTTTGGAAAACTTTTCGCCGAAAGGTAGTTTAATAATTTTGTCAAAGATTAAACAATTTATATAAGTTGTTAAACACTTGACTTGAAAAGTTCTGTTCAAACTGCAAGTTCTCAAATAAATATTTTTCAATCGTCTAGTCAAATCTGCTACATCATTTTGAGAGTGATAACTCTTAATAAAAATAAATTTTGGTGACAAGAGTTTTTATAAATGGTTGAGATAATAAGCAACTGCATGGTTTGTAAGAAAAACGTTTAGCAAGATTAAAGTAATAAACACATAGATATTTTATATTGGTTCACTCCAGTGAGATACATCTAGTTTTCCTCTGAGACCTCTTAGAGGGTTCCACTATAATCTTTAACAAGATTACAACTGAGTATTCATACCACTCCTGGTATCACCTAGTCAATCCCAGTAATCCCCGTTACTCTAACTAAAACCAAGTTTCACCTACTCTTAGTTGGATGAAAACTTCGTTTAGCACAAGGTATTGTTTAGCCTATGCAAGGCTTTTCCTAACCACGCCTTGTTTAGTGATTACTCATTTGGTTCAAGAACGCATTTAGTAAAATATCTTTCAACATATGTTTTTGGAACAATTTTTGTACCTTTTAGCACATTTACCAAAAACATCATTTTATACATCATAGTGAAAGCTCGTCTAGTCATGTTTAGCAAAGTATAACATGAATGCGTTTAGCAAGACTCTCATATAGCACATTGACACATTTTATGAGGAAATCATTTAGTAGTGTGTCTAATCATGTATTGGTGTGTTTACTAAAGCTTTTTCATAAAACGCTTATCTTTTAACTATGTTATTTTTTCAAAGATAACACTTTGTCATATGCTTATTTTGTTTATTGTTGTTTGCTAAACTTCAAAACATACAAGGACGTTTAGACAGTCCAGTCTTATAAATGATCTTGTATTAACATTACAGTGCCCAAGTACAACAACAACTCAGTTCTATTGATCAAGTACAATAGCAATTCAGTGTTCCAACACTCCAGGTATAAGAGCAAGAGCAACTCAGCGTTCCAATACCTGAGTACAAGAACAACTCAACATTACAATGCATGAGTACAACAATAATTCAGCGTTCAATGTTTGAATACAGGAGTAAACTCGACGTTTCAATGATTGTGTACAAGAGAAACTCATCCTTCCAAATTCCATGTACATGAGAAACTTGGCGTTGCAATATAGGAATAACTCAGTGTTCCAGTGTCCGAGTGCAGGAGTAACTTGGCGTTACAATACTCAAGTACAAGAGCAAATAACAACTCGATGTTACAATACTCAGATTCTAGAAAGAACAATGTAGAAGTTAGACCTAGTCTAGAGAAAGTCTAGCTACACACGAAACTTTAAGCAAAAAGAAAGCTTGCATCCAAATGGGCGAATCGTATTGCATTGCAAACTCCCTCCAGAATAAAGTCTACAAACTAGAAGAACTTAATAGAATGTCAATTATTAAGGTCACCACAAGACAAACCTTAAGAGGAAATAAGTACGAGGACAAACATCTACTAATAAAATGCCTAAGATAGCACAAATACAAATGTTCAAGTGACTATGATCACACACCACATAACTTTGAAAAAGCCAAAGCAAAGAAAGTCAAAGCCCGCCAACATGGCATCCGAGTTACCTAGACGATAACATCAGTCAAAGCCCTCAAACGAGGTACCCTAGTTGCTTAGACAATAAGAAAATCCTACCAACGCGACATCCAAGTTATCTAGACAGTAACTTAAAAAGAAAAGTCCTCGAAGGAGGCGTCGAGTTATCTAGACAGTAACTTAAAAAGAAAAACCATTAATGAGACACCAAGTTATCTAAACGATAACTTAAAAAGAAAATCCCTGAAACGAGACACCGAGTTATCTAAACTACAACTTAAAAAGAAAATGCCTCAAAGGAGGTGTCGAGTTATCTAAATAGTAAGTAAAAAAGAAAAACCCTCAACTGAGACATAGAGTTATCTAAACGATAACTTAAAAAGAAAAGCCCTTAAAGGAGAGACTGAATTATCTAGAGAGTAACTGATGACGTTTTCTTAACAATTATTTTCCAACAAGTGTCATATCCGCAAGGATTTAACAAGTATATTAGTAGTTAGCTTTTGTTTTATTTTTGGATTTTGATAAACAATACATGTAAATATAGATAATAGTATGTGTGTGTATATATATATATATATATATATATATATATATATGAGTGGAGACTATGATTGGATTTCATCTCATCTTTTTTTATTGCACCACAACTATCTTGTCTATTTAATATGCAAATCATCCAATGCCCTGAAAGTACTCTTACTTGTAGATCTAGATTCATTCCTAAATCACTATAATCTAAGGATTTCAAACCCCAACATGATTCCTTTACCCTTGACAGAATAAATCATTGCTTTACTGGGCAAGACTTTTCCACCTAGCACACCCTCTAGATCTAGTGGGAGCCTCTAATAAGAGTGTGATGATTTGATTGGACCACAATTTGAGACCAATTTTCTAACTCAATCCAAACCAGTAAAATAAGACGAGTGATTAAGTTATCTAAGCAATAAACACAAATCAAACCACAAAATATTGAATGAAAGCATAAATAAATACCTAAGTAGGAGTATAAAGAATTAAAAATGATTGTATCTAACTTCAACGCAAGAGAGTTTAACTACCCATAAAATATTGCAATACAATTCTAATAACATTTACATATAAGATTTACAATAAGAGCATCTCTCTCAACCCATACAAACCATTTCCTACTCTACTACTACTTATTTAATCCTTCACTCAATGCCTAGAATACATGAAGGTTTTATTTAAAAAAAGTTTTGGTTAGGGCCTATGTGGTTGAACACCACCACTTACCTGTGGCTTAGTCATGCACTTTCTTAAAATATATTTTTGTAAAAATTGACATCTCGAGATAAATGTTTCTCTGCTTTTAATATCAAGCACAAAATAACATTTTGTTCCAATTTGATATCCAAAACAACACACTTTCTAGTTTTGGATCAAGTTTAGATCTGTTTCTTTGAGACAAAACATAGTAAGGTTTTATATGCTAATTCGTAAGTAGTCCTTCTACCTAGAACTTCAGTGGGCAAGCGATTTATTAAAAAAAGTGGCATGAGCAGCAGCATAAGACCAGAAATTGAGAGGGATGTTAGATTGAAAATGAGACTTTGTTTAACATTCAAAATGTTTCTATGCTTTCTTTCTACAATGGAATTTTGTTGGGGAGTCTCTATGCAACTAGTCTGATATATAATGCCTAAATATTATCATAAAACTCTTTGCAACAAAATTCAGAACCATTATCAGAACGTATGATCTTGATTTTGGTATTAAACTGAGTATTTATCAAGGTAACAGTTTCAGCTTTAGTCTTCATCGACAAGATCCAAGTAAATTTACTATGATCATCTACAATGGTCAAAAAGAATCTATGGCCATGCACCGAGGTGGTACCTAAAGGTCCCAGATTTCAGTGTCTATGATGTCAAACACGTGTTCAGATCGAGAATTGCTATGACCAAAAGAAAGCCTAGTCTATTTAGCATATGACATATATCACAGGGTTTACTTTTTTTAAAATGAATGTTTGAAAAACTATCAGTAATGTATTGTAAAATATTATCTGAGGGATGCCCCACTCTCTTATGCCAGATATCTCCATTCTGATCTTGCATGCTTTTTCCTTTTGCATCATGGCTCCCTTATTCTTTTATGGTTCTAGCAAATATCTAAGTGTTATTTTTTTTACCTTTAGCTGTGTTCTCATTATTTGAACCGGCAGTGAGATTAACCTTATGTGTTGTCTCGCCTTTGGTTTCTCGGATGATCTTCATGATTTGATATACTTGCTCTTGTGTGAATTAATTACCTTCTTGATGGATTTGTTGATCATCTTGATTATTCCCTTCACGTTCCCGTTTCTCTTCCTTATCAGCAACAGTATTGCCAATTATTCTTTCAGTTTTATCAGTTTTCTGTTTATACCAAGGAGGGTAGTCGTGCTTGGCATGGCACTCATCTGCAGTGTGATATAACTTGTGACGATAATTGCATTGCTTACCAATGTTTTCATTTCGATTTTTACCCATTTCTTGTGATTTCCAATCTGCATTTTGAGACGTGTTCCAGCTTCCTTAATTCCCAGCAGTATTAACAAGAACTTTGTTGCTCCCTATAGTGTTTCCATTCAACTGCTGTTCTTGTTCCACGACGAGAGAAAAAACTCGATTTATTTTTGGCAATGGCTCCATGAGCGAGATTTGCGTCTTTACAGTTATGTAAACATCGTTAAGCACTTTCAAAAAACACATGGCGCAGTCACTTTCTTATGCTTCTGACAAGATCACAACTGCACTTAACTTCACAGGTGCAATTCGGTGTTTGCCTTAGTGATTCGAGTTCTTCCCACAAAGCCTTCAAATCTGTGAAGAACTCTGTTACTATTCTCTCTCCCTGTTTGGTAGAATGTAGTTCCTGTAAAAGATCCGAGATCCTAAAGTGATCTCCCTTTGAAAAATCGTTCACGCAAGTCGTCCCACAAATCCTTTTCGTTTCAATGTATACGATATTCTGTGCAATCTGGGCATTCAAGTGCGGTAATACATGAAATAAACGTCATATTACAGAGTTCCCATGCATCATGAAGAGTGGTTCCCGTTCGTGGAGTCGGAATCAATAAATTTGTGCTTATTCTTCAAAAGTAATGCTTGTCTCATCGGTCGAATCCATGCGTGATAGTTTACTCCATCTAATTGAATGTTGACCAAGATAGCTTCTGGGTTTTCTCCAGGATGAAGATAAAAAGGACTAGATGAATTTTACGAGACGTCAATCGTGTTGTTTGGTGAGTTCTGCGAAACATTCGCAACGTTGTTGTTACCTATCTCCATCAAGAAAAACCAAGAACAGGAAAAAAGATTGAAGAAAACAGGGACGAGCAAATACCAACAGAAGCAGAGATTTAACCCGCTCTGATACCATATTTATATTTCAACTTTCTAAGAAAAATACTCTCTTACCCCTGAGATATGCATTATTGTTGCACTCGCATAAGATCAAACTCTCATGCATGCACAACAAAAATTTAAAACCTCAAAATATTTATTATTCATTTTTATATTTACCTTGATCTAAAAATTACATTTCGATCATCTTCTTAAACTTGCTCATGTTTTTTATAAAAAGAAAACCCTCACTCCTTAATATAACGCGACATAATAATTATATTACTCCTACCCAATAAAAGATACATATGTCATCATCCTAATAAACCCATTGGCACAAAACATACTCAAGACCTCAAAGTAGTCTAAATTAATCTATAAAAAGGTAATTATTAAAATAAATAGCTTATATTTTTCTTTTAATTATTGGAATTTAATACTTATAAACAAGGTTATGATAGTTTGTTTCCAAATTTATATGAAATTAAATATAAATTCTCCCTTCACAAAAAATTAACTGTAGATGTAAGACTCGCTTTTAATTTATTAGAGATGTTTTTCTAAAAGGAAAAAAAATTCTCTTTTATACTGAGCTCTCGTAACTTAAAATTTTAATTATTTATTTATTTACATATAAATCTCATAATGAAAATTATTTTTAATCACTAAACTAAACCTAAAATTGGGATTGGTTTCTATTCCAAACTTTGATACATTTTGATTTCCAAACTTAAAAATGAATAAATATAGTCTTTTTAATCCAATAATATTAACTTTTTTTACATGTTTGAATAAAAAGTTATTTAAATGAAACAAACACTAAAAATAAAATAGAATAAGTAAACTATTATGTTATACCTAGTATATTGAGAGTTTATGTGATTTAACACTTGAAATTTACAGTTTAATATTATTATTATGTGAAAAATATAAATAATACATAAAAGTATCATATGTGTAAACTCAATTTCCCAAAATCTGCTTATAAGGTGAGGTTTGTACTCACTTATATACTCTAAATTGACCTTATCTCTAACTGATGTGGCACTCCCAACACACCCCCTTCATACTGAGGTATATACATCTCGTATGTAAAACTAAACATTAATGGGTGGTCTGATAACGGTCCGATAATGGGTAGAATAATATGTCCAACAAACATTAAATCTTATTAGGATAACCTCTAACCCATGGCTCTTATACTAAGTTAAGAAGTGGACTTCAAGTCTCATGGCTCTTATACACGCACACACATACACACACAAAAGCACACACACACATACAAACACACACACAGAGACACACAGACACACAGACACACACATAGACAAAGACACAGACAGACACACACACACACACACATAGACACAGACACACACACACATAAACGCACGCACACGGCCACACATAGAGACGCATACACACACACACGACACATTTTAACATGAATATAAAAATATATAAAAAAAAAAGCCAACGAATATGGATTATGTACTGTATATGGCAAAATATTGTTCGATCACATGAGTATTGGTTTTTTCCTCCGACAATGCAACACAACATATTACAACTGAATACATCGTAATTGTCTACACCTAAACATGTGGAATTCGCATGGTATGGAACTACAACTAGGCGGCTAGGCCAATTACCTATCAGGAACTAATGGAGTATAGACTACTTTGTAGTTATTATCAAGAAATGATCAAACACTTTCTCATATAAGATAAATGGGCCTCTAGGCCCAAGTCCATGCTAATCCAGATAAGGACTCATAAACATAATATATAATATTATAAATAACATAATCATCAAAAAATATTTTAGTTACCTTTTCATTGGTTACACATTTAATACTCTTTTGACATGAGAGACTCACTTAAGTCAAAATGTCTTCTGAAGATATAACTCACATTCATTTTACGAAAGATGAATACTAAAGAGGAGGACAAACACTTTGAAAATTCAAAGTTTAAAATGTCCATAAAGATTTTAAAGTCTTTACAAAATATGTAAGAACAAATGTAACTTTTTTTTGTTTGAGAGATGGCAACAGTTACAATAAGTATATAATTAATTTAATTAAAAAAAAGATTACATGAAAAATAAATTTAATTTAGTTTAAAAAAATCCATATAATACTTATTTTTCAATTCATTAAATATAATTGGAAATTTAAACTTACTTAGTAATTAAATGTTTTATTCAATGATAATTTTAAATATAAAAATTATTGATTATCATATTGAATTTTGAATATGCTTGATAATTAAATTTTTTAATATAAAAAATACTCATTAAAACCATTACAACCTTGAAAACATTTAAAAATCTAAACCAAAAGATTAGTTATTACAAAAATAACTATGTAACTTTATTTTCAATTATAAATGAAGGAATAAAGTTAATCTTGCTTGGACACAGCTAAATGTTATAAATATTTTTCAAGTCAATAATTAACAGACGATTTAGTTTTGTATAATTAAAGGGTAAAATAAATGTTTTTAAAATTAAACTCATTATGCACATTTAATTAAAGTTTGGATACACGTTACATCACATGTATTTTCCTAACGTGTAATCAACCTCTGGACTAAATTTGGTTTAAAAGATTATATTCTTATAATTTTATTTAATTCTCCATAATAAATAAGGATGACAATTTTTCTATCTTTCTTAAAGTTGTGTTGTTCAGTCATGATTCTACTTGTGACATCATCTTACGAATGGATTAATTTGACTTGACTTATTGAACATGTATTTTTAAAATTGTTAATCTGATCCAGTCCATCACATTTGTCGAACTGAATGACTTAACCTACCTAAATTTTGAATTAGTTAATTTTAAAATATTTATAAATTTTTATATATTTAACAAATATAATATATGGAAATTAAGAGTCAATGACTAAAAATTAAAGGTTCATATAATACATCGTGCATAATAAATTACAAAATTGAAATGCTACACAAAATAATTCCTAATTCTCACAATCTTAATTTTTCAAGGTATTAACATTACTTTTGTTTGTCAATTCTAAATTTTCACTTGATACAAAAATATATACTGAATAAATAATTATAAACTTTAATGGACAGTTTGGGTGGACTGAAATATAAGTAGTTCTAAATCCACTTATTTAAATCATTATAAAAACATTTCTGACCTAACTCAAAATCATAATGGACAAATATGGTAATATTTAATTGCGCCTAATTTCATTAAATGTTCACCAAATAAAAAAAATAACATTTTTTAATTGATAATTTACAATTTCAATATTCATTTTGTCTTCTTCTTTTTTTAACTTTGAGAAAAAAAAACATATTAGTTTCAAAGAATAAGTTTTTTTGCTAGTTAGTAACTCTAATGAATGTTTATAATTCCACTGATTAATTTGATGCTCAATGGTAATTGCAAAATTATGATAGCAATTCACTTTATTACATAATAATACTTTTCTTTATGTTATTATATACGTTTAGGATTATCATAAGCATGCATTTTGACATTATGATTCAAATGACTCCACACGAACAGTATGTGTTAAAGAATATGCTACAAACTGACTTAATAACCCAGTTCAAAGATTGATTTCGATTAATTTGAGTTGTAAAATTACATGCTTTTTCAGATGGAGTAAGGTTTATTCAAGGTTATCCCAATATGTTTAGTGCTAACAAATCTTATATATGACATTATAAAGTTTATTTCTTTTATAGGTTTAATCATTATCATTTCGAATGTTTCTATTTTTACATGATCGTGTTAAATAGGTCCTCGTATTTTATTTGATCTTAATTAGGTCTTTATTTTTGTAAAATTGATGTAATAAGAACTTTGTCGTTAATTGGAGTAAAGGGCATTAAAAATTTTGTGATTTAGCTTGCTGATTGTGCAATTTTTAGTGACGTAGCAATGGAACTTCACACTCCTCTCGGCACACTCAAAACCCTAAAATGTTCAATCCTCAAACCTCGCCACTGCCATGGTCACTGTCGGTCATGACTCCGCCGACAACCCTTCTCAACCATGAAACGACGTCGCAAAAGAAAAATCGCAGAACCACCGGAGTTCCCGTTCCCCTTCCTTACTCAGTGGAAGTGATTGACGTTGACGATTCCCCCACATCCGCCTTTTTCACACCCATCTCCTTCCGATCTGGAAAAACTATCACGATAATGTGACACAGAGATTCTCAAAACTTTATCTTGTGCACAAATCCTTGAGGCCCTAAGAATTAGAGCATACATTTGACCATTGCCCTCGATCCGCGTCTGTTCTCAAGTGAACCTTACTAATTAATTTCTCGTTGCAACAAAACGTTGAGCAATATAGTTTCAAAACCCTCGTTTGTTTTCGGAAACACACTTGCAGATAGCACACAGCACACATCACACAGTGATATTCAATTCCGTAGAGTGCAGGCGACACTGAAGAGGGAGCAGCTAAGGAATGCAGGCCAAGGACACGCTAGAGTCCCCAGCGGAATCGCCGGTGCGGTTCCTCCGTCCCTCGCGCAAACCACAAACATTGATTTGATCTTGCATGCAATCAAAGGATCCTAACATTGCTAGGATTTGTAGGTGTTTCAACTTGCTCAATTGGAATTTGTTTGCGTGTTTCAAGTTTCGGGTTGGGGTCCCTAGAGACATACTTAACCAGACCATTGATCTCCCATTTGGGCAAAGAAAATTTCCCAACGAGCTTTGTTTTCTTGAGATATTTGGGGTTCTGCTCCTCAAATTTGCCATTTTGAAGGTAAGCTATGGAGTTAAAAATTACAAAGAGAAAAAAAAAACACAACTTCAGAATCAAGAAGTGCATATTGCCAGATCCATGTGTTTAAAACGAGACAGTGATGAGATGCTATATCACTTGAATAAAAAACATTTCATAAAGTTTATGTGTTTTGGCTACAGACAGTTTCTGAAAGGAGCTAAATCTCAAGATAACAAACAGATCTAAAGGATAGCTAGAAAAAACATTCAAGCAAGTAACTCATAGAAGCATTCCATCAAGCAAATCAAAGTAAAAGTGAACAATGCAGAGCAAGGGTTTGAAGTGCAACACACAACAGAGCCAAAAGCAGTGCTAAAGAAAGAATATGTGCCTTTTTTAGTGCAAAACAGAGGCTAGAAGAAGAGAAGGGAGTGTGATTATTGGAAGCCGAAGATTGTCGTTCGATTCTCGCCCTTGAGGTTTTGGATCGATAGGGTAAAGCGTTGTGTGAGACGGTGATTTCTGTGGGGAGGAGTTTTATTGTCCTTTTCCAGATTACTCTATGTTGTTGATTCGCGAGGAAAAGATGATGGCCAACGCAAGGAAGCGCATTCATGGCGGCGGCGGGTTTGCAAGCGTGAGGAAGATGATTTCCGTTTAGGGTTTGTCGGCGGCCTGACTCATTGCCACATAATTTTAATGTTACCAACATGTCATTAAAAATTGAACAGTCAGCAAGCCAAATCACAAAAATTTTAACGTCGTCTACTCCAATTAACGGCAGGGTTCTTCTTTACTCAATTTTACAAAAACAAGGACCTAATTGAGATCAAATAAAATACGATGACCTATTTGAGACGATCCTGTAAAAATGGGGATATTCAAAATGATTAAACCTTTTTTATATAGCATAATATTAAGATAAATTATCCTTTTATAATACAATCTCATCTCTAATTAAAAAAATATCATCAAAGTAATAACTATAATTAATATTGGGTTTAATCTCATCAGAAATTCCTATTTTTGTCTAAAATCTTAAATAGGTCCCTTTTCTTTTTGGTGTATCAATTGTGTCCCTATTAATGTAAATTTGATTCAATTAGATGTCTGCTGTCAAATTCACCTAACGGTAGTTAACTATTTACTTACGTGGCCTGCACAGCTGAATTACTAATGACATGTGTCATTTTTATTGATTTTTTTTAAAGACCATAGGTAATACCAGATTGAATGAAGGGCAAAATTGGAAGGATGAAAAATTGCAAGGGTTTGTTTTTACAAATGCAACTGAAAGCAAAATAAAATTGAGGGTTTTCACCTATAATATCTCTTCATCGCCTTCAGTTGATGCCCCGAGCAGGCATCTGCTACGATCTTCATCAAGAACTATTGCGTTAAATTTATCTTCGGAAGGACTTGGTGAATCGAGCTCAGCAACGTCCAGGCAACTTTCATTATCAGAGACAAGACAAATACCATCCGGTGATGATGACATTGATGATGTCTCTTGAAAATGGGTCATTTAGCTTTTACAATTTTTTAAGGAGAGAGATGACTAATCTGTAAATTAATTTTCCATTGCTGGAGATGTACAGAGGTCATATATGTTTTTGATTCTGTCAATAAAATTAAATGCAGTTGGCAAAGTCATTTGTTCTGGTTTCATGTTACCGGGCTCATTGGATAAATTTAAGCAAATGTTGTCACCTTAGGTCCAACCCAATGTGAACAATCCTTATGTCCTGAATCCATGTTTCTTTTTAATTAACTTTTCACACTTTGTGAAAACCTCCTTCTGGAAATCTGTAATGACTAAAGTTTACCTCCTCTGGATATTTATTGGTTGCAGGACTGAAACTGGTTGCAGGACTGAAACTGGTTGCAAAAACCTTACTCCCACTGCAGTTGGGTTTATGCTGTCTACTGTGCATGTATGGAATTCTTTTCAATGACAAGCAAACAGTATCGCCAGAATCGAACAAAGAATGCGATTTCTGTAATTCATTATCCATCTCTTCGAATCGAACAAAGAATACGACTTCTGCGATTTTCCCCTTCAAACGAACCCTAATAGGAAAAACCCCCAATTTTATTTTGCTTTCAGTTGCATTTTTAAAAACGAACCCTTGCAATTTTTCATCCTTCCAATTTTGCCCTTCATTCAATTTGCTATTACCTATAGTCTTTAAAAAAAATCAATAAAAATAACACATGTCATTAGTAATTTAGCTGTGCAGGCCACGTAAGCAAATATTTAACTGTCGTTAGGTGAATTTGACGGCAGGTCTCTAATTGAATCAAATTTACACTAATAGGGACCCAATTGATACACCAAAAAGAAAAGGGACCTATTTAAGATTTTGGACAAAAATAGGGACTTCAGGTGAGATTAAACTTTAATATTGAGTCTAAGGGTGTATTTATTTTTGAAGATGAATTTGATGAAGAGTGAGTAGATACATTTAAATGGATTTGATAATATCTGTTTTTTATTTTTTAATTTGAAGATAATGGAGAGTGAACTTAGAAGTACAGTTGTAAAGTTTATGAGAGATTTGACTCATGTAATAGGTTAAAAAAATTATTTTAATAAATAAAAAATAAAGATTACCAAATTGCCTTTAATTTTATAAATAATATAAAATGTTATTTATGAGTTAGATATGTTTTGAAAAAATTATTTAAAATACTAAAATTAAAAATTAATAATAGATAAATAATACAATATATTTTGGTAGATACCTCGAAAGTTTGTCAAAATAATAATAGCAAATGTTAAGCCAAGTGTAGGTACCTCACCAACACACATCAACCATCATTAGTGCACATATATACCACCACTCTCGCACCAAGATCCAACACCTCCACATGCAATATCCACCACCTCCAGACACAATAATAATCAAAAGCAATACAAATGAAGCAACACTATCATGAACCACCACGACAACTCTAACACCTACAAAGACCACTACATATTAAACAAAACCAAATGACAAACAATTTCACCTCTAGTAACCACCAAGTAACCTCTACCAGCTCCACCAGTTAAGAACCACGTGTTTCACCTTCTACACTAGTCGTAAACTCATATCCACCATGAGGTCAACACCACACACGAACCCAACTTCACAATGTGCACGAGTACCAGCTCCAGCTTGCCCTTCCACCATGGATCTCTTACAACACAAGAAAGAAGTATTAGAATGGGTTAGAATGCCATGGAATCGATTACAACCTCCTGGAATGGGTTACAACGCCTCACGGAATCGATTCTAAGCTCCTAAAATTGGTTCCTTATGTGTTGGAATTGGTTACTTATGTGTTGGAATTGGTTACTTATGTGTTGGAATTGGTAATGTCTTTCTTGAATAGGCTACAAGCTTTGCTGAAATCGATTCCATTTTTCGTTTTGCTACATGGTGGAATTGGTTCCACCTAAAAGGGAATGTGTTCCTTTCCCTTCATCTTCAACCACGTGCTTCGATTCATCTCCATCTTCACCACCATGGAATTTGTGAATGATAGAATATTAACAACTCGACAACACAGCTTGACAACACAGCTCGGCAACACCCCTTTTATCTGTGAACATGAAATTGTGAATCCATGAACCACACACACACACACACACACAAATAACTCACTTGAATAACTCAAAACACCACTCTCTCCACCATAGTGAAAGAAAATGAACTCAACTTCTCCACATCTCAAAATTTTTACATTCACCAACCATTTATACCAACTAGTTTTGCCACATTTTAATAGCTTGTTGAACAGGTATTGGTAAAAAAATTCAAAACAAAACTTTGTGTGATCGCTCATGTTAGACTAGGAATCTCATTGTGACTCATGACTTTATGAGAATCTTTGTTAAGACGAAAGAGTAACTAACCATTCCATGAATATACAAAGTTGAGGGTCAAAATGCATTTTAATAGATAATATCCTCAAATTAGTATAATTAAGGAGAGATTCGAAAATCACTCCATCATGCAAAATCATACATTTTCTCGCTTTCAAATACATGAATAAGAACGTAATTTCACCCTTCTCTTCATCAATATTTGTAAACAGTATTTCACCACAAACAAACATTGACAATTTAAACAATTATAGACCAAGTTCAATCTAATTAATCTAGTGTAGACCTACTCAAATAAAAGCTTATAAAATAAGTATAAAAAAAGTGTACTATTTACAAAGTAAAATTGTTTGTTGATTTCTTACCATTTTTGCTATATTTGATCCTTTGAGGTGGATATCATTGAGAAGTTAAAATACCCTAAACATTAGGTTAAGTTCAATCTAACTATCTAGTATAGATAGACCTACTAAAATAAAAGCTCATAAAATAAGTATTAAACAGATGTACCGCTTATGAGTATAAAAAATGTGTATTCTTTACAAGGTAAAATTGTTCATTAAATTTTTACCATGAGTTGTCTTTACTAACAACCCCTCAACATCCCAACTAGAGAGAAGACAATCATCTTAGGCCAGGGATAAGAGAATATGATCTTATTAGGACATGTCAGTCTCTTAGATGAACATTTTTCAATGATCAGATTTAAGACTTTACTTTGATAATATATATTGTGTTCAATAACATATTTATTAAAAAAAAGGTAATGGAAATAAAACTCCACCATTTATCAGAGAAGGAAGCTGATAATATTTATGGTATTATCTGTCACATTTTTTCATATCTGTACTCTGCTCAAAATTTATAACCAAAGGGGATCAGACTCCATCGACACCAGTCAAACACCACCATTCTTCCGCTGAACGCATAGATTAAAATGGATTTCCAAGTAACTCTAACTAAGCAAAAGTTAGATTTATGTCAAATTTTAAATTTAGAAAAACAAAATACGCACATGATTACATACACGCGCCAGCATGAGTGTTGGAACAGAGTGGGATGTTATCCGATTTGGAGGTATTCCTAAGGCCAAACAGCTATTCAACGTTCCTATTCGGTGAAAGCTATATCCTTTCTTTTCTTTCTTTTCCAATCAACCAGTGATTCAGTGAGAAGTAATTTTACATTGGGCTTTGTCCTCAAATTGTGGCACAAAAAGGATGAAAGTTAGCATACATGCATCCATATGTCCACACTCAAACGTCAACTCATCCAATAAATGTAGTAAACTCAACCACATGTGATGAATACTTCACCTGCTATCTCTCTGCTGTCCACGCCTTTCACTGTTTCTTTTCACCTCTCCTGTCATTTCGCTGCCTTCACACTAAAACTTAATACCTGAACAACGATGCTGATGTAGTTTTTCCACTTGGAAAGGACACACAATAATTGTCATAAAAGAATTAATAATATCAATATAACTTGCTTCAACAAATTGCAGGTGCAGTGCATAATAAGAATGGTTATTTCCATTGTACAGATTAAATGAAAATTGAAAGCCGAAGGGGCTCTCCATCTACATGTTTGATGTCAAAACCAAAAACCCCAGTATTCTTCTTCTAAACGGAAAATTGGAGGCCTAAACCCCAAGGGAAAAAAGATACAATACAATGAAGCCATGGAGCAAAACAACTCCTCAATGATGACAATTGAAATTACAAGCCCCACATCAGCTGTGAATGTGATCCCTCTCCTAATAGAATCTTTATCCAACAACAGCATGATTTCTTTCATTCCTATACCCCCCAAAAAGTTATATAAACAATTTTCAGCATCTTCTAGATGGGGCTTATTGAGAATACATTGGACAAGAAGGAACACACAAAAGTGAACCCACTTAAGCAAGTTGTGTCAATGTCCTTCATTCAAATATTAAGTGTTGGAATCAAAACACAAAAGGTATATATACAGGAGATTTGCATTTCGCACCACTATCCCCATGCCAACTTCTGGGGTTCTTTAGTTCTGTAGTCTGTGAAGTAGCTGGTCTCTGCTTCTCTTGCCCTACAAATTTACAAACTGTTGATACAACCAGGTTAATACTCATGGTCATTGAATGGTTCTAGTAAGTTTGCACTTGGATATGAAGATTGTATCTGAATAATTCAAACTACACAACTTCAAAAGCTCAGCCGACTGTTGTTTCAATATAGGATTGCAACCGCTTTGGATCACAAGGAGAAGTTTTGCAGCAAGTCCTGCTTCCACAGCGATCAAAGAGCACTCCTCAGGTGCCAGCTTGCACACAGACCACAGTATTGATAACGCATATTGAGTACAGTTTTCTGAGACCCGCATCAACAGTTTCACCATAACGTGTATCGTATTAGAACAATTCTTCAAAGCTAATCTTCCTTCGGGAAAAGAAGCCAGGGCATCCAAGATAGAAAGAGCCAATTCCAAACATTCGGGCTCCAAACCAGACAACAACTCAACCAATTGAGAAACAGCCCCAATGCTTACCAGCAAACTCTTAACTTCTGAATGCAAGCACACTGTTCTGAGGAGCCTCAATCCAGGGCAAATTCCATTTGAATGCCTTTTGTCTTTCACGAGCCTCATCAATCCAACCAAAAGACTATGGCTCCTGAAAATCTCCAACTTGAAATCCTTCCCTTCAATCAATGTCTCAATCAGCCGCGTGCAATTGATCTTCGTCTCAATTGAACCCTCATTCAAAATGTCCACCATCAGGGAAACCCTTGCAGGCTGCAGTAGATTCCTCTTGGACTCACAATCAAGGTTCAAACTCACGAGAACACCAATGACCTCGGAGCCAACCGCATGGGAAGTAAAAGGACCGAGCAACGCCGACACCACGGACACTCCATCGCCATCGACCAATGCCTTGCGGGCAGTGGCATGAGCAGCCACCACTTGATGGAGCTCCTTGAGGGCAAGAACACGAGCTTGCCCCTTCACCTTCTTGAGAGTCTCAACAAGCTCCGACACCCTCCCATGGACGTCTTCTGATCTCTTCTTCATTACAAGGTACTTCTGAGAAAACCAGGTGGATATCAAACGGTAGAGAGTGGTGTTTGGTGTGATGGAATCGTCCCAGAGCTCTTGCATTGTTGTGGGGCAAGTGAAGTGTCCCAGACTGAACCATTTGAGAATGTTGGACCTCTCGTAGGTCTGACCCGTGCAAAGAGTCACAGGGTCCTGCATTGGCTCAAGGGAAATTGGGCAAATGAACACAGAGGGAACTTCACACAAGTCTAACTCTTCAATCATTCTCCCAAGATCCAGTTTTTCACCAACCCCAGTCCCCACAACCCCAGAATCCACGCCGCCCAAAACCCCATCTTTCACCGCCGTGTCCAGATCTAGAATCTGGCCCTCGATCCCATCCCTCTTACAAGTAGGCTGAAACATTGCCATTTTCGAAACCCCTCAGAGAAAAAGAAACCAGCTTTGGAGAAAAACCAGAAAATCAAATCACTAAAATGAGAAAACGAAACACCCTTCAGTGGACATTACAGACGTGAAGTGGGTGAAAGAAGAATAAAACTCTCCCGGGGCAGTCTCTCACGAGCAGTTTCCAAGCAAAAAACTTGCTTTATTGTAGAAATCACTCTGTTCCTGTTCTCTCTCTTGTAATAAGTTTTTTTTCTCTCTCTATCCGCTTTATCTGATCTCTTTCAATGGTCAAAAGAATCATTACCATCATATTTCACATCATAAGCACATAATCAAGCTTGAAAGGGGGGCTTAAATCAGCGAAACAATAAAGAATGTAGACCAATGAAAGAGCAAACAGTGAAGAACAGTAGCCTACTAACCACAAGAAGTAAATCAATGGCAGTAGAAAGTTCTAAGAAACAGTCGAAAGAGGCATTGGGGAAGGAAGAAATAATTGAAGAGGCAGAAGGAGAAAATGAAAAGAAGGGTTAGGGAGTGAGAAATCAAGAGGGACCGTACCGGCATGGGGAAGAAAGAGTGGGAAGAAGAAAAGGCATCACTGGCTGGCACTGCCAAAGGGAAAGGCTCATCCTACACACAGCCAGGACTGCCACTGAACACCTCTTCTTTTTTTGGGCAGATTCTTGACTTCTTGTAATCACCCCTCACCAAAGAATAACCAAATTAATTTGGGTAAAATTAAGGTTTAATTACACTTTTTTATTTTTTATTTTTTCAAATAACTAATTTTTCTTCCAAGTTTTTTTTTTAACTTTACAAATTTTGTCCATTCATCATTCCTCTGTTAATTAATTATTTCTCTTTTTCTGAATATTAATATATTAATTAATTGATTGCGTTACCATAACATAAATTTTACGTGTGACATTGTTTTATTAGTTGTTTATTATTTTTTAAAAGTGTAAAATCAAGTAAGAGAGCATAGCGTCGTCAAATTAAGGTGTACAATATTTTAGAGTTTAAATACAAAAATAAAAAATTATCAAAAATGAATATTTTTTAAATTTTAGTTTATTTTTTTATCTCAGTGGTTTAGTTGAAATTTTAATTTAAAAATAAAACTTGAACTGTTTATTATATGTAAACATAATGTTAGAAATTTAAAATCGATTAGTACGAGATGACTATTTTGGGAAAGCTATCAAATAGGTTGATTGCATTGTATTTAGAATACATTTACCTTTATCAAAATATAAGAGCATATTTGTGTTTTAGTTTTTAAACTGCGTAATTATATAATTTTTTTTTAATATGAGAAAAAAACTTGAAATACAAATATGATAATAATTGTAAATAAAAAACTAGAACATATTATTTATTTAACATTTTTATTATTAAATTTTTAAAAAATTTATAATAATGAATTGATTTCATTTTATCTAAATTTTATATTAAATTAAAATTGATTTTTTTATAATTTCCTGTTAAACATACTATGTACTGAGATTTTAATTAAACTAAAATCGAAACTAAGTTATTATCATTCCATGTTATGTTTGATTCGTTTGGATTTTTGTAATAAAAAAGACTGAGTCATTAACATTTCTAGTAACATAATGCAGCATATATCAAGAGAAGAGAGAGAGAGTGAGAGAGAGAATATTGATCTGTTTCATCGTTCAAACTTATATGCAAATGTGTTACCACTCTAAAAGGAGTTTTAATAATGGCTAAAAATCTGCTTGAAAATGGTTGCTTGGTTATCATTATTGTTCTACCCACCATTAAATGTATCATACCACAACAATTGTAATCATAATTTTTTTAGTGTTTGCTAAATTTTTTTAATATGTTTTGTTCATGAGTAATTCAAATGTGTAATAAACCATAATAAAAAAACAACATATTATTCATTAATAAACTACAATTTATAAAATAATAGTCTAAGAATTTTGCATTAATATATAATTCAATTATTAAATTCTTCAGTCATTCCACATTGTCTGATATAAAGAGTATATAAACAACTATTAATCAAATATTAATTAAATAATTTTAAAAAAAGTAAAATCAAAGTAAAAATATATAATATTATAATAGATACACATTTTTCTAATGTCAAATATAAAAACATAAATTATAATTACATAAATATTAAATAAGTATATCAAATAAAAATTATAGAAAGATCAAATAATTATATAAAACAAATAAAAATGATCAAATTTATGTGTTGGAAATAAGTTACGAAACAAAAGATTAAAGAAAATTTGAAATAATTAGTGATTTAGATTATCTAGTAAATAAAAAGTATTTTACTAATATTAAATATGGACAAGTACTAATATGATATGAAAAAGAACATATATATTTACATAGTTATTTTTATTCTCTATTAGAAGTGGATGCTTAGATATAAACATCTCGAACGTGATAATAAAAATTAGTATGATCTGACAATGAGTGAAATATAAATATCCAAGAAACAACGTTAGGATAGACTTTAACCATTATTCTAATATCATGTTAAAAGTGAACTTTAAGTTTAATTCAACCCCACAACTGGCTTATAAAATAAGGTTTACACTCCAGTTATATATTATAATTTGACCTTATTTCTAGTATGTCCATGTATAATCCACCAGTCCTTTAAAATTAAAAATTTTACATTTTTTTAACTAATAATTACTTTTTCCAAAACTGATCGACAAAACCCTTTAAGATTAGGAGTTTTACATTTCGTAAGATAATAATCAATTTTTTCAAAACTCAGTTACTTTTTAAGATTTATTAATTAGTATAATAAAATGTTAAATTATCGATGAAAAAGAATTATCAATAAAAAATTATTTAATTGATTTTTCTGATAAATTTTGAAATATTAATTATCAACATTATCAATAATGGATTTGTGAATAATATCCATTAATAAATTATAATTTTTATTATTAACCTAATATTTGTTCATAACGCATTCATAAAAAATTCGTTAATAAAATTTGTAAAAATTTAAAATGATTTTTACCAATAGATATTTTTATCGGCTATTAAAAAAAACTGAGTCTACACTTTCTCTTTATTATACTAGGACAACTAAGATAGTAAATAAAGAAAAAATAAATAAATTAAAAATAAAATAAAATAAAACAAACCCTGATTGAAATTATAAATCTACAAGGAAAAGACCATACTTCATTAAAAAAAAAAAAAACTTCTTTTATTGCATAACTTTGAAGTTTACTACATCAATCATTTAGAAAATCAACCTTAACCTGAAAAAAAAGGATGTTAAATTTTTTGTGTTTGGTTTTAACAATTTTGTGGTAGAATCCATTTATAAATATGTTCGTCATAGAATGTTTTTTAGAAACCATTGGTAATGTATTTTTTTCTTTTAAATCCATAGGTGTAGTTATTTTTAAAAAGAAAAAATTAATGCGTTTTCTTAACTTGTTGATAAAATTGTTATAATTTAGTTGTTTGAAAATCCATCACTAATAATTGAACTTTTTAAAATTCATTCGTGAATTCGTTGAAAAAGTTAACTGGTAAAATAATTATCAATTTTTTTTTTCAAAATCCAATGGATTATTTGTTATAAATAATTAAACATTGGTGAGAAGAAAAAGAGAAAAAAAAGATAAAAAAGAAGAAAAAGGAAAATGATGAAGTAGCGACATTAACGACAATGATAGAGGTATCGGCCTTGACCACTACAAAAATATATGGTATTACTGACTATTAATATTCATTGATAATGGAGTGATATCCATCGTTAATGAGTGTTTTCAACAGAATATTGAGGATTTAAAATTAGTTAGTAATTTGCTTGTATGTAAAAATTATTGACAGATTAATTACTGACGATGTATGTACCGTCACTAGCATCCAAATTACCAATGAAATTTTTGATAGGTAATTGTATTATACCCAATGAAAGCATAATTATTTATTCTCTGCACCTTAATAAAACTCAACCAAAACCTACTAATATAATATAAAAAAAACAAATAAGGAGATACAATATAAATTATTAAACTAATCATATTATACAATTGAAGATCCTATATAATGAAAATTCTAACAAAGAAAACTCCTAATAATGCAGGATGATAAGTGTGATATTTACCTAATATTCACGCTTATTTCAATCTCTTTTCCATTGTTTTTGTAATAATTCTCATGTAAAGATGTAAAAGTTGTGTTTAATCATTCTTAGATTAGTTTAATTGTCTTTGTATGTTTATTTTGCAGAAAAATAAGGATTAGAGAAGAATAAATTATCTCTGCCTACATTATTCGCTCAAGCCAGTAAGCAAATTCATCCAAGCCACCTAAACAAATCCACTCACTCAAGCTAGTGAGGCGACTCGCTCAAGTCACCTAAACAAATCCATTCGCTCAAGCTAATGTGGTGATTCGATCAAGCTAACGAATATTTCTAACTCAACCAGTGAGTGATGTAATTCGCTCAAGTGAATTGACTATTTTTAAGCACTCATTAAAAGGCTCGAGAATGAAGATGGAGGGGAGTTTTGGAAGAGGGAACATTGTCAAAGCTTAAGGACAAGGTGTGGAGGCACGACTTCACTTCAGGAGCTCATGGAGGCTGCTTGGGGCATGTGGAAACATCCTTTTCTCCACCTTGGGTCTCCTTCTTCCATCATCCATGTTTTTAAGCTTAAGGTTCTCCATGGAAATGGAGAACCGAATCTATCTTGTTAAGAATATATGTATCTCAAATATCTTTGATCATGAGACATATAATTATCACTATAAATCAGAACGAGAATGCCAACCGTAGTAATTAATATTGACATAATAGAAGTAAGTGGATCGATCAAGTAGCCAAACTCTAAAGAAATATCATTATTTATGGTCCAAGACCATACATATTGAAAAATCGAACTATTCTTGATTTGATGAATAGACAAATCAAGCGAAAAAATCATAACTATAGTTAACAATAAGATACTAGGAAAAGCCCAAATACGGCGAATATTTTTCGTTGCCGTCGAAAAAAGTAGAAGTCCCACTCCTATTAACATCGGAACTGGGAATGGAATAAAAGGTATGATCCATGAATATTGATGTGTACTACTGAATTCTTCTGTATTTGTTGAATGATTTGAATATATATATGTTTTTTCCATTAATTGTTAGTTTTCTTGTTTCTAATCTTAATGCTTGCATGTAATGAGGACGTTCATGACTTGATTTGTGGTTCATTGGGTAGGGGACGTATCTTTTGTGACCTAGACTTGAAACAAGAGATCTAATAGGGACATGGATTTTAGGGATGGAACATGACTCATTTGTTGTCTTACACCCTAGATCTTAATGTGGGTTTGGTTGTTGAGTGATTAAGGAATTGACGCTTAATTGGAAAATCTAGGCTTTTTCACTTAAAGAGATTAAGGCTATAGTATTTTTGTGGGTTGACATTAGTATTTGATGGAGACGAGATGAAATTGTGTATGCATGAGAATGGAGTGGTGAAACCTAACCTTAGCAAAGTCGATCCATATCATTTCTGACATTTTTCCATTCTTAAGTGCCTTCACTACCAAAGTCCACATTGTATATTTTTGTACATTTATTTGGTTGCATGTATTTGTAAATCATATACTGCTTTTTAGTCTAAATGAGTTGTTAATCGTACAATTATCTAGTATTACACGAGTCTCTTGGACAACGGTACTTAGTCTTACCATTTTATATTGTTTGAACGATTATGTACACTTGTCGAATTTACCCAACAACGGATTGGACATCTTAACCCTAATAAGAATGACATTTCAAGTTCACAGTATGTGTACTTGATTAAATATTTTTCCTTTTTTTCTAAATAAATGTATTAATTTGACTTTTGTTGAGATCCAATTAGCTCAATATTACATTCTTCCAATGAAGTAAAAAAAAAGTAACTTATAGTTTAAATCTTTTAATTTTTAGTACATTACCAACTACTAAAACATGATGTAAATCCCTTTGTCCATAAAAATTTCTTTATAGTGTCTTCAATGTTTGCTTATGAGAATGTGTTATATGCATAAGTATTTATGTTAGTTTAAGCTCAATTGGTCTAAGGTTAAGTTGAATAAAGTTCATTATCTTGAATTGAGTTAAGTTTTGGTTATATTAGGTTAAGTTGAGTTGGTCTTAGGTCAAGTCGAATAAGGTTTACCTTGAATTGAGTTAAGTCGAGTTTATATTAGATCAAGTTGAGTTTATCTTAGCTCAAGTCGAGTTAAGTTGAGTTTAGGTCAAGTCAAATCAAGTTAGATTCACTTTGCGGTGGGTCGTGTTGATTCCACATTGGTCAAGTAACGTAGAGTTGTGTCCATATTGGGCCAAATCTAGTTGTACTCACATTAAACCGAGTCAAGTTGGGCCCACCTCAGACTGAATCTAGTCAAGTAGACCTCAGGAAGGCTTAAGTTGAACATATGTCGGGTCAAGTTGAGACGAGTCCATGTTAGACGAAGTCAAGTCGGGTTCACATGAATCGAGTCTAATCAAACCTATATCGGTTCGAATAAAGTCAGACTTATGTTGGGTTGAGTCATGTCAAGTTGACATGGAATCAAGTAGAGTTGAGTTAAGTTAAGTCAAGCACATCAGGACATGTTGGGTCAAGTCCATGTCAAACCAAGTTCAAGCCAGGTAATTTTAAATGAAGTTAAGATAGGATCGATCAAGGTTGAACCAACGTCAAACGAAGTTAGATTGGATAAATCCAAGTTGAATTGAGTTGACTCAATCGAATAAGTAAAGTTAGACGTTAACCTTCCAATTAAGTTACAAATAATAAAATTAATTAAACATTAACAATAAATTAATGCATAACATTTAGGCATTAATTTGCAATTCCATATTGTAAGAACTTGTACAATTTTAAAAGGTATTTTAGAGATAATTAAAGTCTTGGTAAGAGATTAAACCTATTTTATCATTGATCCTAACTCAAGGATTAGAAATTGAAACTTTTTTTTTAATCTATTAAGAAGCAATAAAAGAGAACTTATTTAAATGTAGGTTAAGATTAACTTATTAACAATTTATCAAATTAACCGCTCTAGTTTTATACTAACAAATGGTCCAATATAGTTAATAAATGACTAGCTTCCTTCCGCATGCTGACAAGACTTTGTTGGTGTATACAAAATGCATTTATGTGCTCAAGAGACTAGTTTCTACATTTTAAGAGACTAGTATCGTAGTTTATACGAGGTCTCTAGCTAGTTATTTAAGAGACTAGAATCAACTTTTATTTTATCTTTCTCGTACTTTTAATTTGTAAATATATAATCCTTTTATAATGTTTTGAAATATTAGAGTATGAGTAACCTGATTTTAATTTTCATTGTTAGGAAAGACCTTCACAATTCTTAAAATATTCCTTTGGCTTTCAACAATTTAAAAATTGAGGTATTGACTTGATATGATAATCATTATAATGAAGAATGAGATTGGAATTATGCTTTTCTATAAAAGACTTAAAAATTCAACTATCGATTGGTTAAACATCTATTCTTAAATTGTTGCAAACAAATGCATGCTTAAAGTCTAATTACTTAGTTTTCTTATTATAGTAGAAAAAAAGTTCATTACATTATTTGTTGTAATAGTTATTTTGATAAAAAGAATTGAACTCACCCAGCCTAACTCGGTCCAGTGTTGTTCGTAGGTTCAAAATAACTAAAAGATTCATTATGTAATACTCTCTAAAATATTGGAAGATAGTGTAATTATCTTTTATATTTCTAAAGAAAAAGAGAAAAAAAAAAGACACAAAAGAATAGTGTAATTTGTCTGGTGTCAAATTTGCATTGTACTGAAAAAAAAATAGCATTATAAAGCGACTTTAGATGTGAATAGATGATTACCCCGTTCTCAAATGCAGATAGAATACACGAGAGGATCCGGGGTCCTACTTTAGAAAGTGAATTGAGTAATAAAAAAAGTCCCAAACTGGCATAATTAACTACTTATAACTAGCTACCTTTTCCCATCCAACGTAGCACAGTGTGTCTGTGTATATAAATAGAGATAGAGATAATGCGCTAAAGCAGTTACGGAGGATTGAGGAAACGTTGCAACCAACATGACAAAGCAGAAAGAGAGAACCAAAGAGAGCAAACTCAGCCGCTACATCAAGGCACCCTTAAGGTTCCTCAAGAAGGCCAGAGACATGTACGTCCGAGGCATGATCCATTGCTCTGCCCAATTATCCAACGTCGACGCCGCCATGGGCTGCCCCACCGCCCAGCCTTGCACGCTTCCCAGAAGCTTCAGCGTTGGCTCAGCCACCAGATCCACCGCAAGCGACGACGACTTCAAGGAGCTCATAAGAGCCGCCTCACTCCGAACCTATGGCACTGCCTTTGACTTTGGCGAAGCCGCAGCCATGAAAATCAAAATGCCTCGGAGTCGTAGCGTGGGAATAGGAAGGATCGACGAAGACAAGCCCTGCGAATTTGGAGATGAAGCGATCAAGGTCAGACCCAGACCCAACGTTTATCCTCGAAGTAAAAGTTATTCTACCCGCAGAGGAGCACCGGGGTTGTTTTAGTTAACGTTAATGTTTGTTAATTACTATGTTTCTCCACTACCAATGTAAGCAAATAAATTGTGAAAATCGTTCATTTAAAGCCCCGGAGTCTGGCTGTGTGAATTAGTAGCCATGAAAATAAGGAAGTTTTGATTCTCAATTATCTTTTTGTTATAGGAAAATTTGTTCAAATGGTGAAATTAAACCAAATTAAAGAAGTTGTACGGAATGATGAAGAATGGTCGGTCGCTGGATTGTTGGCATGGTCTTTTCTACCAGAGAGATAACTAACAGAAAATGATACCGCTAAGGTACTACCAACTTTCAAAGCAAAATGTCAAAGCAAGTGGTAAAATGTAGAACATGGTAATTCAAATTAGTTTCATCAGGCCAATCAAAACTAAAGATTATTTTATTGAATCTATGATTTTCTTTTGGAACCAAATTCTGGGTTGCTTTCTTTCAGATGCCATATTTTGTTTGAGTAGGTTTTGGATAAAAATGTAAGGTCGATGCGTGAGTTGGGGTATCAACTATCAAGTTGATGTCCATTGATGTTGTAATTTAATTGTGAATGGAGAGTTACGTGCTGAGTACGTAGAGCGCAGCGCACTCAATGTCTATCTTTCCAATTCATTGCGTTACCTTAGCTAGTTGGAATTAAATTTTACTTATAACATATAGTTTCCACCCAAGAATCCTCTGCTTGAAAGTAATTTACAATATTATTAATTAGTAACCTAACTTAGAAGTTTTGTTCTATTTTAGTGTCTCTCGGCATTTTAGACTTCTGGATAAAATAGTCTCGGATTTGGTAACGACGGAAAAGTGGGGTTGCATAGGCGTTGGTTGGAGAAGCACATATTTGTTCCTGAAAAGATAAAAAGCACAACAGATTCTTCCAAGTTATGGAAGTTAGAGGCATTGCTACTTTCGTTAATTCTTCAAAATCTTGACGTATATTACATGTCCACAATTATTATCGATTGCCCGCTAATAATTAATAGCAATATTTCTCACCGATTATATATTTTCTGCTACAAGCTTGCAAAACATTTATTTATCATATTTTCTTACAGTATTATTGTCTCTTGATTCTTTTTCTTAACCATATGTCAAGTCAAATTATCCACAACTACACAGTAAAGACTGTATAGTAATTTTTCCCACTAGAATAAATAGGTTAAGTTTCTTTAATATTATAATTTCTAACAAGATATCTAGTGATGCACTTATATATCCCGTGAGTTTGACTTGTTAGTAAAATAAATTCAATCAAAGTAAATAAATAATAGTGACCTAGGCCATCAATTCTTAATTTGCAACTTAATATATTATTCCATGCGTTCAAGTGTGCCATGTTCATTTGTCTTTGACATTAGTTATTATAAATCTATCATGTAACTAGCCAAATCTACTAAAAACTGAAATATTTTTCTTGACTTTGTTGATGTAAGTTTGAAAATCTTATTTTTTTTCCGTAGTCACTATTTTCAACTTGATTTTTATCTTATAATTCTTCGAGTTATTCTATTATTTTGAAAGGATATAAGTTATTTATGGTAATTTATCACTCAAACCATCATTACGAAATAAATTTGTAGCATTTAGGTTAGAAAAATCATATTTTTTTATTTTTTGTTGTATTTAAATATAACCTTTACTCATGTTATTGTTTCAGTTTCGAAAAGTCATGACCAATCTCCTTAGTTTCAGTGTCTTAAGTCTTGATTGTCTAACCTGTCAACTACTGTTTCAAAATCGATTAGTGTGTCTGTGGTTGACTTGTAGAAGATATCTTGATGCTTAAGACAATTTCAAAGAGTTTTAGAAAAGCCAAGTCATGAAAAAAGTGTGTTTTACCTTGATATTAAATTTGTATTTATAAAATATGTGGTGATAATTAAATCTAACCTATTAATTAACCATTAATAACTGTTATTATTTCGGTTAACTGTCCATGACTTTTATCCTATTATTTACTTTTTAATTACCTCAACAATTGTTTTTATTGATCAATTTCTGATTTATTAATTGTTGGTTCACTTGGTCCTTTAACCGGACGAGGTGCCATTAGTTCAGATATTTTATTTAATGTTTTAATTTTAGGTAATGAAAAAGGAATATTAAAGTTCCCAATGAGTCATGATAAAAAGAAAAGACCGAAGGGAAGCCCAAGATGCAAAAGAGTTTGATCATCTTTCAAGAAAAAAAAAATGCACTGACCACTTTTTTTCTATGTGGAGCGTTCAAACATATATAAAGGTAGTAAAAGAGAATTAGATATCTTTTGGTTATTTTTTATTTTCTTTTTTGGGGGAGTGTTATCACCTGTGAATGTGCTTTGTCTCCCCCTTTTCTTCTTGGAATTTTTTTTGGACAAAGGAAAAAAATATGGAAGCCGATGTCTCTTCAAAGATTTACGAACTTCTTTTTCGCTTCCTCTTTTTATGTTTGTCTAGTTAAACCCTTCTTGTTAATATTATAATTCCAATGTAATAATCTTTGAATTGAGATAATAATGAAATGATATTTCTTTATATTGTTTTAACATGTTAAGAATTCTAAATAAAAATGAATATAATTTAGTTTCAGCGTTTTCCTCAATTACATTAAACGCGTTTTCTTTGTGTTCTAAGATTTTCATTATTATGTTTAATTACTAATATTTATTTCACCATTAATTCAAAATCAGATCTTGGGATTCCCATTTAGAATTATCTAGCAAACACCTTGTCAACATATTTAAAATCTAACTATCCAAAAATGTATATTAGTGAAGTATCAAGCACTCAAACCAAGGTCATCAATTAATTCCTGAATCTACCAAACAAAAGGTTTAATCAAATATCGATTATAATCGAAAAATACAAAACAAAGATGAAGATTGAAGAAATTGTTTAGATCTGTCTCTTTCGCAAGGAGTTTGCCACGTGTTTGACGTATTGTAAGAAGAAAAAAAAAATAAGGTGCACGCAACTACTTGCTTTCACGAGCGAAGTTTACCATTTCATGTTCTACATTCTTCCTTTTCGGTGAGGGAAGCGAAAAAAAACAAGGTTAAGGTTTGAGTAGGAAGGTGCGATGTGAAGTAATGTAGCCCCACTTGAAGTGTCTCGTGACAACTTCGCATAAGCACAAGAACAAAGCTTACACAACCTTCAATTTTATTCACACTCCCTCACATTTCTTAACGTGATAGTCATTTATCACTAATATTTGTAATCTCATCCAAATTAATTCTTTTATTATAATAATAAGAATAGTTTATACATAAATTATAAATTATTGATTACAAATACTTTATAATTAAAATTTTATATTAATTATTTTAGTATTGTCAAAACAGGTTACTTGGTCCAACTCGATCCCGCTTACTACGGATTGGTCATTTAGTGAACTAACTTAATCCGACTCACTTATTAGCGAACTAAAAGAAAAAATTAAACTCGATCCGACTCACCACAAGTTGGTAGATTAAACGAGTTGGTTCACTTAATTACAATTTTTTTTAATTCCAAAAATATAATAATTTTTTTCTAATTCAAATATAAATAAATTTCAATTCAAAATGATGTTAAATTCAAAAGACAATTCAAAATAAATAAAAAATATAATACAATCCAAAAGTATTTAAAACTTCAAATATAATCCAAAAACAAACACAAAAAACAAAATTAGATGGGTTGACGCGTCAACCTGATTCACCACGGGTTCAATCCAAATGAAATGAATTGAATTCTTAATGGATTAAGTTTAAAATTGATTCGTATCAAAATTTCAATTTTTTTAATCCAATCCAACTTGAACCCATAATGGGTTAGATTGGCTTAAGAGTTCCAACCTATTTTGATAACACTAATTAATTTATATATATATATAAATATATCTAAATCTTGTTTAGTGTGCAAAGTTAATTTTAAGTTAAAATTTATTTTTAATATTTACAAGATATATGCGAAATAATCACTAATCTTTCAAGCTTTTAAAATAACATCATTAAACAATTAAGTTAATGTTAATGCACGTTGCATATAAGATAATGTATTTATTAATACTCTTATTTAGTATACATGTAGTTTGGTGTTTGTTCTTGTGTTTTTAGATAAGATTTAGATAAGATATAATGGAAAAATAAATAACTAACCAGACTTAAAAATATGTAGAACTAAAAATTTATGGCATAAAACAAAAGGCATACAAATATAGTTTTAAAAACAAATAACTTTATTTATTAGCAAATAATTATATAATTATACTAGAATATTTCGGATGTTTTAGCCCATATACAAGGTATATACCTATATTATTTTCATTTACATCACATGTTTCAATATTTTTATATAAAAAAAACAATGACATGATACTTTTTATCATGTATTCAAAATCTCTCCAATTTGGTAAATAAGGAACATGAAGAAACAATTATACTACATGCCCTATTAATAGGTCATCTTTTACAAATTCTCCCGTCTCAAAACTACTTTAAAGTACCCAACATTACCCACTGAAATATTTCCTTGCATTCCTAATGCACAATACGGATTTATTTAAAAAAATCTAATTTAAAATATGTTGGATAATTGTTGAGATTTTATTATCGTTTTAAAGTATTGATCATCTATTATCTATTGATATTCTTATACCATTTATTTAGAATAAAGATGGATCATCATTACTAATCCACTATGTATTACAATTATTCGTACTTACATTAAGGTTTATATTTTGTTCATATATATTTTTATTTTTTCCAATCTTTGTTTAGTATTTCTTTATCTGCCATGCAATTTCTGGTTAACATTTCGTGCTTTCTTTTTGTACCTTCGCACAAATAAAAATTAAATTATCCATGGGTTCGGAATATTTCTAATTGTATAATTTGAAATCCATTTCAAAATATGCAATTTAAAATTTAAATATGTATTTTAGATTGCATAGTCCATAAACATGTTATTGAATATAATTTGAATACATTTTAAATTTAAAAGTGTATTTTGAACTATACAATCAAAAATAGTTTTCGAAAATAATTCTATAAGTTAAAATATATTTTTAAGTTTTGCAATCCAAAATTCTAAAGCATAATAGAATCTACCGTTACTAGAATTTTTTTTATTAAGATAGACTTAGAGGATTTCACAACAAGAAGATATGTGTTGTACACATTTTTAATCCAAAATATTATTAAAACTTAGTATTTGTGTCTATTCTTTTATGTCATTCAAATTTTTTTTCATCTTCAATGAATATGAAACTTTCAAATTTATATTTAAAATATAAGAAGAAAATTAATGATATGAAATTTCTTTGTTATATAGGTATATTTTAAAACATTTTCTTTTCATAGTTTAATTGCAAGACAAAACATTTGTCAGGAATCAATTACTAAGGTTAAAAAGTTTGCATGATTGTCTATCAGAATTTGATATTTTGATTCATATATTTATAATTGTTTGATTTATTTTTTTCCTTAATTATTTATAATTGTGCTAATATATTGTAGTACAATAATAAACCAGCTCATATGAGTGCAATTATTATGTAATGTATTAGATGACAATTGTTGTTCATACTCTTATTACAATTAGCTGGGAAATGATAATAATTGTTTTCAATCAAATACTTTGCAACTTTGTCTTTTTATATACAAATTGAAATTATTGTCTTTTTGTGCAAAAATTTAAGAATCCTATACCAATTCTTGATAAGTCCATTGATTATCTACATGTCTATTCATTATTTAAGGGAGCGTGTGCAAAATACATAATACAAATGTATAATAGTATTTAAAACATTTACTTATTATAAGGATATCATATTCTTAAGGATTTAACACAAATGTAAAAGTAACATTTAACACATTTACTTGTATCTAGATTCTGACTCATTTTGGGTGTGATGAATATATAGTTGTTCTGTTTCTATGCTGTATTTTTGTGTAGGTTTAATATATAGGATGAAATAAAAACAAAAACAAAAATATTTAAAAAAATGTCAACATTATACTTCGATTATAGCCAAAACTGAAGCAGAAATGGGTATTCAATTTCGATTCAAGTTATCACCAAAGTCAAATACTCTTTTAGAAAAAAAATATTAAAAGAAAAGTACACGAGGTTTCAATTATCTGTATAATCGAAACATAAAGGATATTTGGCCTCAGTTATGAGAATAACCGAGGCCAAATCAATTTTTTTTATTTTAATTATTTATTTATAGTTTAGTGTTTTAGTTCTTAGTAAAACCAAACAAAATACTGATATTTATGCTTTAATTCAATTATCCACTGTCTCGTATCTGGTCTTGATATATTTTAGTTGTAGAATAAAAACCTAATATTCAAAAATAATCGTATTCCTTTTATGTGAAATATCAATTATTTAAGTTAAAAATAATGATATGTTATGTTACATCTGGATTATATATATTTAGTTAGTTAAAAATATAAAGTAGTATGTTACTATTAGATTTAAACTAAGAATATAATTGCTGTTGTGTATATATTTTAAAATAATATTTTTATTTGATAAGGAAATTAAAAGTATTAAAATATAAAATATGATTCAGAGAAGTTAAAAAGGTTTTAGTCTCCAATGATAAAGAAAAGATAATGTGTATTAGAGTTTTATTTTTTCTTCCTCAAGAAAAAAAATAAAAAGAAAACAAAAGTGATATTTAAGGTTTTTTAAATTTGAAAGTTCACATGTCTGTTACTATTATTATTTTTCACATCACTCTTACTGATAAATTTAAATTTAGGTACATTCCTATATTCTATTTTTAGCATATGTGTTGATTAAAGATTAACATGTCCGGTTGAATTTTGGTTTCACACGGAAGAATTCTGACAGGTACTTTTGTATACATTTTATCTTTAGATCTTGAAAAAATCTTTCCATAAACAAAAGAATAACTTTGTATATATTGTTTTTAAAAGAATGTTAGAACATCCTAAGTGTTCCACTATTGATATATTTACTGATAAAAAAGTAAATAAACACTAGACCCAATTATTATTTGTTAAAAAAACTCCTTCATTGACCGTAATATTTCGGATATATCCCTAAAAAAAAATATGGCCCTCATTTATTGTTGTCCAACTTTACCATCAATAATTTTTCTCTTACCTGCACTCCTCTCTTTCATATCACCATGCCTTTCTCTAGCTGACGCACTTTTCTTTCGTGACATTACCCTCTCGAGAAACCTTTTTCCTCAAGTTCGAAAGGGTGACCTAGCTTTTCCCTTAAAATAATAATGATAATAAAAATAATGATGCATTTTTTCGTCAGAAAAGAAAAGCTATGTTATTTTTTTATTAGAAGCATAGTTACTAAATAGTCACTGATAATGATAAGTGTATATTTATGTTAATATTTTATATTTAATTTTAAAATTTTAATGAAATTATTATACTTAAATTATTGATTTAAAGTGAATTTATAACCATTAGATTTATTAGATTTAAAAATTAAAAAAATCCTAAAAAGTTATTTTTAACGCATAAATTGTTCTCGCATTGGACCACCACCATGAGTAACCATTCGTCGTCATCGCACAACCAAACTCTGGCCACCACCACCACCCTAAACACGTGAAAACTTAATCACGGTCATCCTCACCATCGCAATCCAAACCTGCGAAGAAAAGCAAAACCTAAATAGTGATATCACACACTCGTGCCTTCTTTGTCAACCTACAGAAAAAAAAAAAAACAGGAACTCATTCATTCACTCAAACTCCTCCACTAGGAAGCAAGCATCGACCACTTTTCTCATTTTATTTTACTATGTATTCTACTCCATTCATGGAGGGCTAAGCTTTTGAGGCTATTTCACTGTAATTTCATTATAGATTCTAAGGTTAAGTTGAATTAATGAATTTGATTCTTTTGATTATTGATTTGAGTTATTCTTCTTCTATGTCTTTCTTTCATCTCTTAATCATATTAAAAACAATGATTTTTGCATCATAAGGTGATTGAATCTACATGCATAATAATCATATGAATTCAAGGGCTTCTAGATTTGATTGAAAATTTACTTTGATTTAGTTTAAGAACTTTCATATGATTAAACGTGTTCTTGGTACTAATTGAGAATGTACTTTGATTGGTGATAAAAATTTCAACTATAATTAATTGAGAATTTACTTTGATTAATTAAATTTTAATTTGGTTAGGAGATTTAAGAATAGACATGATTAAATACAATAGGATTTCATTGATAATGTACTTTAGTTGAATTCATTGTGAATAATCCAAAAAGGTCTTGCATTTGATTGATAATCTACTTTGGTTGATAATATGATCGCCTTCAAATTAATTAAGAATGTATTTTAATTAATTTGAAACTCGAATAATAATCAATTGAACAATAATATGTGGAATAACCAATGATGAATCTATCTTGAAAAAACAATGAAATCAGTCTATTTCATTATAATTGTTTCTAAGTTTCCTATTTGTTCTTTAATTAAACTCAAACATTAATTTTATTAACATAGATTTTCATTATTATTTTTAAACATTATATAATATTTATTAATATTTTAGAATCTCTATAAAAATCAAATATTGAAAAATAATTTTGATATTTATTAAAAAATACTCAAAATTACTTTAATCCTATCTACTTTCTTAACTACTAACTTCACGATATAATATTAGTTTAACGGCTTTAGCAATATCCTAATCAGCCATAAAAATAACCATACATATCAAAGCCCCAAAGCTAAATATGAGCAAGCCCACCAAAAAAGAATATATTGTAATTTCTCTAATACTATTTAAACGCTTATGGGAAGAAGTAACGTCCACTCAGGTTGACTTACCTCCCTCTTATTTCAGTGATCACCACGAGAAAACCACTCAATCCTGCTAGACTGTTACATCATAGGACTTTCGGATCAACATGAAAAAGAAAATGCATGTGGTCCCTACTAAGTCCTCCCATTAGCAACCAAATGCAGTCGAAATCCCTATTGTATCCACCTGTCACATATATCACGATACATGCAAATGCTACTAACCAACTACTTCCAAAATTGTTTTACACTAATCTAAACCGCTATTTTTCTATCTATTACTATAACTTTATTGCATATATAATTTCTTCCCAGCTTATACACCTCACCACCACCAGTATCTCACTCCTCCTACAAATGAATATGAATAATTTACTTTTTTATTTATGGTATTTCGTGAATATTCGGTATCCACTAATCATTATTTGAATTTTTTTTTGAGATATAAAATGATACAAATAAAATTATTACATAAAAAATATTAATTATTAAATAAAATCATTTAAAATTAAATATTATACATTTATATTTTTTACTTAGAAACATGAAATTGAATTTATTTTAAAAATAATTTAATATTTTAAAACTTATACTTTTCTCCTCTTGACTTCCTATCATCCTTAATCTCATACTTTCAATCTTTTCTATTTATTATAGACTACTCATGGTCATCTAAGACTTCATTAAAAAAACCTAACAATTACATGGTACATTTCCTAATGCTAATATGTGATAATGTTAATTTCGTCATTATTGTTGATCACTTAAAATTAACAAAGTTAACTCTTCTTTAGTCTTTAATTCACTTAGTTCTCATTTGATCTTGTTTAATAAGTAGTTAAATATTAATTACTTTCATCTAATCATACCATTAATCATTATTTTTTATCTAATAATTAAATAAAGAGTACTTAGGTCAAGTGAAGAAGATTGAAATCTAAAAAATATAGATAAAAAGCCGAAATTGAAAAGCAAAAGACTGTTTGCATTGGATGCCACAAGAATCATGCCCAATGCCAAGAAAGCTAATAGGAAATTCAACTTCGTGACTAGTGGTGTTGAGTGACACTTAGATGCCACTTGGACAAAGACCTTATTCCTTGCCTCTACCAAAATTCGGAAATTCACATATTTTATGCTGTGCAGGAAGAAACAGCCTCTACCAAAACCCCAATGTCATAAATCTGATCTAGTAAATGCAATTTTAAGATCTTTGGGATAGTTTTTATTGTGCCACATAAATTACAAAATTTCCTTTATATCTCATGTAATTTTGTTAATATTTCTTGATCTAATTTGATATCCCAAAATTTAAACTTCAAGGGATATTAAAAATGTTTTTTTTAAGAGAGTGAAAATATAAAAGATATATATATTTTTTTTTCTTTACATAAACTTAAGTGAAGATATTAAAAATAATTCAATTTATAATGGAAAACATATTATTTGTTTGATATTTTGAGGCCAAAAATTCACGTGGTAATAGCAAATGGCATTTGGAACTCACTCGTCTTTTATGTATTTTTTTATTCACCATCTATTGTTTAATTTTTTATTCACCAGTTATTTTCTTGCATTTTAATTGAAAATGAGTTTCTATCTAAAAAGAGTTAAATGCTTAATCATTTTTACAACAAACAATTTATATTTTATTAACTAGAAAAATATTTCTGGACATTTGTGATGTTGAAAGAAAAGTCAAAATATAATTCAACTTTCGTATTTCTATTTGCATTAAATGAAAATCAATATTTTACTAAATTAATGACATGATTCCCGTTTAGAATTTGGTATTTGGCTATTTAGCATTTTTTTTAAATAAAGTTTTTACACCCTTCAACACGTTTTGATTTTTAAGTAAAACAACTAATAAAGCTACATTGTAATTTTATATTAAACCCTTACTTTTGTAGTTGTTTTACTTAAAAATTACAATGTGTTGTCTTTAAGTAACCGGCAAGTCTTTGGTCTCAATAATATTTATCATTACATAGATTTTAATGCAATTAAGGGATGGAATCATAAGTCTTTTATTTAATCTATGCATTACTTTTCTTATTGTTTTCGTTCAATGAACATAATTAGAAAAATCCAATATGAACTCACCTACGTGTTAACGATACTTGTTCTTTTAATTTACTTTATGATGATTTTGAATTTATTTAGCAACTGACTTAATAATTTACACGCTAGAGTATATGATTTATAGAATTGGCAAGTATTAATGTCAGGTATAACCAACAACTGTGTATACAGTGATCCATTAGACTAAATATTGCACTTGATGCTGTTAATGGCCTTGAATTTTTGTATGAGGATGTTTCAAGGCTTCACGACATAATAAATGATTATAATTTTTATATGAGTGTTGCATTTTTTATTATTCTAATTTTCAATATATATATATATATATATATATATATATATATATATATATATTAAAAATTAGAATAATGAAAAATGTAATATTCATCTTAAAATTATAACCACTTAATATTTCATAACTATAATGAAAAAGTGTTTGATTTGAAAGTTGTTAAAGATATTCAAATTAGAGATGTTAATCATGTATCTATTTCACGTAAGGAACAAAAGTTATATAATTTCTTATTAGTTAATGATAATAAATTAATTCACATGTTATTTTACGATTAAACTTTTATAATTGTTGAATTTGAAGGACTTCTAATTCTTCAAACATTATATATTATACACAAATATATTTGTAGATAGAAAATCATTTTGATAATATAAATTAAGAAACTGTAATTTTTCTGTTCCCATAACCTCTGTAGATATATATGATTTTCTTTTACTGGAACGTGTTTAAAAAGCTTTACCATAAAAAACTTTAGCATTGATGTTCTAACATAAAATGATATAAAGATTGAGAGAAAAGTGTATGAACATTAACATAGTAAACAATGCAACATTCATGCACATTTAATATGTTTTTTGAAATCTCAAAATAACACTAGAAGCTTTCTCATGCAAAAATGCAAGGTCGGTAACAACATTATTCTAATAGATCACTTAAGGCACTTAACTTTTGCCAATACTTCATGTTAATAGTTAATTTCTAATATATTTGTGATATATGTGTGCCATCACGGACTCCATTATTAAACGTAAACAAATTAAAATATTATTATCACAGTAGATTAAAAATTGCAAATACATTATCATATAAGTAAATTCAGATAGTCATATTCTACTTTTTTTTCCTTTAAAAAGACAATAAAGTAAGATAGTATTTCATAAATTAAAACTTACATTACAATTAATATATTCGTATAACTGATTTCAAGCGCTCGTTATAATCATATATAAAATTTATACAATTTTTCTCAAACAGCTTAACTTAAAGGTAAATAGTACACATTCTTGCGTTCACAAAATTTATATATTCTAACTTTGTTTTTAATTTTTATATTGTGTATATCACTTTTTTGTTTTTCTTTTTCTTATCTTTCTCTTTTATTTGTTGTTATAATGATTATCACTATTTTTATTGTTATTGTGTCAGTAGTGTATAATGAGGATTTTAATACTCACAGTACGTTTTTGTTTTCAAAAAATCGAAACATAACAAAATATGGTGACAGTTTTGTAGTTTCAACAAACTTATAGATTTTAGTTCTAGGAGAATCGAGATATAAAAGTCTCCATTGCCTCGGTTATGAAGCAACTGAGACGTAAAAGCCTAAAAAAATCCACCTGTCTTCTTGAAAAAGAAACTTTTCTTCTGACACATTTTCGAGGAGGACATACTGTCTCGGTTGGTTAGAAAATCGAGACATAAATCCCTTCAAAATCCTTCTACAACTTTGCAATTTCACTGACATGATAGATTGAGAAGGACATATTGCCTCGATTGGTCAAAGAACCAAGACATAAAGCCTTTTAGAATCCCTCTGCAACTCTGCTAGAACCGAGTCTATAAACCTTTTCTACTTCAGTTTAATTGCGAACCGAGGCGTATAGTTTGAAAATAATTTCAAAATTGTCATTTGATTTTTTATTTTGAATTTTTTTTACCATTTTAGACATTAGTTACCGGTATAACCGAGGCGATAGGGTGCGTATTGCCTCAGTTATTTGCTTAACCGAGGTAGCATCACTTTATAATATCATAAACATAAAAAGAAGTAGCCCTACTATTCTTCTTCTTCTCTCGCGAGAACAACCTTCGTTTCCTCTCCTTTGCAACTTCCTTGCCTCCATCTGTAACTTCGGTGCCTCCATTGTCTCACGTGAAGTGCTCTTCAAGTTTGCTACCTCCATTTCTCCCGCGAACTGCTCTCAACTTCATGCCTCATTTCTCTCGCACAACCTACACTGTTGTGCTCTCCAAGCGCTACCTCCACCACTGTCACCGCCACAGTTCGTTCTTGGCGCCGTCGTTCCTCCTTGTTGTTCTTCACCATTTTGTCTTGGCTTGGTAAGTTTTTTAAACCTCCTCCATTTTGCTCTGTGTTTGATAATAATTGGTATAAGATTGATATAATGATCATAGGATTAATGATACTGTTATTTGGTGATTAGATTGATATAATGGTCATAGGAATAGCAATGGTCATATAAATTGCAATGGTATTGTTAATGTAAATTGTTTAACTATATAAAAGAAGATTAATTTTGTCTTTAATTAAAAAATTAAGTTTGATATGAAATTTTATAATATTAAGAACTCTAAAAATTTGATGATAATGTAAATTGGTGTATAATATTACTTACAATAAAGAAAATTAAAGATAATGTCAAAAAAATGAAACCACACAAAATATATAGTATAAGAGTTATTATATATATAGTAGACATATGAATTGTTTTGAATTAGGGATATAAAAATTAGTTTTGAATTGTTTGTATTAAATTGATTGATTTGTTGATGAAATAAATTTTAAGGTTAGGAATTATGTGACTAATTAATGCATGGTTTGTTTTTGTCAAGATATTGTATTTTTGTGTTGAGATTTTATAGCTTCTAAAACGTCGACATTCTCCATTGTTGATCGACTTTCACGCTCTCAATTCCTATTCTTAAAATTTTCCTTTTAATATGAACATGTAATTATTTGTTTGCTTAAATATATTGTATGTTACATATGTAATTATTTGTTTTGCTTGAATATATTATTTTATTGAATTAACCTTAATTTTCCGTTTGAGATCTCTTTCTCCTTTTTCTCTTTCTTTTTCTTTTTCTTTTCTTTTTTCCATCCATCTCCTTATAGTTTATAACACATATTTCTTTAAATTTGGTGGAAAAGTTGAGTCCATTTTAGCAAAAAACTTATTAATAAAATTACCATTTAATTTTAAAAAGTATAATTACCAACAAATTTTGTTTAAAAGATTTTCAAAAATTTAATTATTAACGAATTTATTGATTTATTTTAAAGAATCCCATTACTAAAAGATTTTATCATGATATAATCGAAACTATAGTGAAAATTTTTACGTCTATTTTACTGACAAAATTTACCAATAAAAACATTAGTCAACAATAAAAATTATATATTTTTAACAAATTTTATTAACAATAAAAATATTTATCAGTATTTAAAATACTCATATTTATTAATAAAATTTGTCGGTAAATATTATTTTACTAACAAATATAATTTTATTAATAATATAATATTTTTTTTGGTAATAATTGAGATAAAGGAACTAAATAATTTCGTAACTAATTCCATGCACTAGCATATGTTAGTAAGGTGCGAGAAAACATAAAAAAAAAATGAGTACTGTGTTAATTCATCTCAGACTAGCACATTATCTAAGATACGGATAAGTTAGATTCTTATATTTTGTGAGGTGAACTATTTCGTAACTTTCATAAAGTAGTTTAATATAATCAATTACTATGAAAAAAAATAAACGGTTAAATTCTTTTTTGAAAAGTAGTAAATCGATTGTAAAAGCTAAAAAAATTGAAATATAGCATCAACTACAATCTAAATATTTTTATCTGGTCAGTATCTCGTATTAACCCAATACAATAACGTGATATAATTAAAATATTTTCAATATATAAATCATTAATTTGTAGTTAAAGAAGCATATTAAATATAATTGTACTGAATAGATTGAAGAAAAAAAAAACACTGTTATATGAATCAACTTATAATTAGAGATAACAAAAAAATCCGTAACTATATAAAAAAATTCAGGATAATTAATTATTATGCATGAATATTTATTATTCACATATAACAGCGTGTATTTTAATATTCGTTTTTAAACAGATCAAGTATAAATAATATACTATCCAATTTGTGGATATTCATTACCCAAAAAAAATAATAAAAAATTTAATTTATATATTTTTTAATTAAATTTAATTAAAAATAAAATAAAATTTTATTTATAAAATTAAATTTAATTAAAATTAAATTAAATTTATATTTAATTTAATTTATATTATATTATATATATTTTTTATAATTTTATTTCAAAAATATATAAAATATATATTTTTTTAATTTTTTTAAATATTTATAAATTTTAAAATACTTACAGATTTTTTTTAAACAAATATCCATGTCGATAACGGATTGGACAACAGATTTTATCCGAACGATGGGATTGTGGATAAACATTATGGACGCATAGCTATCCCTCGCAACCCTCTCATCTTCCTTCTTCGTATGTTCCCGTTTTACTTACATAAAGGCTCCTCCTTTTGTTTTAATCTATTGTCTAACATTCCAAGCAAACTCACTCGATGATCTTTAACTCCCCAATCCGTACAAAATGAATACACGTGCTACTCACATTTAATAAAGGGCCTTTAAACTACCACTGTGCTTGTTTCCTCTGGTGTTTCTATGGTAGACAACAAAATATTCAGTACAACCATCGAATTTTCCTTTGGATGTCTAAGGAAAAACCAGAACTAAAAATGAACCAAGAATAATGTCGCAAAATCCAAACTTGTTTTATTTATATATTTTTTAATTGAATTTATTTATTCAAAATTTCAAATCAACTACAAATATATGATTAATTCAAAGTATATATATGTGAATATAAATAATTGATTTTGTGTGAAATTAAAATAGATTTAAAATTTATTTTTTAATATGATATTAAAATAATAAATTAAAATCTATCTCAATAAATATGAATGTTAATGTCTTCTCTGACAAATAATACATTCTTCATCTCTTAAGCCCTTTGTCTTTGGTTTAGATACGTTTAAATCTCATGTGCACGAGTTCAACTCTCTCCTATCTTACACCTTCATTTTTATTTAAACTATTTTTGTATGATGTTTTATATGGAAAATATAATTATTAATAATTTTTTATAAATTTAGATACTAAGTTTATCTGAATAGATTTTTATTTGATAGAAAATTTCAAAAACATAATTTAAAACATTATATTGTATATCTGTTACATTCAATAATAATATAAAAATTCACTTTCTATATTAATTATAAATTTATTTTAAAATTATATATATATATATATATATATATATATATATATATATTCCATCATTTCAATACTTATTTTCATTTTTGTATTTATTTTTGTCATTTTAAATTACTAAAACACTAATGCTTTATTAAACCTAAAAAACTTACATTTATTATTTTCTTCGGTCTTAATTTTTAAGCCCTTTTTTATGTTCGTTACATAATTTGTTTTTTTATTTTCTCTCAGTTATTCAACTTTAAAAAATTCAAAAAATTCACTTAGATTTCTAATATACTTTTTCTTTTATCACAAAACATATTATCTATGTTGTGGTTTAATTCAAATGATGTATTTCATTTTAAAAAATACAAACCTCAATTTCACTAAATCAAATAGTTTTTAAAACAAACATTTAATTATTTCTACTATTTTTTAATATTTTATTTATTGTTTAATTTTTTTATATGAGAATGTTTTACTCCTAATTTTAACAACTTAATTATACAAATCCTTAATTTACTAAGTAGCATCAAAAGTTTATCTTTTTTTTTATTTTCTTTGACCCTTAGTTTTGTTTTTTGTTGACAAATTTTTTTGTTCTTTTTCAACATTGTAACTCATTTGATATTCATCAAGTTTTCAAAGTATTTTTTTCTCATAACAACCTTGATTACAATTTTTTTTCCAACCGTGAATTATATTTCAAGACATAAAATCTTTAATTTCGTAAAACTGTCTCATTTGATATAATTATTTGATATTTATTTAATTATTTATAATTCTGATTTAATATTTACTCAATTATAATTTTTTTTAATACTTGATATTGAAGAAAAAAAATATGTGTATTATTTTAATATTGAATTGTTGATAATGTCAAATTTAATCTGATATGATTATTATATTTTTTCGAAAATATTTAATTCATCTTAAAAATAATATGGAGGAATTAATGAGTATATATATCCTTTATATTATAGAAATGAGGAACTAGAAATTATACGCTCATTAGATATATAAATGAATAAAAAAGATAAATTTTTAGTCAGAAACTGAAGATGTTGAAATCCGCTTCAATTCCTAACTGGAAACCTCTTTTTGTGCCTTCACTCCTTTTAATCTTATTAAAAAAATAATCGTAAACTGAGACTGTCATAACAGTGGGAAACCCATTCTGTTTTTGTAGAAGAAATGGTGTAGCAGTGGAATATTTGAAGGCTTAATCTGTGATTAGTCTTTTGCTAGAGGAAATATATGGATTAGACAAGTTAATATTGTACGTATTTTGATTGCATACAGTAATCTAGTTTGAAATCGAAGCATGAATATCCTAAATTGTACTTCCGACAGGTTTTGGATTAAATTAAACACGTTTGATTTGTTTTAGACTTTCCGATTACCTGCTACCTTTTTTTCTAATAGCCATATACAGTACATTAGTAATTTAATTCTCTTTACTATATTAATTTTGTTTCATTGGATGAACATTACATCATTTGGTGTTCAATTATTTTTGTTTCTCCTCAACAGACTTTGCTTTGATGGAGTAATCCACAACTGCCTAGGATTGTCCTTGTGACAAAAATATGGCTCACACAACAAAGAAAGGTATAACTTGGTATTTCTTTTCAAAGATCAAAATCCATAACTGCCTACAATTGTCCAATATAACTACTTTCGTTTACAGTAAAAGAATGTTCAACGATGAACCTTGTTGAAAATGCACACCCAATCAAATGAATCTTATGGAAGACTCGCACACAATCACACTCACACCAAATCAAAGAAATCATAACGAAGTGGACAATCTGAAAGCAATGCTTCAAGTCAGGGCTTGTAAGCATCGCACCTTTCTTGCATAGCTGCACCATCAAGCACACAGGTGGGACTTCGGGGCAATAATTGCAGACTCCTTGACCAATAAAATTCTGATCGGAGAACTATCTGTTTCTGCTTCATTAGTTTGTAACATTTCTGCACCATCTCCTAAATCCAAAATTAACAATAGAAACATTAAAGATGCAAAGATTAGAAATTATAATTTATCACACTTCCGTGTCTTACTACAACGGCACTTACAAAGTTTATATTCTCGTGGAAACAATCTGATTTCGTGTCTTCTACACATTGATTGTTTGCCCATAAAAGGGCAGCTGCTGCTATTGTGGATGGTGAAAACACCAAGAAATCCATGACTGGTGAAATGTTCATCCATGTTAGTACTCAGCAGCCATTAAGATATTGCAATAAAGTGGTAACGGGTAAAGGGTAAAAGTTTGTTACCTAGACATGTTCTGATAATAACATCTGAGACACGAGAAACAGTGAAACTTAAATCACCCCATGTGGAAGCAGACCATGAAAGCTTGGCAATGAAAAGATGGACAAAATCAAAAGGGGTTATAGGGCGCAATCGCCACTTGAGACTGGCCATAACCAAAAGTTCCATCCTTTGAACTGTTTTGGGCTTAAAGAGGAACCTAGACTCGATCACTTGTAGGTCCAAAAGAAGTGGCACTTTGGTTTCTTCCATTTTAGCTGCTAGTGAAAGACAAGCAACTGATAACAGTTGCAGAGGCCATGCTTTATCATGCTGCATAAGTATGCCGCTTTGTTAAAACACACATTGTACTGATATTTCATCAATCATATCAATTTGAAAAGAAATTACTATACCGTCAAGGTGCGTGACAAGAGGAAACGATCGAGGTAATTTACAGAAAGATAAGCTGTCTCAGGTCTAAAACTGTAGTAAGCATGCACCTGCAAATTGAGACTAATATCACTATCAAAAAATAGTTACAATGTAAAACCATGTTTAAGTGCTTGGAAGCATGCAAGCAATGTATGCACCTTTAGGATCCAATTTATGGCCTCTTCTCGAGCATTAACCAGCCATGTTTTGGGAAGCTGTCGTGGGGACTTTGTTTGTTCCTGTACTTGGTCATTTTCAGATTCTAATAAGCTCAATAGACAACTTTCATCACTGTTGGAGTCTCCCCACAGAACATAATTCAACTTCAAAGCCTCATCAGAATCCTCAAAGTGAATCACTTCGCTAGTTACTTCACTGCAATACAAGTCAGGAGTTTGGTGGCTTGTGGACTCGAGCGACATGGTGATTAAGAATGTATAAGCGAAGAACACAAGAAATGAACGAGTACACTGTCAATCATATATACCATTGTTTTGAATAATGAAGCCAATTTGTTTGCACCTGACATCGTACATGCGAAACTCAACCACCAGCAATTTTTGTTTCTAATTTTCATTTTGGGTTAGAGTGGGATGCATTCAATAAGGCAGAATCTAAGGGGCCATTGTAGAACTTCACAAGAAGCTTCGTCATCAAGAGCTGCCAAATTTAGTGGGACCAATCTAGAGCATCGATACCTCTGTCAGCTTAATGGAGTTTGAGTATGTTCAAAGATATACATACACTTGTCGAATTTCCACGTGATATCTTAACCTGTTGAAGAGATTGTGATTGTTTTCTACAAAACATTCAAGCAAGTTCCTCTGTCACACTTCACTCCCGTGGGGCCACATCTATTATTGTTGGCCAATTGCGATAAGACAAATGCTATATACACGGTCCCATGTAGTCATGCAACTACGTCATAATTTCATTTAATTTTCGTCAAATAGTTTTATTTTTATAAGATAAGATTATAAACTATAAAACTCGAGTGTCGTGTATTATATTATATATTATTTTATAGTCAACTAAAATAATATATAATGTTCAATAGTTGAATAATATATTATATTGATTCAATGTTCAATAGTTCAACCATTGTTAAAATTAACATATCAAATTTATATTAAAAACAATTATAATAATTCATAAAATGATAATTTATAAAATAATTATAAAATTTTAATAGTATATTTAGAAATAATTAAGATAGTTATTTAAATTATATGGCACCCAAACATATAAGTATCCATGATATATAATATGCATTAATCATTTAATATAAATTATTTATAAAGAATTTCCATATATATATATATATATATATATATATATATAATAAAAGAAAAATGATATAGACATGTGTTCTTATTTAGTTGCATGTTTTGGTATCAAACATAATTATAAATTAGTGTTGTCAAAATAGGTCATCCAACCTAACTCGGTTCGGTCCATCACGAGTTGGTAAGTTTGTTCACTTAATTACATTTTTTTAAATCCAAAAATAATCACAATTTTTTTGTAATTCAAATTTAAATAATTTCACTCTAAAATGATGTTAAATTCCAAAGACAATTCAAAATAAAAAAAATTAACATACAACTCAACTATAATCCAAAAGCAAATCCAAAAAACGAAAAATAAATTTATAATATTGATAATTTTTGAGTTATTTATCCAATGGATAAATTTATAATATTTTGTTCTCTTGAAATATCTTTTTCTTTATTTCCATTGATATACAATAAAAAAATGTTAACTAATAATATTGAAACATAAAATAATAAATAATTAAATTAAACTAGGTGGATTAGTGAGTCAACTTGGCTCACCACGGATGAGTCGGGTTCTAAGTGAGCCAAGTTGAAATTAGTCCGTATAAAAAAATTTACTTTTTTCAAACTTAACTCGGCTCGAACCCATGATAAACCGAGTTAGTCTGCAAGATTCTAATCCATTTTGACAACACTAATTATAATACGATATGATAAATCTTTAATAAATATCTTAGAATATTAAAATTTTACTTATATGTACACATAAATTTGAGGAGACTAAATACATTAAAATTAAAAATAATACTTATTAATATACAAATTATATAATTTGAAGGGCAAAATTTTCTCTTTTATAATTGTCTCTGTCAACTATTGAAAGCACTTACTTTACTAGAAAGAAATAAAAAATATATACCTTGAAGCATTGTCCATTGGGGAGACGAACAACAGAGTGAAAATATATAATCCTTGAAGTGATCATCATGCATATAAAATAATCCAGCAATGGGCATTGCAAACGACTCATTCTCCTTATTCTCTTCCGCATCCTCATTCCCTGATTACTCCAATGGGCCTTTAACATCAACATCAAAGTCCTTAACTATTATGCCATTCAAACCTCCTTCCTCTTCAACCTTATCCTAATCCCATTCCTTTTCCAATAACTCTTATTCCTCTTCTTTCAATTCTTCTTCCTCATAATCATCGGAATAGGTGGGAGTGGGAGTGGGAGTGGGAGGAAAGGTTTGCGATAGGAAACCCTAGATTAAATAAATTTGGGACATTTGATTTTGTGTCTTTGCCAATTGAAATAGAAAGCGAAGATATAAGTGTGAGAAGAACGAAGATGTGAGAGTTGTGACATTTTCTTCTTCTCTAAGACGACCTTTTTTTTTTCTTTTCGAGTAAGTGCGCACCAGTTTGATTCAAAACCCAGCAATAAGAACCCGTTTGGGCAAACAAGTTTAAAACAATGGGAATATCAAAGCTTCAAACTCACATATGAAAGGTTTCAACCTTTTGCAATGCATCATTTAGACGAACTTGTTTCGTTGGGCGTCTTGGTGACAATGGAGAAGGCGTGCAGGTCTGAATGAAGCTCATCAGCGAGGAGGTCATAAACAAGACAATGTCATTTCACAAGGCTCTGACCCTCGAACTTGAACCAAATGATCTTTACATCGAAGTGGTTCTCCTTGTCGGAACTTCCCTTCACGACAACGTGACCCACGTGCTGGTGCGACACGTTGTCCACCTCTAAAACGGTGGCTCCTAACACCGACTCCAGCTTCGTTCTTATCCTATTTACTCTTGATAGCACATTGGCTCCTTTAGAACCTATGGGAAAATATGAGAAATGCTGTTAATTTTGGGTTGGGGAGAAAGGAGTCTGCAGAGGGTAAAATACTGGAAAGTGAAACCTTTAATTTTAATTTTTAATAATTAATTGTTTCGAAACCAGTTTGTAAAATCAATAGGTAAAAAAAAATTTCACTTGCCTGTAGATTTGTAAGTAAAATTTTTATATGTAATATTTATTTTACTTACAAATCCAAATCCGTATGTAATTATCTATAATACATTTTTCTTTTAATAATAGTAAACATTAATATCAATATAATTAATATTAATATATATATATATATATATATATATATATATATATATATATAACTTCTTGTATCACATTTTAGTTGACAAAATTATCTTATTTATAAAAAAAATGCATACTTTAAAAATAGGAGTATTTTAATAAATTTTATTTTTAATTTAAAATAAAAAAAAATTATTTAAATATTTTTAATCTAAATCTATAATAAATAATATATGAAGATATTTTTATCAACTAAAATTTAATATGAGATTACATCAATTTTATATATATAAAGTAATCAAGGTTGTTATGAGAAAAAAGTATTTTGAAAATTTGAATAAACTTGATAGATATCAAATGAGTTACAATGTTGAAAAAGAACAAAAAATTTGTCAACAAAAAACAAGGGTCAAAGAAAAAAAAAGATAAACTTCCTATGCTACTTAATAAATTAGGGATTTGTATAATTAAATTCTTAAAGCTAGGAGTAAAACATTCTCATATAAAAAAATTAAACAATAAATAAAATATTCAAAAATAGTAGAAATACTTAAATGTTTGTTTTAAAAACTATTTAATTTAATGAAATTGAGGTTTGTGTTTTTTAAAATGAAATATATCATTTGAATTAAACCACAAAAAGATAATATGTGTAATTAAGATTGTGAAAAAGAAAAAGTATATTAGAAATCTAAGTGAATTTTTTAAAGTTGAAAATTAAAAAAAATTATGTAACGAAAATAAAGCAAGGGCTTAAAAATTAAGGACCGAAGAAAATAATTAATATAAGTTTGTTAGGTTTAATAAAGTATTAGTGTTTTAGTAATTTAAAATGACAAAAATAAATACAAAAATGAAAATAAGTGTATATATGTATATATATAATTTTAAAATAAATTTATAATTAATATAGAAAGTAAATTTTTATATTATTATTGAATGTAAAACATATACCATATAGTGTTTTAAATTATGTTTTTGAAAATATCTATCAAATAAAAATCTATTCACCAGTGTTTGACAGGAGACATCGTCCAATGATCAAAGCGCCACTTGCCAGAAACAGAACATTAAGGTAAACTTGAATGCTGCAGTAATATAGTGCTTATCCACCGTTAATGACAAAGAAGAAATATGGATATGGCACTACAAATTCGGTCATTTGAACTTTAAGAGCCTAAGTCAATTAAATAGCAAAGGTTTGGTGTTGGGAGTGCCTCTGATAACTGCTTCAAATAAGATCTGTGAAGGTTGTGCTATTGGGAAACAATCCAGAAGAAAGTTCAAAAGAGCTGCACCTAAAAGAGCAAAACAACCACTTGATGTAGTTCACTCAGACGTATGTGGCCCCTTTGACGTGTTCTCACTTGGAGGTAACAAATATTTCCTAATCTTTGTAGATGAATGGACTAGGAAATATGGATTTATCTGCTGAAAGAAAAGAAAGAAGTGTATTCACATTTTGTTAAATTTTGTGCCATGGTGAAGAGGCAATCTAGTTTATAGATCAAAATCTTCAAAACCGATGATGGAGGAGATTTCAATTCTAACAAGATGAGAAAACACTGTAATGATAAAGGAATTGTGCATGAGGTGGTTGCTCCTAATACACCTCAACATAATGGCTTAGCTAAAAGAAGAAATAGGTTGTTGCTTGATATAATCAGGTCAAAGGAAAGAAGCTGCCACATTGTCTATGGGAAGAGGTTGTTTCTACTGCAACATATCTGTTGAATAGAAGCCCAACAAAAGCTCTAACAAACGGTACCCCTGAAGAGGCATGGTCTAGAGTCAAGCCAACTGCATATCACTTAAGAATTTTTGGGTCCGTGTGTTACAAACATGTCCCAGATGAAAGAAGAAAGAAGTTGGATAATAAGAGTGAGACTCTTATTCTAGTTGGCTATCATCCAACAGGTGCCTATAGGCTATACAATCCAGAAAAGAAGCAGATTGTCATTAGTCGAGATGTGTAGTGAGGCAGCAATATTTGACTGGAAGGAGGTCGAGGCAAAGTCAGAACCAGATTGTGTGTCAAGTTGGTTAGAGGATAAGAGTTCTTCTACTGTAGAACAGGCTACTGCAAATAATGGAGTCAGTAATAAAAGGTCAAGAGAACAAAATTTCCATCCACTAGACTTACAGATCATGAAGATTTTGCAGATAATGATATAACCAGCTTAGGTGATCATTTAAATTTTGCATTTATTACTGATACAGAAACCTTGACTTGGAAGCAAGCGATTGACATAAAGGAGTGGAAGGAAGCTATGATGGAGGAACTGAAGGCAATTGAGAAAAATAGAACCTGGGAGATGGTAGAGTTGCCTCAACACAAATAGCCCATTGAAATTAAATGGGTGTTTAAGACCAAATACAAACTGGATGGTGGAGTGGAAAAACTCAAAGCCAGATTGGTGGTAAAGGGTTTTTTGCAAAATCCTGGAGTTGATTTCATAGATGTCTTTGCACTAGTAGCAAGGATTGAAACTTTGAGGTTGGTGGTTGTTGTGGCCAACTTTAAAGAATGGAAAATCTGCCAAATGAACGTTAAATTTGTGTTCTTGAATGGGCCATTGGAAGAAGAGGTTTATGTGAGACAACCTCGAGGATTTGAAAAGAAAGGAGAAAAGTAGAAGGTATATAGATTGAACAAGGCTTTATATGATCTTAGACAAGCACCTCGGGCTTGGAACAACCACATCAATGCTTTGCTTATCAAACATGGATTTCAGAAGTGCACTATAGAGTTTGGAATCTATGTGAAAGTTATTGGACAACAAGGTATGTTGTTGATTTGCTTATATGTAGATGATCTACTCATAACAGGAAATCCAGTGGATGAAATTGAAGAATTTATCACGAGGATGAAAGAAGAATTTGAGATGACAGATCTCGGCAGCCTAAGCTACTTTCTGGGGCTGGAATGATTGCAGACAGTTGATGTAATGTTTCTTCACCAAAGCAGATATATAAACGAAGTACTGAAAAGATTCAATATGGAAAAGTGCAACAGTGTTTCAATACCAATCATGGAAAATCTGAAGTTGACTGATCAAATAGATGAGAAGAAGGTGGATGCCACCTTGTACAAGCAGATCGTAGGGTCTCTTAGATACATTTGTAATAACAAACCAGACATTAACTATGGAGTTGGACTGGTGAGTAGGTTTATGAGTGATCCCAAGTAGTCACACCTAGCTGCTGCCAAACATATTCTACGTTATCTGAAAGGAACTGCAAGTTTTGGTCTTTTCTTTCCCAATAAATCTGACAACATGAAGGGAGCATTGGAGGTTTGATGCGATTCTGATTGGTGTGGTGATAAGGTTGACAGAAGAATCACATTTGACTACTTGTTCAAATACATGGGAGCAACAATTTCATGGTGCTCTAAGAAACAAAACGTGGTTGCCCTCTCATCCTGTGAGGCATAATACATTGCAGCTGCAGAGACGCCTGCCAATGTATGTGCTTGGAAACTATTTTTAATGAGTTAAAGCCTAATTGTAGAAGACATGTACAACTTTTAAGAGACAACAAATCTGCTATTAGTTTGTCAAAAACCTAATGTTGCATGGAAGAAGTAAGCATATTGAAACTAAGTTTCATTTCTTAAGAGATCAAGTCAACAAAGGGAGATTGGAGTTGATTCACTCGTGCATAGAAGATCAAGTAATTGATGTCTTCATTAAAGCCTTAGAAACATAACAGATTTGAAAAGTTAAGGGATTTGCTTAGTTTCCTATTCTTTTTCAGCATATATACATTGTTGTATTCTTTCTTTAAGTTTAATGAGAAAATCATCTCACTTTCTCAATCACTCTACCTCTCCGCACTATTCTCTGCATAATTCCCTACTTCTGCTTAACAATTTACATGCTCTGATTATTTGAATTCATCTGATTAATTAATCTGCAAATCATAAAATGCTTTGCAAGTAAACAAATATTATGATATGTTGTCACAACAACTCATAAATTTGCGAATTGAATGGAAACACTCCTAGTTCAAAATGGTAACAAATGATTATATGAAATTGTGCTTAGGTGTAATTTGTAATCATTTCTATGATATTGATTGATTGTTTCATTAAATAAAAATAGAAACGAAAAAGCTTTGAAAATTATTTAAAACTTTCCGTACAGAGCTTCTTATGCCAAAATTGTAATGATCGTATTCAAAATGCTATATAAAGGGTTCAAGATGATTTTGAATTAACTAACCCTATATATACATACATTCCATATCTTTCAATGAACTATCTAATCCTGTATTAATCTCCAATATTTTATTTGATTAAATCGACGATCATGTAATTTGATTTCATATCTAATTAAGATTTCTAACACAAATAAAAAGAAAATAAAAATTTTAATGACACAAAAATTAGTATAGAATATGATTAAAAGAAAGATAGAAATGATTTGAGAAATTTAGAATGAAATTTAAGAGAATGTGATAGCTTAAAAATTGATAATATTGATAAAAGTAATATGTTAAATAATTAAAATTTTAATATTTATTCTTTATCCTTTCTAAACATAAAAAAGTTGGTTCTTAGAAATTAATACAAAATTATAAATGTCTAAATTGTAAGAATGTACATCAATATTTATTCATTTTAAACAGATTTATTTAGAATGAAAACGAAAACGATAAATTTTGTAGGTTTATATTTTTAAAATGTTAAATATGGTATTAAAAAAATTTCTTTAAAGGTTACAAGTCAAATTTTGAGTAGTGTTTTTACTTACTTTTTCTTAACCAAATTTTCTTTAGTATAATAGTAATTGAACTGGTCACTGTATCACTTTACCATTTTTTTAGTTTGACCAATCAACTCGATTTAGTTTTCAAAACAGAGAGTATACGTAACATTAAACTCATATTTTTTAAAACAGAATTTCAAATTTAAGTCCTATAATTGGGAAAAAGTAATTGAAAGATACTGACTTTTATCATCTAAATTTAGCTAAAATTTAGTTTCCTTATTTTTAACATTATTAATCATCTCTAAAAATAGGGATGTGTACTCATATTTCTCATTTTCGAACACCAATTCCATTGTCGATTTTGTGGTTGGTGTGTTCTTTTTTATCCTTAAATAGACGTAACTACGCTTATGCTTGTAGTCAATCTCTTACTTTGGCCAACTCTGATAAGAAAACATGGCCAGATTTTGTGCATAACCTCTTACAATAAAGTTAGGTTGAAAGAGAAACAATTAGTAGTTGCGAAAATAGACTTCCATAATTTTTTCTGATTTCAATCTTTTATTAACAAATAGTGTGTATATCATTCTTTCATAATGGTTATGCTCATACTAAATCTGTGTGGCTGAGTCCGCTTCTTTAACTAGATAAAGTTTAGCATGTTTCTACTTTTAATTGCTCTGAAGCAGGTTCATGGTTGTTAGCATCTACCGAATAGTTATAAACTAATCCGGATGAATATTTTATGAAGAGAATATGACAATTTGCATGCTACCTACTCCTATTTGTTTGTTCATTTGTCTATTGTCACTTTTGTGTAAGTGATGGCTTATGTTTGCAAATCTGTGAATCGAATGTTGCCTAAAATGGTTTGGTTACCTGAAACAATAGATGGAGTATGAGAAAATTCGATCAATTAGAACATAGTTTGATTAAATGGTTTAGATCAATTAGTTCAAAGAATGTAGATCTGTGTCACGCTCTGAATTGATTTGTTATCTGTTATTGCTCATGATGGTTGAAACTAGTACTAACTTCTACAGTATGCATGATAAATGGAGCTACTGTAGTTAATTCTACTACGTTGTTCCCACATCTGAGATTATATCATCTTTTACCCAATAGATATCACCTCTACTTTCTGTGTAATGTATTTCCTATCTACTGTTTACTCTCTGTCATGTTACCTCATCTACAATACTGCATGTGTTCTTGTTTATATTTCCTCATGTTATACGCTTACAGGATAAATTGATGTATGTGTTTTTTTCTTGAGGTGGGTGTTATCTTATGAAAAAAATATTAATTTTAATAAAATTATCGATACAATATAAGAAAAAAAATTAATCTCAATTTAGAAAAGAATGATATTACGAAATTTAAAAAAAAAAGAATGGATTAAATTAAAAACTAAAATGCCCGATTACTCTCAGTTAAAAGAGTATATTATAAATGGACGCTCCTTGCTTCAACTTACAACAAACAACGAAAACTAATACTCATTATATAGTGCAGGTTGGACAATGTAATGGAAACTTATTTATTTGTTGATGAAGGACAATTTATATATGATTTAATATTGCAAAAACTATGCAAATATGGGGTGTGAATAGCAGTCCATTTATGTAAGTCTTAGCCTAATAGCTAGAAATGTCAAAGCCCAAAAGAATGTATACATTTCAATTGACATGGATCTCAACTAAATCACGAGCATGTAACGTGAAGCATAGGTTGAGAAAAAAATAAAAATAAGGGAATTATGACAAGTGTTTTGTCAAATAGCAAAAGATCATGTGCATCTCAAGTCATTAATCATGAACATCTTCATGCATACGCAGGCAAAGAAAAGAAGAGAAAAGAAATAAAGGAAATGATAGAGAACTAGGGATAATAATTAGGTAAGATAAAGTGTGGTGTAGATTGAAGTGATGGGTAATTTGACGTAAGGAATTAGTTAAGATAAAATAATAATGGGTCTAAAATAAGGTATATAAGAATTTATTTTCATGCTATTGTGGGTTTTAACCTGCCGGCTATGCCTCTTCATTTGTATCATCTTTCTTAGCTACTAAGACAAAAGTAGATAGATCACCAACGTCAGACCCAATGATGAGGACAAACAAATAACTGAATTAATAACACCGTTTCCCGCACGTTCAGTCGCTTCCTCATTCCCAAAGTCAACAACTTAACGTTCAATCACCATAATAACCAAATTTCTAACCATTCTATCAGACGATAACATCAACTCAACCTTTCCTTTGTTCTTAGTTAATTATCAATCTTTAAAACAATTAATTACGTGATTAGGAAAACTCAAAATTATAAGTTTGTTCGGCAGAGGTTGTTATTGTATCACCTTCGCCTAATGCTTTTAAAACCACCACCTTGTCCCGTTGACTATTGCGTTCTCACTTCTCCTAGGTCATAGAGTCGAAATTTGACGGGGCCAAGGAGTTACCATTCCATTATCAACCTAAACAATTACAATATATACTTCTGCCGCCAAAGATTCATGGCTAACGCTTGTTATATCTATCGCTCAATAATAAAAAATTTGTACCATGCCATTAGCACGTGCGGTTACGACACAACCTTTTTTTAATTATATATATATATATATATATATATATATATATATATATATATATATAATGTTAATACATATTTTTATAATTATTTTTTTGTTATTTTGTAATTACGTAATTTTTGTCGAATTATAATTTAATGTGGTGTTAGTTTTTCAACTCTTATGATGAATTTCATGCGTAAAAGGATGAATATTTAAATAATCTTATTGGCTTTTATTTATTTAATTAAATGCTTAATATTTGTTTAATGTCCTTACAGGATTTTAATTGATGACTTTCGTTTGAATTTATGTCTGAATTCTCAAGAGAATTTTGAATGTGTTCAAGTTACAATGGAACTTTGAATTCTGTTGCATAATAATATTAATTACAATAAATATAATTTTCTGCGTCATTTGTATTAAGATTTATATTTCTTACCCAAAAGTTTCACATCTAGATTTAATTAAGAAAGAATTACACTCAACTTGTGTATTTAGATTCAGGCGCACATTGTTATATATAATCACGAAAAAAAATAAAACAACTCAAGTAGGACCTGTATACTCAAACTTCAAAAAACATTGTGATTACTAACTGCCAAAAGTTTCAATAATTGCATGAAAATAAAATCATTATTCTTGTAGAAAACTAAATCGGAAATCATTATTAGCAGGAGCTTTTTAAGGACATGCAGAGGTTGTGCTGAAGAACTTATCAGTATCTACATGTATATTAACTTAATTGTGGTGAAATCTAATAAAAAAAACATAGATAAATTCACTACTTTATTTTTTATTTGTATGATTCAATGTTTAAGCATTAATGTAATTGTGTAATATGTTTTGATTTTGAAGAAATTGAAGTATATAATAATAAAATTTCATTTTTAAAAATTTCGTGAATATATAGGTTTCGGTGGCAAAAGAATCAAGTTGTATATCTCTTTTGGTATAAGTTAATAGAGAATTGAGGTTGAAAAGTGTGTCATAATTTTTAAAATTTATTTAAATCATGTTTTTTTTTCGAAGAGAACATGTGACCTCAAGATTGACAAAACTAAATCATATGTTCTTTCTACCTCGGTTCTATGGACAATTGGGGTATAAAGATTATAAAAATTTGTCATTCTTATATATTTAGGTAATGATGGATTTGGTGCAGCTTGACCAAGGTCTGATGCAACTTTGCCAAGATCTAATACAGCTTGACTAAAGTCAATACAACTCGAGCAAGGTTGGTTACAACTCCACTAAAGTTGGATATGACTCCTTTTCTTATTTGTTTTTTCGGAACATGACATATGGCATTAGTTATTTAAAATAAATGATGACATGCATATGCACTTTCTACTTCGGTTGTTTTTTTAGAAACTGAGACTAAAAAATTGATTAAAATTTCAAAATAATTATTTCTTTTTATTTTTCTAAACAAGATATATGACCTTAAATTTTTGAACAAGTGATGTCATATGTATTTTCTGCTTTGGTTTAGTGAATAATCGAGGCCAAAATATTAGTTAAAATTTCAAAATTTCTATTAAAATTTATAATATTTTATTTTATTACTAGCATTTAGGCTTTGGTTTTACAAATAATAAGATTAACATTCCTCAAAAGAAACTAAGGTACTTTTGTAGTTTTCTTCTTTTTTTCATCTCTACAAACTAGCACTGTCATCACTGCATCGACTCACTATCTCTTTAAACACCACCACCACTGCGTCTTTGCACCTTTCATTGCTTGTTGTGTTGCTCCATGCGTGTTTCGTCGTGTTGCTTGTGTCATTCGTCGTCTTTGCTGCCATGGTAAACACGTTTCTCGTTGTTTCTTTTTTGCGTTTTTTGTACTTGTATTTTTATGCTTTGCTTGTGTCTTGCTTTGTTCATTGGTTATTTGCTTTGCGTTATTGATGGTTTAGGAGCATAAATGAATATGATGTTTGATATGAGTATGATGTTTAAGAGCAAAGGTGAATATGATTCGTGAGATGAATATGTTGTTATACTTTTGTTAAGATGTAAAGGTAAAAAAGTGACTATATGTGGTGACCTACCTCACTTAGAATATTGTATCGATTTTGAAAGAATTTGTCTAGACCATCTAAATAACTTTTAATTGACAGTCTTATCACAGTAGCTCTCCAAAACACGGGTATTGATGCATCATTCTTCATTGTTGTTCGTCTTTTACACTCTCGTGTTCCTATTATTATCTCGAAAATTTATTTTTAATATGAAGATATTATTTTTTTTAGTATATGTTGTTTATTTTTTTAATGTTGGATATGTCATTAATTATATGCTTAAATATATTGTTGTATTGACTTAACCTTACTTTATAAAAAATATTTATTATCTGAAAGCTTTTTGAAGAAATGCTTTTTTTAAATTAATATAAAAGGAGACATTATTAGTAATTTATAAGTATTAAATCTTGAATTATCGAGTTGAACAGTTTAAGAAGATTAATCACTTTTTCATAATTTATTAATTCATATATATATATATATATATATATATATATATATATATATATATATATATATCTTAAAATTCATGAATATTTGTTAACTATGTTTTGTATTGATCTTCAGGTGAATATTTAGTTGAGATTTATAATTACTTACTTCCATTTCATGTAACTTGAAGACAAATGCGAAATGTTAACAAAATTTTGTAAAATTTAAGATATGTTGTTTAAAACTGATATGCACAATAAACTAAAGAAAATGAATTTTTTTAAATGGGATAGGGTTAAACCTTGAACACAAAAACGATTGAGGTGATAATTCATTTAAAGATTATGGAAATTGTATGAAGAATTTCAGTATATATATGTATGCATCGAGATTGGATTAACTCATTGCACATTAGTGCCGAGTATAAGATAGCAATATAAGAACTTATACAATTTGTACAATGTAATGATGGTAGAAGTGATGATGAGGTGAAGTTTAGATATCTTTTTGTTAATGATTTGAATGAGAAAAAGTTGAACGTAACCAAAATTAGGGAACAATTTATCTCTGATGGTTTTTTTCAAAGTTATACAACATAGACATGACACAATAAATTAATAAACTTTCTAATTGTTTACTAAACTGAACATGTTGTCAATTCCACCATGAAAGATCAACTGGAGGAAGAAAAATTAGAGAACATAATTTATGATGTTGGCATAAAAACTTTTGCCTGATACCAAATACCTTTAAAATTATATAATTATTTTAAATAATAAAGGTATATAACATCAATTATGAGTAGAATCCAGACTAAAAAAAATTGATTTATCGTTTCGGTTTTTTTAACCGACGCAAAATGTTAAGATGCTTCAATTCATAATTGATGCCAAAATCTTTTTTTACATCATTTTAATATGCTTCGATTATAAAATTAAAACTCATTATTAAAAACAATTGTTTTCATGTTTTTTTTCTCCCGAAGATTATACATATAAGATAACATTGTCCAAACTATTATACTTATTATGAACTTGTTCTATACAAATATGTTAAGAATATAAGAGACATGTTTAATATATATTGTCTATATTAATGGTATATAAATATATTTATAATATAAAAATAGTTAATATCAATCTTTTATATAATCTTATTTTAAAAATAGTTAATATATCTCTCACCAAAAAAAAGAAATCTTTAAATAACAACTATGTTAGAGAAAAAAAATAATTAATCAAATTAATTTAAATACTACTTTATAAATTAAAAGTTATTAATTTTTAAAAAAATTACTATTATGTTTAGTAATCAATTAGACTATAAAAAGAATTTATGTCTAAACAGCATTCAACTACTTCATCGAATCTAAACCCTATCAATTATGTTTGTCCTCCTATTCAATCTACCAAATAAGGAGATACATCTTCCACACCCATGTCATTGATGAATTTACGATATTTTCTTATTTTCTTTCAACCATTCATGTTATCCCGTTTATTTTCACTACTCCTAACATAACTGAAATCTATGACTGAATATGCTGATATAATTATTATATATTTTTGCCTTATTGACTTCATAAAAACATTATCATATAATTTTCTTTTTGTTGAGTTACTATATTAAAAACTTTGGCATTGATATTGTCACTGCTTACAAGAATCACACGCAGGGTCGCATTGGTGACAACGTAGATGAGACATTAATTATAGTCATAATAAAAAATAAAATCAAACGAAGTTCCGGCTATATTTTATTTAAAAAAAAGCGTGCTTTTGAATCACAACTTAACTTAATTATGCGTAATTAAAAAATAAAGCGGTGAACCAAAATATAGTTTTATTAAATTTAAATTAAAAATTAAAAATAATATTTTGAAATATTATTTATAGTGATAAATTTGTAGAATATCATTTTTACATATCCTGTAGTGTTTGGTAAGGTACAACGAAAACTAATGTCTTGTATCTACATGTGTAATTGTTCAGGGAGATATAAGGTTAACTTAATAACAAAATTAGAAAAAATATAGAAGGAATAATGGGTTCAATTTTTTTCATCAATAAATACTAAGAATTATGTTGATAAAAAAAATGGTTAATTAGAATAAGATCCCATTCATGCTATACCTATAGAAAAAAAAATAGAATCTATAACTTAATTGCTAGAGAAAAATCATGAATGACGCCCCTTGTTATAATTAATTTCAAATAAGGTGAGGTAATGAAGAGTTGTGAAATTTACGAAATAGTAGAACACAATTATGAGTGTTTTAGCTTCATATCTCTCTTGGATAGAATACAATTTTGTTATTTTAAAGAGAAATCTTATTAATACAATCTATTCCTGATGAAGATTTTAGAATAAAATTTATCTATTTCAACATATTTTTAAAAATATATTATTGATATAAAAAATATAATTTGTATTTTACCTTTAATCTAATTATTAATTTTTTATTATTTTTTTTAATCTACCAAAAAAACAAGATTCAAGACATGAGAAAGGAGCATCCTGCTCGCTGCCCATGGATTATGACCAAATTCCGGAACCGTCCCGTTTAGGGAACATTGCATTACATTACATTACATTGCGTATCAATCTATCACACGGTGTCAGTCAACACACTCAATCCACCTATAGTCAATACACAATATACAACGGGCATTACTTTTGTCTTTGGGCTCGTAAAATTAAAGGAGTTCCATCATTCTTCATTAGAGAATAAACATTTGAAGTTATTAATGCATGCAAATTAATAAAACTGACCGTCACTAACAGTATTAACGTATAGAAAAATCCCACCCCCACACACTTCCGCCAAAAGTTGCAGATTTAGTTAGGAGAAGTTTTCATAAGTAATCCTAAATACTAAAATATACAAATGCAATTGAAACAAACTACGTAATAAAATGGTAAAATGTAGGCGCATTTTTCACACATTAAATTTGTGACAAGGTACTATAGAAGCAAATTTAACTTGGAAATGACATTAAGATTGTTTATGTTATTATGGACTTATAACTGATGGATAGAGTACGATGACATACTGGTTTGAAAAGACCGAACAATTGATGGAGAGGAAAAAGTTTCACGATCCTGACAACAGTTAAACAAAATTAAAACATAACAGTTATTTATAAGTGGTTAAAGTTTACATGAATGATTATTAAAAGGTAAATTTATTGGTCATATTCTTATAAACTTATAAATAGAGATTTAATTTCAAGGTAAATTTACTTTTAATTATCATTGAATTATTTTAGACCTTTAGAAAAAAATTCTGACGATAGTGTATTATGCAATATCCGTTCACCGATCGACGAAAGTTTAACGAAGAAATAAACATCGAAATATCACACACGTCATCCTCGTTTCAGAAACAGTTTGAATTAATTGGACTAGATTAGAATACGCAACAAAAGTTGAAGCAATTAACAAGTAAAAGGAAAGGCATATGGTTATGAATTTAAGAATTTAAAATTGAAGATAAGGCGTTGAAGATGTGGTGGGTCAGAATGAGAAGCCGAGCAGGGAAAGTAATCACTACCGAACCCATTTGCAAAATTACTTTTCCAATTATAAAAGAGTGCAGACACAGCAAAGTTACGCTCAATTTGACTCCCAGGTGAGTTTTGCAGATCCAACACGCCTCAACTCAAATCCTCAATCTCTATTTATGTCCACTGTCCCATCCTTGCTTTGCTATAATATATACTTCCCTTTTTTATCTTTCATCAACTCAATTCTCTAGCCACGCCTCTCGCTGTTCACCACCATCAGACAACCATTTCTAACTTACCAATTTTCCATTTATTTAACAAAACCAAGAAAAGAAAGATTCTGGGCATTTGTCGGATTCGGGTTCGCGTTGGTCACATCCATCAAACACAACTTGATTCTTGGCGTGCGTCAGTGAACCTGGAAGAGCGTCAGGTTCATTTATATCCAAACCCAAACAACTCAAGAAAGAAACATACCTCTCTCTCTCTCTCTCTCTCTCACTCCTCCCTCTCCTGACACCTACCGTGTTGTACGTGTCTTTCAAACGTCACCCACTTCGAAACGTAAACCATGTATCCACCAGATTCATTATAATATTCATTTCCCAAATTTCTACTGCTCAAATTGATAAACCCACCACACCACCACCCACCTCTCCACTACAACAACAACCTCCATAGCAATCGTTCTGTTTGCAAGCTGGTTCAGGGTGAGTTTGGAAATAATAAAGATGGGGAATTGCCAAGCTGCGGAAGCGGCTACGGTTGTGATTCAACACCCTGGGAACAAGGTCGAGAGGATTTATTGGTCGCTTAGCGCACACCAGGTTATGGACTCCAATCCCGGTCACTATGTTGCACTGGTCGTGCCCTCACCTACGCTTAAGTCCGACAATGGCACACCAATGAAACAACTTAAGCTTCTCCGACCCGATGATACTTTGCATATTGGCCAGGTTTATCGCTTGATCAGTTTCGAAGGTATAATAGATTATTACCTCGTATTCTTGCTTGTCTTTGTTTCTTTATACAAAAAAGATTAAAAATTGATTGTGGGTGTGTGTGTGTTTTGGTGGGCCATAGATGTGTTGAAGGAGTTTGCTTCCAAGAAATGTGGCAAACTCGGGAAATTGCTGAAGGAAACAGGGGGTCAAGGGGTTCAGATGAAGCACAGAGATAACAGAGCTTCAAATCTTAGCCTGACTTCCAAAAATGAATACGGTTCCAGTAAGGTAATCATGTTTCTTGTTCTCTGTTTCAAATTTTTCCCTTAGTTTCTCTCATGCAACTAGTTAAATTGGTTTTAAAATATTAGACTCGTATGCATGCTTGTGTGGGGGGGATGATTATGAATATGAATATGAATATCATGTTGGAAGGATAGTATTGCCTTTTCCTTTTCATTTGGAACGATTAGGTGCGGCGTTTTTCTTTTTCTCTGGATAAGACATGAATAAAGGATGTTTATCATACTTTTTCCCTTGCTCTGTTTGCATGTTTTAAATTCATAAAAACCCATATCTTCGGTGCATTGGCAGAATTTGATCATTATTTATTCAAGTACGGATCTCGAGGGTGATTTTCTTTTTTTACAAGTTTGGTTATAAATATTCCTCACTTTTAGTTGGGACAGAGACACTGGTGGTGAGTGCATGTAATGATTGTTTATTTTAGTTGCAAGTTTGTTGTGCTATACGATATTTGGCACAGTCATCCACAATCGATCCATGGCTTCACCAGATCTTGCGTTAAGGGTATTCTCATTAAACTCAATTCCTAATTTGTTCTTGCGTCTTACTAAAACCCTTTTTGTTGCAATGTCCAATTTTATTCTATTACCTAATTTGTCTGTCATATGGTTACAGAAAATGGAAAAACTTTTTCTGGACGTACAAGTGAACCAACTGGAAGTTTAGAATTCTACATAAACAACGCTAATAGCTAATAAGGATCATCATAAATTCATAATTCAGCATACGTTTGTCTTAAAACTAGGAAGAAATAATTTTGATAAAATTATTTTTAAAACATTTTACTGTAGGTGGAACATATATCCAAAATAATATAGTTAAAAAATTATATATGCTATATGGTTAGATGTTTGGATTAAAATGAAGCCGAATTATAATTTTAGAATAATCAATTTTGAAGCATTGAGCATAATTAAAATGTGTCTAAATTAATTTTAGCATGAAATGGTGCATGAGAACATGTGTATATGAAAAGAAATTGATTTTGAGTGTGAAATAAAACAGTGTCTAGTCGAGCATGCAGTGGTAAATTAGGAAAGTACGTCAAACAATGCATGCTCCACTATCCAAATAACGATACATGTCTTTGTTGGGCTGGTTTTTATCTCTTTCTAAGTTTCTTCACGTTTCCACTTCATGAAAGCACTACCAAATTACAAAAGGCGTGTCAGGACCACTTGTGAGCTAATCATAGGATACCATGGATGCTTTTAGTTAAAGATATCATCTTTTCAACTTTTAAGTGACTTTTTTTAAGCAAAAAGAAAAGAGTTAAAGAAAGAATGAGTGAAGGACCTTATATTGCATACAAATAGTATTAATGGATGGTGTTACTATCAAACTCCAAATTTTACAAGCCTGATATGTTACTATCAAACAATTAGCTTGAACAATTATTTTCTAAGATAGAAAAAAATGCAATGCACATGCCAATTGCAAAATAACCCAGCAATACGAAGACATTTAGTAAAAGTATTACTGTTTCAGAGACATAGATTGAATCTCTGTTAAAGCCTACCATCTGTGACTTGTGTGATCTGTTGTACTATATGAATGAATACGATTTGTCATTTTCTTCTTATCTCTTGGCGTGTGAACCTATCCAACGCAAAGTTATCTCTTTTTTCTGTTCATTGTCAGGTGGAACAAGAGATTCAACGAATGGAAAGCAATGGCAGCAGCAGCAGCAGCAGCAGCAATAACAAAGGTGTTGGAAGACATTTCGTTGGTTCTGGTGGGCAATGGAAGCCAGCCTTACAGAGCATTGCAGAAATTGGAACTTAAACGCACTGTTAGCCCCCACTCCCATGAATAAACCCTTCCTTTCATTTCACGCTTTCCGCTGCATTCACATGACCCTCCTCCTTCATTAGTAGTCTACTACACGTAGGGTTTGTGTTTGTTAAGCTTGTCTCTCTTTCGAAAGGACATGTATACATGTTAACCCTACAATTAGACATTAACCAAGTTCTTATAGAATATAGCATATGCTGTTTTGTTTGATTTCTTAAACATATATAGCTGTGTTCCAAGTCGTCTATATCATTATGAAATTTTAGTAGCGGACCATTAAGGATTTCGTTAATTCAATGTTCCACTGCTGTTCAGACTAATCCATTAATTTTTGCGAAAGTGGTTCTTTTTCGTGTATATTCTTAATATTATATATGCATAACCAGCAGCATCTGCGATCAATTTTAAACTACACAGGAAAATAATGCTACCCCGCAAACTATAGACTCCACAGCGATCATATAATATATATAAGTTGCAAGATTAAAAAACGAAAGTCTTAAACAGAGACTTATCTATGTCCTAAATAGATACAATATTTTGCTCCTGCATCATGCTAATGATCATTTTAAAACATAATTATGACTTTTTAAAACAGTTGGGCTCATTAGTTTATGAGTTCGTCTCACTTATATTCATTTTTGATAATTGTTCTTCTATTCTATAATCCTTTTTACAGATTTTCAAGATCCATATCTAATCGTGATCTTATGTTAAGGATCCGATCCGACATACCCTTGCTAGTGCTAGTTCCACCATGCTCCATTTACATATTAATGTTTGAATGTTGGTTGGTTGCTTTGTTTGGATGGAACCACGGGTCAATGGTGCAATCACTTTATCCCTTGTTTTTCATTCAATTCTGACTTTAATTTAAATGAGAGGGTACTTGTTTTAAATATTGTTTGTTTGTGTTTTCATCAACATGTTTGTCCACTTCAAGTTGTTCCTAGCTAGTTGGGGAGATATGACCTCCAGCTGTAAGGGAAAGGACAAAGACTTCTTGAATGTTAAGAAGTATAAATTGCTTCTTCAAGCATTGATTGCTTATAATTAAAAATATGTTAAGAAAAATTAATCATTTTTAAGGTTAAAACCCTCCACGCTTCCTAACTAGATTATTTTATTTACACAACTTCCTCTCATTCTTACTTCAATTAAATCCTTTACCAAATTTCTATCCTTTTTACTCTGATAAAACTCTTTCATCCTCTCAATTATTCTCATTCAATGGAACCAAACCAAAATTAACTCATTGTGAATCCCCGTTTTTATTTCATGCTTGATTACCATTTACCCACTAATCCAAATATATCCAATTTTGTGTACTCTCGTTTTTCATCTGAGTTACAGTCCTATCATTGACGAAGGATCTTCAATAGGCGCTATGATGAAAACTGTAGTGAAAATATATATATGACATATCATCCGATTTTATGTTATAATTTCAAAATCCACCATTTTGCAGTCAAGAGCGAACTAGAAAAAATCATGTTCAATGAAAAGGAAGGAAAAGAAGAATGAGAATAAGAATAATCTCAAACACAACAAATAGTAAGGTCTGCTGATAAAGAAGATGAACAACCCATCATTGTTATGGAAGAAATACAAAAGTGAACATTTCATCAATAGAAAATTTGATTGGAACCAAGCATGAACACAAGTTGAAAATGCCTTCTGTGTTAGGTCTTTTGTGGTATCTCAAAGGAAATGTTTTAGGTTGAGGAGTTGAAAGAACTCAAGTCGAAAACTTTGATAATCTATGGTGATAAAAGTTGGTTGTTGCTTTATAGAGTGAAAAATGTATAAAAAAATTTGTATTTTTACACGTGCAATACATGAAAATTATTTCCAAATATATTAAATATTTTTGTATAATAATCATAAGTAATTAAATGAGTCTAAAAAATAAATATATGATAAATATGATGAACTTACTATTTGATCATCTTAACCAAAACAAATTAATGAGCTATATGCATTTGAATTTTATAATTTCAAATTTGATATACAATAAATACATAAACAATAATTGTATTAGCATTAGAGTAATTTGTATATCTTATATTCATGACCAGAGTAAGATACACTTTATTTTAAAGATTTTCAAATACATTTTTATAAACTATATTTATAATTGTAGTGGTTACAGGTTCATCTTGATCTAGAATGAGTATCTTCAATATTTTCTTTGTATCGGCTCTAGAAACTACTACATATAATTTGACTATATGTGAATACTAAATACGAAAGATAAAATCTAACTTTAGAGAGGGATTGTGTCCTTTGAAACTTGTGTATTATTATTACAAAACATAAGCATATACGAAATTGTGTCCTTTGAAACTTGAAAGGCAATCTAGAATAAAAGGAAAATTGGTATAAATATTTTATCACTAATGTTCTTTCTTGTAATTATTGTAGCAGAAATAACATTTCTTTCCAATATTGACTTGGAACCTTGTATTACAAAAAAACTAAAATTGTTTGCTTTACCAATATTTCTTAAAAGTATGACAAGAACCTCAACTTTCAATTTAAGTATATTATTTAGAATTTTTAAGCATTTAATATCATTCATCATTTTGCTTAAATTTCTTGGTTTTCATCATATTGATAAAGTGTATTTAAATTTAAATAAGTTTTTTCTTCACCAAAAAATAAGAGATAAAAGGAAGTCATTCACTTGTTCTATAGAGTAAATGTTTCATCATAAGAGACAAAAAACAAGATTCATCATGTTACGCAAGAAATCGAGATAAATAAACTCTACCAAAGAACATAAAGGTGAATCATTGTGTTCAATTAAAAGATTTTGAAATATTTAATATTATGTTCAAGGTTTTCATTTAATTCATGTGTTCATCTCTAATTTTTTTCAATATTCCAATCAGTAAATTTTTATAATTGTTGCACTCCTATTTGATTTCGAAGTCTTTAATCTAATATTTTTGTGTAAGCTTTAGAACTTTGCAATGTTTTCATAATTCAAAGTAATTTATTGTTGATTTCATCATCATATCTTGATCTTTTTACACTAACAAAATTTGTCTAAAATCATCTTCAAATAAATGTTGGTTTATGTGGTACTTTTATTTCACTATTTGTTACTCAATTAAAAACTATTGCTGGAATGATTTTTAAAATAAATAATTATTAAACATAATAAGTGTTTATATAAAAATTAAAGATATGATTATTTATAAAATTTATTATTAGATAATAAGTTAAAAAAGTATTTATATTATAAGCATATATACTATTATTTTATCCAGCATTTTTGTTCCAAATCCATATTTTGGTGTGTGGACTTGCACTTCTTCCAAATTTTATGACATGTAACAACTTGGGCCGTACACTTATGATCCAAGAAAATAATCAATTAGAAGTGCCTCTTCCTGTACCTCCCCTGCTTTTCTTCCTCAACATCCATAAAAATTGAACTTCGTCTTTAATTGCTGATTTTGAAAGCAAAGCATCATTTTTAACGCTGATGGAAGGAAACATAGATCTTCGTCTTTCTCTCAAACCCTATTCCTCTATGCATCGCAAACCATTCAGTCTATACAAGTAATTGAATCAAGGGTTGTTATCAAAACACCATTAACATGAGCCACGACGATGATGAGAAACACTCCCCAGTAGGTGCTCCTCCCCCACAGGGTATCTATCTATTTTAATTTAATTTACTTATTTTCTGGGTAATAAAATCTGATTAAACGGTCGTCATGTTGTGAACACTATGTATGACTCAACAGCAGCAAAGGACCCTCACTCTCCACCGGTGTACCCGCCGCGGGACGGTGCTCCACAGTACGTTCAACAACCTCTTCCACCCAACCAAGAAATCGGTTGTTTTGAAAAATGGTATGTCTCATTTTTTTTGTTGTTGTTTCTTACCCAATGATTCTCAAAATTATTTTATGTTTTTAAGGACTTAGATTACGATAATTGAGAATTAATTATTTAATATGTCATTATAGAAAAACATTAATATTAATTTAAATTTTCATTATACTATATTTACTAGTATATATTTCGAATACTTAAAATTTATAACGTATAATTTCTTTTATGTATAAACTATATTATGCTTAACATTTAACATATAAATTATATTTTTTTTCATGGTACGTATAATTTCTATGTAAATCAAATTTAGTTTTTCTATTTTAAAATAGAGGAATTCAATGAGATCGTTCAAATTAAAAGTTTGACATCTAACATTTTAATATCAACTCCCCTCTAACACTCCAATTAGTTTAAACATCAACAAAAATAAATTAACGTATTTTTAAAATTTACAAAAACTAAATTCGTGAGTTTATAATAAAATGAAATCAAGTTAAATGTAATTGGCAAAAGGAAATATTGAAATATAAAAGTTTTAACAAGAAAAATATTTGTTAAACTTATTTGTACTATATGATCATCCAGTCACTTTAAGATCGAGGAGTTACACCAGTCAGAAATTTGGTAAATCAGTCGGTCGAACAATATAAATCGAACGGTCACCTCTAAATAACAATTAGGATCGAGATGATTAATTTAAACCAAAGTACTACCATTATTAGTTGAACCGTAATTAGATCGTGCTAATCCAAAGCTTATTCTGAAATCTATAAATACAGGTTTGAGATAGTGTGGTATGTCGGTTACGCATTTATTGCTAAGATGGTTGAATCTTTGCTGACTTTGACATCGGAATACCTTCTACAAGTAACCTCTTAGTGCGACTGAACGAAGTGAAGGATGAACAGTGACTAGTGTAAGGAGTTGGACGAATGAAACTTGGAAGACTGTTAAACTCGACCCTGCAAACAAAAACATTCATATGGAATTCGCTATAAGGCAATTGGACGCATGAAATCCTTTTTAACTACAAACCCCTTCATACATTAAGATATGCACGAGCTTGAGGTGCCTGTGTAGTGTATGATCGTCTGGTTAGTTTAGGACCAGGTGGTCACACCAATCAAGAATATTTGGTAGACCGGTCATTCAGACAACACGAACCTAGCAGTCAGCCCTAAACACACAATTAGGATCGACGATGATTAACTTAAGCCAAAACACGATCATTACCAGTTAAGCCGTAATTAGGCTAGTGTTAATCTGAAGCTCATTCCAAAATTTATAAATACAGGTTTGAGGTAGTGTGGTAGGTTGTTACATTTAATATGCATTTATTCCTAAGACTACTGAATCTTTGTTGACTTTGGCATCAAAGTACCTTCTACAGTTAACCTCCCAATATGATCGAACAAAGGAAGGACGAACGATCACCAATGTAAGGAGTTGGACGAGCAAAACTTGAAAGACGGTTAACCTCAACCTCACAAACCGAAATACTAATTAAATATAATTAAACACGAATTAAAGTTAGATATTGTATTTGTAAGAAATATAGTAACACCTTAAATATTAATTATCTATAAAAAATAACGCATAATATATTTCAAACTATAATTTTATCACACTATATAAACGTATAACAATAACCATATTTATCGAGAAGAGTTTAAAATAAGTGTTATTTTTTCTCATACAAGAGAATTGTTAATTACCATCAAACACAATCTGTCAATAATACTAAAAATATGTTGGTAATTTAAGTTTATCAACATAAAAAAATTTGTTTATAAAATGATTATCGATAAATATTATTAACAAATGCAAAATTCGTTGATAATTATATACTATTACAAATCTATCAATAAGATTATGGTCATCGGTAAAATATATCATTAAGTGTCACAATTTAATACTCTTCTTTTTTATTTTCTTTCTTCTTCTTTTTCATCCTCTCCTCCTACTCCTTCTTTAGCGTCGTCATTACAACCGTTTCATTTGTTGGCTCAACTCATCCTTCTTATTTTCTTCCTCTTCCACCTCCTTTTCCAACTTCGACCCATCATTATTGTGTCGTTGATGTGCTTTTACCATCATATCACACCTTTGTCATCATTATGACGCTTTCGTCTTCACTGTTGTTAATTTTGGCTTCTTTTTCTCCTTTTCCTCCTCCTTTTCTCTTTTTATTCTTCTTCTTACTCATCTCCATATAATATAATATATATATATATATATTTGTATTTGTGTGTTACTACTTCTTAAACATATTATACATTTAATATCAAACATATTTGTTTTATTTTGGACAGGTAAATAAAAATAATTTAAAAAGCAACATCAAATATAAAGAGAATAAAAAATTATCTTATTTTTTAATTATAATTTTTTTGTAACATTTCTTTTTCTTGTAACTTTCTAAGTAGTTTTGATATATTGTTATTGTTATTTCAAAATTTGTTTAATTGTGTGACATTAGTGGTGGTAAGGAAAGTACAAGCTAATATTGTTTTATTTTGCAGTATGATTGAACTTTGTTGTTGTTGCAAAGTGTGACTCATTCTTTTAAGTTCCAAAGAGGTATGTATGGTGATGGAACAAATATGGTTGACTCATTAACATTTATATCATCAAGTCTATACTAGAATGTTAATAAATGTTTCGACTTTTATACTAATGTTGCTTCAAGAATAGTAAATTCTTATGATAAATATAATTTATGTGGGTAAAATGTTTAATTTATGAATTAATTACGTATCTTATAAAAATTTAAGTGTGAGTTTATATCTCATATTATATATAAATGAAAAATTTAAATATTTATAAGATAGAATATTTATAAACCTATTATTTTATCTTTTTAAGTTGGTTATTTTATTTGTTTAAATTAGATTTATATTTTATTAATGTTATGTGTCTTTTTAAAGAATTCCTCCTGTTATATAGATTCATTAACATGTATGAATTTAATTTCATTATATTTATTCAAATCATTACAGGTTACTCGAATTTTTGTTTTTTCTTAATATATTGTTTTTTCCTTTCAATCAATTAGTTTTATTTATTAAGAATGAATTTTTTAATAAATTCTAAAATATGAGATTATGAAATCAATGTACATTGTCTTGTATACTAAATACTAATTTCAAAGTTTTTTTTTACATTTTAAAGAGAATATCTAATATTATCAACTTAAAGAGAGGTAATAAGAAAAATATTAATATATTTACAATTACTCTTAATTTAACTCCAATTTCTCAATTTAAACTGTGATAATGTTATGATTGAATCATTTTATGAGATAGATTGACAAGATTTAATACGAATGAGTAAGCCACAGACAAATTTAAAATTTTTCACTTACTCAATGTACTTGTTTTTGTTGGTTGATTATTAGATCAAGATTTTTGATATAGTTATAGATTTGTTGGAGGAATACGTTAAAAATTTATGATAGTAATAAATCATGAGTCAAGAAGTTACAATAACATCTATAACCTAAATCTTAAAATAATTAAATTGTGAATCTTATTTTTATATATGGTTCAACTTTCTTATTTTTAGTTGAGGTGACAGTCATATTGATATATGTAACATTTTATCATATTTTTATAAATTTAAAGGATTTTGGTCTTTATCTTATGTTTTTAAAATGAATTTATCTTTGTTATAGTCTCTTTGAAGTTAAGAAATAAAAATTAAACACTTTTTTTAAATAAACATTTAATCTCTGATTTTTTACAAACAAAATGATGATAATTAACTTTTTCTCATAGATTGTGTGGGTAGAGGTTGACTTTAACTTTTTCTAATGTACATTTGACAAATTAATCTATTTATAAAATATTTGGTAGAAAAGTTTCTTGAATTTTAGTTTTTTACTAAAAAAATGTTGATATAGAGAACTTGTACAGATAAATTTAAAACTTGTTTATTCCTATCAAATATTTCCTCTGTAACCAATTATGATTGGTTTAACACTTTTACAGAAATATAATGCCTTATTTCTTCTGCCCTTTATTTTATTTTTTCAAGTGGCTCTGTTAATATTTATTGTTCTTCATTTGGCTGTTAATATTTATTGAGTAATATTTATTTACATTGATTTTTGTAACTTTTTCCAATTTTATTTTATTTTTTCTACCTTTATTTCTTATTTTAAAATAAGGAATCTAAGGTGGCGCGTAAAAATAGATAATTTCTTACAGTTTTACCAAACTTTTCACAGGCAAAACCTCTAGTAAGTTCGGCATACAACAGACAAGGATTCGTATTGTAACTCTATTAGTCGTTTTAACAACTGACTTTACTCATTAAACAATTAATCATAATAATAGTATACATAAAATCAAACATGTATTCTTCTATCATATATAATTCACATAATACTTTTCCATCCACATAGTTCAATTATTAAATGAAGTTAGCCATGTATACATTGTGGCAGTTTTTCGTTATTATAATAAAATAAAATGAAATATAAATTCTTTGTTATTCACTTTTTCAATGATTATATATGATTTCTCATTAAATAAATACTTATAAACTTTTCAAGATAAAGAGCCTATTTTAAAAGAAATTAAAGATAAACAGTGTTGTGGTGGGATGATTGGAATCTTTATGTTAAATAATAACGTGAGGAGTGAGGGATGAGAAGAGACAGATAAGGAAAGGGTCAAAAAGTTAACGGAAAAATTTGAAAGGTGCTTTAAAAAGGAGACAGGGCATAGTGGAAAAACAGCGTGCAACATCATCCACACTCAACGGGAATATTATGTCTGTTATCTTAATAGAAAAGATTTGTTTTAAATATTTAAGGTTTTTGTTTCCTTAGTCGGTTCAGTTCAGCGAAAGAAACAAGAAACTTCCTCTTCCTCTCTTTATATACAACACAATAAGCCCTTTCTCTTTCCCACCTTCGTTTTCATCAAGTCTCATTTTCAAAAACACTCATCAACATGAGCTACTACGATCACCAGCAACAGCCTCCAGTTGGGGTTCCTCCCCCACAAGGTATTCATCTATCTATTTCAATGCTTCTTCCTTAAACCATGTTTTCTTCTTTCTCTTCAAACCCATTAGGTATTCTTCAATTCTTCAATTCTTCAATTGTTTTTTGTTTTGATTTGTCAATACTTTTTAACTCAACAGGATATCCAGGAAAGGACCCTTATCCCCCACCAGGCTACCCAGCTCAAGGTTACCCTCCGGCAGGTTACCCTCCGGCAGGCTACCCTCCACCAGGGTACCCTCCACAAGGCTATGCTCCTCAGTACCAACAACCTCCTCCTAGGCAAGAAACCGGTTTTCTTGAAGGATGGTATGCCTCTCTTTCTCTTTCAACCTGTTATGTGTTGGCGCTATTTCCTTTCTCTTTTGCTTTATCAAGATCATTGTTGAGAAAAACACAAATTTCACAGTGGACTGGAGATCATCTAGAAAATGAATTAGGTTTTTAGATTTTTAGCCTATAGGTTCGACTGAAATTAATTTAAACTTGTGTGATGGGTTTGTATTTGTTTGATGAATCTGGAGATAGGAGTCAAAGGTTCTAATAAATAGTGATTTCTTTTGTTTGTTTCTATCTTTTGTTCTATCTAGTATTGATACCCGTGAATTGGAAAAAATTGACACAAGCTGACATTGTCTTCTGTTACAGTTTGGCCGCACTCTGCTGTTGCTGTTTACTTGATGCTTGCTTTTAGGTTCTGAAGAGACATGATTGGTTGCTGATGCGGTGTCATTGTGCGAAGCATGTTCTGAGTTCTCCTTTATATATGTTCTTTTAATTTAGTATTAGATTGGTATCCATGATTACTATATTAATGATTACTGTATTTATACGTGTTAATTAATGAATTCATTCTTAGCATAGTTATCATTATCTTTCTCTGATGCATTTTTTTTATCTATACAAGTATGAATTAAACAACCTTGTATCCTATATATCAGATAAGATTTTTTTTTTACTTTTTCACCAAATCTCATGAACAGCATTAAAAAGTAATATATTTCAATTTCATTTATTGTTTTAGTTCTATTAAAAAACTTAAAAAATCTTTCTAATATATCAAAGTATGTTTCCTTGATATCAACTGCACAATAACCCACAAAATTAACCAGTTATTGATTTATGAACTTTAAAAGGGAAATTGTGAAGCATATATAAGCTAATCAACTTCCCATGAACAGCTTTATAGTACAAGGAGACATCAATATTTACAATGTGACCATCCTCAAGCTTGATTTATGAACTTTAAAAGGAGATGCGAATATCTTTTATTTTTATTTAAAATTTTCCATAAATTAATAATAATAATATTAATTGTAAAATAAAAATTATAAAAAAATTTAATAATAATAATTATTATAAGTATAATAATAATTATAATAATATAATTAATTATATTTTATTTATATTAATTTAAATTATAAAATAAAATTATAATCTAATAATTTTATACATTAAAATATTTTTTATCTATATATTTATTAAATTATTTCAATTTCATCTTTAAATCTTTTCAAACATATGCAAGCATTGAAGTTGTGATGGCACATTGGACAAGAACACTTTAAATTGCGTGCTAGTTCTAATGTAACCTTAACTTCGAATAAAAAAGAAATTTACAAAAAGATCTATTGTAACCTTAACTTCGGTAAAAAAAAATTACAAAAGAAAGAAAAGACTGTGTTAAAATGTTTCAACAAAATACAAAAACTCAACATATGTTGAAGTTAAAAATATTCAATATATGATATGTAAAGGCTATATGAAGTTCAGATATGGATATGGAGATACGAGGAAATTGAAAAAAATATAGAATACTAATGACTTATAAAAAAAGTCAGTAAAATTATTGTAAATACTGTTATAGTTATTTATTTTATGGTATATCTTTTTATTAGAATGTGATTATTATAAGTCCAATCAACATTATTCTTCCTTACTTCTAACTCATGTTATTCTTGATAATTTTTTAAAAAATATTTACATTTTCTGTTATCTTATAATTTTATAAAAAATATTTACATTTTCTATTATCTAGACACGTAGAAGTATAAAAAGATTATTTTAAGTAAGTTTTGATTCGTGTTATAATTTTTTATTAAAATAAATTCATGTGATGTTTGTATGTTTCCTGTCATCTCAGATCATGTCTTCTCTTATAAATAAGATTGTGTTTGATTCACAGAAAGCTATTTGACACCCCATCGTGCACTCATGCAGGGTGTGTATGTCAGAGTTGTGTTAAAGTTATAACTATATTTCTAAGTTTAAAAGCAATTAATATTTATTAGAGTTTTCAAAACGTCTTGCTCAACCCAACTCGATTGACTACGGATTGGTCACTTAGTGAGTCAATCTAACTCGGTTCATTTATTAAGAAGTCAAAAAAGTTTGAACTCGACCCGACCCATCATGAATTGGTGGGTTAAACGGGTTGGCTCATTGACTCACTTAATTTTTTTTTCACCCTCTTCTTATGAGATTCTTGTAACATGTTACTTTGATTCATCAAATTGAAACCGTAATAATTGGACCAGATGATATAAAAGAAACTAAAAAAATTGAAGAATCTAAATTATTAAGTAGCATGTGTTTATTTTGAAATAATTAATATAAAAAAGTTGAAAAATCTTAGTTACATAAAGGATGTTTAATATATAGGATATTTTATATGATTTTATATTGATATGATTGTGTATATTAAACAATGAAAAGTGTTTGATGAAGTGGTTAAGTGATTATAAAAATATTTTATATATTTTTCCGTGTTATTAATTATTAAATATTGTAAAAATATTGTATATATATGATGTTTAAATATTATAAAAATATCGTATATGTTTAAATATTGTAAAAATATTATATATATATATATATATATATAAAAGATGTTTAAATATTATAAAAATATTGCATATATTTTTCCGTGTTATTAGTTATTAAAAGTATTGTAAAAATATTGTATATATAGGATGTTTAAATATTGTAAAAATATTGTATATATAGGAAGTTTAAATATTATAAAAATATTGTGTATATAGGATGATTTATATGATTTTTTTGTGTTATTGTAAAAATATTTATATATTTTTCCATCATATCTCAAACATTAATAGTAAATCAAAATTAACTTCCTAAAATACAACTGATTTTTGATTATCAAAATTTCAGTGAGAAGACAGAGAGTCTGGTGATACAAACTTGTTGATAAATCTCTTGTAACAAAACCACATATCCGACCAGCCAGAAAGACAATTAGAATTTCCACGGTAATAAGTGTTTGATTATACTTTCCCTAAAATAATATACCTCTTTCCCCAACTCTATCTTATCTTCATAACCATAATTGATGACACTCAAGCACTAAACCCATACCCAATGCATGATTCACTCCCAGAATAAAGCACCCCTTACACTTTGTTATGGTAAAAAACACATGAGCAAATGAGATTTGAAAGCTATAAATGAAAATCGTTGTTTACCTGAGATATTTGAGAGGACAACAAAGGTTTCACGAAGGGGAAGGAGAGGGTATGTTGCATAAAGGGCTTTGCTATGAAGAGTTTGTTGTTGCGCTAAGGGGAAGGCCTGTGTTGTGTGAAGGCAGTGTAAGGGTTTGATTTGCAGAGGAGAACTTAGAGTTTGATTTGTAGAGGGAAACTTTTGGAAAGACAATGGCAAGAAAGACTATATTGCTAGATAAAGGTTGTACATTTTGAATAATTAATTTAATTAATTTGATTTAAAAAAATAAGATTTGAATAATTAATTTAATTTAATTAAAAAAAATAGGTGGATTGGTGAGTCAACCCGACCCACCACGGGTTCAATCGGTGTGAGCCGGGTTCTTAGTGAGCTGGGTCAAAATTGGCTCGCATCAAAATTTTCGCATTTTTTTCCAACCCAACCTAACTCAAACCCGTGGTGAGCCGGATTAGTTAACGGATTTCAACCCATTTTGATGACACTAATATTTATCATATTACTTAGAAGTTAAGGATGAAATAAAATTATGGTAGGTATGGAACAAGAGAAAACAAAAATAGGATTTCTTTAGCTAAATAAGTCTCAAATCCAATATCCAAGACCCAAATATATTGGATTTAATATATTTGTCCTAAGACCTAGACTTGTTATAAACTGATACAAAACTGTGAAAATAAAAATAATATATACAATGTTAATTAATAACATAGGGTTCAATTATATTTATTCTATATATTATACAATATCAATATATAAATAATTTATCCATAAGAGGTATTATGTGTAAAATATTATAATATAAAATTATTAAATAAAATATTATAAAATTAATAGAGCAAAACAAATAGGTAGAAACATACTATTAATACAATTGTCTAAATAATATATATATATATATATATATATATATATTATGCTTTTAATTGTGTATAATAACTTTTTTTATATTACCTTATTCTATTGAATGTTTTGTGTTTTGTTTGATTGTTTGTAACGATCACTTTGTTACATGAACAAATGAGGAATTAGGTAATGATATTTATAGTGTAATAATTCTTTAGGTTTCTTGTGGTTATTTTATACAAAAGTCTATTCTCTTTTTAAAATTTCATTATATGTAACATATACTAAGATAATTTACAAAAAAAAAAAGTTATTATATATGATTAAAAACATGGATGATATATATATATATATATATATATATGCACACACACCAAGGAGTTGACATTAAACTCAATGATCTAGATACATATTTTTGTCATCGAAACATATTGGAGTTTGTACCTATAGTAGTTTCTAAGCTTTACAGAGTCATAGTCTCAAGAGATTATAACCTAATTACACACAAGGTTAACCCCATTCATGCTTAGGACTAAACAAGTACAGTGACTAGGACCTCTTGCGACTCTCATGTCATTATACTCTATTTGAGTGTAAATAGTTATTAGAGTTCATGTCAATGCATACAATAAGGTTATGACCACAAAGAAATTTCTCCTTGAAATTCCTTCAACATCATCATCATACATGTACATACCCATATTGTTACCTTAATTAATAATAATCAACATCATAAACATACATCAATTTCATCAAAGATCTATCTCAAATAATTAAAGAAGAAAAATATGGTTAACATACAAATTAACGCTCAACGCCATTCTTTTTGCAAAAAGTGGAATTTGATGGTACCTTGTCACCACTAAGAACTAAACCATTTGCAAAACTGGTGCTCAGCGACACGACCTGACGCTTAACACTTTGAAGCTAAAATGCTCTCAAACTTACAGTGCAAGTTGGCGCTTAACGCAAAATCTGATATCGCTTAGCATTGTATCATATGACAACAAAGGCATTTTTGTGATTATGAGGGAACTTGGACTTGTTCCATTATTCAAATTGGTACTTCTCTCTTAGTGCATTGGTTCAAAACAGTTTTAAAACATTTGAATTCGTACCAATTGACTCAATTCCTTAGATTCTAACTTCCCTCAATCAATCACATAACCAACAAAAATTTCCCAAGCATGAATCATTAATTCAATTTAAATCAATCATACACACTAATCAGAATCATCCTAATAACTTAATTTGATTCTCAAAAGAAACGTGTCACAAATAAAATCAATAGAAATAAACAAACGACTGAACTCAAATATTTACAAAATAAAATAAAATAGAGACGGTTAATGAAATATAAGAAAGAAAATATAAATTTTCCTTTTACATCTAATTAAAAATTTATCCTAAAAATATTAAATTATTGACATATATTTTTTTATGAAATATTTAAATAGTACATCCTTTACCAGGTTCCATCATGGTGGATCACATCTCCAAATTTGTTGTCACACATCCCAAATAGAATCCTATAAATCAAAATCATACTTTAACTGCATGGAACCACTCAAAAGCTTAATTTAAAGAGGAATCCTTAAACCAAAAACCGACATCCACCCACTCTCAAACAATTATAAAATCTTACACAACAAAACATTACTCATTCACACGAAAAAACAACATTTTATTGAATTGTTCAAAACATCACCGCACCAAAATGGAAAACAACAAAAACCAACATAATGCGACAAACACCCTAAACCCCACAACAAAAAACCAACCACTAATTAAGAATATAAACCTGATCTAAGCGATGATCAACCCTTCCAATTTCAATAAAAAATGAACTAAATGTAACACACCACGATGATCTTGCACGTAATTTTCACGAACTTTCTAAATCTCACACACAAGTTTTTTTTTTTAGAAAACCTGAATAATCAAATTAATTCCACTTCAAACTTTGCTAGAGTGTCCATATATGATAAAAACGAACACATCATCCAATGTTCAAGTGTATATTTTGTCATAATGATTTAAACAATATCATAAAAAAAATCAAAACAAATATAAATTACAAAATTTGGAAGTATATTGAACATTAAAAGAAAATAAATTTTATTGAAAAAAAACAATGAAAATAAAAAGCAAAAGAATATTTAAGTGTAAATTTTATCATAAATTTTATATAACTTTTTATTCTTTTATTTTATTATTAAATTTTGATGTGATGTGGTAAATAATTAATAGACTTCTAGTTACCTTTATTGGAAAGTAGATTTCAGTTATAATGAGATAACTAAATATTATTTTCAACCTGGCGCATTAATAGTTGTATGAAAATTGTGCATCCAATAAAATAAAGAGGCCTCACTATGATGATGCTACAAATCTGTGTTGAGTATCCATCCAACACAGTTAGTAGCTGATGAGACAGAGCCTTCAGACTTCTCTTCAGTTGTGTCGCAATTCAAGAGTCCCATGGCGGCTTTGTCTTCCACCTCTCCTACATTCCTTCCAAACCTTCCCAAATTTTCATCCCACAAATTCAATTTCCACCCACAACAGCTACTCAAGTTACGCCCTCGCTCCCCAAAATCGAAGCCAAACAAGCCCTTATTTTTTACCAGAGTCCCAACCTCAACATGCGAGCGCTGCAACGTGTTCAGCGAGGAACTGATCGGAAGCGTAGCGGAGGAGGAGGGTTACAGCAGCTCCATGGACGATAAGCAATTCGTGCGTTGGTTTCGTGAGACGTGGCCGTACTTGAGGGTCCACCGTGGTGCGACTTTCGTTGTCATCGTTTCCGGTGAAATTGTCGCTAGTCGTTACTTGGATCCAATTCTCAAGGCACCTCCAAATATTTCATTTCTTTTTATTTTACTGGCTCATTCAGACACATATAAATGTATCAAATTGTTTTTTGGAATGTATCCTCGCAGGTATTATATGAGAAATATTGCATAGTCTGGGATCAAAATGTGTTTATGATCTTAACCAGTTTGTGTGACTCATACTTCAATGTTTCTATGTATGAAAAAGAATTAATAAAGGGTTGTGTGATGGAGAGATTAGTTGAGACTATGATGGTTCGTGTGATAATTTCTTAGGCAAATAATCCTGGGTAGGATGATGAAAAATTCCTTTCAAGAACTTAATTATATATAAAATTGTTGAATTAATTAATTTTCTTAAGAAGGAAATATTTTCTAGATTAATCTCATACTTAGCTCCGTAATGTGCGTGCAGGATATAGCCTTTCTTCATCACCTGGGAATCCGGTTTGTTCTTGTTCCGGGGACCCATATGCAAATTGACAATCTTTTGCGTGAGAGAGGTGAGTCATACTTGCGTCACAGGGAAATGAAGCCATGATATGAATATGAATGGGTGCTAGTGACCAGTTTTCTTAATGTAGTGAAAGTGACTATTTTTTATGGTCTTATATTGATTGATACATGGCAACCCCACAAGAGAGAAATGAAATTTCAGCTGGTGTGAATGAGCATTGAGTAGTGATGTTGCTATTTTGTAGGGAGAGAACCTAAGTATGTTGGTCCATATAGGGTAACTGATGATGAGTCTCTAGCAGCTGCAATGGAAGCAGCTGGGAGAATAAGATTGATGATTGAAGCGAAGCTTTCTCCTGGACCCTCCATTTGCAATATTCGTCGACATGGTGACAATAGCCGTTTGCATGAAGTTGGTGTCAGTGTTGCAAGTGGAAACTTTCTTGCAGCCAAGGTTTGAATTCTGTGATTCGATTTTCTTCATATTATTTGGAGAACATGGTTTCTTTCAATTCCTTTGTTCTGTTATTGCGGTATCAATGAGATTCCAGTGTTATCCCCGCCCGCCCCCCTACCCCTCTTTTTTTTGCTCAATTCCTAATCCTCTAATTTCATTCGAATTTTCAAAAAGACCCCTAGTTATTTGTGTTTCCAATTTAGTCCTTTAGTTTTTTAAAAACATCAAATTGGTCATTTTTCAAATTTGGCAGCTTGGCGGTTTCCTGCTTGACCATGAATGGTGGTCTAAGAAGAATAAACCTAAGATCTTGGTGGATGGAGAAGAAAATTAGCATATGGTTGGTTGAAAATTAAAGGGTCAGCGAGCAACCAAAACAACCAAATGGGATGTCTTTAAAAAACTAAAGGAATAAATTTGATGTTTTTAAAAAACTAAAGGACTAAATTTGATGTTTTTAAAAAAGTAAATGACTAAATTAGAAAAACCAACAACTGGGGTCTTTTTGAAAATTCGAATGAAATTATAGGACCAAATTAGGAATTAGGTTTGTTTTTCTGTTTTCTGCTTCTGTCACTGTTTTAGAGCAAGTCCTTTTAAACATTTTGTTTGGCAGAGAAGAGGGGTTGTCAAAGGAGTTGATTTTGGGTCAACTGGGGAGGTTAAAAAAGTAGACGTTTCTCGCATGCGTGAGAGGCTTGATGGCAACTGCATTGTTATTTTAAGCAACTTGGCTTACTCCAGCTCTGGAGAAGTATTAGATTGCAAGTATGCATTAGAACCTCTGATAATTCCTTTTAACAACCTGGTCATTCTTGATTGCTTCTTGACATGTATATTCTGTTATACAATGTTTGTAATTTTGTATTTTTAATTTGCTATATTTTTCCCTCATGCTCTATTATTATTTGACTATTGTAGAAAGCCTCAATATTTTATGTTGTTCATATTTTCAATTGGGAGGTTAGCTATGGACCAATCGGGAGGTTGTTGCCTTGTGACTAGGTCAAAGGTTCTAGTTATTGTTCAGCCTCTGCTCTCAAGTGAGTACGGCTTTCTAGATTTTACCATCCCCCAAAAACCGTCATTGAAGAAGCTTACTATCTATCATCAATTATGTTTCTTTTATCAATACCTTGGAGAATATTGATATTTTTTTTTTTCAAGGCTAGCTTTTAAAGGTTGGAGTTAGACATAGATGGGAAGAAACAGCTTCATGGAGAATGTGTTAAAATAAATCATAGAAAGTTAGTTTTTTTGAAAAAACAATAAAAAATACATGTACAAAGTTTCACAGTTATTCAGTTCGCAAAATAGTTTATTATAGAACGTGACATCTTGTGGAATCTGAAAAATACTGAGGAAACAATAAAGGTTTTGCTAACTGTTTTGTTTGTGAATCAGATTTACACTTGTATCAATGTGTTCGATTTATTTTTCTTTTGAATGTTGCTATATAGTACTTGGACGTGATCCAGCAGATAAAAGGAAATGCTTGAATACTGGACACTGATGATTTGTTTTCCACAGTACCTATGAAGTTGCAACAGCTTGTGCGTTGGCAATAGGAGCAGACAAGCTTATATGCATTATGGATGGTCCGATCCTGGATGAAAGTGGACACCTTATTCGCTTCTTGACTCTTCACGAGGCAGACATGCTAATCCGTAAACGGGTTGAACAAAGTGAAACAGCTGCTAACTATGTCAAAGCTGTTGCGGAAGAAAGTTTCAACACACTTAATAAATTTAATGGGGATCCGCGGAATGGAAATCCATTTTCAGGATGTCATATTGCAACCTTCCATAATGGTGTTGGTTTTGACAACGGGAATGGCCTTTGGTCTGGGGAGCAGGGTTTTGCTATAGGAGGTCAGGAGTCCCTAAGTCGGACGAATGGTTACCTGTCAGAGCTAGCTGCAGCAGCTTTCGTTTGCAGAGTAAGTTGATGATTCAACTTTTCCTTCATGCCATTGGTTATTTAGGTCTACATTGTGCTTTAGTATCTTCAGTCACTGAAAGTCTGAAGTTTTTATTTTCATTGCATCTTGTTCTGTTCAATTATGGCAGACAGGTTTGTTTCATTATTTTTTACAAACCAAATAGTTTTTAAAAATTTGTCAAGTGACTGATTTTTATAAATATGGAAACCTCAATTTAACTATTTTTTTTAGAAATTACCTGTTTTTTCCAGTTATTTTTCCTATCACTTCATTATCCTACTGAAATTCCTTGAGAAGTTGCTTTTTCAAATAAGATGGCGGTGCTTGAAATCCCAGTTAATATGTGGCTAAAATAACTTCTGTCTGTCAGGGCGGTGTTCAAAGAGTTCATTTGTTGGATGGCACTATTAGTGGAGTTCTATTGTTGGAATTGTTCAAGAGAGATGGGATGGGGACAATGGTGGCTAGGTAGGCAAATTTTTGTTTATCTCTGGATTATTTTTTTCTTATTATTATGATATTTTCTCTATTACTTGGTAACTAATTGGTGATAGTAACAGTACTATGGTAGGTTGTATCCTTCGTTCGTTGAACTAAACTGTTACATCTCTTCATTATTTTCAGTTATTGATGTTAATAAATCATAATTTTAGTTTGCATTCCTGTGGATTTTCTGCTAGAGTCACCACATCACATTGGTTATACCAGTGAGAAGCAAACTTTTTTGTAGTTGTCTATGATCATTCTCGTGTTTTACCTTTTAAGGATAGATGAATTAGTCGAAATATATTAGTTATAAAGAGAGTAAACTGGTTATATTCAATTCAACCATTCCATGCCCATATACTGCACCCCTGAAAGAAATTTTTGCCTGCTTTTATTTTCAAACCCCAAAAATTACTTAATGCCAAAATGATGTTCATGGGATAACCATTTCTGCTATTTCCTACTAGCATAAACTATGTGGCAGATTGCCGAAGGTGTTATAGATGATTGAGGTCTTTTTTCTTCTTTTATCTAGTTATGTTTTTTTAAAGCTTTTTAATCTTTATTGGCTTGCCTTCAATTAATTTTTGCAGTGACCTTTATCTAGTTATATTTTCTTAAAGCTTTTTAATCTTCATTTGCTTGCCTTCAATTAATTTTGCAGTGACCTTTATGAAGGCACCCGGATGGCTCAAGTAACAGATATTTCTGGAATTAAACAACTTATCCAGCCTTTACAGGAATCTGGCATATTAGTTATGCGGACTGATGAAGAGGTTTGCTCATTTTGCTTGATATCTTCTTCATAGCTATTGTAGAGGCCACATTATAATCGTCAATGGGGCTTTCCTTAAGTAGTCCCCTACATTTTGACCATTGTCTGTTTATAGCTGCTTCAATCGTTAGGGTCCTTCATTGTTGTGGAAAGAGAAGGTCAAATAATTGCTTGCGCTGCACTTTTTCCTTTCTTTGAAGAGAAGTGTGGAGAGGTTGCTGCAATTGCAGTATCCCCTGATTGTAGAGGCCAAGGACAGGGAGACAAATTACTCGGTATGATATGCTATTATTGCCTCTGTGGATTGACATTATTGTTCTTAATTGATAGAGAACCAGTCAAGTGATTCACTATTTTTGTAATATATTGAAATTCTATGGTGATTTGTTGTTTATTCTGGCTTGTATCTGTTTTTTTTTTCATGGATTAACATTAATAAAAAAGGTTTGGAACTTTGAATTATAACTACTGTTCCCTTTTGCTTCTCTTATGAATTGGTACCTTTAGGGTCGTCAAGTTTTTACTTCAATCTTCCATTCATTTACTGTGGTTCCACAGAAGTTCCCAACTTAGTATAAATTATTAGTGATTTAAGGACTCTTTCAAAGTTTTCAATGCCTTTTATTTTCTGATACATTGAAAGGATCGTGTTGTTTCACTACACTAGGAGGACTGATTTTGTACTTCTGGTGTACACTACTTTTGCTCTCATATTTCAGCACCGCAGTTTTAAACCCAGAGTCCCAGCCTGACCACTCGACCAACTTAAATGTAAACTGGTCTGATTAAACCTTTTAAACTGACATTCTAAAAATGTCACTAGACCGAATGAGCCTATACTGAACTGTCAAGACCATGCAACATGGTTTAACAGGTTCAATCAGTCCTAGGTTAATATTATTGTGATGAAACCAAAAGACAGGAAATGAAGATTCATACTTCGACCTGTGGTTGGTTACGGTACCTGAAACTGTCTTTCTTATACTAAGCTACTGATACGTGAATTGGTACCGAACTGTTCATACTGTTCATGGTTAATCTTGAACAGGTTCAACCTGTCCAAGTCTATATTATATATTATTGTGATGATAACCTGAAACTTTTAGAGAGGGCATAGGATTACTTCAAACCAACATTCTTTAAGTACCTCTCGAACTACTATGCCAAGTTTGGCTTTTATTTTTGATGCACATGTAATATTTTATGTTGTTTTCTAAGTTAAACTGTTAAAATAAATTGAACATGGAGTTATACTTACCGTTGAATCAATCAATTAATCAATTTAAAGTATTATAAATTTAGATGAAGTTGTTAATACTTTCATACAGTTCATGGTTAATTTAAGTTACATAACTCACTTTTTTTAAATATTTATGTACTGATGTGCATTATACTTGTCTAACATGTTGCTACTTACGTACGTTTATAAGCGTACACATATTAAACCATGGTTTAACCTTAAATTTCTCACTTTGCCATTTCAATTGCTAATTTAATTTTGAAAACATTATGTTTTGGGAGGTTCATTTGTTGGAATAGCAAACGTCAACTCATTCATCTTGATATTCCTTACTACGGGTATTCGATCTAAAAGCATAAAACCACACTCCTCTTCCTTTTTTTTTTTCCATTCTTTTCCTATTTTGTCTTTGAAAAGTAGTGAATCCTACTAGGCTTGTAGGTTCTTGTATATTTCAGTGGCTGACTAGTTCCTTATGCAATTCTCCATGGATCAGAAATTGTTTGCAAATATCAGACCATAACGTATAATTTCAAGGGGAAAATTGTTTCCGATTTCATTCAGAAACTACTTTTAGGGTGTAGTGTGAGGTCTATGCAGTGCATGGTAAACCAAATTTTTGAGCAGCCGTTTAATTATAATCTTTGGGTGTTTTCGTTCATAATAGTATTTATCTCATGTTTTGACTTTATAGTTTAATGTTATGATCAAATGTAACAGATTATATAGAGAAGAAGGCATCATATCTTGGATTTGAAATGCTTTTCTTGCTTACAACTCGTACAGCAGATTGGTACGTACCTTGGACATCAAACATATATCAATATATTTATCTAGAATCAACGTCATTTTCTTCTTTCAGTGTATTGTTACTTACTGCATGCTCTATCTTTTCTTGGATGCTGCATATGGTTTGTTAACTCCATAAATGCTTTTCTAAAGTCAATGGATTCATAATGTGTTAACAGGTTTGTAAGACGTGGATTTTCAGAATGTTCAATTGATTTTATTCCCGAGAAGAAAAGGAAAAAGATTAATCTATCCCGCAAGTCCAAGTATTACCGGAAGAAACTTCTACCTAATAAGAGTGGAATTACTTTTGGTAGCAAATTTTCTTCCCATTAGCATATCTTTTTTTCACTGGGGAAAGGTTAGTTAGATAAAGCGTTTGTCATTTTCTTAGAGTGTAGGTAATAATCTCATAATTATATGTTTTCTGGAAAATCAATAGCTATTAGAAGTTTTCTACCTTTCAGTTTTCTGTTATTTATTATTATTTAATTTCCAAATTTAGAGTTCTTTCTCTCGCAAATCAGTTATTGAATAATATTGATTTGCTATGTGGCATATATATGGACTGATTTTTCTTTTTTATCTAATAATGTGATAAGGAAATTAACACAGGTGAAATAATGAAGAGAGGTAATTAAATAAAGCAGGATTTACAAAGTTCAATATTTAAACAAATATTTTACTAAGAAAGGACTATTGGAGGTTTATAAACTAGAGACTTAACCTTCCAAGTCACCTAAATGGGAAGTCTGTGACTCAGCTTTCGGTCTGACATATCCATTGTTGAAAGTGAAAGGGTTTTAGTGTGCATGTTCGTTGTATTAGTATTATAGCAGTCTGGGGTATCAACCGAAGGCAAGCACACAATTTATGGTTGTATAAACTATAGTATTGGCATTCAGCACAGGGTAATCATCCTCATAACCAAAATAATTTTTTACTTACTTTTTTGTTATTTTTTTCATCAGTTCTTTATTATAATTATTCATTATTTTTAATTTTATAGATTGATAATTTCAAGTTTTAAAAAAATTAGAATGTTGTTGAATAATGATTGAATAGTTTTTATATTTAATTTATTTGTGTGTTAAATTATGTAGATTGACATTTTAATTATTTTAATTTTTAACTAGTGTATTTATAATAATGCTTAGTGAATAAGTGAATATTTTAATTGTATTATATAATAAATACATAAAATAAATTAAAAGAATAAAACATTATTAAGTAAGTAAACTTGTAACCCATTGCTCATTAAGGATTACTGAAAAGTTCTGCAGATTTCTAAAGGGAGGTGATTGGAACCATTTGAGCACTACCCCTGTGATTAACTCTGTTACATAATGAAAGGGTTCTGATCAATGTATGTTTAATTGGATAACAACAATCCAACACAGATTAATCACTGATGGATTGGTTATGTATTATTGATCAATGTTATGGTTTGAGGGACTGACGGACTGGACTTCTCCGAATACGTTATCCGATTAACTTATTTCGTATCAGGTTGATTAGTCCAATCCGACAGGCTAGATCTATTTTGACATTCCTATATCATACTCAGTAACATGGTTAACCTTACAAAAGGTTACTTATCTAATAATTATAATTATAAATAATAAGGCTCATAAGTTTAACAATTTAAAATAAAATATGTACCATAGTGACAATGCAAGTAAATAAACTAATAGTTACAAAGGTGAAAGATGACATTAGATTATTTAGAGGTGTCAAGGTGACTCAATTACTCATATGAGCTTATTCATCATAGTTGAGCTAAAATTAAGTTAGTTCAACCCAATTTTACTTGTTAATGATTAAGAAATTTTGTAATATCTCGATTCCTAGGATAAGGCCTTGTGATTATCAATTTATCACATGTTTTGGTCGAATAAAGATACGTTTAGGGGATATGCTATACATATATGACACTCTAGTAAATGACCTATTTTCACAAAACATTGCATAAACTAACTTTAAAAAGTAAAAATGAGAAAAATGAAACATCATTACTTTTTGTATAAACTATTCCACGTAAAATTTATCTTATCAACTTCCTTTAAAAAAATTATTTTTAATTTAATACTAAAATATGAATTGTGTTTCGGTAGACTGCATACTGCATTACTAATTACTTTTTAATTTTTAAAATATGATTTTTAGTTTTTATCTTATCCACCATTACTTGCTAGTTTACAACCATCAGAGAATGTTATTTCTAATATCCAGTGGCACTGCATACATGCATTACTTACTTTTCTATTTATCTAAGAATGTTATGGCATACGCTGTAATCAAACCGGACAAAATCATCATTCTTAATTTTAGAAAATAAAACTGATTGAGTGTTTCTTTCTACACCATTCTTTCATTTATATATGTATCTTCACATTTTTTAAAAACTATCTTTTGTATTTCAAAAAAATTTACATTTCACTTTTTTTCGAGGGATTCCAAAATTCATTAGAGAAAAAAATCTTTAAAAGGATTTTGAAAATGTTGAAAGAATTTTTAAGTTTTTAACGAATTTCGAAATCTGTTGAAGTTTTAAAAAAATCTTTTAATATATTTCAAAATTCGTTAGAAATTTTTTCAAAAATTTTAATAAATTTTGAAATTTGTTGAAAAATGTTATTTTTAGAATTTGTGGTGTAGAGAGAAATGTGAAGAGATCCAAGAAGAAACACTCAAAATGGTTTGGTATAAAAACACTAAGAGGTCCATTTAATAACTGGGACTCACAAAAGAAATAATACTAACAGACCCATTTAACAAAGGTTTTCTTTTTGGATCTCCAAATTTCAGTGTGATACTAGATATATCCTTATATATATATATATATATATATATATATATATATATATATATATATATATATATAATAGATTAGGTAAATTATTATTATTATTTACTACGCGTATTAATAATTTGGAATGATATATTTACTAAGATCTTGAATTCCAAGTCATTTTCAAAGCAATAACCATTTTTATCTTATTAAGCTTTCTTCTTTAAACAGAGTTTATTTTCTTCTTCTACAATTTCCTTTATTTTCCTTCATCTCGTTTGAAATTTCCTTCATTTTCGTTAAAATACACATATTTTATTCGATTTTTGTTGGTTAAATTTTTCGTTCATTTGAAATTTTATATTTATTTTTATTATATTTTATATGTATCAAATTTTGAAATCCATTTATAAAAATATTCACCAAATCTCAAAAGTCGTAGGATGAATAGTTTAAGTAATAATTGGATCTTGAAATTCGATTTAAAGAGCATCGTATTTCGAAATCCGATTCAGAAGAGTATCATATTTCAAAATCCGGTTAATAAACTCAAGGAATTTAGAAAGTCACCAGATTTCAATATTTGATTTAGGAATTCCTTAGATTTCCAAATTCGATTTAGGTAACTCATCGAATTTCAAAAATCGATTAAGGAAACTTGTCAAATTTTGAAATCCGGTTAAGTTTTCTTCCAAGTTTTGAAATTTGGTTAAGCTCTCTCCTAGATTTCCTAATCTAGTTAAGGTTTTTTTTGGGATTTCAAAATCTTGCACTTCTTTTAATTAAAAAAAAAACAAATTGTTATTTTTTAATTTTTTTGTTGCTTGTTTAGTTTTGTGAATTTCTTGATCTCAGTTATTATTACTATTATTGAACAAATAAGGTATTCTATGGTGATGTCCTACTGTAGGTGGTTACAACCTAAGATGAAATATTATCCATTTAAGTTTTATGGTCCCATAAGTTAATTTTAGCTTCATGTGATGTCTATTTTCTTTTATAAATGAAACGTACGAGGGAGATTACAAAAATAACTTTACAACTGATCATATTTTTTCCCATAAATATCTTTCACAAGAATAGAGATCTTTGAAGAGCATCAAATACGATACACGAATGTATGTGATGCTTTTATCCGTATAAATTGTGCATTCAACAAACAAGATGCAATACATAGGCCCATACGACATACTTCCACTGCTGGTTCTCACAACAGTTGTTATATAGTCTTTTAATCA